>OZ020170.1:4296894-4339394 GCA_963971145.1 Sussaba pulchella
CAATAGTAGATTACAGTATTACATTCGAAGAATATTGTGTAAAATTTTCATGAAGAAATATTAAAAAATACGGCAATGGCAGCAATTATTCGGAAGCGTCTCGGAAAAAGTAGAATTGCGGTGCCCCTCATAACTCGATGCTGGATCATCTGAAATAAAAAAATCAAAATTCTTTCGTTAGATAATCGCTTTCTCCAGGTAACCCTGCGAGGGTTTTTCAAAATTACAATTTTTCATTTTTTGGGAACACTTCGAAGTGAAAAACGCGATTTTTGCGAAAAAAATCGGCTAATTTGTTATTGTAAAATAAATAATATTAACAAATTTAAAAAAAACTCTTTAGTATTACCTCGTAAATTATCTGCAGAAATCGTTGTCAAAATTTCGAAAGGATCGGTGCAGCAGTTTTGAAGTAATGAAGGGCACCGACTTTGAAAACTTGAGTTGTGGGAAAAACGCTTTAAAGTTTTAAACGTAAAAAAATTTGGAATAAAACGTTCATAACTTGAATCATCGATGCCAGGTCTATAAACGATGTTATCCATTCAGAAAATTAAATAGAAGAAAAATGCATATAAAAAGGTTAAAACCATTACCGCCCCCTAAATTAATACATGATACAAGGATCCTATTCAGTAATTAACCTTGGCTCAATCAACGTCAGTGGTTTCTACAAACTGGACCAGGTTGACACACGATTCTAAATGTAGATCAACGCAAACAGCTGAAAATAAAAAATTCAAAATCACAATGAACTCTTTTTTGTCAACAAAAACATAGCATATAGCATTTTATTATTTACAATGATATTTACATAAGACAATGCCTTGTATTTCGTTATTTTAGATAGCATTTCTTCCAAACAAACTGAATACGAAGGAAAAAAAACTATCCATCAACCCGTAAACGCAAACACCGTTAGTGTGTGAGGTCAATGACGGCGAACTGGTACATCTTTCGGATCGTTTCCGTCGTCGAGACGTGTGGTCTACACCACGAACACGTCGGTGTCGGGACGTGTCGCTGGTCGAAAAAGCACACGAGAGCAAAAAAAAAACATAAAAAAATAAAAGAAGAAGGAGAAGATGTATGATCCACCGTTGGAGAGGTTAGGAAGAACGAGGGTCGTAACGAAAGAGGTGAGTAGCACACAGCGGAGCAGCTGGGCATACCCAAGAAACTCATAGAACAGGGACGCACGCGCGAGTGAACTACCTTTACGATCCGCGAGTTCTTGAGCCTCCGAGCAATTTGCCCGTTCGCCCCGCTTCTCTGCGTATGAATCCAATTTTAAATAAGGATGGTGAGTGAGAGAAAGAGAAGAAGAGAGAGCAAGAGAGAGAGAGAGAGAGAGAGGGATGGAGAGAGATCTCTGTCTCTATCTGCTCTCCAGCAGATGAAGGAAATAGAGAGAACGCCGGAAGCTGGAAGAACCACGGAGAATACGCGAAGGGTGGAGATCATGGTGCTACTGGATCCTCGTTTTCATCGTTTCCCTCTTGGTCGTATAGTATATGGCTCGCACGAAATGCTGGCGAAGCGAAAACGACTCTCACGTCTTTCCCCCGCCGCGAGACAAACTCTCGTACCATCGACTCGGCTTATACGCCTTCGCCTTTACCGCAGTTCTTCCACGACACCTTAAATAATCGTCTTCCTTCCATCGCCCCCCTCATCCCCCCAAGTATCCCACTAGACGATGGTCGGAAAACGTTTTTTGAAAATTGATTCAAATTTTCGTTCCTCGTGGGAAACTAGACGGTTGCATTAATTTTTATTTCCGGCAAAATTCGCCACACAATGGTGGTAGAAACGTTCATACGCTTAGTTAACTTATTTACGAGATGTGTTTATTCACCGTCGAGACTCGACCTATTTTCTGTTATTTATGGAACGTTTTTTTTTTTTTTTTTTCGTCGACTGGTTTCTTCAATATTCCGGACGAATGTGCATTGCTCGCGAGACGGACCAATCGCCGTAGGAAATTTAATTATAAACGTGATATACTTTTGCAGTTGGCGAATTCCACCGGGATTATGAACTAGCGATGGTAGAATTTAATCGTGAATTTGATAGTTGGTATTGAGTTTTCAGCTTGTGTGCTTTTGCGCAATCGCGCGTCGAATTTTCACATTGCAATTGCGTTGTTGGCGGAGCTGTGCTAGTAGTGCTAGGCGGCGATAGTCAGACCATGCGATGATTATTATTCCGTATATGGCTTCGGATGTTTCACTCACAGAGAATCTAACCTAAGTGTCCGAGTCGAATTTAGTTCGTTTTTAATTATGATTTATAGCGGCAAAAAAAATGATGGAGTGATTTCATTTGGACCTGCCGAAATTTCTATTCAGGGGCAAAATCACTGCTCCAAGTTTTAGAATAATTATTTGACGAATCGACATAATAGTGAATTTCATGATTAAAATGCAGTGGAAACTTCGTTTTGGTTCTCAACTTGTGCTCAGATTTCTTAGTGGGGATGATAGGCGGCTTTCGAAGTGTCCGAATAATTGTTTGGAAAGTAATGTAGAATTCTCAGCGATATCACATTTAGTACATCATTTATTACATACAGTACATCATAAGCATTTTTTATTCTTCCGCTCTCATTCTGAAAATAATTTTCCACTTCCATAGTTATTTCAATTTATCGTTGACGAATCTACAAATGGATGTAGAGGGTGGAGTCGACCCTTTTTGAATCGCAAACGGAATTTTAGAAATCATAACGCCTCACATGCTTAATACTATCCTATTAATTAAGCTAATGATCCAAACTAAGCTCATAATTCAAATGTAAAATGTCCAGTTTGTCGGAGATCAGACATTTTTATGTAGTTTAACCGCGGGGGGCACTTTACCCTTAAATGCACAATTTGCAGTTTGTTGCCTCTTGACTACAATGCTTGACTACAGAGCCAGAAAATATATGTTGCCAATCGACAACACGATGCATTTAATGGTTAATCTTCGTTCAGAAGCTTTATAATTTAAAATCATCATTTAAAAGCTTTTCGAATGATCAAATTTATCCAACTAAACTATTTTTAGACAATTGTGACAAATCATTGAAGGGTGAACTCCTAAAATAAAGTTTTCGGGCACCAACAAGAAAACAGGTTTACTTTTTTTCTCTGAATTATCGTGAAAATTAATTAATTCCCAGGCAGACATTTGAGTTACATCCTGCGTCAGTGCTGAGCTAGCTATGCTACACCTAAAAATAAAGAATGTGTCTAAAGCCAATAAGAAATAATTATCCTGTGTTCTCGGTAACTGTGCTCGCAAATACGTTTGCTATTCGTGTTGCCTCAGCTGACAATCCAACCCATCGTCATATATAAAGTATCAATGAAGCGTGTTGCTGGACGAAAATATATTCCTGTCTTCCTGCAGCCACCGTCTCCACAAATTCTGTCCTTCAGTACGTTCGATCCACCGTACTTGCATCCCAAGCTCCTCGGAAAAAGTTAAATAATTCTTCGTCGAAACCAAATTTTTTTAGAAAATTGTTTCCCCCTGATTTCAACAGCTTAACGAATCCTTCCACATGTGTCCGCCGGTTAAGCCGTACATCCACAATCCTGTACCCTTCCCTAGATACAGCATATCCTGTAATCTCGAACGTATACATACTTGGTCACGGGACGAAGCAGGGGGGGGGGGGTCGCACGCAACATCGAACAGTACGAGTCAGAGAGCCGTAGCAGGACGCTTTAAGCCAACCACCGTTAGTTCTCTCCAGCCCCGCCTTTAGCTCCGAGCGTCCTGCACAGACGATGCAAACTCTGCCGTGTGTACTTTGCCGAGTAGATACTGTAGTGGTGGGTCGGCTGGCGCTTCTTGTAGCGGTGGTTGCCGCGTTGGGGCGCCGGGATACTTATCCGAGGACCGGTTGAGTGTGCGGGACGGGTGTGGCTCCTGCTTCTGCACTTACCGCTTCTATATACCGTGTATAATACCGATGGTGATGGTCGTGGTGGTGTTGGTGGTGTCCGCATCTCTGCCTGTCTCAGTCTCTTTCTCGTTCCCGTTTTCGTCCTCCATCCTCCCACGTCCCTTCCGCCACTATTCCAGCTACTACGGCTCCGACCTACTCCACCCAAGAGGGTGCCAGCAGCAGCAGCACCACCAAGACTCGAGAAAACAAGACGTTCCAAGTGCAAGAGAGATTCGGAGTCGGGACTGCAGTACAGCAATGGCTCGAGGAGGAAAGGGAGGGGGGGGGGCGAAAAGTGGGTGAACACCGAGGGCACAAGGCACCGGGCTCAGAGAACCAATGCTGCCGGCTTCTGGATGAGATCCACCTTGCTGATGCTGCTCGTTCGCGGTGTGCTTTCAAGCCCCGCCAACATACTCCAACGAATACGAATACGTATGCGAATAGACGGACCTCGACAAAAAGCGAATTCTCTCGCTTTCGAGGAGCAACCATCCTCCCCCCCCCCATTTCCCCCGCAAAGCAGGTTTAGGGAAATGAGAAATATTTCCAAGTTCCAACGAGAGCCCGGAGGGGTATGATGGGCGGAGGGGGAGTGATAGCGAGCTTTTTCCGTCAAGCACGCGAGGTTTGTACAAATTCACGGATCGCTTTTCTACGCGGTTGCGCACAAGACTCGATGGGGTTAAACTCGGAGGGCCGTGAAGATGAGGGTCGTTTTTACTCCCGGGCCAAAAATTCTTTCCCGTTACCTTGAGAGTGCGAAGAAGTAAAAAAAAAAATGGAAGAAACTTGAAAAATGAATATCGCCCGACAGAGATCACGTTCTTTTAACCCTCATTTCTATTCCCGGTTGGCTTTTCTCTCGAATGTTTTGAATTAAATGCTAAAGTACTTTTATCTCGTTCGACTTTTACGTTATTTCCATTCGCTCGGGTCGTCAGAAGTATTTTCTTTTTTTTTTTACTTGCTTAATAGATCGGCGCCCGTGTCTACTCCGGTCCCCAATCAGCTTTTACAATATTTTAAGTGCTTCGTAGCAGTTGCTAATCCCATAGCTTTGACTCTCGGACTATTTCAGCGACGATTCACGAAATCCCTCCGCGAACTTTTCCCGCACTGCCGCGTTATATCCCTTTAACTCGATTCTCCGTCGGGACTATGTCGGACGAGAAATTCCCTCTGGGAGAGGGGCGTGGAATCGAGGACTAGGAAATAGGGTCAAATGGAGTACTAATTCCGTGACTCGACCGAAACAAAGTCCGGCGGATTCTCCGATAGACCGTGTAACTCCCCCGCGTTCCAGTTACCGCGAAAACGGCCGAATAAGGTATGAGGGAGTTTGGGGAATGTACAGAGGTTTTGTGCTTCGCTGCACATCCCAGCCGCATACGTATCGGTATCCCAGCCGTGTACCTAAATACGATCAACCCTCGACCTCAAACTCAAACTCGGAGCCGTTGTATCGTGGAATAACGTCCGTCGTGGCTAATGCGACCAACCACCGTGACACGATACACGTTCGAATGATCAGACATTATCAATAATCCAAAGATTGCGGCATTTTGAATTGGCGATTTCAATCAATCACAGGATCTCTGATGTATATAAAACCGAATGAAGAGAATGTCCGTTGGATCAATGAATTCGTCACGCAATTCCGATGTCACATTTTCCGCAAACCATAGAAGTATGCTCAGTAAAGCATAAATCAGACCGATTTGTTGTTTAGACTAATTGAGGAGTAATCCAAAATTGGCGTGAGCTGGAGTGGTGACCGATCGTAACCAATGTTGGACAAGTGAAAAATATTGTTTTGGGTCTCCATGATGAAAAAAGCTTTCCATGACGAGTTTCTTGCCTGCTACCTTGACAGTTCTCAAGATATAAGTAATTCTTCATTATTTCGTCTGTCGCATAGTCTTGCTGCAATTTCAAAACGCAAAGACTCCCAGACGCGTATGAATGAAGCAACTATCTTTATTTTGAAGCCAATACGCCGTGCCTGCAATAAAAATTGAATATCACGTTCAGGAATCAATCAGTGAACTGAATTCGCTGAGTTTGTATAAGAAGTCATGTTCTTTTTCAAACCAATTTTACCAAATGCCGAAATCTATGGGAGTGAAGCAACGAGCAGCAGCTATTCGTATAAAAAATATTGCAAATTAATCATGAGGACCAACCGGATCCGCCCGCAAGTCCATACAGACGATTCACAGACTATCTACATGTACTTACGTCATCATGGCACTCATCCTCGCTTACCTACGATAAGAAAACTTTACTCAAGGGATTAGTAAAAAAGGCCTTCGATACGTGGAGGTAAAATAAGCCCTCGTCACGTAGCAGGTATCGGAGATGAATCGATCCTCCGATACAACGAGAACGTGTTGCAGCGAAGTCTAAAAAAAAAACGACTCGTATAACTGGTTGGATACAGAACGGTTCTCGCACCCTCACTTTCCCAAACGTTCGGATAAGCTCGCGTTCGTCGTTGGGTGTAGCTTTGCCCCCCCCCCCCCCCCCTCGTCGATCCTTCTTCAACGTGGCTTCCTACGTCTCCTCCAACCACCACGATCATCACCAACAGTGAAGCCACTACCAGCAGTTTGCCGACGTGAAACTCGTTCCTCGAGTTCTCTTTCGATTAATAATTTATCATCGAGCCCGTGAGGGCACTAGGCACGCAATCCAAAGCTCCAACCCATCGCTCGGCCACGTTAAGCCGTGTCGTTGTGGTGATCGTTATGCGGCACTACCGAGGGATTTCAGAGGGTTGCGCCCCCCCCCCCCCCCCCCCCCCATTGCTTCCCACTCTCTCCGCCGCGGCGGTTATTTCTCCTCCGTTCCGTGAGCCACCCCCGCTCAGCGAACAACGTTCCACTTCGGGATAGTACGCGGCGCAGGGTGGACTCGGGAATTGAGCCCGTATACGAGCGACATTTACCCGGGACGGGAAGCGCGCGCGCTCAACAATCTGCGGTCAGCACTGCATAGCGGTGGAATGTATGTAACGTATGGATGTATGGTATACAACAATGGGTCTGCCTTTTTGCTACGACGTAACACACTCGTCTTCCAAACGGGCAAGTTGCTGGGACAACGAGTCCGCAACGTTTCTCGGTCTGTTTTCGGTTCCACTTCGGTTGCGTGGGTGGCCATCCGACGATAAAAGACTAGCGACCCGGAGTAGTCTGTCTATTTCACTCGTTCTCCTCGGTTCCGGTGAAAGAATGCAAAGAAGAGGGATTGGCAAGGTGCACAGACGCGACAGCGAAGTGGACCATTGTTCCCTCGTCGTTCACGTAGGTGCATGACCATGGGTTTCTGGTTTGATGTCACTCTTTTCGGATCTTATAATCGTTGCGGAATGGTGACGCATCCGTGAGTGTAGACTGCGCAATCGTCGAGGCACTAACCTTATTGACGTAGAAACTGCGGGGGTAGACGATATTCGTGTGGCCGTCCACTATGGTATTTTCGACGGATTACACTTCTCATTGATGGATTCGGCAATAAAAATGTCTGACAGGCTGATGGGTCGACAAATGAAGGAAGAACACGTGATGGGGTTAGTTTGGGTCTATAAGTTAACTAACCGCTATTGTTTCTCGATGATCGGTAGGTAAAAAGACATGGTAATTCATAGTCGTAAATCGTATGTTGGAAATCTGAACTCGGTTTTGTGACGGGAAAAATGACACTGTCCGTTCCTTCATGTCAACGCACCATGAATACTCCTCGAGCGTTGCGTGAATATCTAGCGTCGTTAAGTAAGTGCTGTTCTGACCACCGTCATCGAGATCCACGCTTGGTTATCGACCGCGGACGTTGAAAAAGGTTGTCGGGGGGAGGGGGGTATTGGCGCTAGCGTGCATGAAGGGCCTGTTACGTATTAAATATTACGAAAGATTGCAATTGTCCAGCCAAGAAGTCCTGGCAAAGCCGACTAACAGACTGAAATTATCGAATAATATTGGATCGGAGATGTATGAAATACTATTTGGACGTGGAATTGTTAAAAGAAGGTCAGGAAGTATGAAAAATTTGGAAATAATCAGTGTCGACCAATTTCCAAGTACCGGCATTTTGTCCTAGAACTTTTCACCGCTTCCTTTGGCTGGTGTTTAGGGATAGAGGGTCACCAGGATGAATCCGCCTGAATGATTATGGAACCTGTCGAATTTGTCAGAATTGCTAGTATCTTATCGACAGCTGGCGCCCAGCGGAGTAAGTTTATTTATAGAGATGTATGAATTGGCATTACGATGAATTTACCTTCTCAGCCCCGGTGGGCACTGACGCGGGCCGGGCTGGATTTAGGACGTATTGGAATTGTCGCAAATCGTGGAAAGACAAGCACTTTGTCTCCGTCCTGACGTACACGATTTCCAGGTAAAATTTATTTAGCCTGACTGGAGTAAAAAATGATTTATAGAGAACCCTGCGCTACCGAATGCCATTTTTCCTTCTCCAGTCTCCTGTTGCGCCGTGCTTAGTGGGACACCGTGATCCTGAACTCGTTTAATGTTAAGCACAAAAGCGTCAGATCAAGAATAACAGGGGCGAATAAAATGATCTTGCGTCTTTCCCCTTTGTTTAACGCCGCTATATGATCGATATCAGATGGTTCATGGTCATTTCGATTGTTCACTGCAACGATAATTATTCAAAAACCAACGGTGAAACGGTGCAAGACAGCGGTTTCGAGAATATAGACTGTGTCTCATGTTTGGAAACATGCAATTGAATGGCAATTTCAGATTAAATTACAACTGTCCTTTAGAAGATTTCGCGTTGAAAAACAAACCCTTTTCGCTCCTTATATTCCGCCAATAAGATCTACTTGCTTAGAGCGTGCTGTATAATGAAATTTGGGCTCAAGAACCCTGTTATGATTTATTATTTATATAGATTCATTTCATTAAATATTCAATAATACACCACTCGTGAGAAAAACTTAGTGCGCTGTCCAACGTCGCTTCAGTTTTTCTTAGCAGTCACACCCTTTATGCTTCACGAATGACATGCTACCATATATGAAGGTGCGTCTCCATAATTGCGGTTATTTGTCTATCGTTCGCAGAACGACTATGCTATCTAGGGCACGATCATTACCTCCCGTAAATATCGCGAGCTGCCCTTCCTTTGCAGCCCATGTGTGTCCTCACATCGGATGAGAATAGAAGTTCTGAATGTTGAAAAATCCGAGACCGCGAAATTTCGAAAATACAATGTTCCGACCAACGATATTGCCCGAGCACGGTACTGATAATCCGTGGGTCCGAATGGGCAATATCACGGGAGGTCATAATTCTCCATACGAAATTCGAAATACATGGTATCGATTTTGAACTTTCCGACTCATTAATGTTTAATGGTCCGAACGGTAGTTGATTGATTAGTCGATAATTTGACACGTTGGTGTCTCGACGGGTCGATTTTGATAACTAAACCATTTGCGGTTCAAAACTTCAGGGAGCACTAATTGGTCGTCTCAATAGAATAAGCCGCTCAATGTCGAGACGATGTCAAACTATTTTTCAAATATATCTAGCGGCCTCCGAATTGCTGTCATGGTCACGTGGTCGAGCTACGCCACTATACTCAGATATACGTTTTCGGGATTTTGATCTTGCTGGACATTCACGTTCGGCGAACTTCAATTCCGATTATCGACCTGTCGGACATTTGAACGTTCAGGATTTCGAGTCTCGCTACATTATTTATTCGTAACGAAGAAAAATCGGAATTTTAGATTTTCAGTGAGTTACGATGCCAATAAAAAAATGTCGAATTTATAAGTTTTCGGCACATTAAACGATTCGACTTCGATCCCCATCCCTCGCATCGTCGTTCTCGCAGTATTTTTGAGATTTGTCAACCTCTCGACCATTTCGAATTTTGATATGTTAAAATCACCATTGGTAAAATACGGTTTTGGTAAGTAATTTCAAACTCCAATAACTCGGTCAAAAATAAACGTAGTGTCACCAGATTCGTCTCGTTTTGAAGAGGAAGAATGACAATTTGTGCTAGTACCAATCCAAAATTCGTCTCGACCGGGCGTCGCGAGAAGTGCGCGCGCAAAGTGAACCCACGATTTCGTCGTTCCAGATTTTGACACTTGTCCATAAACAGAATTGTAACTCAGAGATGAATCATCCAATCCGAGTGAACTGAGTATTGCTTTAAAGGAAAGTGCATGTGTAACAACCCATCTTGAGGTTTAAGGGTGTGTATGTAAAATTCGAAAAGCTACGAGTTTTTCATTTGAAAACACTTGAGAATTCTCGATTTTCTTGGAAAATAGAAATTTACGAGACCAAATACAATAAGAATCTCAATAATAGGACATAGATGACCGGGAGAGAAAATCACAAAGAAAATGACACCAAGAATGCCCGGGTTGGGCCCAAAACACGCGCACAGTACGGAATATGGGCAACGTAAGCGCGCTCGGACAACACAGGCGAAATTTATCGATCCTGGGCCAAGTATGGGACAGTAGCCCATATTCGCACAATTATAAGACTGAAGATAATACTATTCATTAATTCAAAATAATGTTGACAAGCATCTCCGCTTACGTAAAAAGTTAATCAACAAACTTCGACTTTACATATTCGGCAGTTATCTATAACCGAAATCATATCTCAAAGACTAATGATTCGATTCAAGTCAACTAGGTGTTGTTTTGACGAGGAATGTAATTATTTTAATTTATTCTGAGTTTTTATTGTGTGTCTCCAATATTAAAAAATATACGAGACTGGCAATTTTCAAAAGTTTGAAAACATACCGATTTTCTTGCAATGTCGCGATATATAACAGAAAAATATGACAAGAATTAGAAAAATCGGACACAAATACGTAGAGGACAAAGTTCAAATGAGAATCACATCAATAACATCGGGCTGCACATCAATAAGCGCGCTCTGATAACACAGGCGAAAACTGACGAGCCTGGATCAAGTACAGATCAGTGGACCATACTGGAAAAATTGCAATACCAAAGATAAAAATACCCAGAAATCATTAAAAATTTCGGCTAGCATCAATGTTCACGCAAAAAGTTAATCCACGACATTTTCTCATAGTTCACCATCGATCGATCGTGAATGACCCGATAAGTAGAGTTCCAATGCGCAAGTCCGAAGTATCGATACTTCGTCACAGAGCTTGTGGTAAGGTCGGAATGTCGCTTTGCCCCTGCGATATGTCGACCGGAATTAACCTCGAGAAGCATCTTGCGAGAACAAAATGGACCGCGAGGACCTCGAACAGCGCCATCTATCCACGCTCCGTTGGATCGAGCTAAATAATTGTCGAATGCCTCGGGAATTTCCGGTAGTTAAGGCGGGGCATTGTTCAGTGAGAATTATGGATATGCTTGCTCTTCGTACTCGAACACTGAGTGCTCTTTACTCTTCACTTTTTCTATGTGGGGCTACTTACAGCTCGGTTGCTCCGTGAAAAAAAGTTAAGCTTGCCCGATGGTTGATACGAGCTAGACAAACCGATAGGCACCAGTGGGATATATGAAATCCGGATGACGTTGCTGTGGTCACGTGTAATCGTAACCCGACTTTAGGGAAATTGCTGATTACCGTGAAGTTGGGTTACGATCAAGGAGGCTTCGTCGCTTACGTCTCAACAACAGAAAAAAATAATTTTCAAGTATATCATAGATAATGTACCCATATTCACGTATGCAAAGTTTCAGATAAGGTTAACGACTAAATGAGAGAGATGAAAATAGTTGAACTTGAGATTTTTGACACAGGGCTTATGGAAGAGGCATCCCCAAAAGACTTGTATCAAGTGATATTTTTGCACTCAGACAACAGATATTGATGAAAAACTACAGTAACGTCGATTAGGTCATGAAGATTCCAAGTATAATGAAAAAGTTGTGGGTCATCGACTTCTGTAAAAAGATATTTAATGTTAAAATGTCGAAATATTTGAAATTCTAATGGGTTTCGGGAACGTGTGAAGATCTGTCAGCGTCGCAGGAATGAGGTGTTCAGCCTTAGAATCAGGTTAGTTCATCGCATCTTTCCTGTCACAATGAAAATTTCCAACCGTTAGCTCGCGGTGTCAGAACGAATCAAAGGTGATGAGAGGAGAGGGTGGAATGGAAAATTGCGACGTTGCCGTACTTCTTTAGGCAGTACCGTAACGTGAAATTGTGCCAATTCTGCGGTATTCATTTATCGATGCACAACTACTTAGTTTTGAATAAAATTATCAATAATACGTTTATAAATATATAATGATCGGTCCGATATTTTCTTAGATAACTTACGCCTTACACCAAAAACGGTTCTAATTTTCGTCTCAATAACAAGAAAAAATATTTTGACTGATTTAACATGAAGCCTAGAAAAAAAGTGCTTAGTGTTGGATAGTCTCACTCGTTTCGAAATTTTCTGAAACTGAAAAATTATGCCGATTATTAAGCAGTATAAGACCCTCTAGAGCGGTATGGAGAATTTTTTCCCAATGAAAACTAACAAATTTGTGGCCGTCTCAAATTTTAGTGTGGAGTTTGGTTCTTTTTCGACAGTTTGAGTGAATATAAAATTCACAACAGGAAAAAAACTTTCGCATCGTAAGGAATAACGTGAAGGATAATGCGGCCATATTTTTGACTTACGACCTAAATTATTTCTCCCTCAAGAGCTTCCACCATTTTCAAAGAGGCGAAACCGACGTTTAAAAAAAAACGCATTTGAAGATTCTACAACGAGAACCTGATGATCAATTAGTACTTACGATCAACAGACAATGCTAGGTCTATACAATAAACCTTCGGTTTTTTTTTAATATCCAATTTCGGCAGAAATTAAATTTCTAACTAGCGTTGAAATAAAATAGTCCCTTAAACGTCGAATCAGCAATGGCAAGCATTTTGCACGAGGATAAAAAAGTCAGCATCGACCATCTCCTGGATAAATTTCAAAATTTTGTAATCCTATACCCCGATTCCAACACAGTGTACCCACTTCTCTAGGGTGCACGTGAAACAAGACCATTATGGTTGGCAACACGAACGCCCGGGCACATCTTCGTCGCCGACAGAGTCAACTCTGGAGACCCATACGGGATATCTCGACATCACTATACGGACCTCTTACTACGGAAGGACAATCAACATTATGACCTCCGCAGCAAGATCACCCGAGTTTCTCGTGCCCACGCTATCGCACAAACTTCCATCAACGTTTCTGCCCCGGCAACGGGGCGGGCGAGCGTTACGTACAAGTCGCCGGTTAACATTTTTCCACTTTTCTTCTCTTCATCCACCGAGCACTTGGGGTTTTCTCGCTCGCGCACTTTCATCCGGCCCAAGCTGTTTGTACCCCACCCGCTCTTCCATTTTCTCGTGCCACACTATTTTCCCTTTTTCCCGTTCTCATACCCCTCAACTACTTCCGCTTGTTTTCTCATAACGCTTGTTTTCCGCTTGATGATCATCGATTTTGTTTTTTCTTACCTTCGTAATTTCAATCGGCTATTCGAACTTTTGTATTTTACCGAGGACGAGACAATGTACAGGAAAAATCAATAGAGTCATTCGGGGTAACTGTACGCAGCGGATAAGTGTACGCTGTCGCCGAAAAAAAAATTTTTTTTTCACGCACTGTCCAGATTTGAATTGGATGATGTAACAACACTCCTGTCCAAATTGGAGCGAAATCTGACCATTCTGAGTGATTCCGCATCCATCAAATAGATGTTGCCTTTCTTTAACAAGGGAACAAATTATTTTCCCTGTTCGAATTGATTTTCGCGTCAAATATAAATATTCGGCGATGAAAACTGAGTGCGATATATCATATTACGTTACCTCAAAGTAGACAAGAATGAATACTGCGATAAAACCTTTGTCATTAACAACAATAATTAAAAACGTCCAAAAATGTTTCTAATTCGAAAGAACGATCGCGTGAAAAATTAAAAATTGCCCGTTTGATACAATGTAGGGGGATGGATAGAAAAATTAAATAGCCTTAGCTTTTCGCCGCTTCCTCCCCCCCCCCTCCCCCTCACCGGGCCGTCCCTCCCCAGTCAGAACCTCCCACCGCCCGTTTAGCTCCCTGGCATCAACCCCCCTTTCCCAGGAACTGTACTGCAACCCACCGTCCCGCTCCTGTCAAAAATCCCCCAGAGGCCCCCCGTCAACCCCCCTCCCCCCTCTGCCAACCGCCTAAACCCCTTGCGTCACCCCTCACCCGTGGCCCCGCTCCCCATTTCAGGAACATATCTTCCAAATTTCATATTTTCATCTCCAGTGGCTTACGCTGTGAGTTGTCCGTCAGTCAGTCCGTAAGTCAGTCCGTCAGTTAGTCCGTCACGGAATAGTTTCATATCTATAGACTTTAACAATATCCATTGCCGTTCGAGAGATGCGGTAACAGTGGTTACTAACGCCCACGCCCAATCCCACCCCCTGAGCCGTCGATTTTCGAGAAATCTTTTCTCAGTGGGTACCCTAGAAAAGACGAGGTGTGGCCTGAACCTATATGAAACATTTCAACGATCCATCTATTGCCGTTTTAGAGATACAATAACAAGAATTACAACCCTCCACACCCCGTTACATCGCTTAGGGGATGATTATCGAAAAATCCTTTCTTAGTGCACCTCTCCACCCTCTCAGGAACATTTGTTTAAAGCTTCATGTCCCGATCTACAGTGGTTTAGTTTGTGCGTTGTCCGTCACTCCGTCAGTCAGTGAGTCAGTCACAAAACAGTGAAAGTAGCAGCAAAAATTAATTTAGATAGTTACACGACCGTCACACTCGGTTGGATCCCACCCAGGCCATGCGCACTATTTTATTGTTCGGACTCTTAGGTAAACACTGACAGTTGGATCGAGTTATCAGCAGGGCGTACCTAATGGCGGTGGACCAAAAGAAATCTATGGTGGGGAAAGTCCTGTTAGAAGCTGGAAAGTATTAGATATTTACCTCAAAAGATGATCGATGGGTGGTATCCACCCAGCTTGACGATAAAGGGACCATAATTTCAAAATGGAATCTTTATTGTTTCAATTTTGAATTTGTGCAACTATCAAAATTCAGAAAAAAAATCGTTTTCTCGTTGAAGAAATTGGTAAAAAAATATTATTATTATTAGTACATTATTATTATTTGCTTGAATAAATAATTATTATTGGTAATTATTATTATGGCTATAATTCTTATTTATACTTTTTTACGTTTTTTTATTCTCGTTATAAAAATGAGGTGCGGATCAAACGCAACACGCAAAGTCTCGAGCGCTCATGGCTCCGAGAAAATGAAATTCAAAATGCTTTGCGGTAACTCGTTAATGTTCTAGCCTCCATTAAATCGACTGGTCAATGTTTCGACGGGTCGATGTCTCGATGGATAAAAATTCCGGAAATCGAACCATTGGCGGGTCAAAACTTTCACAGGCACCAATCGGGTGACTGTATATAAAAACCCGCCACTATGTCAAGAAGAAGTAAAACTATTGTCCAAACTTATATCTGCCTCCAATTCCAATTATTGACCTTTCGTACGTTTCAGCGTTCGGGATTCTAAAGTTCGATACATTATCTATTCGGAACAAAAAATGCAGAGATTTGATTTTTTGGGAAATTACAACTCGAATGAAAAAGTTTCGAACTTATGAACTTTCCGAATATTGAGCATTCGGAACTACGATTCCCACCCAACGGGAATTATCAGGACTGAATGAAGGTGAGAAGGACAAAAAACGGAAGTCGAGAATGTGTTGGAATAATCTTTTTGTCCCGCGAACTTAACGACGGCCAGTGGAAAGCTCGTGAAGTACGTAACTTTGTGCGAGAAGATATTCCACAAGAGAAGCAGCAATCGCCGCAACAGGACGAGGACCAGTGAGCGCCCGGATTCTTCTGGCTGATTCCTCGGGTTTCCGAGACGGAACCGAGAACTTTTAACCAGACATCCGGTCGGGCGATGTCTTCGCCCTTGGGCTGGAGAATGGTCCACAGCGGGGGAGAGAAGTGCGAGAGAGCGAGTGAAAGAGAGTGCCAAGTCGGGAAGTTGCCGGTTCGCGGAGCACCAACATTATGGAGATAGGTCGCGAGTGCGAACGAACGATGGCTGGAAAGACTCGGAGTTTGCCGAGAACGGATGGGAGAAATAAAGAGAGTGAAAACAAAGTAGCGCCCGAACGGTCCCGGAAAATGTACCACGTGTTTTCTCTCAACGCGTCTGCTTTTATCCTCACCAGCGGCAATCCTTTATCCACCACTTGTTCACACCGACGTATTTTTCCACAATCTAAGCCTACCCCCCAACGTGAAGTCCGCGAGTTTTTATTTCTTTCTCTTTTCCTCGGGCAATCCGCAAAATGTTTCGCGCGTATTTCGTCGCACTCACTTCCGCTGCACGTCAAGCGAGTAGAGTCGACGAGAGTGCATCCGTACACTGGAAATCCGCGTCTGCGAGCTTCCGATGCACTTTCATAGAGCGCGCGCGCTACGTCCGCTCTAACGCACACACACACACACACGCACACACACAGTCCGAAATTGGTCGATATCCGACTTTTCAAATTCACGGCTCGCCGATTTCGCGAATAACGCCAACTTCTCGCTTCAGCTTTGCTGTGGATCTTCGACGACGCCCAAACGTCGATATGCTTCGGTGCCTTCAATTTTCGCTACTTTGATTCAGACAGGTTCTTCGAGCCACTAGCCACAGGCCACGTTGCCCTCCTTATTTCGTTTCACCGGGCTTCGAGCTGCATCGACTATTTTTTCAAATCATTTTAATCCATTCAACCGTTCCAACTTTTTCTTTAGCCATTTCGTACCATTTTTTTTCTCATTTCTTCGGATTTTTTCGATAATGTTGGTACGGGATGGTCTCAACTTCCATCCTTCAAGCTTCCCACCTGTCGGAACTTCTACTGTCAGATCTTCCACCCGGCGACTGGCGCGCCATCTAGTCCGACCTTACCGACTGAGCTCTACTAGGGTCCCACTGTAGGTAACCGGGGAGAGCTCTGCAAGCGACTGATCAGTGGGTCTCAACCTTTGGCTCCTAATCCGAGTTTTCAATGCATAATGAAGAGCCAAAAGTTCACATGATTTTTAAAGCACTGGGCTCTGATATGATCTCAAAAACTGGAGAATTCCTTAACGCTTTCAAAATCATCGACGATTTGGGCTCTTCATTATGTGTTGAAAACTCGAATTAGAAGCCGAAGATTGAGACCGACTGATCGGTCGCGCGCAGAGCTCTCCCCGGTTACCGACAGTGGGGACCCGGTAGAGCTGAGTTGGTAAGGTCGGACTAGATGGCGCGCCAGTCACCGGGTGGAAGATCTGACGGGTGGAAGTTCTGACAGTGGAAGTTTCGACAGGTGGAAGCTTGGCGGATAAAAGTTCCGACCATTCCCAGTTGGGACTACTGGCTTACAGCGAATCGCTACCTTACCGATAGGCGAAACATCCCGGCCCGATTTAGAATTTGCCACGAATATCGGTTGACAATGGTCTATTGGCGAAATTATGCGGCGATGATGTGGCGAGGCACTCATTTAGCCCCGCTCCCCCCATTTTGGACTAGACCCTCCGGGTCCCAGCCAAATTTGGGCTTTCGCCGGATAACGATCGGCAAGGCCTATCTGGATTAATCTCCGTCTCAATTGATATTTCACTTGGTTACGCGGTAAATATCATGCTCGTCGCACTTATCTAATTTGATTCCGGAAATGTAACGCCTGTCTTACCACGTAGGACGTCGCGCGACTTCTTAGATACTGCGCTAAAAACTACCATCGCAACTGTATCTCTTTCATCATTAAATATCAGTCATTAGTGGGACATCCGAACCTTCGCGATCGTCTCCAACCCCCGGACGTGGTCACCGCGGATCGGCACATCGTTAGATAAGTTCGCATCGTCTCTCGGTATTTATTTGTTAAATGTAAATGTATTCATTTACTTGTATTGGGTACCTCGGAATGCATATTTTTGGAGTATGTGTATGGTCGTGCATTAGAGTGAGTTCTAGTGAGTATATTTCACTAAGTGAGAGGCTAACTTAGTGTCAATTAAAGTATGTGGCCAGTCTATCGGCACTCAAGTGCATTTCATTGCCGTGTTCTCTGATTTCATTCCACATATCACAAACGAGATCAAACTAAATATAAAAAGGAACACATAAGTAAATTTTGTTCCAACGGAATGTGTGACTTATTTAGAGTTAGCAGTAGGTTCATTTGTCACTTCGATCAAATGGACAACAATGTACTGTGATGGTCGGTGAAAATATGGTTCCAAAAGGCCGAACGATAGCCGCTATTTAATTTTTCAAAACTACATTCAATTGGAAATTGAATCGTTGGTAAAAAAAAAAAAGTAAATTGTAATACCATCGTCTCGAGTCAGAGATTATTCATCCAGCACTTCTGCGGAATAACGAGACTCGTTTAGATCATTTCGAGCCACTCGGCTCACAAAAAAGACCTAACTGGCTGTACTTCGAACTGATACTCGGGCCACTTTCAGCGTCGATTCTAATTGTATAGTTTAGCATTTTACCAAACGATCATTTCTTAGTACCGAAGAGCGTCTTGAGTAAGTTCTGTAAAATCTCGACGATGAGAGGGGCGACGAAGACTGTAGCGGCGGGAGGGGGGGGAGTCGCAAAATAACTGGCTCCTAACAAGGTCCTCGAATCCTGAGACAGACGGTAAACGAAGGAAGCAGAGGAAAGACCGGGAACAATGAGAACGGCCTCCGTGAAATTTATACCCCACGACAAAGAGGGGAAAAGATTGTGCCTTAATGATGCTTTCACGTCGATGCTCTTTATTTTACAATTTAATATCTGAGCAGGGTTGAAAGTAATGCATTATTTCTTACGATACAATATTGTGGGCATTACTTCCTACTTTTAATGAATGATTGATATTTTTTCCAGTATTCATTAGAGCTAGGAATAATTGCTTTTATATTGGATTACTATTAATGATCGATGCAAATAAAATTCGATTACATTACTCATTAAAAGTGATGGAAATATAATTCTATGCTATTATATTACCCATGGAAATGAATTTGCAATGGGGAAAAAATTCGATCACTCATTTAAATGAGTAGAGAATGAATACATTATTTACTGAAATAATGAGTAATGGACAACTTATTAAATTACTTATAAAAAGTAACGGAACTGGAATTCAATTACTGATTAAATTCAATGATAAATGAGAAAAACACGACACCACCCGAAATCGTGAGCAATACAATTTTTCCCTATTTAAAATTTGACAACCCTTGATTAGACATATTTTAGTTGATAATAGCCAATTTGTTTAATTCGTAGATTATTCCAATTTTGGAATAAATCCACAATTCTCATATATTGTTTGATTATAAATAAAATTCGTAGAATTCGGTACTCAGAACTATACATGCATTTATACGATAACTGCTCCGTTATTATTTTTTTTGTCCCAATATTGTTTCAACTTAATTTTTTTGAATCGTGATATTGTACAACGAAAGCAAAAAAAAATCACGCACAAAGGAGGAAAGAAAATATCATCGAATAAAACAATTAAATCATATACACACTAGAGTGATTCGTTTTGCAGCAAGTTTTTTTTAGTTTGCTGCAGAATCTTCCTTTCGTTTTATATGGTAAAAGAGAAATTGTGTGCGAATGTCAGTCCTCTGAAAAAACTCTTAGAGGTCACCTCCGCCTCTGAAGTTTTTCCATTAAAAATACGTGTAAATGTCTCCCTGTTTCAGTGAAACAATTACCACTCAGCCATTTTTGTAGCTACGACTTTAGACTTTGGACCATCTTACAGAGAATTGTCTTATTTTCAAAAGTCTCCCAAGGAAAATTGCTGTAACTTAAGCTCGTTCTCGTGTATGACCTTTTTTATGTATGACATAAGCAGTCCATATTTAAATTCTTTTTCATCCTCATGAAATACCTGGAATTAACTATCATGTAAACAAAATTTGGGGCCATATGAAGCATCTACACGCTGCGAGATCTATCACAAAATGTTTCGGTTGTCGTAGCTTTTGGACCACACGACTCAAGGGATCGTCAGTTCTGACGTCTCATTTTCCTTGTAAGAGGGCTCATTACAGTGTGAATGTAAGATTTTTCAACCGCTTGCCAATTATTGTCGGAACCTACATTTAACGTAAAAAAACACGAGTAGTGTGGAAAATCAGGCAAATAATAGTTAACCATAATTTTACTTTACCTCGCGTCCCAAATCCCCATATTCACACCAAACTGTATCCGTTACGAACAAAACGAGATGTCAGAATCCAAGATTGATTCAGCTCATCAAACACAAACAGCGTGGAAATTTCTCAATACCATTTTTTTTCAGAGAAAGTGTGTGTTGCGATATCATACAACATCTCTTTGGATTTATCTAATTGTTCGTTTTCAGCGAAAATTCAATTTCTACTAATTCTACACCAGAATAATTCGTTCACCATACAATTCTAAGCCGTCTTCGTGCAATAATGGACTCGCTCAATGTTACGAGTTAAGGCACTCACAAACCAATGATTTATTGAGATCCATTAATGCGCGAGTTTTGATCCTCATGGAGTTTTCGTAGGTTCTTCATCCCTCTTCTATCCCCCGGTGAATCGTCGTTTCTCTTCGTCTCCGACTCGCGGAATTCCTCCGGCAGTCCTGTACCGCACAACGAGAGCGACAGAGGGTTGTGACGAGTGATTACACGAGAAGCCGGTGAAGCACGTCGGAAGGGTGAAATGTGAGAGCGAGACGAGTCCGGTAGACGGGAAGGGTTTGAAGAATGGAAGGAGCGAGACCGAAGCGAGGTACAGCACGTTGAGTTGTATTGACGTCGTCTCAAGGGGTTGCTGTGCCACTTGTAAGACGTTCTCCAGCGAACTTTGGTATCTCCAAGCCACTCATTAACAACCCTTATTTCATTACGCTTCTCCCTGTTTTTCCCCTCGCGCTCGTTTTCCCGTGCTCGATCTCACGGGCTTACGTCGAGCACTCAACGCATATATCTAGCTCGCCATTCGCGCCGAGACCGTTATTTCACTCTTTTCGCTGTATTTGACGCCGGAAACGTGGATGCCGTGCACACAGGCTGTCTAGCTCACTGTGAACACGACGAAATGTCATGGGAAACAATTGTTTGTTGCCTGAGGGCGAATGCTGCTCGGCTCTAGTTTATCAAAGTCAAACTTCCTGTTATAACCAAGGTCATCGGTATTTTTAAAAATGTACCTGAATATTTTTTTTATCATTGCGTGATAAAGGTCTTCCCAACGACCTTTTCGACAATAACCTTCACGTAACCTTGGAAATGGTAAATTGAAGAATAGTTCTAAATCTTATATACGTTAGATTTATTTTAATTCGCTCTGCTGCACTTAAGAATTATAAGATATGACTCTAATATACGATGAAATGTGAACTGTTCGTCGTGAAGTATACCGGAAATTTATTTGCCAATATTTCATCGTAACTTTCCGTCTCTTAGAACCATTTTATTAGGTGAATACTGGATATAGGACATTCATTTACCGATATTAGCTTCAGCTGATGTTCGTAAATAAGTTCCTTGTATTTTAAATGCCAAACAGTTTTGATTTCCATCAATTTTAAATGAAGCAAGAATAATTTACACGTTGCCATCACTTATTACATTTCAATTTCCAAGCGGAAACCCCCGCGAGATTCATCGTGTGTAACGAATCGTTCGGTAAAAAGGTCTTAACCTCTACTATCACGACATGATGGAGAAATAATATTTAGCCCCGCTCGAAAGGATTTTCGATGACCTTGATATCTCGAAGAGTATGACCTTGAGTTAAAGTTATATCAGAACTGTATTCGTCGCCTGATAACAATTAATTTGTGTCCAGAACATTTCGTTACACCATAAAAAATAAGGGAAATATTTAAGGCAGTCGATTTAGCTGGGACACCCTGTATGGATATCACCAGCGTATACCGATATACATCTAGTATCAGCAAGATCGCTAAAGTCGATCTTCTTATTGGAACGTTCTATATACATTTTCTACGAGGTACGCTCGGACGTCGTGAAACGTCCAATTTATATCCCCGCTGGCAGTTGAGTAATTCGGTCCATTTGTCTCGCTAATTATTCGTTCCTTACCTTCGTAACACCTCCCGTATTTTCCTTTCCCCGTTCTATCTCAGCATCTATTATCCACCATCGAGCCTTGTCTAGCTCACGTGCATCCCTCGGCTATCACCGGGTTCGACCTGTTAAAAATCTGAGACACTCCACTTTCAACTCGACGCCGCTGGACATCTCATCTCGCGATCGCATCACATTTACCTTCATGGGACGGCGTCGAAAATTAGAAAATGCAATGCTTGGAACGAGCGACGGTTGGAAAATGCAGCGCCTCGAACGCCAATACTTCGACCGAGCACCGCAGTGACGCGCCACCGGTGCCAAACGGCAAAGCTTCGGAAGCCGTGACATTGACGCTGCAATGCATCGAACGCCATTGTTTCGAACGACCAAGAGTCAGAAACGATGTGTATAGATATAGCGGCGTAGCGGCGTAGCTCGGCGGACTCCCGTGTGTAGATGGCGCCACCATTATCCCATCCGGGGCCTCGTGCCAGCCTGGGCGTATTGGAGAGGGTCGGCCGCTACGCTACGATATCTAGATATGAAGTATTCTTTATCAACTGGGCCACTTTTCTTTTTGAACCTCTGATTTTTTTCAAAATCTGCCAGTTTCAAATATTTGTCGAAAGGAACGTCTGCAATTTTTTTTTAGATTTTCTTAGGCGTCCGTTCAGGATTTTCAATTTTTTATTACGAACACTGTATCTCAAAAAATATTTATCGAACGAAAAAAAAGGAAGAAAAAACTCTTTTAATTTTTCCGCTTTATCAAAAAAAATAATCTAAATCATAATTTTTCTGCATTGAGAAAATTAAAATTTGGCAAAAAAATTAGAATAAAATTTTTTTTAACATAATGACACACTTTTGATTTCGGTACAAATTTTACAGGATGTCTGTCATTGGGTAGAGTGTGTGCGAACATTTTTTTAGAATGGTATCTGCAATGGTTACGATGAAAAAAAAATAAAAACTCTGCGAAATCTCATAACCGGATGTTATTTCGAAACGAAAATAGTTTTTGCGTATTATTAGGAAACATTACCTCGACTAAAAAAATTAGGAAAAAAATATTAACTCAGCGAAATATCATGAACATCTTTATTTTGAAGAATAATGAGCTTTATAGATCCAGGTACGAATTCCTCATGGCCGACGTTTTTTTTCATTATAACGATTGCAGGTACCATTCTGAAAAAATTTTCGCAGACACTTTACCCAATAACAGACGTCCTGTAAAATTTGTACTGAAATCGAAAGTGTGTTATTAGGTTAAAAAAAATGTTATTTTCATTTTTTGCCAAATTTCAATTTTCTCAAATGCCGAAAAATTATGATTTTAATAAAGCGGAAAAAATAAAAAAGTTTTTATTCTGTTGATTTTTCTTTGTTCGATGAATATTTTTTGAGATACAGTGTTCGTAATCAAAAATTAAAAATCCTGAACGGACGCCTAAAAAAATCTAAAAAAAAAAAAATCACAGACGTTCCTTTTAATTAATATTTCAAACTGGCAGATTTTAAAAAGAATTGGAGGTTCAAAAAAAAGTGGCGCAGTTGATGAAGAATGCTCCATATATCGTTTCTAACTCTCGCTCGTTCTGAGCAATGCATTTTCTAATCTTCGACGCCAACCCACCTATATTCACAATCTACGGATTTGGTAATCTTCATGAATAGAAAAGCAGGCTTAGCCAAAAGAATGGATCAAGTTTTACGAGAACAAAATGCCTCGAATCACCTTCGATTTAACTGTCAAGATATAAGCTTTTCCATGTCTGCGTATTATCAGTGACGAGTCAGTGAGGGGCCAATCGATCCATCCAAGACTCGATGGAAAAATGCACCCCAACGAACGAAATATCGACAAGATGTACGCAGATATATAAAGCCTTGCGTGCGCAACGGCAACAGTATTGCTGGCATAATTTATATGCCGATTATCAGGGTTCCTTGTTATACTTGCGTTATACGTGATATTCGATGGTACGCCATGGTACATGTATCACCTTATCTTATTCATTAATCACGTCACAAGGTGTCACAGATATGGTTAATAAATCTCAACGCGAAACACCGCGCGACAAGTCCGTCGCTGCGGTGCGTTTAACATTTTCCGGTAAAGAATAAATCCTGCAAGAAGAACATTTTCAACCCATAATTATTTATTTCGAGAATAAAATAGCAATGCGAACATTTGTGATAGAAAACTGGAATCATTCTCTCTCTCTCTCGATGTTGGCGCTTGACTTTACTCGTCGAGCGATTCGTTATGTGCCGAGCTCGAATATTAAGATCGTCTGATTCAATAGCTTGCGTGGAAACTGTAGCCGAAAACTAAGCGTAAGCCGAAACGGCACTAGAGATTGTAACTGTGTGAGCGGTTCTCACGATCTGAAGACACGAAAATGGAACGACGGAAAATAACTTATCTTATCCAACTTTCTCGTCGAGTGTGCCAATAGACAGAAATCAGCCCTCGAGGAATCTCGTTCATTTAATTATTGAGGAAATTATCAGGAATTTTGTCTCAGGTGAAGCAAGAAGTACGCGAATCGGATCGAATCAATACTCATTGCTGAATCATGGAGACAATGGATATCACACGAGTGAATTATCAAATTTACATTTTACCTCAATACTTCTGATCTGGTTTCTATTAGTTACTGCAAATTTTCTCCTCACTTCGAGTCCTCCGAACGAACCCACTTGTGAGAGCTTCATTGTGAAATTAAGAGCTAGCCGAATAATTAAAAATAGTAACCTTGGTTTGTTACTTTAAAATAAGATAAGCTTAATTTGTTCCATTATAATACAGGGTGGGGCAATAACTATTAGCATCTTAAATATCTTCGTAACTCTAAGGCTCACAGAAATATTTGCTGAAACAAAATTGGACAGTACGAAGGGGACCATCCGATAGCGATCTTATTGATCAATAATTTCTGACGCTGTAAGACTTGCAGGTCAATCAATCGTAAAAAGAATCCATTGTTGCATTGATACTGATGGTCAACATTACGAACACTTACTAACGTAGTAATTTTGTTTACTACCGAAATTGTAATTAATATCGCCCTTCTGTACTTTCTATGACCTCCAATGACCTTACGTGATAGGTCGTTGAATTTGTTTCAAGCTCCTCTATCATGATACAGAAACGAAAACATACCGATTCATTTGAAAAGATGAAGACGACCTTCAAATGTCCAAAAAAACTATTATCGCTATCGGATGTCACCCTTCGTACTGTGCAATTTTGTTTCAGCAAATATTTCTGCGAACCTTATAGTTTCGAAGATATCTGAGGTGCTTATAGTTATTGCCCCACCCTGTATAATGTGGTAATCTTAGAGCCCTGACAGACCCTGACTAAAGCCGGACCAGGTGTGGGAGTTATTTAACGTAATCCCGAGTAGAAATTTGTTAAGGGTTGCCTGTTGTCACAGAAGGGCCGAATCAGTTTTAGCCAAGGTATCCTTGTATAAGGCAAGCCAGATACCTGACCAGGCCTGGAAAAGATTCAGCTCAGGCAGCCTTATGTAAGGCAAATCGGATATTGGTCGGATCAGGCATAAATATGTGGCATCTACGGCAACCTTATATGAGGCTTGCCGTGATTTCACCACACCCGGACCTGGCAAGTGGTATCTACGGCAGCCTTAAGGGAGGTATGTCGTAGTTTCACCACGTCGGGGCCTAACAAGCGGCATCCACGGCAACCTTAAATAAGACATGCCATTATTTTATTATATCAGGGACTAATCAGAGTTTTTCGTAGGCCTGCTAGAAATCAAACATCTGTAATAAAAGCACTTCAGTAGCCGCCGTTTAATCCCCGTTTCTTCGAAATATCCCATATTTGATTTGGTATCAAGTTAACTGAGCTTACTTCGAATTATGTTTAGGTAGAGATTAATAAAAATAACAATAAGATTGTTAATCCCCGTTTCTCCTAAATACCCCATTTGGATTTGGTTTCAATTTGACTTAGTTTACTTCAAATTCTTTTCTCCTCAACAGAGGAATAAAAGTTGTATGAACAGAAAAATCTTAGTTAATAGCGTTGAGGACCTCAACATGCTATATTATTAAGTACTTGGTCATGCGCTGCGTTGCATCCGGATCAGGACCAGGTAAAGGCTACCTTGTCAGGACCTGACCACGAAAAGAAAGCAGCCTGACTTGGACCCAGTCATTGCCTTATAAAATTTCTACTCGGAAGTAATTAACCAAAAACAAAATAAACAAACACCCTCTATCAATCTATTCACAATCCAATACTTCAATCAATTACCGCAAATTTCATTGATTCCAAATCATTATCATCATCCGTCATCAATTCAAACTGTCCATGTTCCAACTCGAGATTCGCGTTCAACCGTATGGCAATAGTTGGGTCATGCGGTATGAAATTTGTGGCAGCTCAAAGATTCAAAACGTCAGATATTGCTGGTATCCACAAGGTTCCCCGTCTGAGACTAGAATGTGTCAAACCATTCGTACCCCGAATCCATCGAGTTCGGTGCAAACCACACGGACGGAGAGGCTATCCGCGCGATAAATTCATATGCGGTGCCGGTACCGTCGGTAGCAACGGAAGAACGTTGCACGGTACGTTGGTGGAATCTCATGTGATGACCTCTATTTCTCGCTCTTCCGGTCTATCCTCCGCGTATAATTTACATACGGCCATACCTTTAACCCGACGGCAGTCGGAACTTAGATTTATCGTCTCGTGTGGGGCCGATCGTCGAACCAATTAACCTTTGTACGTGACGCGTACCAACGAGATAGAAGTGAATCAACGATTTACGAACAGTCCGAACTATTTCTCCGGCATTCATTCGTTATCCGCCGCTCTCTTCGTTCATTCGATATTCCCTTTTGCCGGTTGGATGCTCTTTCTCCGAATTACTTTTTTTTTTTTTTTTTTTTTTTCCTTCGCCGTCTGCCACTGGCCGTCGGCTAACGATCGACCGAAGGCTCTTTATTAGCATCCTGAATTTGGTGAAATAAAACCATCGTGGACTTGACGACGTACGAACCGTCACGATTTTATACATCCATTCGCGTTTCAAATCGCTACTTCGTTAATTTGAAAAAAAGTTGCGCAAGGCACGTTTTGAGGGAGAAATACTTGTTCATGGAATTTGGAATGGAGAATGGTTTTTTAACGGAATATCTACTGATTATGGTTAAGATTTAATCCGCAATTTTTTCTGGTTGACAAGTTTTACAAAGAAAAAAAACAATGTATGTTTCCGGGAACTTTGTGCTGCACTTTTCGTCATTTTCGGGCATTTCCGGTCTATGCGTTTTTCCCTCACGTGTTGTTAATGCCGGTATAATCATCGCTACAACTAACAATCAACATGACTACAAAACTGCTGCTCGCAATCGAATAAAGACAAAGAGAACATTTTATTTTCTTTGTCAATCTGAAGACTGAAGACTTTTTCAATATATTAAAAATCAATCGACCATCAGACGTCTAATTTTCGAACGTAACTTTAATTAATGCGATTATCCAAAAATCGGTCACTCGCAAAGTCTGGAAAATTCGCTTTTGTCAAGCGTGAAATCGGCATCCACCCACGATAAGTGAACTCGACAATTAGCGAATCGTTATTCCTTCCGATGTACACATAGTTGTGAAAGCCCACTAGTCTACTCCGGATTCAGCCTATCCCATTCACTTCGCCCATTCCTAACCCCCCGGATCACCCCGTAACTGATCGCCGCTGCTACTCCCTCCCCTACCTTTTCGCACACTAGTGCAAAATGGAAATGGATTGGACCCGAAAATCCCTCGAAGCGATCCCGTATACTATAGCCGAGGTTGGCGCATGCATCAGCAGTCTCGTGAGAGTCCCCAGTACGAGGCGCAATAACGTCAACGCTCTCTACAGTTATTTGCTTCGTCGTGACAGCTCGCAGAGATGGGTCGGACGCTGCGGAGATCGATTTTTCCGGCTTATCCACGGGAGAAAAAAAAAAAATAGCGATTGAAATAACGAAAATATTTCGAAGGCTGACGATAAATTTAGTTACACCATTTATAACGCTAATGACGTTTGAGAAAAAAAATTGGAAATAGAATTTTTTTAATGATTTTCTGATGAATAGTCGTAGATGGAAATGGAAGGCTTACTTTTTCGATTTTTATGATAGCTTTATTATAGAGCGTGGTTTTTGGCGCATTGTATTCATCTTAAGGTTGATTACTTGACAAAAATCTCACTATAATCTATAATCTATAGATTATATGATATAAAAAAAATCTATATCAATCCATCTCGATTTGTTTTTTTTTTTCGTTTTCGTCTCTTTATGAATTTTTTTAAATACGTTGCCTTATTATTTATTGAGAATAAGCTTTTTGTAGATCATCTCAAATGTTCAAAGCATGTTTTAGAATTATTTTGACCACTTGGAACCGATAGTTTTCTCTCAATCGGTTTTTGAAAAGTCCACCCAGTGTGACGGCCATGTCAGCATTTGGTACGACGAAGAAGGGTTAAGTTATTGTGTTGGAAGCATCAATAAATGCATGATTCAATGATTTAACGAAGAATTTGAGTTAAATTTCCAGAGTAATAAATTGTAACCAAAATTCAAATCGACTGAGATAACGAGAGATTTTTTTCTTGGTGATATTCTTATGATTTTGGTTCATCCTAGAATGGCAAGGGTTCGAAGGAAATTGACGCTTTTTTTCCCAGACCTGATCATTATGATTAAAGATATCACAGAGGCTGTAGCCAGGAAAACTCAGTGTTAAGGTTACAGGATAATTCAGAAGTTTCTTAAGATTTTAATATAACATCCATCTCCGTCTTCTCAGAGAATTAATAATAATATATAATATACCGATAAGCAATACGGTACCTATCACCTCTAATATCGATCGACCAAGATCAATCACCGAATTAATCTCCCGGTGCGAGGCTGGGAGGTGCTTACAGATCGCTCTCCCGCTTTCAGGCTTTCAGTGAGATAAGTTCACACACCGTAATTAAAGCTCGATAGAAGAAGCTGTCTCGGCAATCCAATCGGCTATTTTTGGGAATCGTCATTATTTATGTAGTTATTTACCTTGCGTGCACTAGTTTGTGTCCTGATTGTTTTAATAATTCGTTATGTAAATTGTGCTCATAGATTCTGCAATTTTATTTTATTTTCGTTTGTTACGCATGAACAGGATATTTTTGCGATATGTGTGTTGTGAGTCTGACTAATCATGAGAGTTGTAACAATTATTGCGGGGAGTAAAATTTTTTAATCGAAATAGTTATGAAAGATTCAGGAATTATAATAACCGCCACCATTATTGTGACAAGACGCTTCGTTTTCTCGTCGGCTCGTCATAATAAATTCTCTTGTCCCAAAAACCGATATAAGTATAAAAGAAATTCAATGAAGGTAAAATATTTACAATTAATCATGTGATTAATATTGTGGAGTTCCGGTTTTATTGCGGTGCCCATCATAACTCGTCACTGGATTATCTGAGATGAAAAAATCAAAATGATCCTATTGGGGATACATTTCTGCAGGTAATCACGTCGAGTTTTGATTTTATTTATTTTATCGTATTAAAAAATGGGAAAATTTTTAATTTGTTTGATGAAAAATCAGTATTTTTACTTCTAAATGCTGTGAAAAGTTGAAAAATCAAATTTTTTTTTCATACTCGACTGTAGTATAATGTTATTTTCTCAATTTTATATTTCTATTTTGGTCATGTTTATTTTATAAGTAAAATAATTTAGATGAATCCTCATTCAATAAACAATTTCGACACACATATATATTATTGGTGAAAGACAGACACATCGATTAATACAAAAAACATTGCAGAATTTTTATTCGAGTTAATACGACAAAATTATAACGATTCAAAAAACAAAACCATATCCATCAATGATCGGATCAATTTATGATATTATTTAATAGTCGCCCTCTTTCGACTCGTCGGTAATTTTTATGTAATGGAGACTTATCTTATTTTCCGTCGGTTTTGGAATCGTCAAATACCGTATGATTATCGTCGAACTTATGAGGTGGGAGGATAGGGCGATTACGACCGACTCCTTTGGCGGTCCGGGAAACTCTGCTCTCTATCATGATAATCGGTCGATCGCTTGACCGCGATCCCCTCTTTTACACTCAAAATTATCGCTATATGGGATGCCGCCGCGCAATCACGTCACATACGTGTACGCGAGCGCGGTAGCTTCAAAATTCATCACACGACGTTAGTACCGCAGAAACTTATCACCTTAAAAATAATTTTAGTTTTTTGGTCTCAGATGATCCAGTGATGAGTTATGATCGGCACCGCAATAAAACTTTTTTTTTTAGACGTCCGCAGAGATTCTACGTCAATGGCTCATTTGTTCATAAAAGTTCATGAAAATTTTTCAAATGTTACGTTATTAAGTAGTTATTATAGAAATAAATGTATATTAACTGTGTCGTCATAAAAAATTATCAAAAATATGCTTTTTTTATATCGAATTATCCTCCCCCCCCCCCCCCTTAATTTTCCTTGGACCGCCGACATGATATATTGACATCGAGCAATGTGCACCGTTCTCGTCAAATCTCAGGCTTCTCACGCGTGTATTCCCAATCTGCTGAACGACGGACGGATCATTAACGAAAATTCTGCGCTACGTCAAAAACTCATTATCGGAACGAGATAATGATGTACTAAAAATTTCTATAGAAATAATATACCCTCCGTTCTCTCTCGACGTTTAAATTGCGGCTATCAGCCCCGAGGCTCGAGTATGCACTCTCGCGATCTTATACATTTCGTAATATTTTTTAAAGACGAAAATTATATAATCCACCCTATATTTTGCCTATATAAAATATTTGGAGCGAGAAGACTCGAGGGACGAGAAGACCAGGCCATTCTCTCATTTATACCGGAGAATATTTGCCACGGTCTCGGTGGAATCGATCACTGCTCCGCAGCTCCCTTTAACTCGTTCGTACACTCAATGCTGTCTATATACAGTAGGGTGGGTAAAAAAAATCGACTATTTTTTTTTTTTACTTCGTACTCCGTAAAATAGGTTACTGGACACCTCTAGAAAATTCACACCAAATACGAGCTTTTTATTTTAATGGGAAGATCCTCCGCCTCACAGTATTTTATTTTTTCTGTAGTCTTAGAAGAAAAAATTCATATCGCTCTATCAACTGTTCGTTAAAAATATCCCGCCTCATATACTTGTAGGAAATTGACCGCTCTAACAAAAAAGGTCTGGTACAATTTTTTCGTAAACCTCACTGTTTGAAAGATATTAAGGGTTAAAGTTTGATCATTTTTAGACGAATTTCTGTTTTGCCTATGAATTTTAGAACTCGTTAACGAAAAATCATTATAAAAGGCGAAACGCTTTGTTTTGTAGGGAATTGACTGCTCTACAAAAATGGTTTCCTATGATTATTCGATTGAATTAAGCGGTCAAAAGATATTCATCGTCGAACTTCAATGCACGCCAATTTTAACAGTTTTTGATTAATAATTCGGAAAATTTTAATTTAGTTTATGAGTTTCAGGGAAATTCATACGAATTTGAGTTTTTATAAACAGAGAAATGTTTTGAAGTATTTTTCTAGTTTTTTTTTTAGTCGTAAGCATGTTTGCTCACATCGAAAAAAAAATTAGTGCATTATTTCTGACTTAGAGTCAATGATTCATTAAATCTCGAAAAAATAACGTTGTTGTTAGAAATTTATCATGAAAAGTATTAATCTTAAAGAAAAAAAATGTTCAATTTGTTATTAAAAAGTTTTTTCATTTAATTATCATTGATAAAAAAAAATGTTCAATTTGTTATTAAAAAGTTTTTTTATTTAACTATCATTGATAATTAAGTGAAAAAACTTTACAAACTGTACTTTACTGTGTACGTTAGGAACTGTTTTTGACTGTAAAAATTTATAATAAACAGTATTAATCTTAAAGAAAAAAATGTTCAATTTGTTATTAAAAAGTTTTTTCATTTGATTATCAATGATAATTATCAATTACTTTAACCTTCAATATCTTTCAAACAGTGAGGTTTACGAAAAAATTGTACGAGACCTTTTTTGTAGAGCGGTCAATTTCCTACAAGTGTATGAGGGGGGATATTTTTAACGAACAGTTGATAGAGCGATATGAATTTTTTCTTCTAATACAGCAGAAAAAATAAAAAATTGTGAGGCGGAGAACCTTCCCATTAAAATAAAAAGCTCATATTTCGTGTGAATTTTCTAGAGGTGTCTAGTAACCTATTTTTTGGAGTACGAAGTAATAAAAAAATAGTCGATTTTCTTAACCCGGCCTAATATACAGGGTGTCTCAGCTCGCTTGATTCCTATTCCTATCTCGTTTTTTTTCTAATTATAGATCGTAATGTCCATGCAGCAGATATTATTATCGCTGTTGTTTTTTGCTTGTTAAACACCGATTGAACTTGGTAGCTGAAGCTACCGCTCATTCGATTTTATCGTTAACAACTCTTAAATTTTGCAGTACTTCGAACCGATAATTTATATTCCTCAAATATAGTGAGTGATTTTTTTCGTAACAATTGCGATCCCAATTGTTACGAAAAAAACATGAATGTGGGAATTTGGAATGCGAGGTACAATGAAGTTATGGTGACCTATTATTCAACTGTTTTTCCACAAACTTTGATTCCTTTACGTTATAGGCTGCCAAAATGTTTAAAGTGCATCGAAAAAAAATTCCACATTTACCTTGGAATTATGTGTTTTCTGAACAAAATGAGACGTCAAAGTCCACGATCGGTTGAGTAGTTCGGTCTGAATCTTACAACAAGCTCCCAAACTTTGGGAAAATATCAAAGCGTTTGGATGCTTGATATGGTTCTGAAAAAATTTGAAAAGATAGCTAAGTATAGATACTTCATAAGGATAAATTAGAATGAAAATGTAGATTGATCTTGTCACAAAAAAAAAAATTTTTTTCCCTCGACTTTTTAGGTGACTCAGTCACCTTAATATTTACTAATTTATTCATGAAAACTCGATCGAAACGTGATCGATATTCAAATTCATTCGAAATATCGCCTCTCGCAATGGTGCACACTCGAATTTTTTTTTTCGATATAAATTTTGCTTCGACATTTTGATGTTCGTGATTTTTATTTTCGACTTTAAAGACTTTCAAATAAATGGCTCTTCTTAATTCGGATGTTCGACTATTTCCGTTTCGAAATACCGGCCGTTCTACATTTATTCCATCCAAAATTTTGACCCCCACCCATAATTTTCCAACCGTTTTCATTGACTACGCAATGGATAATGCAACAAGTTTTATTTTTACGTGTTCTTTAAATGGAAAAGCAAGCCTTCTCCTTGCCCACTGGACCAAAAAAAATTGCTTTGCCGCCACAATTTGTGTTATAGCAAAAACTAACGCTCAAAACTGGGCACGAGAAGATAAACAATTCTTTCTTGCACAGTCTAATAATATCTAGGTAAGTATATTCGCGTACAATGATTGACACTGGGAGTGAGGGTTGAATGCGAATCTTCGTTCGTCGCTGGATTGACGCTGATCCGTGGTAAACCAGTGCGTAAAACGTTCGAACATTGAAAATGCAAAGGGGAACTATGACGTTGAATCTCACTGCGGCTTTCGCGTTTCTTGTACGACGATCATCTCACCCGGCACGGATCCACCCCTCGTCTTCCACGCTTCTCTGACGCAGCGAAATTGACTTCAGCATCCACAGCTAGCCAGAACACAATTCTCGCGCTCGGCATATCATCCACTCATATCACGATAGCGTATTCGTGCTCGCTTTACGATTTGTACCCTCTCCCAAACATTCGTACGATCCTCTCCTTCCGCTTTGACTATATAACGGTCTTGCGCCACCCTTCCGTATAGCACCCATATTCTCTCGATCTTAGGCGACGTCTCTAGCAGCCCGACGAACTACCTCGCTCCCTCCAATTTCTCGAGATTTGCTAGCCACCGGTTGAGCTGCATGGTTTCTCTTCCTCTCTTTTTCTATTATCGGTAATTTATTTCCATGTTTATCATTCATTATTTATTGATTATGTATATTAACCTGAAGGTCCTAGTGGTCCAATAAATGCGCCAATGCGAGATCCGTATTTGATTTGTACTCGTAGAACAGCCAATCCGCTGACAGTACAAACAATGGATAGTTCCAAGCATCGAACGATCTTTTTCGCGAAAGTGACAGTTCTGAAAGTCATAGTGCGGAAAATTCTGAAAAAAGTTCCGAACGGGTAAGGCTCTGAACGGAGATTATTCAAACTGGCAAGGTTGTGACCGAGAATGTCCCGATCGGCAGAAATCCCAGGAAGGTATACAGGTACACCAGGTATAGAAGTATGAAACCGGAATTTTCCCATGAATGGTGCTAGCTATCAGTTTAGGGACCGTAAGACCGCTTCTGCAGCGCCATCATCTCCCTCTAAGAGCTGACAAAGATTTTCAACACCCAACAATTCAAGTTCCATACGACGGTATATTTTTTTATAACCTTAAACATGTCGAGTTTTGTGCCTACGAACTACGATTTGCGGGCAGCATTGGTTTTCTGTTATCATTTGAAGAAAACTGCTGCAGAATCGCATCGAATGCTTGTGGAAGCTTACGGTGAACATGCTCTTGGTAAAACACAGTGTTTCGAGTTGTTCGAAAAATTCAAAAGTGGTGTTGTCGACGTCAGAAACGAAGAACGTGGAAGACCACCGAAAAAGTTTGAAGACAGCGAATTGCAGACATTGTTGGATGAGGACGACGCTCAAACGCAACAACAACTCGCACATCAGTTAAACGTAACACGAGAAGCCGTCTCCGTACGTTTAAGAGCCATAGGAAAGATCCAAAAGGCAAAAAAGGCAACACAAAGTGATTTTGATTCGTGATAATGCACCCGCACACACAGCAAAAGCGGTCAAGAAAACGGTTGAGGCGTTTGGTTGGGAAATACTTTCGCCTGCGGTTTACTCACCAGACTCGGCTCCGTCCGATTACTACTCATTTGCATCGATGGGACACGCACTTGCTGAGCAGCGCTTCACTTCTTACGAAAATGTACGAAAATGGCTCGATCACTGGTTTGCCTCAAAAGACCAATAATTTTTTTCTCGTGGCATCCACAAATTGGCAGACAGGTGGAAAAAATGTATGGCTAGCGATGGGCAATACTTCGAATGAAATATTTTTTATCATTTTCAAACAACAGACGTGTAATTTTTACAAAAAAATTCCGGTTTCATACTACTACACCTGGTAGTTGCGTAGTTCACTCGAAACTGCCCATTTCAACTATATTTTAACTCATTTTTTGCGCCAGGTCATTTATCCTATTCAGCCACCCGACCGGTACTTATGATAGTACGAAACCGTCAATGGCTTCGATGTCGCAATTTTGACCCGTCGAACCAATGCCGTTCGGAATTATTTCGACCATGAGCTGACAAGTTTCCGACCTTTCAGAAATGTTCACTGACAAGTCACTGACATTTTGAATTCTCAACTGTTCTCTACTGTCGTCCCAGTTTTTTTCGCTGTTGAAGTTCAAATTTTCAAGATTATGTGCTTTTGCGCCGGGACATTTCTTTTCGGAACATTCCGATTGGATTCATCGACCTGTCTGACATTGGAAAGTTAAAATCGTTACATTTTTCTACTACATCCGGTTGGCACGAGTGAAATCGGAGAGTCAGATCTTTGAGTAATTTCAATTCGTATAAAAAAATATCGGACCGATGGCCTTTCGGACCGTCGAATGTTCGGAACTTGTATCCGCGACCCTCACTATTTTTCTCTTATGGTTCTCCGGCGTTATACGCGTATCGCACCTACTTCCATGAGATGGAATTGGCTCGGAAACTCCGCTGTGCGGATACTCAGCGCGTGTCTACACGTATAGGAACCCCTGTCGCAATTTCGCAGCTGCCAATTTTGATTTACGCCACGGGCCGGAACAAGCTATTCCCGTCAGGCGTTTTCGTACCAAATCCCTCGAGCTACCATCTCGAATATACCGTCCGCAACCCCACCGGACTCGCGAGGTCTATCTCCAACATTCGTCGCGTCGTTTCAGTTTACCTCGACGTTGCATTTCTCGTTTTACACGAGTTCGCTCGTATACGTTTCATCGGAGATTTAAACTCGCACCCCTATATATATTTTTTCGGCAGAACGACAAAAACTTCGAACGGATGCGCTTTTTATCGATCGCACTACACCGTTCGCCCAGGTGGGGATGGACAATGGAGGCAGGCCTTCTTCAGGCCTGCGTCAAGGCTGAACGAGTTTGGATTCAGGCTGGGGATCGAGCCTTCCGCAACCCTGCATGAACCTTGAAATGATAACACGGAGAAAGGCCTGACGTGGCAGCCTGGCCCCGGACTGATTATCAAGCCTGGATCAAGCCTCATTATCGAGCCTGGATCAAGCGTGAATATACCAAGCCTTGAAATATAGTGGTAGTGACTTGTCTTGCTAGTCTACTTGTTTGCTAGTGGAATGAAACTCACGAATTCTTACAATTTAATCATTTTATTTTATCACAATCAGTCACACATGATATTTTGAAATATCGCTTGGAAAAAACATATGAAACGAAACATGAGAAATAAACGTGAGAGCATGAGACTGATCTCTTCGTCATCTCTATTTCCATCATCCTGGGACATTCTTTCGGCAACAGAATCGTCGGTAACCTCTCCAGTCGTCGACGCGTCATCACTTACACTTTCATTACCACGGCAATAAGTATTTCGGCTGGCTACATCGTCACTGTCACTGTTACTGTTCAAAATTATCAGTTTTTTCGGAAATTACATCGACGATAATCAAATTATAATCGTCACGGGACGTCACGGGAATTAAAAAGAAACTATGCGTAGGTTATGTTCAGCCATGGCGTTCCGTAGCTAACCTCGCTTACTCATTCGGGTGCTCTTCCCGTACACCGTGTCCACCGCCCACCGTGCTTGTCGATCCAGCTGCTCATGCGCGTTCAGCGCCGCTGTAGAGCGGCGACCCGAGCCTGCACTAACAATGCGAACGAACGAACTTTCGCTCCCAGCACAATTCGCGAAAGACTTTTTACCATTTGCGATGCCAACGGTTCTTTTCTTGTACGGTGTGATATTCAATGAAAGTATAATATACTGCAGATAATTTTAATTATAAGTATAATCATAATCAAAATTATTATTATTATTTCGATTAGTGTAGTATACATTTGATCTCAATAGGTTAATGAATGAGAGAATGAGAGAATGAGAGTTTCAACTGGACGCAGAAGATAAGGCTACCTCAAGGCTACATCCAGACTCAATTGAACCAGCCTGACCCGTCAACCCCTGCCGAAACCTATCCTCAACCTTGACCTGTCCAGCCTGGACGTCGCAGGGCTGATTCAGGCCTGTCTCCATGTTCAGCCTTGATGATTCCCACCTGGGTCAGCGGCAGTTTCTTGACTAGTATACCCGCGGAAGGCTATGGGGGGATGAGCGTGGGCGAAGTGCCCCCGCGCCGATTATTGGCGTTAACCCTCTGGCGTTTTAACCCTCCGTCCGTAATCTGGGTAATTATTGGCACAATCCGAATTTTCAAGTCAAATATCTCCGAAATTCGAAAAAATCGGGGCCTGACACCCTTACGTAAAAAAAAACTAGGTCTGGGTGAGAACTCGTACGCACGAGGTCGCTTCGATCCGTTAATACATTCATGAGCAGTAGAAATTGAATGTCTAGATCGTGCCATTAATGACCCAGATTACTGTTGGTGCCAGAATTTCGCGCAAGTCAGTAAAATTTAGCTGACGTTACTTTTGGACTTATATGATTATTTTTAACTTATTTGAATGATATTAAATGATGTATGCATACTTTATAATCATAACTACAAAATGTTAAAGACAAAAAAAAAAGTAGTGCGAAAAGCATCGCACTACTTTCTGCTTATCGTGCGTTAATAAAAAATTTTCAGACTAATGTATATGAGTATGATGATCACTTTTTATATAATATGTGAAACTTTTGTAAAAGTTTTTTATACAGAAAGGTGAAAAAAATACCAAAACTATTATTTTTTCATATTTTTCCTTACCTGCCAGAAACGACATTTTCTATTGTCAAAATAATTATACTTTTGAAAATAACCCGAATGAAGTTTTCTTTTTGTTAAAGAACATATATTTAACTGTAAAAGCCCGTTGGAATTTCTCATTTTGATGAAATTTTCATTAAGATATGATTTTTTGCATAAAAATAGAAGTTTTCCCGATTTCGTTGTAAAAGGTTCGTTATAAAAAATGTTATTTATTATAAAACACTAAAAAACACTATTGAGATATTAAATGAGATCTGAGATAAGTATGACAGCCTTTTTTCAGATTATTTGCGCGTAATTTTCTTCGTCAAAACATCAACAGGCTATTAATGACCCAGATTACGGACGATGTCCCTCAATTCAGGATTACGGACGGAGGGTTAATAGTAACTTCTATCACCTGTCACAATTGTATCGAGTTTCAGTCCCAAAAAAGTGACCCTCAATTAGTGAAAATTAATTTTGAAAATTTCGAACAACTTTACTTCTTTTGTCGGTTATGTTCGCGTTACCGTGACCGAATTTTGTTGGTGATTTTCTGGCACCGTTTTTCCCTATAATTTTTTCAGTCTGCATGACACCTAAAAATTTAAATAATGAATTAACATTTGTTTGTAGGTTATGTTCGTGAGAAATCAAATTTTTTTTAACGTTCGCGCGTCGCATGTTATTTATTATTTAGTCGTTGTATATTTTCTCAACATTTTTTCTCTATGGAATAACATAATTTCAATATAAATAATAAATAATGGAAGAAATAATAAAGTATAAGGTATCCACAATATCAAAACTATAATGATAATTAAAAAATAGAAAACGATAATTAATTTCGAATAGCAGAACAAAAAAATATCGACCGAGGTTTTTTTAGGTCTTACGCTGGTCGAAAAAAGATATCGGAAAAATATGTGTCTTAAAAAACAATGCCAGTGATCCACAAAAAATTGATTACTGTACGGCGATCATAACCAACAAAAAATATACAAAAATAACCTTTGTTTTTTCTAGGTGACACGCAGGTTGAAAAAAATCACCGAGAAAATATATATAGTGACAACCGATGCCAGGAAGTTTGATTAATTTTTTAATCACTTTATGATAAGAAAACCAACAAATAAAATCGTCATTTCACTCTTTTTAAGTGCCACGCAGATCGAAACAAACCACGGGAAAAATATATATCGTGTAATCGATATATAGTTACGATACCGGATGGTCACGCAAGAAATTTAGTGATGGTAGTCAAATTCGAAAGTAGTGGAACAATTTCTGAAAAAAATAATATTTTTTTCATTTAGCTTATGTTAGCTTCGCAGGTTCAAAAATGTTCTGATCAGGCACTTCAGTGTCAACTTTGATGGGTTGAATTTTTATCTAAATCCGTTCAGCATCGCAGATATTATAATTTTTATTCAAAATTTTTAAAATTAATTTTCACTCGTTAAGTGTCACTCGTTCGGGATTGAAACTTGGTCGAATTTTTACACCTGAAAATAGTGACGATTAATAAATATAACGGCGATAATCGGTGCGAAGGACTGTACCAATGCTTATCCCCTTATAGCCTTCGAGCTTTTTATGCACCATCGCGAGTTTTTCCGTGCTAAAGGCCTTGATTTACTACCTTTTAACAGTGATACATAAAAGGCGAGAGTAAAAACCTACAAAAATTTGATAGGATTGCACAAACGATAAGAAATCGTCGTAGAAAAAATATGAATAAAGATGATTTGTGGTGTCCTATTACGTCCTCGTTCCTATTTAACGCCTGTGAGCGACAGAGAGGCGGCGAAATCGTGCTTGCGCTGAGCGGACAAAGTCAGATTCTTTCTATGCATACTAGGGTGGACCTTATTAGGGGTATTGACGAATTTCGACAAGTGCGACCCCCAGAAAAGTTCGAAATAAATTAAAAAAAATATGTGCAAAACCTCAGCACTGTAGTTCAATGCGAAAACGTACCTGTAAGCTCGTTTTATTTCCTATTTGAATGACATGGGATTTTCAGACTAATTCAGTCATTATTTTTTGGAAGTGCTCCTAAGCATTCGAAAAAAATATAATTCATATAAATCTATTTTTAATTGATATATCTACGTGTGAAATTTTTTACAAGACCTCGCCTGTATCAATTTGCCGTCGTGTATAACAGAGGGAGGGTGGGGAGGGTAAAGGTTGTGATAACGCCATATAAAAAATTTTACACGTAGATAGACCAATTGAGAATAGATTTATATGAATAACATTTTTTTTCAATGCTCAGGAGCAATTCCAAAAAATAATGACTGGATTAGTCTGAAATTTTATTTATTTATTTCGAACCTATTTGGCGGGTGCACTTGTCGAAATTCGTCAACACCCCTATTAAGGTCCACCCTAATGCATACGGGATCGCATGTAGCAGCGACTCGCCAATCCGGATACTTATAATATTCGGGTCCGTACGTAACAGTCCAAGAATTATTGTCAGTAGTGAAACTGTACAATAGTCAGACGGGACGAGATGAAATCTTTACCAATCGCCTATACATTTTTTCAACGATTGCAATATCCGATGTAGGCATAACAAAGCGGTGGATACTCCGTTGGAGCCTGAGCAAATTGAAGTAGCCTATGCTACTTCAATTCGCTGAAGCGTTTCAGCAAAAATGTGTTTCTTATACGTTCCGAGCTTTCGCAGTTGAACGTAGAAAACAAAATCATAATTTGCCCTAAAATGATAATCTTTTTCGCCGCTAAGTCCTGGTTAGACTAACAAAAAATTGCATCTATTTGGACAAAAATATCTACTCCGCACGAATTTAAACTTTTTCATCAGCAAAATATTACTGGGAAAATTATTTTACGAAATAATTTAATTTAGGTGAATCCAAGGAAGTCGGATAACTTTAGCCTTTACTGTCTGGGATGCTCATAATATCTACACAACTTGATGTGCATGTTGATAAACAAATTTCCAAATTTCTTCGGATTTCTTTTTTCTTTTATTTTGGCAGCCGTCAATTGACGTACTTTTCATTTTTTTTTTCGCTTTCTTTTTTTCCAAGTATTTATTTTACATGCTTACGCGGTTAAAAAAATTTATGGAAAATCCGTTTTGGACATAAAATTGTCTCAGGTTTTCGGAAAGAAATCAGTTTTTTTCTTTCAACTATCAAAAATGAATTAGAACAGAGTTTGAAGCTTAGAAAGCCGTTTTTCCGCCCGTTGCTTTAAATTTGGGAGATTTTCCCATACCGCCAAAAGAAGCCGGAAAGCTGCTAATAATAGAAAAAAAAAATTGGAAATATTCTTCTGAACGTGCGCTCCAAGCTGTGTAAATATCATAAAGATCCAAGATAGTGAAGCCCAAAGTTATCGGAACTCCGATAGATCCACCCATTCATATAATTATATACAGTACGGTGGACCTTAATAGGGGTGTTGACGAATTTCGACAAGTGCACCAGCCAGATAGGTTCGAAATAAATAATAAAAAATATGTGCAAAACCCCAGCACTGTAGTCCAATGAGAAGACGTGCCTGTAAGCTCGTTTTGTTTCCCATTTGAATAAAATGGGATTATCAGACTAATTCAGTAATTATTTTTTCGAGTTGTCCCTAAGCACGGAAAAAATTCTTTATTCACATGAATCTATTGTTATTGAGTATAACTACTCGTACAATTTTTCTACAAGACCTCGCCTGTATCAATTTGCCTTCGTGTATAATAGAAGGGGGAGGGGGGAGCGTAAGGGTTGTGATAACGCCTTCTAAAAAATGTGACACGTAGATATACCAATTAAAAATAGATTTATATGACTAATATTTTTTTTCAATGCTCAGGAGCACTTTGAAAAAATAATGACTGAGTTAGTCCGAAAATCCCATGTCATTCAAACGGGAAACAAAACGATCTTACAGGCACGTCTTCGCGTTGGACTACAGTGCTTCGGTTTTGCACATATTTTTTAAAATTTATTTCGAACCTATCTGGCGGGGTGCACTAGTCAAAATTCGTTAACACTCCTATCAAGGTCCATCCTGATATACAGTGTGATTCGTTGATCTAACGGTAAGGCACATTGCTAAATACTCCGGGGAATTTCGAGAGAATCAAGCTCCAACCGTTGCTGGATACGATTCCGACACAACGTTGTGTAATGGGTCACCGATCACGGTGCAGGCGAACACGTTGCCAAAGAGGAAAGCTTTGGCTATTGCGTCCCGTATCGAGCAAAATCGACGTCGAACACCGGAACCAGAGCG
>OZ020170.1:4344394-4430932 GCA_963971145.1 Sussaba pulchella
GAGGGTTGGGGTCAGTACATGTGTTGACCACTACTCGTTGTACCGGCGAGTGTCCAAAGTCTAAGCGTGGGTGATTCTCGATTGGGTCATTTTGGAATTTCGATCGTAACAAGGTCTCAATCAATTCCAAAGGAAAAAATGGTTAGCCTAGCTTGACCTCTCGTGGAATTCTTGCTGTGCCCTGATTCGAGGTGAAGTTTCCTGCTCAAAAGAACATGCGATTTTTTCGTTCTTCTCCGACTTATTCCGGAAAAAATCCAATACTAATCTGAAATAACACGTATGAACTCGAGTTTCACGAAAATAATATACGCACACGGGTCATCTCATGCTACGTTGACAGCGTTCTTCTGACAGTTACCTACTACCAGGTGTAGAAGTATTGAACTGTAATTTTTCTGTAAAAATTACACGTCTGTTGTTTGAGAATGATTAAAAATATTTTATTCGAAGTATTGCCCATCGCTAGCTATACATTTTCTCCACCTGTCTGCCAATTTGTGGATGCCACGCCGAAAAAATTGTTGGTCTTTTGAGGCAAACCAGTAATCGAGCCATTTTCGTACATTTTCGTAAGAAGTGAAGCGCTGCTCAGCAAGTGCGTGTCCCATCGATGCAAATGAGTACTAATCGGACGGAGCCAAGTCTGGTGAGTAAGCCACATGCGAAAGTATTTCCCAACCAAACTGTTTAAGGTTATAAAAAAATATACCGGTGTATGGAAATTGGGTTGTTGTGTGTTGAAAATCTTCGCCAGCTGTTAGAGGGAGATGATGGCGCTGCAGAAGCCGTCTTACGGTCCCTAAACTGATGGCTAGCACCATCTATAAGAAAATGCCGGTTTCATACCTCTACAGCTGGTACATTGCTAGCTGGCACCCAACAGTCTAAATAAAATTTGCAGAGTTATGTAAAGTCGTAATAGTGTCGTGAATCCGACTTTTGAGCCCCAGCTTCCACTGACTCGGGCAGCATCGGGTGAGGGTTGTGTCGAATTACACCATCAATGGTCAAGAATTACGGAAAAGACAAAAACCCGGTCTAAATTTCAAAAACCTCATACATTGCAGACCTGAATCTTGGTGTTTAGATCGGTTTCTAAAAATGACAAAAAACCGCGTTACACCATTTGCCGAAAACACAGTTCAGGGGCGAAATAGGGGGATGACGCAGCAAACGACGTGTACGACGAATTTCATCCCGTTCGCTGCTTTGCATAGTGGTATATTGGTACGAAATGCTGAGACCATACACTGTCCGCAGTTGCTGACAGTCCATGGCAAACCCCGAAAGGTCATTCGCCACTACGAAGGCGCAGATAGACCGCTTGAGAGGTTTTGGAACTGGCTACCGGAGTCGCTGGTCACGACCACCGTCACCACCAGCTCTACTATGGTCTTTGTGATTCTCTGACGCAAGGGAAACCAAGTCTCTCTTCGGCTCGCTGACGAGCAAGCGAGGGTAACTCAAACACAGGAGAACGACCCGCTTCTCGGATGTGGTTTTCACAAGCACCGCACCCTCTCCTCTGTGTCCCTCAGCCTGTGCCATGCCTATCGCGGTCGTTCCGTTAGTCACTGCTGGCTGGTAAACCTCGAGACTGCCCTATGCGGTGACCCAGATCACTCGGAATCATTTATGTTTCGTAATCTCGTAAATTCGCGTGTGATCAATAGCACTTACTTCTGCGGTCCACGGTACGGTGGTTGTTGGAACCACACGGCTCCCGACACGGAAAAACCGCACCGAAAAGTCGTTAATTTGTCCAGCTTCTTTTTAGCAGGGTTGACCTATCATTTTCATGCTGCTTAAGAGGACTGAGTCACCTAAAAAGTCGAAGGAAAAAAAAAAATTTTTTTGTGACAAGATCAATCTACATTTTAATTCTAATTTATACTAATAAAGTATCTATACTTAGCTATCTTTTCAAATTTTTTCAGAACCATATCAAGCATCCGAACGCTGTGATATTTTCCCAAAGTTTGGGTGCTTGTTGTAAAATTCAGATCGAACAACTCAACCGATCGTGGACTTTGACGTCTCATTTTGATCAGAAAACACATAATTCCGAAGTGAATGTGGGATTTTTTTTTTGATGCACTTTAAACATTTTGGCAGCCTATAACGTAAAAAGGAAACAAAGTTTGTGGAAAAACAGTTGAATAATAGGTCACCATAACTTCATCGTACCTCGCATTCCAAATTCGCATTTAAATTTATTTGCCTATTGGAATCCGTCAGGCTCTATATAAAAATGAATGCCTTCTTCCACTTTTCAAAAAGATGTTGATGATAAATCTAATATGATGCTCTCGAACCAAATAGCGCCTGCCGCAAGAGTGTGCAGCTTCTCTGCAAATCGTATGAAATGAAAGAATATTGAAACGGATTGTTCAACAGTGGAAGAAACTGCGGAACGATATAAAGGATTCCTTTTCTTTGATGAAAGTCAACATATCAGTAGTTGTTTCAAGATAGGATGGCGAGTTTTACGTTCATTTCTACACTTTTTTGTTGACAACGACCAAATTTACAAAATAACAAGTAGCCTCGATACCGCTTTAAGAATTGACGTAAAGAATAAAACCGCAAAATAGGAGACTGATGTCTCCGAAACTCGGCTCTTAAGAGCTCGCAATACTTCAGAACGGACGTTTTGAAACAAAAATTTGTTTGAAGTTTTGAAAATGAGATTTTGATAAGAAACGTGTCCGCACGATCAATTGGGGTTTATTTCTCTGGGGGCTAGAATGATATCCTTTCAACTTCTTCGAATTATTCGTTTTTATCCGAAGGCCCACTTCTATAGGTTTTACAGTAGAATGGTGTAACTATTATGGATGAGATATCGTAGTCGATTTTCTAGGGTTCAATCGAAGTCGCAATATCGTGGTCGTTGATTTCACAGTAGTATTATCGGCGATAAGTCAGCCTTAGAAGCCGTGGGAAAAACTCCTGATGCCTTTTCATGTTTGGATTATATCATTGTTATCGTACATCGAGGAGCTCATAGTTGTTCGGCCCATGAACAGACCAATGTTGGACTCTTCCGACGAAGTGCCCCTATACGTAAATCTTCCAGAAGCCTGCCGATGAATCCGTATTGTCTAAGCTAGAGTAATACTTCGAAGCAAAGACATATGATTCTCCATAAAACCCTGTCACCTTCGTGAACCTGAAGCAGTTTCACTTCAAAAATGACAAATGAAGTGGAACTGCTGCACGGGGCTGAATACGATTCATGGACTATTCTAGGTAATGTCTGGCATGCAACGCCGCGCTCTGTCACGGAATTGTTTGCTATCCTAACCTATTTCCCTATCTTCGATCTCCGCTTTGCGCCATGCTTCGTAGAGACCCGTACTTCACTACTCCGTCCATGTAGATCAAGGAGCCGTCAGCTTCTGAATGACAGTCAGTGCGAGGTTCTCTCTTTTCCTTATTCCCATTCGAGCGCCGCTATCCGATTGACATCAGCTGTTTTGTGGGAATTTTCATTGTTCAGTGTATTGATAATTTATTCAGATTGCGAGCACGACGACCAACAACTTCCTTCGCGGATCTTGACAACATTTCGCCACGGACCAATGCGCGGGCTCTCTCGGGACCCCACGTGCGATATACGTCACTAACAGTGACAGTGGTGCCAGCACAATTTGTGATAGTCGGAAATTTCAAAGACTGACCTTTCACTCGTCGGAATTGACACGAGATGACGAGAGGTCGCTACAATCGTGCTCGGACGATGGACAGCAAGAGAAACGCAGCCTTGTTCATGTATAGCTGTCCAAAGTTTTCGTACTGCGCCGCGTGATTAACGTTTGAAAGACGGGCGAAATAATTGGAAACGAATCGTTCTTCGCTTCTGAAGCTTACCTCCCTAACACGACTCGCCACCTGACACATGACATGATAATACGTCAGCTGATTTCAACGTGAGTCAATGAATACTGACGGGAAAACAGGTATCATCCCCACTAGAGGGGGTCTTGAATCTTCAATCTTCAACAGCTCACAGCAATAACTCCATCAACCAATACACAACGACCGAAAATAAGATGATTGGAGCAAGTACAATCATCGAAACATAACAACTCAATTACACATCACACAATGTACGATGACAATGATTTCATAATAACATAATTATCATTACATTCCATTCTTAGGACTTTTTTAGACTTGAAACGGAAACAGAGTCAATGTATAGATGAATTAGATGCCCCGGCGGTTTATCTACTTGGTGTGATGGTCAAAAATAAAGGATGATCTTCGTTCAAATCAGTAGTTTTTGTGGCAAATTGCCGCGTTCGTCCGATTAACGGTTTTCCGCAGAACCGGCACACCGAGATGGGTCACTCAGCGAGCTATTTATAATAATCAATCAATAATCTCTTTGCATCGAAGTACGGCCGTCGGACATATATACATTATGCACGTGCAAGAAACGGGTCAACGAGAATCTCGGATGGACCAGCAGAAATAACTCGATAACTCTACGTAAGAGCTTCATCCGCCGGGAGAGATGAGAAGCGGCTGGGACGAGCTGAGGTCGCCTATTCCCAGTCAATTATCGCTTAATGGGTATCCATATTTCGGTATTCGTCTTAAAGGTCTCATGAATTTATCAGAAGAGCTCGTAATTGCCCGATGGAATACTCGAACAGCTCTTAGCCCGCTCGTTTTTCGTCTCGATATTACCTACTTCACTCACTCATCCGTTCTGTGCGCTATACGACTGGACCTCCCCCCTCCCCACCCCCTTTAAAACGCTCGAGAGCTACTGAAATTCATCTCCGACGCAAGGTGTCGGCTATGGCAATTGCTCCGATGCTCTCGATCTCCTTATCAACTTTGTATACATAGTACTGAGTTGCACCACTCTTCGGTATTTCGGAGCTATCGATTATTTTATTTCGCTCAGGTATTCCAATGAGCTCTGGTTGTCAATACATGTAAAAGAAAGCCCAGCTGAAAATGGATCGAATAACGTCGGCACCTCCCAAGGACATATATTTGGAAATGCCGTCCTCAAGGGATCGAAAAAGGGAGGTGAATTTTTGTTATGACGACGTCTATATCTAGAGTCTGATATGTTACAAATGTGAAACTTGACCGTTAGATTCTTCTTTACAATAAAGAAACTCGTATTTCAACGTTTGTTGAAAATAAAGTTAAGGTAAGCCGAGAAAGGTCCTCATGACGACAGATATCTACAACCTGAGGTGTTAGAGAGGTCAAATCTACCTGTCAAGTGCGATTCTGACTCTGTCCTGAGGGTGCCGTACGATTGGATCATCGTGGAAGTAAATAAGTAGTTACTTTGAAATTATGTATCAAATTTAAACCATACTTGCTTGTGATAACTGTAGAAATAATGGATAACACCACTTTGCCCATGAAAGTTAGAAAAAACATTTACTGTAACTGTACTGCCAATTCTTCCGTGCCAAGAACTTCCTTCGTGCCAGATCTTAAGATTCTAGGTCAACCGAATGTACCTTATTGGTTTTGATTCAGTAAATCAATGAAAATAAGAATAATTATTGTATACAGAATCAGAAGATTACGATTTTTGGATTTTTTCCTGTGATTGCGTTTACGAGATCTTTCTTTGCGCTAAATCTTGAGATTCCAGGTTAACCGGAAGTACTCGATAAGTTTTGGTGACGAGCGAGTGAAAGAAAAAATGAATTTCGAAAAAATTCCATGTTTTGCTTTCTTCTTTTTGTAACCTTCTCCCTAAAAATGGATATTTTTCAATTATTCTTATTTCAAGTTACTCGAGGATAACTAAATGAAGATATCCATACGATACAGAGCCAAAAAAAATGTATTTATCAATTTTTGTTGACGATGACGAAACTTGACCCACACTTACCCCTTCTGGGGGGTAAGTAGTGGACAAGTTTCAAGTCAATGTAACTGCGCCAAAAATTTTTTTTTTTCAACAAAACTTATCACACACCTTTGTAAGGATGTTCGCAAGATGTCTGCATGAAAAAAAAAAACAATTTAGCGTAAAAACTGATTTTAGACGAAGCGCGAAAGTAAAAAAGGGCGATTTTTGTCCCAAACTCACCCTTGTTGACGGTATGGTGTGAAATCTGTGAATTATGTTTCGTAGAGTGCGAACAACATACTCATGTTCTCTCAAATCATTATCCCAGGTTCCAAAATCCCCGAGAGCGAAGCCACGGGGAACACGAAGTTATTCCAAAAAATAAATATCTTCGGCGCAATATTTCGACTTGTCGATAATTTTAATACTGTGAATATCATATTATGGCGTTGATATCGGTCACATTTTTTCCCGAGTGCGAGCACTGAGATTGAATGAAATAGATTGAACGAAGGGGCGACGGAAATTCGACCGAGCGAAGCTTGCGTGAGAGTCTGGTTTACTGCGCACGGAGTAGCTACGTTTATCGTATAATCTCGTGAGCCGCTAAAAGCGACGATTCTACGAGGCCGCTATCGTCGTCGCATCCTGCGTCTCTCGCACGTGAATGTCGCGACCAGTCGCGGAACCCGCGTATACAGAGTCAACGTGGAATGTTGTTGGCGACCGGGTATGCGAGGAACACGTAGTTTTGTGTATGTCCTGCCGGGCTGCACTTTCCGCCATGACGCGAGTTTAACGAGTTTCGAATGCATGTGTTTACGCGCACTCACGAAAATACATAAATCGCGAAAACCATGGATTATGTAATACGTATATTCCGTACGGACGGTGAACCCGGGATTATCTTGCCTTTGAAAGATAAAATGAAATAAAATTTTAAATCATGAAGCATGCGTGCAACGTGCCAACGTGTGGGAAATATTTCTACGTTTTAAGTAGAAATCACGTGCACGTATGACGCTTCGGATAATTGTGAAAAGCACACCATCCGGTAATGAACTTCCGTTATCGAGGATTTGGAATAGGGCGTCGTAATGTGTCTAACTAAAGGCGGATTCTTATACAGAAGTCTAAGCGGTGTTGTTTCATAGTGAGAGGAAGTGTCTTCGTTAACGGATCTAAATTGAGTTACGTATTTGACTACAAAATAGCTCATTCCCGAGTGTTCGCCTTATCCAATGTATGTTAATGATTATATTTTTGTCAGGAGTTTTTTTTTTTTGCACGTCCGGTTTGCGGTCACTCGGCGCACTCACCTTTCTTTGGCTGACTCGTCCGATCTGGGGAAATGAGGGAATTCGCGCGGAGAATAAAGTAATTCTCGAACTCCCACCGTTAAATGCACGATAATTATAGTATTTTCGTGACAGTAAATTAATTATGTAAAAAATGTAAGTAATAGGAAGGAGGAAGTGAAATTTTGTTCTGAGGAGGCTCCGAACCAGAGGGGTGAAAAGTGAAAATCAAAGTTATGTTTAAGAGGTTGTCCATCGCCACAACCGTACCCTAATATTATTATTATTATTACTATTATTATTATTATTATTATTGATATTATTATTATTATTATAAATTGGTCTCTAATGTAAAACGTCTGGATGCTGTTGCTGCAATCCGCAAATTATGTTTTTCACTCGAAAAGAATAATTTTCGAAGCTCCATTGTCTTCTAGTAGATGATCTTTATCGCTATATATATATATATATATGGGGCAAAATTCCCCAATTCACCGAACTGAAACCCTTCTATCCCCCGATGTGGTCGATGATTTTTTTTTTTGTATCTTTTGGATCCTACGACCTCACTGAATTTTTTTTAGATTTTTTAAACCCCTCCTTCCCCTCCCCTCCCCCCATCATTTTATTTTTATCAAGAGGTAACTGCTATTTGACTCCTTTTTATTTGGATGAAATTTTTTTCCCAGATACTCTATTGAAATTGAAGAAATTTTTTCATAAAATTGGAGTGGGCAGCGCGTTTCCAATATTTGTATTTTATTTTTTGAAATTTTGCAAAAATTCGAGTTTTTTCGAAATTTAAATATTTGATAATTATTTCTTATCTAAAAAACGGAAAAAAAAGAAAACTACTTTGCAAAAAAATCGATAATTCGATTATTTCGATAGACAATCGATTTTTTGAGTATGAATTAATTGTTGCTGTCATTAAGAGGTAACTCCTATTTCCTATCGATTTTCTATCGAAATAATCGGAATATCGATTTTTTTGCGAGACAGATTCCATTTTTCTTTTTTTTTTAAGATGGGAAACCATTATCATATATTTAAATTTCGGAAAAACTCGAATTTTTCCAAATTTCAAAAAAATAAAATTAAAATACTAGGAACCCGCTCGCCACTCCAATTTTATGAAAAAAGTTCTTCAATCCCAATAGAGCATCTGGGAAAAAAATGTCATCCAAATAAAAAGGGGGCAAATAGCAGTTGCCTCTTGATAAAAATAAAATGGCGGGGGAAGGGGAGGAGAAGGAGGGATCTAAAAAATCTAAAAAAAAATTAGTGAGGACGTAGGATCCAAAAGATACTAATAAAAAAATCATCTAACACATCGGGGGATAGAAGGTTTTCACTGCGGTGAATTGGGGAATTTCGCCCCATATATCTATCCATAGAATCCCCATTCACGGGAGATTAGTCGAGTACGTTGAGGGGATAGGAATTGAGAGAGAAGAGAGACGTACAAGCATTGACGGCGATGAGAGTAACGATTGATTTTCGAAATCCCGGGAGAGAGTGCGAGACGTCCGAGAGGAATCGAACAGCGAGCCACGCTCGAGGATCTCCTAGCGGTCCATTCCATTTATGCCTCGAGCACGGCCCCTATTTCTCGTCAAAGCTGAGATAGACCGGGAAGATTGACCATCGTCATGGTCCGATGCTCCTGAGTACCAACATTTTCCTCCCCCGCTCGGTCCATCCATGGGATCTTGCCACGAGATCCGCGTGGAACGCCGTTCGCCTCGCGTACTCGCTTCTGTTCCACTCATTACTGGAGCGCTGCTTGTAACGAAGGTAGCGAGCGTGCTGGCATTACGAGAAAGTTACGTGACTGGTGATAGTCAATGGGTGTGGGTGAGGGGAGAAAGACGGAGAGAGAGAGAGAGAGAGAGAGAGAGAGAGAGAGAGTGAGAGAGCAGAGAAAGAGTGCTCGTTTGAGAGTGAGCTGTCGAGGGAGTCAAAGGCTGAAGAGCTGGAGAGGCTGGAGAGTTCGACGAAATGAAGACACGTCGGATAACGGCGTGAAAAAAAAATATATGAGAAAGTAGTTGGGGAGCGTTTTGTACCTGAGAATGGGAATCTTTCGGGCGACGTCTTCTCCGTTATCTTCAGATATCGGTAAAGGTGGTACGACTGTTATCGCGATGGGGATAAAAAAATAGGTTACGGAAATAGAGAAACATAATTGGCAGAAGTTAACCGTGAATTGGTACTACTCTGAGAGTAAAATCCGATAAAACGTACTGAGAAAACATGTTCAAAAATCCTTAAGGGGACTGAGTCACCTAAATAGTCGAAGGAAAAAAATTTTTTTTTTGTGACAAGATCAATCTACATTTTCATTCTAATTTATCCTTATAAAGTATCTATACTTAGCTATCTTTTCAAATTTTTTCAGAACCATATCAAGCATCCGAACGCTGTGATATTTTCCCAAAGTTTGGGAGCTTGTCGTAAGATTCAGACCGAACAACTCAACCGATCGTGGACTTTGACGTCTCAATTTGTTCAGACAACACATAATTCCGAAGTGAATGTGGGATTTTTTTTTTTAAGCACTTTAAACATTTTGGCAGCCTATAACGTAAAAAGGAAACAAAGTTTGTGGAAAAACAGTTGAATAATAGGTCACCATAACTTCATCGTACCTCGCATTCTAAATTCCCACATTCACTTCGGAATTATTTGTTTTCTGAACAAAATGAGACGTCAAAGTCCACGATCGGTTGAGTTGTTCGGTCTGAATCTTACAACAAGCTCCCAAAATTTGGGAAAATATCACAGCGTTCGGATGCTTGATATGGTTCTGAAAAAATTTGAAAAGGTAGCTAAGTATAGATACTTTATAAGTATAAATTAGAATGAAGATGTAGATTGATCTTGTCACAAAAAAAAAATTTGTTTCCTTCGACTTTTTAGGTGACTCAGTCCTCTTAAGCGGCATCTGGTTGGTTGCTGAGAAAATAAATTTGATTCAATAATTTTCCAGTAGCGTTAGGAAAAATCACAGTGTCCTGTAGTGAACTTTACAGTGTCAAATGCACTTGCACCGATTCACTGAATGGAAAAGTTCAATCACTGAGTCAAAAAAAACAACGACTGAAAAAAAATGTTTCCTTCACCCTGATCGATGTTTTTTCTACTTATTATATGGGAGATACTGACAAGGATAAAGAATAATCAGGTTCGTACAAGCTAAAATAACGTATAAATCTATAGCGAACAATTAAAAACCGATTATCATTACATTAATTTTCCGCTGTACGCCCGGAAGTACCTTGAGCGATCGAATCAGTAGTACGAGTCGGGGAATAGTCAGACCCTGCTACGTTCACTGGGAATCCTACAACCAAGCCAAATATGTCGACCATATTGATTCCCAAAAATGGCCACACATCAGATTTGATGTCTTAGGTATAATAAAAGTAATAACTGTGAAACTTAGGGCACATTTTTGCATATTTCCAACGCGTTGAAATATTATTTGTTTGTAAAAAAATATAGCAAATCGATACTAAACGCAGGCTATGTTGGTGCCGTCTCGCTGCTGAGTCTAACTCAATTTTATCTGAAAATCATTCTATTTAGATCAAAGAGAAACTTTTTATCTACAAAATAAACCACCGTAAAGGTTCATCGGTTAATAAGAACTATGTTTATCGTACAAACAAACTTCAAAAACAGCGTTTCGATAGACAGGATTTTAAAGTTTTCCGAAGATAAAAGTTCTATATAATGCAAAGTTACGGCAGCCGCAGGTTAATCTGCGACGCTACTTCTGTACGTCAGTCCTTCAGCTTGTTTGAACAACTCGTTCTGGGGTATTTGTGATTGCCTCCTAAATTTACGAGTCGCTTTCGAGCTGCTCCCACTGTGGTGCCCCAAACTCCGCACTTGCTTTTTGGTGTAGCTATTGGCGGAATTATGAGCTCGTTTTCCTATCTGGCAGTCCAGATTATTCCTAATCACCAGAATTGAGCTGTACATCTCATTAAAGACATATGGGGCGATGAATAAAGCTATGTCTACAATTTCGCAGCCAGAATTCAAGTCGTTATAAACTAAACGTCACACTATCGAATTGAAACTCCTATCAGCGTTGTGTGTGCATTTCCCTAAGCACCCAGACACAAGATTATCTTTAGAGCGATCCTTGTAAATAGGGCTTAAATTCTTGACTACATGCTCGTGGAGTGGAGAGGGACGTTCATAAGACGCGGCTGCACCAGCTGACTCAGCCATGCGCTATTTACACTGATTATCATAGCTTCGGGCGAGCAATTCGTATGGTTTGGCATCTTATCCGTTGAATTGAGATGATCCAGAGTCCCTCAAATCGTTCGGGAATTTCTTGAGGTCTTACTGGACGGATCATCGGGCAAAAAGTTAGTCCAAAACCGGCGAATCGTCGATTGACAATTCTAGATCATGCCGTACATGTTTGGCCGTACAAATAGCTAAAGTAATATTAAATTGACACTTAGAAATATTAATTATCTACGTTTAATAAGAATTGAAGTCAATTTCGACGATATTAGCGTATGCTTGGCTGAGGTTTTGTCAGTGACTGTACAACTGTTTCAATTGTCCGAGAAAAAAATTTCGTAATTTAAAAATGCAATTAATACGTTCAGATCATTTTATTATTATCAATAATCACCTAGAAACCCGATGTATATTGATTTTTTTAATGATTGCTAATTAATTCATGGTTAAAGTAACATTTTTACTATTTTATAAATTGACTGCAAAGCCCGACAACGCCGCAATCTGAGATTTTTTTTTTCATCGGTGGTAGCACTGCTCGACCGGTCGATCCATATTTTCTGCTCTCTGTGTTGATGCTGCTTTGTTTGTGACTCTAACCTTAAATAGCGTAGGCAGTTTTTGAGAAAAAATGTCCAAAGTATATCGGCGGAAAGTATTTCCACCACGGTATAACAAAGTGTTTCTTCTATACCGACAGAATAATCATCATAGTACTCAACAACGTTGCCACGTCTACACAGCATAATTTAAAAAAAAGCGATAATCCTCATTACTTCAATAAATTTCTCGAAAACTACGCAGACGATTCATTTGAATCGTATCACAATCAATCGCTTGATCTTAAATCTTGATGATATAATATTTTCAGAATTTTCTGTCATTTAGTTTCATTCGTTTTGCAGCCACCAACGTCTGCAGAAGCTGTTCTCCCATAAGAGACCGTGTTAAATTCACAAATTTTTAACTACTAAACCATTCAGTGAAAAAATCTGAAATAATTCATGTATTCAATCAAAAACTATCATTCCTTAAATTTTCAACGATTTCTGACATTTATCAATATCGATCCAGTAATACCTTAAGGGGTTACATACAGTTAGAAGGCTTTAAAAAGACGGATTTTCAAGAATTTTTTTCGCGCAGACTATTCAATTTATTAATTTGAAAATTGGTGTACATATTATAATAACCTTATAATATATTTACATATTTTTTATTTGTAAAAATAATCATCGCGAATGTTGCTATCGCCGATCTCCTAGAGCTCCGCAAAAAAAAACAATTTTGCGGTGATCACGATATCTCTGGACCGGATTATCTGAAATGAAAAAACCAAATAAATTTCGTTAATATAATACATTATCTAGTATTTAATCGAAGGAATTAGCGAAAAAATAATTTTTGACAAAATGGCGACTTCTCAAAATAAAAGACTCGATTTTGAACGAAAATTTAAGCCTTAAATTGTTTATAAAATGGAAAATATTTATCGGAGAAACAAAATCTTCGATTAATTACTAAAAAATCTAGTTAAAAAGGTTGTGTTAAAATTTGAGACTGATCGGTTCAGCCGTTTTCGAGAAATCTTGATCACCGATTTTGAAAACATAGTTTTGAGAAAAACGCGTTTAAAGTTTCAAAAGCGTTTTACATGTGGTAAATTTCGTTTTTTTTCAACTTACATGGAGTCATCTATTCCAGGGCCATATAATAATCCGTTCGCATCGTTGGCAGCTTCTAATAATTCGATTTGATGCTGTCTGATTTTTTGAAAATTACAAGTGTATGTAACCCCTCAATAGACACATAGGTTAAATCATCACGTCCATCGAACTTTTTGAAACATTTTTCGTCGCCTAAATGGATGTCGTAACACATACAAACAGGTATTCACAATCCTGAATATAAAAATCCTGACTCATTCATTGAGCTCTACGACCTCATTATTATGCCCTACGAGATAAAAGAGAGGTGAGATAATCCGCGTTCCTCAGCACCTCCTTGTAACACCTGACGGATCTATGACGTTATAGAAGCTAGAACTCTGTTAGCTAACGACTAGTACTCAGTATTTCGATTTGAAAATGTTAAGTGCAGATTTTCTGGTGGTTCGACTTGCAATTGAGACTAGTATTAAAAGATCGATTTCTGTCCCGATAAACCTGGCACCCCGCTGAAGGCAATCTTCCAATTCGACAATTTAGTTCCAGCTGTTACAATTGTTGAGAAAAATGATAATGCACATAGGAGGTGATTCACCCCCTTTCAATCTGAAATAAAGTATGAAAATATATATTATCTCATTAAATGATTCGAAGATAAAGTCTTTATCAAAAATCAAAAAATTTTTACGTAATTCAGTCACGAAGGTAAGGAATCTCGTTAAAGAACATAACCATTAAAAATCAATGTCCTACTAACGAACTTTGACCTAATAACAAAATTTTAACGTACACAAAGTTTTCACGGCTTCGTGAATTGTCTACACCGCGAAATCAGTTTTTCTAATATTAATTATAATACTCCGGAAGGTTGTGGTACATCTTAAGTCGAGATTGGACCTGTATAGTAAAATGCGTGTTTCTAATGGTTCGGTGCTCTGAATCATACTCGAAACCAATCAAAAAACAAAGCCTGACACTAGAGTTACACTTGTGAGGATCGCACTGGCCTTGGCCCAGCATCTCTGGCTTATGCTGAGTCGTAAAGCACAACTGCACAAGCGAATTCAGTGCGTCGACATTAACAACCGTTTCTCATCCTTATCTTCATCGCCTGTCCTATCAATATTCGGCTAACGGCATTCCATCGAGCACAAATTGTGACTTTGGCTTTTCTTCGCCTTCGTATGGACCAGCTATTCATTTCAATGTACGTATGAGAACTATATTTCAGTCTTATACGGTACCATAGCCGCCTTGTATGGTATTTCACTCGTACCATATGAGGCTTACTGGTTATGTCGAGGCTTACGCAAATTGTACCGACTCATACGAGTATACATCACCCGTATATCACCCGTTATCTCTCGTATATAAAGGGTAGGCGATCTGCTGGATTCTTTCTAAAATTGTGAGAAAATAAACCTCGTCCGTTCCAATACGAGCGGTTCAAAGAGGTTTATTCGTTATTATTATTATTTGTTTCAAGGTCGGGTAGAATTTACGGGATTTAAACCGTTCAAAATTCTTTTTAAGTCCGTTGCTTCATTGAAAATAGTAAACCTCCCGATTAGTTATGGAATATAATTTCATTGAAATGACTGTCTCGGTTAGCTTTGCAGTAGGCCATCCTGTCAGGACAATTTTACAGTACATCGTCGATGGTTTGGAGCTGCGTTTCGGAAATAGCTCCACCAATATTGTGCGAATTGTTGCTGGACCAATCGCAACTCCACGCAGGGCCAGCGACATCGTCAAAAAGCCTGATAACACGATCGTTGCATCGTTTCTGCTACACAGCATTGTAAGATTTATTTATTTATTCAATATATATATATGCTCAGGTTTTATGTTCAATCATCATCGTTCATTTTATTATTCAATATCGTTTCTTAAAGCAGCTGCTTCTTTTCAAGTTTGTCCAAACGCATTCACTCATACACACATTCTTCCATTAATTCAAATTTCGTCCACTAACAAAATATACATATATAAATCTATTGACAGTGAGTATAACAAAATTAATAGTCAGAGGAATTACTCATCTCAATTTGTGTTTTGGAGCGCTCCTCGTATTATCGTCGGTGGTGGCTCTTTCCCCTGGGTTGGAAATCTTCTTTATATCTCCGTTGCTGTGCTTCGTCCGGAATTAATGTTGCAATTCCTCGGACTGGCCAAATCCAATGAAGAAGGAATTTTGAAATCGTTGTGATTCGATTTAGGGACCATGCGGTCGTCTTCGGCTATCAGCTGCGTCGGATGAGAAGTTCCACGTGTTGCCTCGGCGGTGTTCCAGGGAGAAAGAGCGCCGATAATACGACGATTACACTGAGGTGGACCGTCATCCCCACCTCTCGCAACATTTTCGTACTTTCTCATACCACTGGATTCAAATAAGGTTCTTTCTTTTCGCGGCAAATTCAACATTCCTTTTACATCTTACAGCATCCCGTTTGGAAATAAAGTTTCGAAACTTTGTTGAAGCGTAAAACGATCCATTTCGTACCCTGGAGGTATAATACCATGTTATTGTCACTTTTTTGAGCCCAAAGACGCAGTCAGTTTCAACATAACACAAAATTAAAACAGAAACCAGCGGATGGTCCAACTTATACCAGTGATGGGCAAATATGGACTTGAAGAGTACCGGAGTACAAGGAACAAAAGGATTTTGCAATTGACTAGGCACTGAGTACGAGGTTCAAAGTATTTGATACTTCTTCAAGGTCCAAGTCCACAGTACAAAAATATTTCGTACTTGACAAATCTTCAATTACAAAGAACAAAAGTATTTGGTACTTGTCAAAGCTCGAAGAACAAAGTTTAAAGTATTTGGTATTTGACAAAGCTCCAAGCACATGTGTATCGTGTTTTTTTAATGCATCAATTATGAAAGTATTTTTTCGTCCGACCCCCGTTGGAAACGCGCCGTTTCGCGCATGTACTAGCGGCGGAAAGTATCCGTTTCCATCGCACTCCGCCAGCGGGCGGAAAAATTATTTTCTGCCCGCTACTGCCGGGCGGAAAAGATCCGAGTTTATAATTGTAATTTAAATTTGCGTCGCCGGTGTAAAAAATCCTTCCATTTTATTTCAGAAAAAAATACTGAATAAATATTCCGAGAAAATGAAAAATGTCATGCTTGCTTTTTTTGTTGTTCATACAAAATCAAAAGTTGCATTTGGTCCAGTGAAAGGGTCTCCCCCCCCCCCCCCTAAAACCCCTTGTTTTCAAGAAGGGTAAGACAAAAAGTACGGTGTGCACCACGAGCGGAAAGCGATTTCCCCTCGTGTGGCGCCACCTTCGCTTCGCTCGGGTGGCAACTTTACACTCGACGAAATCGCCGACTTTCCGCCCTTAAGGCAATGGACTACATCACCCGGTGGGAAGGTAACAGCGCTATCGGCACTCGCTGTGGAGCGAGAGAGAAGGAGAGGGCGTTTGTAATCCATCGTCTTAATACACAATGTACTATTCTACTTGCAAGGGAAACATACGGATGGCCCCCGTCCTAATTTCGATAAAACTTTGCACGATTGTAGAGTCGGTTAAATATACGACAGGTTTTTTTTTATATCAGTGTAGTCACATATTTGGGGGGTGAAAACCACCCCTGAATATGAAGGAATTTTCTTTTTTCGATTATAACTCGTGACGGAGCGGCGGGGGGGGGGGGGGAGGCTCCGAAGGCGGAGTTATTGCGTCTTACGCACTCTATACATTCCCGATTAAGGGGAGCAGTAAATCGTAACGATTGACCATTATTTCTTCAAAATGGATATTTCTCAACATATCTATAAGGGTTTCAGTCCGATCGGAATGTGAGGTCATGAATGTATAAATGATGAAAACGTAACATTCATGTACTTGTGGGTTGCTCCATATCTCGCACTCGAGGCAGTATAAACCGCCCTAGACCTTTTCGATGTTAATAATTGGTAATTCCATTCATAATATTTGGCTCATTTCGTGTCTCTATCACGTGTTGCATTATAACTGGACATTCAGAACATCAATTTATTGCTACACGACGGAAAATATTTTGAGAAACTACAACTTCTTCGTTCTTCTACTGTAATTCGTGAAAGGATGGAGGCAGAACATGAATTTCGATCCAGTAGAAGTTAATAATTCGCTGACACATCTTATATGAAGGTTACAGAAGGTCCAGAAACACGTTTCCTCGCGTTTCAACTCACATGCATTTTTAATTTTGTCGATATCTCATACCGAACGACGAGTAGGGTAAAATGGGGTCAAATCGCCATTTTTTTATTTTTCACGCTGTAGAACCTGCATTTATTAAAATATTCTCAAACATGTTTTTTTTTTCTGAAGGTATAAACTCTTGGCTACAAAATTTATCTCAACAAGTTTGATGTAACTTATACTTATTATTTAGCACGGTCGTTTGAAAAAAATGTGCCAAGTAGTTTTTTTATTATTCCACGCACGAACGTATTATTCCACGGATTATATTTCTTGTAGCTCAGTCAAAATTAACAAATACGTGTGAAATGAAAGCGACAAAACGTGTTTCTCTCCAAGGATAATCCGGTGAGTTATCGAGATCGTTTTAGAAATAAAATAAAAAACGATGCACGAGCAATCGAGTAGCGAATGGCAACCGCGCATGCTCGAAGAAAATGGAACGTGCAAGTGAAAGCGGGGTTGCGATGGGGTGACATCAGTCTGTCGCGCGTCCTGTGCACGGAAATACAATAACCCACGGTCGGAAATCGCGATCTGTCAGAAAAGCTGACGGATAAAGGAACGCGGCGGCGTTCGTGCAAACATCGAAGAAAAATGATTTCTCTTGGTCAGCACGAGGCAAACCCTCGTCACGGTAATACTTTCCACCAACCGGACTCCGCGACCCTATCGTTACTTTCGAGCCATCCGCCCACTTATCTTTTATACGCGGATCGAGTTCTTCACTGCATCTATGCGTGAAACTTTCTCAGCGCCGTATACATTGAATGCAAAATCGGCTGGAATGGCATTTATCATATAACCATCCTTTCTTCGACTATACTCCAAGCTCAACTCGTCTTCGTCTTCCTTTGGCAAAGGGCACCACGTAGAGCTTAGGGTTATTGCGCGAGTCAGGTCGGGCTGGAATGCATCCCGTGACGAGAATTCCTGATATCGATGAAAAGATAAAATAAAATATAAGACTTTCTTTTTTTCTATATTTTTTCATCGGGATATTGCTGTTTTGCTTCCGGAAACGAGATGAAAATCATTCTTACCGGAAAAACATGTTTATTTTTTCTTTCTGAATCGTTGCGTCCAGCTGAACGATAATTGACCCGATTTTCTTCTGTTTATTGAAATTAGTTATGTTTTTTACGACAATATATTTCAACCTTATTTTTGTCAATTTTTGAAAAATTGTATCTGGTTGATCCAAGATATTGACTGAAGAAAAATAAGCTGAAGTCGGAAGATCCTGCTTTCCTGAAAATGATCAGGAAAAAAATACAGGTCATCAATTAATTGGAAGAAATCTAGATCAGTTAGAAGAATTTTTTTGCGGTAGAAATTAACGAGTTGGTGGCCATTTTCGAAATAAATGTTTGGCTTCCTATTATGCGAAAAAGAAAAGTTTCTATAGCACGATAAGGAACAACATTAAAAAAATTCGCAACCAAAATTAAAACTAATGGCACAAAAGCGCGTAATTTCAAAACGTCTACCGTTCTCAAACGGCAAGGTTTAAAAAAACGCGATTAAAGATTTCACAGTGAGCTTATACTTGGAGTAATTAAGAAAAAAATCCATTTCCACTGATTAACTATAACTAAATTAACTGATAACTAAAATGGGCGTCCAAGAACAATCACTGATGATAGTAAACCTAGCAAGTAGATTATTGCGGATTAAACCCGCGTTGTAAACGTATCTTTCATTAAAATCCGCCATGGTTTTGTCTATGCTCACCATTCATATCCAGATATATTCGACATAAATTTTACTATTCATAGTCTCACGTAATTTCCCAGTATGAAAATTTGTCTTCCTTATCTTATATTGCAATAATATGACTCGAGACTTACTCAATACAAACCTAACCATTGATCGAACCATAATTAATGCGCCGCATCCGCTGTATCGTTCTACTTTCGCATACCGGCAATAACCTCATTTATCGAGGAACGATGGAAGGGTAGAAACTTTGCCCGTAGCGTTAAACGGCCGTGTTGGAGTACGAACGAGGTAGGCATTCGTGTATAAACGTATACGTACAAATATGTCAGGTAGTACGACGCCCCATCAACGTTTTCGAATGATTCGCTCGCTCGCGAGCGGGACGGCATCGTTGAAACGTGGCAGCCCCACCAGAACCATAACTCCAACACCAGTGCTTACACGATGGGAAATGTTGGAGAGGTCTGTACGACGTGGGAGATCGTCAAGTTTCGCGGTTAGTTCGGAAGCTTGCCGCGGTTGTAAGTCCGAACGAGGCGTTCGCCCTCGTGATGGAGACGAAGCACGCCACTCGCCTTAAAGTTTGGACGTCGAGTGAGAAAGTCGGGACAGTGACGGAGAGGAAAGACGACGCGTGGCGTTAGGGGTGGAAAACCGGTGAGTGGGGGGGGGGGGAGTAAATGAGGATAGAACGAAAGGATAATGAAGTACGTAGCTGTGAACGCGAAAGGACAATGGACGCGATCTAACGGAGGTGGGCAGCCCACATACGAAACGACTTCTCGTAGAAACTGATAAAGTGGTCATGCCGGACTTCATGGCTAGAAGCGATAAACGTTATACATGGTGGGTCTCAAATGGTCTAAAACTTTTTTGTTACCGATGGTACATATCGCACCATCGGTCGGCTTGATAGAGGACTATGATTTAGCAGCCTTGTTCACGTGCATAGAGAAGGCCGAGGACGTTTATCGATTCAGTACGAGACGCTAACGTCACGACTAAGCCGATTGCGTGTCTCCCAACCTCGTGATAGAATGCGGGGATCGAAGTTCCGAACGATTGAAATCCCGAAAACGTGTATATAATAGGGTAGACCTTAACAGGGGTGTTGACAAATTTTGACAAGTGCACCCCCTCGGATAGGTTCGAAATAAATTGACCAGAATATAGGAAAAATCCCAGCAATGTAGTCCAATGCGAAGACGTGCCTGTAAGCTCGTTTTGTTTTCCATTTGAATGACATGGGATTTTGAGACTAATTCAATCATTATTTTTTGGAAGTGTCCTAAGCATTGACAAAAAATATTATTCATGTAAATCAATTCTTAATTGGTATATCTACTAGTAAAATTTTTCCCAAGGCGTTATCACAACCCTTACGCTTTCCACCTCCCTTCTATTATATACGACGGCAAATTAATCAACTTGACTACCTGTTTTTAGCCGCTTGGTTCTTTACAGTATTTCACTCATTAAAAGGCAGTTTTATTTGCATCAATTTGCCGTCGTGTATAATAGAAGGGAGGTGGGGAGCGTAAGGGTTGTGATAACGCCTGGTATAAAATCTTACACGTAGATATATATACCAATTGAGAATAGATTTATATGAATAATATTCGTTTTCAATGTTTAGGAGTACGTGAAAAAAATAATGACTGAATTAGTCTGAAAATCCCATGTTATTCAAATGGGAAACAAAACGAGCTGACAGGCACGTCTTCGCATTGGACTCCAGGGCTGGGGTTTTGCACATATTTTTTAAATTTTATTTTGAACCTATATGGGGGGTGCACTTGTCGAAATTCGTCAACACCCTTATTAAGACCCACCCTAATATATTGGTATCGTGGCGTCGCTCGTTCGACCGCGGGAAGATGTCGTACTCTACTACCCGAGTAGACATGTTATAAGGCAATGACCGGGTCCAAGGCAGGCTGCCTTCTCTTCTTCGTCAGGTCCTGACAAGATAGCCTTTACCTGGTCCTGATCCAAATGTTCATACAACTGTTTCTGTTCATACAATTTGTTATTCCTCTGTTGAGGAGAAAAGAATTTGAAGTAAACTAAGTCAACTTGAAACCAAATCCAAATGGGGTATTTAGGAGAAACGGGGATTAACAATCTTATTGTTATTGTTATTAATTTATACTTAAAAATAATTTGAAGTAAGCTAAGTTAACTTGATACCAAATCAAATATGGGATATTTCAAAGAAACGGGAATTAAACTGTAGGAACTGAAGTGCTGTTATAACAGCTGTTCAACTTCTAGCAGGCCTAGGAAAAACTCTGATTAGTCCCTGATACGATAAAATAAAGGCATGTCTTATTTGAGGTTGCCGTGGATGCCGCTTGTTGGGCCCCGACGTGGTGAAACTACGACATACCTCCCTTAAGGCTGCCGCAGATACCACTTGCCAGGTCCGGGTGTGGTAAAATTACGGAAAGCCTCATATAAGGTTGCCGTAGATGCCACATATTTATGCCTGATCCGACCAATATCCGTTTTGCCTTACATAAGGTTGCCTGCGCAAAATCTTTCCCGGGCCTGGCCCGGTTGATGTCTGGTTTGCTTTATACAACGATGCCTTGGCTAAAACTGATCTGGCCCTTCTGTGACAACAGGCAACCCTTGACAAATTTCTACTCGGGTACAACTACGCTACTATACCTATATATAGGTTTTCGGGATTTGGATCCGTCTAAACTTCGATCCCCATCCGTTTAGGCATCATGGATCGTCGATTTTGAATTATCAATAGGGCTTGTAGCATATTTTTCTAGTTCACAAGTGCATCGTTGGACGCGACTGTCTGGCATTAGAGTCGGTTCAAGTCATTGACCGTCGATTTCAACCTCTGTGGTTGACGCCGTACGAATAGCTCTAGCTTCTGAAACTTAAATCACAGCTGCAAGGTAGCTTTCCGATAACGTTTTTACCGTTCAAAGACCAGCGTTATCAACGGCGTTTCCGCAGAGGAGCATCAAATATAATTTTTGCATTTTTTAGACCTCTGCAATACATGCAATTTATTGAAAGGAATATATTTTGAAAGATATTGAATGAATGTTTCCTTTCTAACGAGCGAAATGAATTCCCCTAGAAGTTTTGCAACTTATCGGACTCTCCGTTTGCGAGTACGCTTTTCGTAGGAACTGATACAGTGGTTGTACACAGCTGCACGGAGCTAGTTGGAATAAACGGTGTACATTGAGCCCTCTGTGAGATATTCGTGCGCTGCTGATTTATCGACATCTCTCTCTTTGTACGCTACAACTTCACAGGTCATTCACTGTTGGCTCTTTGGTCAGTGATGAATAGTCTAATGGATCCACTCGCACATTCTGCCCTTCATTTACGTATACGTTTATGTGTAAGCCCGCCGCAAGAAACCACTGAAATTGGCAGTCTTGGGTTGGCTGCCCTCCGATCTCTATACCACAACCGCGCATTCGCCACGCCAGAACCTTCGACGTTGAGGACGACGATGCACCCGCAATACGATCGAAAACCTATTTGTATGCGGCGAACATATGGCCGATGCCTTCACCCGTTTTCCTGCCGTACCCAATGGCGGGATCGTTCCACAGTTACGATCTCGCGGCTTTGCCCTCCTTACACACAAGTCGACCGATTCGTGTTCACCCCAGTAGAGACTCGAGAGAGTCCTGAACCAATTGAAATTTCTATTCCTTCGCCCTCCACGAGTCCCTTCGCCTCATCCTTCAGCACGGTGTGGCTTGCTCCCTGTACATACGAAACTTCACCCGGTTTGCTTACTTAGCACCGATTTATCCGCCCTTTAACCAAAGTGTTAAGTCTCTGCGGATTCTTTTCACGAATAAATTCGCCACGGCTCCGAACATTTGCCAAATCCTCGTCTGTAATATTTTAAAGTTTGAAGTTAATCCGACCATCCTCGGTTTGGGGTATGCTGATCTGTTGATTCGGTGAATAGGTGTTGAGTAGTGAAAACGGAGTGGCTTTTATTGAAAATGACTTTGATCCACAAATCATGTCGAATGATGTTCATATCGATGAAGTAACAGCTGGACGATTCATTTATAGATTGAATTGTTAGTGTTGAGACAATTTTCTCACAACCGATTGACAGCTGATGGAAATCTACTTAACTAGCATGCCACAAAAACAACTGCTTCAGCTTCACTGCGAGAGTACATTGGACTTGGACACGGACCTACCTGTTTTGAGTGTATCATCATTAGATTCAGATACTAAAGTACATTTTTCTATTCGTCGACGCTCGACTTTACCCCTTGAGCGTCTCGTTATACATCGCGCGTAGTTATCGTCCTATTGCATCGATTTTTCCGTCAATAACTCAACGTGAATCAAAAGGGGCATGAAAGGAACAAGCACGTGGGCGGCTCTCATGAGGCGGCGAAGCCGTAATCGCACACCTGAAGATTACTCGTTGTTGAACTTCCTAATCGACCGTGTCAAGAGCCAACGATCAGCCCTTCACAAGTCCTGTTCATGTAGATCGTAATACATCTATTGCAATAAATGTTAGACCATATCGTCCTCGGTGGAACGACCTATACGGAAGTCCTAACGAATCGATAATATGAAATCAAGGAGACACGTTAGTCGACAATTTCATTAATATTTCGCTTTTCGTCCTAATTAATTGAACCTGGTCGTATGGAAAGTTAGCCGACCGGTCAAGATAAGTCAAAATAGTTGATTAGTTTTAGAAAGCCGAATTGATAACCAACAATTACAGAAAATACCCATCCTGCTCTTGTCTCCGACACATTCTTTCCTTCTGGGTACTATCTTGCGCATGTCTATCAGCGATTGTGACACGGTCATTGTCAGCGTTCTTCACATAATTGTGGGCGTTTGTTTCGCAATCGATCCCTAGTGCAAGCATCATTCGCAGAAGTGCTAGCAAATCTTCATTAAACATGCAAGCTGAATATTTTCAGCTAATTCCACAACAACTGAATCACTTGGTGATCAGTACCTTCGGGCTAATTTTCCAAACGAGCTGGTTGTAACTCTCGTTAGTGTTCTGCGTGAACCCGCCGACACATCTTTCGAGCAAAGCACCATTGCTCAAATCCTCATAGATCGCTGCGATAGCTGCGAATCAACAGTCTACACGACGCGGCGATGCTGTGCCATAGGAGACAAGACAAGGGCGGCACTGACGGAACGACAACTCAGTCAATTTTTCTCGGATCGACTTCAATATTGTACAGAATATTCTTAAGACGTTATACCACAAGAATATGCTAAAGCCCAAACATCGATCGCTCAAAAATCCTGACTGCGACTAAGCCCTCAATACGAAACGCTTCGCCAAAAAAAAAATGAAATAAATAAACACCGGATCTCACCGAAAACGCGAGTGGCGCGTATGATTCGTTTACGCAACGTTTTATCGGAAATGAATGGAACCGAAAAAAGTTGTGACGATGGCGGTCCGCGGTATACACACGCGAAGTTGACAGCGACAGCGTTGGAAAACGAGACAGAACCGCGGACGACCTCTCGTCGTTTTGGAAACGAACCCGGCTATATGCCGCTCTTCTGGCTGTCGTCGTACCGTCGTACGTCGCTTTATTCGAGCCTTTCGCTTGCGCGAATGCCACGAGAAACTCGTTCAACCGTGGAATTCGTATCCGGAAGCGGGGATACGCGCGCACGAGGAGATGGAGTTTGCTCGAGGAATCAGAAGGATACCGCAGCCCGCTGTCGCCGTCGGCGGTGGGTGAATATTTTGCGCCACGAGCTAGATGGTTCGCAGTTTGAAAGAGCCGACACAGGGTGGAAGCGTTGCGCACCGAAGGAACCCGAGGTTGTGGAAATTCGTCCGAGGATTTACACGAATGTGCGGCCTTCCACGTCCGTTATGTACAACATCCGACCCGTACCGTACGCGCGGCTCGTAGACGGATAAAATTATCGAAAACCCACGCGAGAAGGAAACAACGAGACGGCAGTGACGACGAGTACCTACTCAGGAATTTGTCGGAGTTTCACTTGTTCACGCATTTTCGAGCACGAATTGAAAACGTGGATGAAAAATAATCTTATACATCGAGGAACCTTTCAGTTCCTCAATATTTTGCTGTATGACAGCTCCGGAAATTGAGAATGTTTATGGATTTTTTCCTATGAATGAAATAACGATTTAATATTAATTTTCGTTGTTTTATTCATGGCAGTTAACTTTTGACGTAAATATATTTCAGTCTTTTTTTTTATTCCGCCAAGAAAAAATGCGTTTTAACTGATCCAAGTTAGTGCCTTGAGAAACGAGAATGCTGCCCGTTGGTCGAAGATCTTACTTCTCGGAAAATATACCGGGTGTCCTATTTTAATCTTACACCTGATTTATATCGAAAAATACTACACTGATCGGATATTAAGTTCCATAAAACTTTAAGGGTTTGAAAAGGGACGTACGAAAGAAATGTATGTTTTGGTCTAAAATTGAAAATGGCGGTGTTAAGGTAGCGACATGTTTTTTTTAAAATGGAACCATACTTTTCTGTTTCCACTAAGAATTTCATTATGTCAAAACTAACAACTTTTGTAGGACATTTTCTTCGATAAAGTCCATCATTTTTTGGTTAGATCGCAATTTTTGACTATTTTAACGCCATCTTGAATGTATCACGATGAGAAAAATCCGCCCGATATGGCTACCGGATGGGTAGACGCGTAATCCCGAAATCACGCGCCCCAGCGTGATAGCACGAGAACACTCTACACGAGCGGGAGCGAGCCGACTATATTTCTCGGGTACGCGAGTCAGCGTACTCTTCTCTGGGACCGCCGTGTACAGAAAAACTGTACGCACAGCGGGAGAGGACTGTTCGGGCCGTAGACTCGCGATAGACTACTTATCCGAAATTTCTAGACCCGAAATTTGAATGCCCCAGGTGGGAATCCTGAAGGCTGAACATGGAGGCAGGCCTGAATCAGCCCTGCGTCGTCCAGGCGTGACAGATCAAGGCTGAGGATAGGCTTCGGCAGGGGTTGACGGGTCAGGCTGGTTCAACCGAGTCCGGATGTAGCCTTGAGGAAGCCTTATCTTCTGCGTCCTCGTGAAACTCTCATTCTCTCATTCTCTCATTCATTCACCTATTGAGATCGAATGTATACTACACTAATCGAAATAATAATAATAATTTTGATTATGATTATACTTATAATTAAAATTATCGGCAGTTTAATATATTTTCATTGAATATCACACCGTACAAAAAAGGAACCGTTGGCATCGCGAATAGTAAAAAGTCTTTCGCGAATTGTGCTGGGAGCGAACGTTCTTTCGTTCTCATTGTTAGTGCAGGCTCGGGTCGCCGCTCTACAGCGGCGCTGAACGCGCATGAGCAGCTGAATCGACAAGCACGGTGGACGGTGGACGCGGTGTACGGGAAGAGCACCCGAATGAGTAAGCGAGGTTAGCTACGGAACGCCATGGCTAAACATAACCTCCGCATAGTTTCTTTTTAATTCCCGTGACGTCCCGTGACGATTATAATTTGATTCTCGTCGATGTAATTTCCGAAAAAACTGATAATTTTGAACAGAAACAGTGACAGTGACGATGTAGCCAGCCGAAATACTCATTGTCGTGGTAATGAAAGTGTAAGTGATGATGCGTCGACAACTGGAGAGGTTACCGACGATTCTTTTGCCGAAAGAATGTCCCAGGATGATGGAAATAGAGATGACGAAGAGATCAGTCTCATGCTCTCACGTTTATTTTTCATATTTCGTTTCATATGTTTTTTCCAAGCAATATTTCAAAATATCATGTGTGACTGATTGTGATAAAATAAAATGATTAAATCGTAAGAATTCGTAAGTTTCATTCCACTAGCAAATAAGTAGACTAGCAAGAAAAGTCACTACCACTATATTTCAAGGCTTGGTGTATTCACGCTTGATCCAGGCTCGATAATGAGGCTGGATCCAGGCTTGATAATCAGCCTGGGGCCAGGCTGCCACGGCAGGCCTTTCTCCCTGTTATCATTTCAAGGTTCATGCAGGGTTGCGGAAGGCTCGATCTCCAACCTACATCCAGTCTCGTTCAGCCTTGACGCAGGCCTGAAAAAGACCTGCCCCTATTGTGCATCCCCACCTGGGTAATTATTCGAAAATGGGTCCATGACAACTCGCCGAAACCAAAACGCCGACGACTGTACGCCCACGACTATACACCGAGCGACAAAACGCCGATACGCCTATTCACCGACGACAAAACGTCGACAAACACAATTAAACATTGATGGATTATATGCATATGATATGATAATGAAGTCATTTATTGTCAATACTACTATTAGGCTTAAAAAAATAAAGAAGTAACCTGAATAACCTAAGCCTCACCTGAATAACCTAAATAACCCAATGAATCTATTTTGTTTGGCGTTTTGTGGTCGGCGAATAGTCGTATGGGCGTTTTTTCGCTTGACGTATAGTCGTCGAGGTTTTGGTTTAGGCGAGTTATCTCGTCACCTTCGAGAACTTAATTGATATCTATTGCTCTCTTGCTCGAATTCCCTCTTACGTGATCAAGATCGTAACACAAAAGCGATCGGCCGGTAACCATGCGAAATCGATCTGGATCGTATCCTCGGTGCCTTACGGAAATCGAGCCCGCACGAAACCTACCACATATAACAGCGCAAGAGGTCCCGCCCTTGCCTGGAACTCAGGATGGGGCGCCAGCATCCACTCGGACCTCATCTGGTCCCTGACCGAAACTCGTCAGGCGCACTATTCTAACAAGTAACTCATTTCCTCGAGCAGAGGTTCACAAATTCGTGCGTGCCAAACCCAAAATTTCCAAAACAAGAAAACGCGAAACCAAAAATTAAAACCCAAAATCGCGAATGTTTATCTTTTCACTTCACAAACCCATGCGATAACTACGTAACACGGAGCGTATTGACCGAGAGAAGCGAAAAAACGAAAGCAAAATCCTCAAACGGTAGCAAAAACGTTCTATGTGACGATGATTTGAAAGAAAATTCACGTCACAGTAGTTGCGATCAATTGACGATGCCACGCCCATACTTATCTCTACGGCTGTTACGGTATGTTTATTTTCAGCCGAAAAAAAAACGATGCCGACACTTTGTTTAAAAAAAATAAAACTGATTCATCTTTTTGAAAAAAGCCCTGAGATGTCAGATATGAATCTTAGGAATATTTTCCAACGATTTAAGGGGTTATACGCAGTTGCAAGGCCAAGAAAACATCATTTATTACGAATTTTTTCTAAAAAGGGTTTTTATTTGACAAATACAAGGAGCATCAATAAATGTAGTGGTAGCTCTTAACTTTATATCAGCATTTTGTTTTTTAAAAATATTGACTTATTCTGCTCCTGTAGACGATCTCCTGGAGGTCCTCCAAAAAAAGGTGTCTGGCGGTGAGCACGTTATCTACGGTTTGGATTATCTAAAATGAAACAACCAAGAAGATTCTATTAGTGGATAGATAAATCTAGGTATTGATCGAAGGAATAGTCAACATTTCCATTTTTGACAAAATGGCGGCTCCAAAAAGAAAAAATTCCAATTTTCGACCGAAATTTTTTCGTCGAACCGTCTTAAAAAAATAGAAATAATCATCGGAATTCTTATTCCTTCGATCAATACCTGAAGAACATATCTGTGAAGGTTGTGTTCAAATCGCAGGCCGATCGGTTGCGCCGTTTTTAAGAAATCGTGCTCACCGACTTTGAAAACACCGTTTTGGGGAAAACGCGTTCAAAGTTTCAAAAACCATTTTAAAAAAATCATTTCGACTTACATGAAGTCATCTATGCCAGAGCCATGAAATGAACCCTCCGCATCATCAGCAGCTTCTAATATTCCAATTTTTTGTTCCATAAACGAAAAATCGATTTTTTGATATTTCCAACTGCGTATAACCCATCAATGAAAATGCAGTAATTATAAAAGTTAGGAGTTTGATGGGCATATCGGAAAGAGCTTGTGTACGTCATGGCGTTTCAACTATGGAACCGTTGACGCTTTCTCTTGGTATTCTTGGTTGGGTCAGCTCGGTGAAAGCACGAGACCAATGGACAAGCACAAGCGCGCAAGCTCGTGCACACACGGCATGGGAAACGATCTTTCGCGAGTGTGTAGGTGACGTACGTGTAGCTATCTCAGGACCGTTATCTTTACGAGCGTCCTCATCGGACCTGTAATCGGGTATGAATATCTCGTAAAGCTCGGGAAAGAACCATGCGAGCGAGATTGGCGAACGATCCCTCGGCACACAGTAACATTTTCCATTCTATGGTCGGTGTGGTCCAGCGTTGATGCTGAGGACTGAGAAGATCGATAATTGAGAGAAACGAGGACGTAGTAAATTCGTCAGGGAAAACCGTGATCGATCATCGACGCGGTGTATTACTCCGGACGCTGTTGGAAATTGGTCAAGGGATCGATTGTCACCGAGAGAAATTAAAAAAGGATTATCAACGTAATGAATAATGCATTATCTCGATTGAATCCTGAACACGTGTAGTCGATCCAATTCATTTTGTAGCGAATCGCTGCCTTATCGACAAGCAATGTATCGGCGGGCAATTTGGTATTTGCCATTAATATCGAGTAATAGCGGTTGCTAGGAAAAATATGCCCTTTGACGCCGCAAGCCGGTTAATAATTAGCTCCCTCCTTCTTTGACTAGGCCTTTGGGTCTCCGCGAAACTTCGGCAGTTGCCCGATAACGACCGAGGATCCGCGTTCAAAGCGAACTAAGATCTTCGTCTGAATTATATTATATTTACATTGTCGGTGATGCGTGTGTCCGAGCGAAAGCGAGGAAATTATTGTATGCTGATAAGATCAATGCGCTCACAGCTTATGTTCTCATGCTACCAGCATGATGTAATTTTTTTCAAATGGGAACAATACTTTTGATTCCCCTGAAGTTGAATTCAGAGCATTGAATTTCCTAGAAAATTGTCGAATACCATTTTTTTTTTATCATGTAAACTTTTGAAGTAATAGAAAATTTCCCCAACAAAATTCCAAATGCATCGATATATTTTTTTAAATTTATGTTGACTACTTTTGAAGAACAATACCAAGGAAATTGCGACATCACCCATTCAAGAACCACCCTACCGTATATACGTTTTCGGGATTTTGATCCGTCGGGACATTGATCCATCAAAACATCGACAGATTCCGGTAGTTCTTCGTTTGCCGTTTCTTTCGTCTGTACGCTGAAACTTTTCTTCGTCTTCTATTTTTTTCTTCCGTTTGGTTCCATCACGTTTGTTCAAATCGACTGCTCCATAATCAAACGGTTTTTTTCCGGAGTGTTGGTCAGTACGACCGATTTTCTTATTTTCGTTTGGACTCAGTGTTCTTTTTCGTGCCGGAGCGTTTGGAAAAATGTCCCGAAATCTTTTGAAAAAATCTTCAACGTTATGTCGATTGAATGACGTTGCTCAACTCAGACTGGTCGTTTCCGGTGTTCCGATTGACAGTACAGGATTTCTCTGTAGAAATGATGTGGGCCAATCTGGGCCAGCTGTGCGATTTGTAAATCAATATTTCGGAACCTTCTTCATTTCAAATGTTAAATTACACTCATATGCAAACCATCAAAATTCGCTCGGCAATAGACCAAAATAGATATTCGAACATGAAATAAAATATTTGGTCAGTATTCTTCCTTTGCCAGCATCGAAAACTTACTCACTTGACCTCCCGAGTCGAAATTTTTACCCTACATTTCAACTTATTTTACCTTATGCGTCCGAATTGGAAGGTAAAGTGAGGTTGAAATATTTTTTTATCTTCGTTTCAACCTCAATGTGAGGTCGAAATTGTTTTCACCATCGTTTCTACCTCAATGTGATGTCGAAATCTTTTTCAACTTCGTTTCAACTTCCAGGTGAGGGTGAAATTTTTCTTTCGTTATTCTACTTTCGTTTCATCTTCCGAATGAGGATGAAATCTTTACTTTCGTTATTTTTTCGTCCTTTATAAATCAATAAACATCCATTTTAATTTGTTGTTTTCTCGTTCTAATTTGTTGATTATAATTAATCCAGAATCAATAATAATGAATAATCCAGAATCAATAATAATGATAATTATGTTGGGTTGCTTCGACCGCCATTAATTATTTGCTGCTTGGGCTTCGGCGACGACGACCATATCTTTTTTAATTATTTTATTACGTTTCGCCCTATCTGAAGCGGCCCGAATCTAGGGGCGAAACGTAATAAAATGAAAAAATGAAAATATGATCGCAAGTTGCCAAACCTCTGGCAGCAAATAATAATGATAATAGTGTATTACAGAAAGGAAGTTGAAATAAGGCGAAACGAATGTGAAATTATATTCACCTTCGTTTCACCATACAATCTCGTAAAATGGGAAATAACTGTAGGTTTTTAGGGTGAAGTGAAGTTGAAACGAGCATAAGAATCGCTTATAATTTCATCCGACTGTCAAAAAATCCTTCATCCTCAAACCCTGCAACCCTTTTTCTGCTTTTCGATGTATCTCATAAGCGTTACGTGGCATAATCCGAACTCCTCAGCTGCACGTCTGATTGACTTTTGCATTTCCTCGCCAATGTTTGCAGTCTTCATGAAAGCTCATTTTATAAACCATATCAAAGTTCTCAAATTATATCGTACGACAATTTCGTAGATGTTGAATCTCTGGAAGACAAAAGTACTTGACTCCTGGAAATCATCAACTAATCTAATAGTCAATATTAATTACCACTAACAACTAATAGTCGACTATTAAATAATTCATGCAAAATTGGATTCATTTATTATTATAAAAATGCACGAAAGGAGTTTTAATTGTTCGTGTATACGTATAAATATTCAATAATAGCTCACGTCAGGGTACTAAGAATGTAGAAATTAGCCAAATTTTATCGTAAGTCAGATTAGCTTTTTTCAGAATACAAATGAAAGTTTTGCACAGATATGGGCATTCATCGAATAAAAATGCATCTTGAAAACTTTTTAGAAAATTTGATTAATTATCACGTCACAATCAAAATGGTTAATCTTATTATAAATCGTTGAAAAATTCTATGATTTCTTGTTCTAAATGGATGGATCGTTATATTCGATAGCAATTACGATCCGTCGCCTTGCACGAAAGAATTCAAATTTCGACATTTATTCAATGATTACTCGTTAATACTTAAAATGCAATTATTGTTTTGCAAAGAATTTCAATATTGATTATAATTGATCTTCATTGAGTTACGAAAGTATTCTACATGCATTGTTATTGATTCAATATCCACCCTTGAGTGCATAATGCTGTAAATTTAGAGTACCCTCAAATCGGTACAAAAAAAAATCAGCATAAGAGCAATTCTTCATTCACGAAACCTCGTTACAAAGCATGTGCTCCGCCTCGTGTACTCCGCTTCCGCACTCGTTTCCCAACCGCAACTTTTCGGTGCCCTGCGAGAATATTGCGGTATCATATTCCAGAATTGGATGGAAGTTAAATACCTATGAGGGTAAGGCCTAGAGCAAGATTTTACATTGCTCCGAAGGGCCATAAATCTCGGAAATAAGAGTTACCCGAAAAATTGAAAGCGCTCGAGAAACCGGCGGAGCGCGGATGGTTGCGCAAAGTGAGAGATGTGCGGAGAAGCGAAAAGCACGAAGATGAGCGCCGGAGAAGAGAACGTTAAGTGCTTGGTTGAGATATGAATGTAGATAATATATATTTTCACGTTTATGACGAAGAAATGGAAGAAGTACGAAATGCGAAAGGAAAGAGGTTCGCACGATACACGAGAAAAAAAGAAAACATACGGCTCAAGTGAACGAAGGATGTAGAGTATATAAAGAATATACTCATATACAGTCTAATATGCATGGAATCGCACATATGTGGTTTATAGACTATATACAAGAAAATAATATAGACAATGAATAAAAAAATAATAATAATAATAATAATAATAATAATAATAATAATAATAATAATAATAATAATAATAATAATAATAATAATAATAATAATAATAATAATAATAATAATAATAATAATAATAATAATAATAATAATAATAATAATAATAATAATAATAATAATAATAATAATAATAATAATAATAATAATAATAATAATAATAATAATAATAATAATAATAATAATAATAATAATAATAATAATAATAATAATAATAATAATAATAATAATAATAATAATAATAATAATAATAATAATAATAATAATAATAATAATAATATTAATAATAATAATATTAATAATAATAATAATAATAATAATAATAATAATAATAATAATAATAATAGAAGAAGGATAGCGCGATTTCGGCTGGGGAATGAGATGAGAGAAGGGCAGTACTGGGAAACGGAAGAAGAAAGGGTGTGCAGGATGTGCGGAGGAGAAGAAGAAACGTGGGAGCATGTACTAGATAGATGTAGGTCGGGAGGCGAGAGGGAAAGGGCGGTAGGAGAGAGGGTGAGAGAAATACTGGGAGAGACGGGAGGCGGGGAAGAATGGATGAAAGAACTGGAAAAGGCGAGAAAGGAAAAAGAATGAAAGAGGAACGAGAGAAGAAGGAAGAAGCAAGAGTAGAAGGATGAAAGGAAGGAATGGAGTGAAGGAAACGGAAACGGAAGGCGAAGGGCGAGTAGGAAAGGACGAAACAATAGAAAATAAGATGTATAAGAAGAAAAAAAAAAAAAAAAAAAAAAAAAAAAAAGAAAATAAAATAAAAGGCGAGCGAGGGAGCGAGCGTGGCGAGCGGAAGCGAGAGCGGACAGGCGAGAGAGAGAGCGGCATAAGGCGAACGCGAGGCGGAACAGAGCAGGCGGAGGAAAGAAAACAAGACGCGAGCGGCAAACGAGAAAAAGAAAAAAAAAAAGGATAGGAAAAGAGCGAAGGAAGGCGCAGAAGTGAGAAGGAGAAAAGAAATGTAAATAAATGTAAGAACGCTAAAATGTATAGAAAATGTAAAGTAAAAAGGCACAAATAAAGACAAGGAAGTAGGAGTAAGTAGATGATAAGGAATAGGTAATAAGAAAAATGTAAAATACATGTAAAAGAAAGGAAAAGGAAGGAGAAAAGGAAACGGAATCTTGTAACCCTAAGGGGATCAATAAAGAACATACAATACAATACAATACAATAATAATAATAATAATAATAATAATAATAACTTTCTTCCAAATATTATAGAAAGATATAATATATTAATCTATGTTATGTTGTATTCAATATTATTATTACAGATATAAAAAAAATAATAATAATAATAATAAAAAAAATAAAATAAAATAAAAAAATAGATATAAAAAAATGCGATAAATGTGGAAAAAAAACCAAAATCGAAAAGCGGGGCATTTTGCGCATGAGCGAGGTTGCCAAAATTTTAGGGGGTTCTTCTTGAGGATCCAAACTAACATTTAAGGGGTTAGCATGAAAGAAAATAAAAATTATTTTTTTAAACCATTCTAGTATAGATGTTTATTTTACACGGAAAGGGTGGGAAAGGCGAAGAGTAGAAGGACGGGGAAAGATAAGTTTACGGAAGGCCGTGGATGCAGCGGCGACGAAGCCGGAATGCGGCAGAGCACGGAGCACAATTCACCCTTTGGCCGGCTTGCACGCGGGTCCAGTTTACCCCTTAATCCTCGGCCTCGCACGTGGGTATTCCGGAGGTTTTGGAAGTTTGCGCGGAACGCGTTGAGGGCCCTCCCTTTGACGTGGACGAATTTAGCCGACGATGCGTCGGTGACGAAAAGCACCGGCACATCTCGTAACGTCAGTGTTATATTCGGAGACACGTGAAGGACGTTTAATAATGATGAATCGACAGAACGGGGATGATACAGATATGATACAGTTGATATGGACGAAGCTCGTGGTTCTATGAAAATCAACGACATTTACTTTGGTGACACGACTTTTCAACCGCGGACAAAATAATCGCGACAAAATAAACGCGACATAATAACCGAATTTTCCGAACGACAAAATAACCGGACGACGAATTAACCGGACGATTAAATAACCGCGACAAAATAACCCCGCGATATTACGACCCCGGACAAAATAACCAATAACGAAATAACCCAAAGACAAAATAATTGCAGATAAAATATCCGAGGACGAAATAAGCTGCCGATAAAATAACAGCAACCAAATAACGATCAATATTTTTAAGTTTCCGTGTTTTGTGATTGAATTTTTTTTGTTTCATTTTTTTTCAATTTATTTAGGTTATTTGGGTACTCCGGGATTTAGGGTTATCTGGTATTTTTTTTTTTTTTTTTTAGGTTCTGTAGTTATTTAGGTTATTTGGGTACTCGGTTATTTTTTTGGGTTTGCTGCGGTTATTTTGTCTGTCGGTTGTTTTATGCTTCGGTTATTTTGTCTCGGTTATTTTGTCGTAGTTATTTTGTCGTCGGTTGAAATATCGAGGAACCACTTCACTTGGTTGTCATGTGAAAAGTCCGATCCTTCGAGGGTGCGGATTGATCTGTGGATAAAACGCAAAACCGAATAAGTCCTGTTTTCGTAAAATAAAATTAACTAAGATTATTATACTTTAAACCGTGAACGACATTTTGAGTCACGGGGAATCGCAAAGTAGAATCATTATATTTCGAAAACTCGTATTACGAACGTATTTGGTTTCGCCTCCGCACTACAGAGATTATACGGATACATAGGTGTAATTCTCTCATATTTGCATCCTCCGTACCACAGTAGGGATTTAGCTTGAATTTATATCAAATCCGTATTTATCACGATTTTTTGTGTGTCGGTACGACGAAGAGCTTGTTTTTAAAAAAATCGCCTCGTCCATCGAGACACGTCGCTGTCTTCTTCGCACGTTTAATTATAAAGATTATCTTGCAGTGGAAACCTCGAATACTTTTTACTCGACGGTGATGTTTTTTTATTCCCTCGAAATTCAAGGGAGTCGAAGTATGACTCGAATTAGTGGTTGACTTCAGATCTTAGGCCTCTAGATTTACTCCTCATCATACTCCTGTAATCGGTATTTTGACTACTTTCGAAGTTTCGACGCATGGTGATTATTTCTAAATTTAATTGATGTTGTCACAAGTGTTTGGGATCGGAATTTTCCCGTACTTTCAGATAAAATTATGAGACCTCGGTATCAAAAATGTTTTCTTATGATTTGAGGCAAAAAAACCCCCAAAAAACTTCATATCTCGAAAAGATATATTTTTTTTCTTGGTCCCAATTTTTTGTGATTTTCTCATGATTATTCTGAAGCTACCGTAACAATTTCGTGATGGAACTCAGAAATTTCTGGGTACCGTAAGTTCCGTAATCAGAAATACGGGTGATTCTGATTATTCATAATATTCCCAAATTTCTGGGTGCCGTAAATTTCTGAGTTCCATCACGAAATTTGTACAATAGCTTCAGAATAATCATGGAAAGATTGCAAAAAATTGGGACCAGGAAAAAAAAAATATTTTTTTGAGATATGAAGTTTGTTGTGTTTTTTGCCTCAAATCATGAGAAAATATTTTTGATCCTGAGGTCTCATAATTTTTGTCTGAAAGTACGGGAAAATTCCGATCCAAAACACTCGTGATAACATCAGTTTAATTCAGAAATGAAGACTCTCCACGCCTCGAAACTTCGAAATTAGTAAAAATACCGATTGCAGGAGTATGATGAGGAGGAAACCTCGAGGCCTAAGATTTAGCGTCAACCACTATTTCGAATCATACTTCACCACACTACTCATACTCCTATTTTCGTTAAATAAAATCAACTAAGATTATTCCTTGTCAGATAAATCCTTGAGTCATACTCCTTTCAATTTCAAGGGAATGAAAAAACATCTCCTGAAAAAAGGGTTCTATTCGTATGGAATACCCCATATATATCCTGGTAGACCGCGGACGGTAATTTTTAATTCATTTTTTTAAAAACCAAAAAATTCTTCAACATTTTTGCCGCGAATTTTTTTTTTTTTTTATTTCCGTCATTAGAAAAAATGGAGTTATTTTTGAATTGACTTATTTGGACACTCGATGCGTTCAAGTTTTTAGCTGGCACGGTGGTAGTAGCCACTGAGCCAACAAACCCCGGTTTTCTGTATACCCTTGTGCGCCCGTGCGAGATCGGGTACGACGTAAAGCCGTCGGTTGCACGGTTGCAAAGTTAATACTCATGCGGTACGGGCACATACGTTGCCGTGTGGGCTCGTTCCTCGAGAATGCTTGGAAACGGTGGGTGTGAAGTCGAAAGAAAATCAAGTACCAGAAAGCTCTCTTGCTTCGAACGATCGTAGCACAGTCAGACACGGACGTACATGCAAGCTCAATCATGTATAATGCATATCTGTGTGTGCGTCGAGTATCCTACGAGGCTGAGTGAGCGGACGATCGATGCTGAGATAACTCGGAGGGAGTCGAGAGAGCTTTCGTAACGAGTCAAAGGCACGGAAAACGATGATAAAAGAACTTTTTTACTATCCGCGATCATTACGCCAGAAACATGATACAATGATTGAACAATGTTTGAAAAAAGCTATAGCTTCTTTTATATACGGGGTATTCCCGGGAATTTCAGCAACGTCGAACAGTTGGGTCAACATTTTTGCCCCTTAATTTTTCACATTAATATGTGACGAAAATGAAGAGACACGTATTTCGGCGTTTTTCATTTTGAGCCCCCGCTTTTGAGATACAGTCAAATGAAGTTTTTGAAGTATTGACCGCATTCGGTCATTCAAATCGATATATCTCAGCAACGGTTAGTGATAACTCGTAAAACCACGGGTCTTTTTTTTCATTTTTGAACGCTCTATACAATGAAAACACTGACGATTATGTGGCACAAATTCAACAATTAGTTATAAACAATTCAAAATTGAAAATGAAATGAAACGAAAAATGTACCCTTAATTTTTGAAATGTATTTTTTTTTAATTCCTTGAACAAAAACAAAAATTTTGCCACCTCAAACTTTTTGGGCCGATGCTTCGTTCGGAAGTTATAGCTTTTTTTTATCATAAAAAGCCCGTAAATGTTTTCCCGGTTGTTAAGAAAAAAAGCTATAACTTTCGAACGAAGCGTCGGCCCGAGTCCGGCAGGGTCTCAACATTTTCGTTTTCGTTCAAGGAATTTGAAAACAAAATAGATTTCAATAATTAAGGGTACTTTTTCTTCGTGCAATTTTTTACTAATAAAATACGTATGTTTACGGGTTTTTTGTGAGAAAAAAATCTATAACTCCCGAACGAAGCGTCGGCCCAAAAAATTTAAGGTGGCTAAATTTTTGTTTGTGTTCAAGGAATTAAAAAAAAAATACATTTCAAAAATTAAGGGTACATTTTTTGTTTTATTTCATTTTTAATTTTGAATTGTTTATAAATAATTGTTGAATTTGTGCAACATAATCTTTAATATTTTCATTGTATAGAGCGTTCGAAAACGAAAAAAAAGACCCGTGGTTTTTCGAGTTATCACTAACCGTTGCTGAGATATATCGATTTGAATGACCGAATGTGGTCAATACTTCAAAAACTTCATTTGACTGTATTTCAAAAGTGGGGGCTCAAAATAAAAAACACGGAAATACGTGTCTCTTTATTTTTAACACATATTAATGAAAAAAATTGGGGGGCAAAAATGTTGACCCAACTGTCCGAAGTTGCCGAAATTCCCAGGAATACCCCATACACATCCAGGCATGACATATGATTTTTTTTGTATCGTATCCGAATTAGGGTACTTTTTATTTGGATTGAAGTTGAACTCGAAGCCAAAATGAAATAACTGTAAGCGTATTTTGAACTTTCTAATGCGATTCTAACACTCTCTCTTAACCGGATAAAGTTCGCAATGAAAAACATGGGTTTTTTTTCAATTTTCGGTAACTGTATTAGCTCCACGACTGATTATTCCAGAAAAATGTTTATATCATATGAAATTAACGGATATGAACCCCATATTCAGGAAAAAGAATACGAATATATGGTTCATTTCGTGCCACGTTTCTATCGTTTCCACGATTATCATCCTATTTCATTCAAATAATTTCAAAATAAATAGTATCTCTGAGGGTTCTGGTGTCACATAATGATTGTGGTCGTTTGGGAAGGTTGTATAGAGAATATAGGCTATTTTACGTTAATTTTAGGAAGGGGGGCGGGGTGAACGCTCTATCACCAGACTAATATAATTACTGAATGGTGGAAAAATAGCTTTCGTTGAAAATCGGACATTTCACCTGGGTAAACGGACGTGTAACCCTTGGACTGGAGACTTTAAAATAGGCTCCATATTTTCCTTTTTTTTTTTCAACCGTGTTCCGAGCCGAACGAAACGAAATACGGTAATGAATCAGATAATAATCACCCCAATGCGTATATGCCCGTAAGCAATATGATGAGTAGTAGAAGAACGAAAACGACAAAGAAAAGAAAAATGAACATGGCTATTTTAATGGGTTCCTTTTGAAGTACAATTATAAAACTCTTACAAAATATCGATTTCCTATGTCCCTTTACTCCCGATCTTCATCAATTTTATTGATTTGGTGCAACATCGTGAAATATTTCGACGCTGCTTACGAAAACTAGCACGTTTCAGATTTCTTACGAAAACTAGCACGTTTCGATCTTCACCGCGAAAACTAGCATGCTTCGGCCTGCTTATTTTAGGGGTCGAAGCCGAAACATGCTAGTTTTCGCGGCGAATATCGAAACGTGCTAGTTTTCGTGGCAAAAGCCGAAACGTGCTAGTTTTCGCGGTGATGCCAAACGTGCTTGTTTTCGTAAGAAATTTGAAACATGCTAGTTTTCGTAAGCAGCGTCGATTTAATGGTGAAATAATAATTAGTGAGGATACGATAGGCCCAGTACCATTTGGAAACTCGCTGGGGGCAGTTTTGGAATGCTTATCCGGCTACACCCTTTGTGGTATTTTTTGCTTTCTTATGCAGGGAGCTATATCATGGTAAATAATGTTGATCTAGAGATCATGATGTTAAAATGCTCCAACTGTGCCAAAATGTCAAGAAACCGTCGAGAGAACGATTCGTTCTGGCTGTAGTACTCAAATTCCGTACACATGTAAGGCTTTGCAATTCGCTATAAACTGCAATTTATATGATTGATCTCAATAATATCTATTTCTAGTTGCCAAGTTTATGAAACACGTTCTTTATGAATCTAGCACCCACAAATTTCGAGTTATCGATCTGCAAAGCTCTTCTCCAATGAAGTTATGTTTACAAATGTTAGGTATCGAATTTGCGCCCAACCTATCCAGAAATTTGGCTTTCATAGACTTCGAGTTTTCGAAAAATTCATTTCTCATCCTAACTCATGTTAGCCTCGACTAATTAAAATCAATCAAATCGGACTTAAGACAACTGAGCAGCCTCAAAAATTAAAAAAAAACAAACATTTCTTCGTTTCACCATTAATCTATGATTCAATTATATTTCATCCTCACATAAAATATCCATACTTAGCTGTAATTTCAAATTTTTTAAGAGCTAATGCGAAACTTTTTCAGTAACAAACAAACGATTCGCTACGTTTCTTCGTTCCTGGCTCAAAAAAAAATATCCAGAGGCGTTGAAGGGTCTGAGACGCGAAGGAATTCATGATTCATCTCAGTTTCACGAACGAGCGCGTGTAATATAGGTACAAAGGTATTATCGCCGAGCAGGAAAGAGTCAGTCGCAGCGATGAGAAAGTATATCGGGCTACCGGGTTCGAGTCTAGGGCTAAAAGACATATTTGTGCGGCTTCGCGACACCGTCTGACCCACGGATTATCGGCCTACAGCCGAAGGCGCGGTTAGTTGGGTTACTCCGACCCTCGCGGATGTACGCGGATGAACCCGTTGAGTATCAGCGATTTTCCACCGCGCCTAAAGGGTAGGCAGGAATAACGTCGGATATACGGATGGACGTAGAAACACAGAAAATAATCCGGATAGTGGGAATCCGCGAGAATACGGAAGACTCACTACCTGCGTTCGGGCAACTGGAACAATCTACTTTTGCATTAGGCGGGAATTAGGGTGAGTACGAGAAAAGTCGGGTGAAAGCCAGATGGGGTGGAAATAAAAGGTAATGGAAAATACGGGAAATAGAGATAACGGAAAGCGAAGAGATAATATGAAAGAGAATATTGCTTCTTGAATACGCGAATTACAGTAATTTTCGATTATTATTACGTTTTCTGGAAGTAGAATCCTAGGAGAACACTGAGATCGCTGGCATTGCAGCGGATGCAGCTGGTGCAACGGCTATGTACACAGAAACGCTGGGCAAACGTATATTCGCTCCGGTGTGTGTGGGGGTCCCAAGTTAAAAAAATTATGTATAGTCCATATATTAACTGTATATAGAATTGAGCATGTATAATTTATATGTAGTCTATATATGTCCAATTAAACAAAATCTAAAAATAAATCTAATAACGCCAATAACAGAAATTATGGATAATTCTTTTTTATGTAATATAATAATATATCAAAAAATTATGTACACATATAATCTAAGTATGGAATTAGGGACATATAGGATATAGAATTGGGCATATATAATTTGTATATAGTCTCTATATATCCAATTGAAAGAAATATTGAAAAAAATATAGTTATGCCAAGAATAATAATAATAGATAATTTTATAGAATACAATATAACAACATATAACAAAATTATATGTATATAATCCAAGTATGGAATTAGCGATATATATGTAGGATATAGAATTGGGCATATATAATTTATATACAGTCTATATATGTCCAATAAAAAAAAATCTAAAAAGAAATATAATAATGCTAATAATAATAATAATAGATAATTCTTTTCAATATAATGTAATAATATATCCAAAAATTATATATATACAATCTAAGTATGGAATGAGGGATATATACGCTATATATAATTTATATATAGTCTATATATATCCAACTGAAAAAAAACTTTAAAAAAAATATAATTATGCCAAGAATAATAATAATAGATAATTTTATACAATATAATATAACAACATATAACAAAATTATATGTATATAATCCAAGTATGAAATTAGCGATATATAGGATATAGAATTGGGCATATATAATTTAAATACAGTATATATATGTCCAATTTAAAAAAAATCTAAAAACAAATATAATAATGCCAATAATAATAATAATAGATAATTCTTTTCAATTGTAAAAAAAAAATAATGTAATAATATATCCAAAAATTATATATATACAATCTAAGTATGGAATTAGAGATATATACGCTATATACTGTTTATGCATGGACTATATATGCCCAATTCTATATATGGTCGATACATAGACTATGTATAATTTTTCCACTTAGGGTGTGATAGCGGGGCAAGCAGTCTGGGAGCTACAAAATAAGCAAGTGATCTTTCGGGGTATTCACGAAAATCTATTGGCCGAGAGTCGCCGTGTAACACGACGAGACAGAGGTGGAAGTTGAGAGCCAATGAAAAAAAGAGAGAGGGGGTAGAGAGAGAGAGAGAAGGCGAGTCGTGTAGGTTTACACGGAAAGACGCTACGCGCCCGCTAAGAAGGGTGGTCTAGTGCCTCGGTACTCGGAGGGTTGGCTTTACCGCGCCACTCTCCGGTTCTCATAATCCGAGGAAAGGTAACCCATGGGAAATTTAGCTCGCCCCGGTAAAACCCTTGTTACATACACGCTCGAGGCCCGGTGTACACGCCAAACTTGGACGTCGAGGATCGTACAACGAACGCCGGGCGAAGGCCGAAGAGCCAGGGCGTAGAACGGAGCTTTCTCAAGCTGCGGCGGGCCTCGGATCGCGTGGGGTCGAAAGATGTAGAGCCGCAAAAGCACGGAATACTTTGGTACGTTAGATCAGAATGTCGGAGGTAAGAGCATCCGGGTGATGCGGCAACGCAATTAACCGCGTTGGAAAAGAATGCAGTGAAGTAATTGTCGTTTCTTGTGTGTCGTTCACAAAAAAGTTCACGATAGTCTTCTCTTTCTTAGAATCATTCTGTATGATGGATTAAAGACGCGAGAGAAGTCACAATGACGAAGAGAACCAAATTTTAATAATTTTTAGGGTTTCGTACCTTCAAAGGAAAACCGGAACTTGTACAAGGTTTGATGAAGTGATGCGAAGAAAAAGGAACCAAATCCTCTGCGAGCGAGTCGAACTCGCACTTGACTGGTTTTTTAGTGAAGCGGAGGAAATTAACTTGATCCCAACTTTTATAAGATTTCCAATTGTTGGTCCATATTTCGGGGTCAAGGTCACTCGACGGAGATTGTATTTGTTTGGGAGGTCGTCGCTTTTAATTTCACGTTATGACGAGAAAGTCACTTGATGTCTTTCAACAAAATGTTAATATCGTTCATTAAAAATGAATGACGGCTGCCAAAAAAAGTGCATTATTATTCCTGCCCCTTATTTCCCTAATTCGGTATGGGGTTGCGATAGTAGAATCGATCTTCTTGCCAATTTACTTTAAGTGAAAGGTACAATATCATCGTTCAATAGTATATTGTGAATCGAGGAGGCAACTGGGCACTTTTAACGTCGAGCGCGGACGTTAAAAAACCAGAAAACATCGAGCGAATCGTTAAAAGTCCCGCCTCCAAGACGCACTTCATTCTTTTTATAAGAAAACCATGTTTTCCGAGCTTTGCGCACTGTTACGAAGGCGAACATTGAGACGAGCCCAATGTTAAATAACCGTAGTGCCCAAGGGCGAAGCCCCGGTGGGGCCCAGTGGCAAAGCCCCGGTGGGGTCCAGGGGCGAAGCCCCGGCGGGAGGGTTTGAAGGCAAAGCTCTTCCACTGAACAAACGGTACATAAATCTGATGCATATTGAATAAATAATCCATTCTTTTTAATCTCTAAAAACAAATAATTCATAGATATATTTTAGTATATTTTCTTAAGGAAAATAATGAGCACAATGATACAATGTCGTTGACATTGTCAACCCATGTGACAGGAGATCGAACGAGCTGTCTCCTGTTCGCTAGTCTTTTATTCTGCAAAGACGGTCAAAAAAAAATTTACGCCCGCTTGACATAGGTGAGGGGAAGAATATTTACGTCCTAGGAATTAAATGAACCCTTTTGCGTACGATCTACCATACGAACAGTCGAGAATGGCGAAAAGGCCCACGTTGCCTCCCGCAAACACGCACGAAAAAGCGAGGGAAACATGGTTGCGTTACATAAAAATACATTTCGAAAATGCATTCAATTTCCATCGCATTATGACTGCAAGTAAATTTCATTTCGAAGAACATCTCTTGTGTCAATGAAACCACATACATTTTTGTTCAACACATTCTGGGAATTAACATGAAAAATTACGATCTTTCTTCGAGTCAGTTATGTTATGGAACATCTGCTCAATTTTTTTAGAACGGTAAGAGAGCACGTATATTTACTTGTGGTCTATAAAACACGATGAGGATAATATGAGCTCTTGAAAAACACCTAACGTTGTTATTCCGTGGATTCAAGTGAGTGAAGCATTTACGACGAAAAATGGATGGCAACAAAAAATTGAATAACATCGTTGCTCATTCTCGATGGTATAACGCGGGTATGGCCTAGCAGCGTCGGTGCAGCGCATGAAATGGAATTGCGGTTAAATCATAGGTACGAACGTTCGCACGTAGCTCGTACTGCCAACCTCGGGCTGAGCACGCGTTGTCGATATAACGAGACCGAAGCATCGAGATGGGGTAAACGACGCCGAGAGTTAGCGGAGTAAGCGATTCGCAAGAAAAGACCGTGAGAGACGTGGTGGTTGCAATTTCGAAACGTGCTGGAAAACCAAGGGGAACTCTGCAGGGACAGCAGAGGCAGGGGAACGTGAGAAATGTAGGAAGAGGAGAGAAAATCACCATGTTGCTGTCGTCGATTGTCACGTTCGCGAGGGTGGTTTGAAAAGATTGTGCAAAAATACAAACTTCTTATATTTCCGGGCTACAATTATTCTATTTTCAACGTGATCTCTTGTTGGGCTTGGGCACTTCGTCCAATGCCGCTCCAATTTTTCGATCCGATTCAAATGATAAATTTGATTCAAATCAGTGATGGGCAAATTTGGACTTGAGGAGTACCGAAGTCCAAAGTCCGAAAGGACTTCGGACTTGGAAACCGTGGGAGTCCAAGGTCCGGATGGACTGCGGACTTGGCAACCGTGGGAGTCCAAAGTCCGGATGGACTCCGGACTTGGCAACCGTGGGAGTCCAAAGTCCGGATGGACTCCGGACTTGGCAACCGTGAGAGTCCAAAGCCCGAAAGGACTTCGGACTTGGCAACCGGAGGAGTCCAAAGTCCGAAGGGACTTCGGACTTGGCAACCGGAGGATTCCAAACTCCGGAGGGATTTTAGACTTGGTAACCGTCCGAGTCCAAATTCCGAATGGAATTCGGACTCTGACGTTCGCCGAGGCCAAAATACAAATGTTATATGTGATCCCACGTGTACCGAGTCCACAATACAAATGTACTTTGCACTCCTGCGTTTCCAAGTTCAGAATAAATATAAACCTTGTACTTTCACCTTTGCAATGATCAAAAACACCTGAAACTATCTGTAAATGAAAATGGAGAAAAATACAAGTAGACTCTTTTCGTGATCGACTTGTATTTTTTTCCATTTTCATTTACAGATAGTTTCAGGTGTTTGTATTGTAGGTACATTTGTATTGTAGACTCGGTACACGTGGGATCACATATAACATTCGTATTTTCGCCTCGGCGAACGTCGGAGTCCGAATTCCATTCGGACTTTGGACTTTCACGGTCACCAAGTCCGGAGTCCATCCGGACTTTGGAGTCCTCCGATTGCCAAGTCTGAAGTCCCTTCGGACTTTGGACTCCTCCGGTTGCCAGGTCCGAAGTCCTTTCGGACTTTGGACTCCCGCGGTTGCCAAATCCGAAGTCCATGCGGACTTTGGACTCCCACGGTTTCCAAGTCCGAAGTCCATCCGGACCTTGGGCTCCCACGGTTTTCAAGTCCGAAATCCTTTCGGACTTTGGACTCCCGCGGTTGCCAAATCCGAAGTCCATCCGGACTTTGGACTCCCACGGTTGCCAAGTCTGGAGTCCGTTTGGACTTTGGACTCCCACGGGACTTCAAGTACAAATGTACTGAAGGGCTGCCCAACACTGGTTTAAATGTAAAAAATAGGCATTCGGTTTCGCGATCACTTCTTCGCATTAATGAAATCTTCCCGCAACTTATTTCTTAATATACCGGGGAGTCCGAGGGAGTCAAATCTAGAGAATAGGTGGTGCGGTGAGGACGAGGCGCGGAACGAGTTAGAGCCGTGGATCCATCAATTTCGTAGCGCCAAGTGCCGTAATAGCTCTCCATTTTTTAAAATAGTCAATAAAAATTATCTCTTGCTAATCCCAATAAATAGTCGCTGTAACTTGCCCGGCTAAAGGAACGGTATTTTTCTTATTTGATTCACGGTTCTCATTGGCAACTCATTGTTAAAACTGTTTCTTGGTCTCAGACGTGTACTTTTGTATCCATTGTTCGTCCACAGTGATGAAACAAGTCCTAAGGTCATGTAAATTCCGTTTGAAACGCTGCAAACTTTCCTAGGAGTGCGTCACAAGATTTCGGTTTTGGTGAAATTTGAGTAATCGCGGTACCTATCTGGCAGATAACTTTTCATATCCAAATCTTCATGCTAAATAAGTAGCCGTTTAGTCGAGGTGCGCAAAGCACTAGCAATTTCGCTTACCTCCACTCTTCTATCATCTAGCATAAAAATTTTATCAATGGTTTTCGGGCTAATGGTCGCAACAGGGCGTCCTGAACGTTCAGCGTCATTTGTGCTTACATGGCAACGCCCAAAAATTACAAAACCTCTTACAAACCGTTCAGATTGAAAGGGCAGATGCGTCATAATGTTTGTCAAGCTTCACTCTAGTCACCTGATGCGTTTCGCCTTTCATGAAGTAATGCTTCATCAACACAAAATAGTACATTGTGTATCAAGGGCGAAAGGAAATCGCCTTCCACCCGTGCTGCACACGATACGTCTTGTCCTACCCTTCTTGAAAACAAGAGGGTTCACGCATGTGTTACGGGAGCATGCACACGCCGCTAGCGAGCGAACAAATTTATTCTCGCCCGGCAGTAGCGGGCGGAATAGAAATTTCCCGCCCGGTGACGGAGAGCGCATGCGCCGTCGGCTTTGGGCTGGGAGTGGCCACTTTTTGCCTGTAGCACATGCGCGAAACGGAACTTTTCAACGGGGATCGGACAAAAAATTATTTCTCATCAATTTTTTCAACGATTGGACCTGCTGAATTCAAACGCAGAGTAATATTCTGATCTGGCCGAAACTTAAAGTGAATTTCTTCACGGCAATCTTTTTTCGTAACACGAGCTTTACGGTCTCAGCTACAAATTCTGTCATCGGCCATGGTTCTGTCGAGCGCAAATTCGAAATATATATGAGGTATTCCCTCAAATATTGGAAAACTATGGGCTATGAGCTATGGGAGATCCTTATGATATTCACACAGCTTTGAGGACTTGTTAATAAACGAATCCTCCAATTTTGTCAGATTTTTTTTGTATCATCTTGGTAGCTGTCAATTATTGAAGTATTTTTTATTTATTTCCGTTTCTTTATTTTTTGAAGTATTTTTCTGAACTGGTCAGGAGCATGTTGGGCAAGCAGATGATAGAATTCCGTAGCCATTTTTACTGATTCCGCGAAAGAGTTATACCTAAGTTTTCAGTTAACTAATTTCGCTACAGTGTTTGCCATAATTTCGATCAAATATACTAACTGACATCGACTTCTCCGAATTTTTTCCGATTGTTTCAATCGATATTTTGGAAATCGGAGCGTGGAACACTCTGATGACGACCTGAAAGCGAATATCTCGTGACTGAACGGTGCAAATGAAAGGAATTAAGAACATTTTTAATTGCATTTAATCAGACTTATTAAAAGACACCTCACTCGATGGGGTGAGCCGAAAAATACGTTGAGTTGACTTTTTGATCTGCGGGACGGGGTCGAAAATAAAGAAAAAACTGGTTTGTTAAGATTTCTGTTTTCATGTCATCACTCCATGTCTGTGTACCAAATTTTATCTCAATCGGTACATGATGGGAGGAGAATTTCTACGAAAAATTAAAAACGAAATTGCTACCCCAAATGCGCAATAACCCCTAGATAGCGATGCTAGGTTCACACGATGTTTCTTCGACTATAAAGAATTTTGATTTCCAACATAAATCTTATTTCTCCTCATTAATTCCAGGATAGACCCTTAAAATTCAACGTCAATCGATTAGCTTAATCCGGCCCAATATCACAGTCAGTTGAACCGCTTTCAACGTGGAACGATTGTTTCTGTGCCACCGGAATCATTCAACAATGATAATATTACTTTTATCCCATTAACGTCGATTAATTAATCGCGTGGCTGTGAATTGATTATATTTTTCGCATTAGTGCTTGTAATGGAAGACTGGTGCTCGACCGCGTATTGAAACTAAAGGCTATAATAAAAAGCTACACTCTCGGTTCAATTGTGCACACCACACAACATCAGCATATATTTTGATAACGACTCATTAAACGTAATCCTTTTCGTTGTGTAGTCAGATACTTATCATAACGACTCATAAGCCCGACAATCCGTGAATAGAAATAACATTTCAATAATATGGTAAATCCTGGTCATCGCATTATCGCGATTGTGTGGTTTGTCAATTATCCCCTATAATTTCGGCATGTCTTTTGCTTATTACATTGTGTTCAATCGATGCTAATACATGAACAATTCGATCCTACATTGTTTTTACATCTCAATGATATTGCACGTCTGTGGTCATTGACATTGCCACAACGTTGCAGCAACGTTGCAATGACAAATCGCGTTACAGCAATTACCGATTTGTTTCGGGAAGTTTTGTTGGGTTTAGCGTGTAATGTTTGGCATGCATGGATGGGTAGTGGTACGGTAGCACGAATCCCACTAGCTGAATATCAGGTGAGGTGCAGGTGGCGACTATCCGATCAGTGTTTCGTGTTTCAGGACCCCCAGCCCAGGCCAGAGCTGTACTCGGTAGCACGGCTAATCTACCATGTGACATCCATCCGCCCAATCGAGACAACGACTCGGCGATACTCGTCGTCTGGTACAAGAACGACATCACACCTATATACAGGTAAGACATTCCTGACACATCGTTAAACCGCATTGACATTCGTTGAACCGTGAAAGATTCGAATGTTGGAATATTCGAATACTTTGAGTATATGGGACGAACCATGCCGAATCACCGGACTGAAGCATTTTTTGGATACTACGACCTCACTAATTTTTTTTTTTAGATTTTTTAAACCCCTTCTTCCTCTCCCCCCACCACCTTTTTTTTGGATCAAGAGGTAACTGCTATTTCCCCCCTTTTTATTTGGATGAAATTTTTTTCCCAGTTACTCTATTGAAATTAAAGGACTTTTTTCATAAAATTGGAGTGGATAGCGGGTTGTTGATGTTTTTTTTTTTTTTTTGTAATTTCGCAAAAATTCGAATTTTTCCGAAATCTCATTATATGATAATGATTTCCCATTCGAAAAAAAAAAAGAAAAATGAAATCTGTCAAGCGAAAAATCGATATTCCGATTATTTCGATAGAAAATCGATTTTTTGAGTATGAATTGATTGTTGCTATTATCAAGAGGTAACTTCTATTTTCCCTTTTTTTATTTGGATGAAATTTTTTTCCAAGATACTTATTTTAAATGGAAGAACTTTTTTCCATAAAATTGGACTGGGTAGCGGGTTTCTAATATTTTTTTTGTCTTTTGCAATTTTGAAAAAATTCGAGTTTCTCCAAAATTTTAATATATAATAATGGTTTCCGATCTAAAAAAAATTGAATCAATCTTGCAAAAAATCGATATTTCGATTGTTTTCAATAGAAAATCGATTTTTTAATCGTTCTTTTCGTAATCAAATCGGTTTATACTCAAAAAATTCGAATTTTTCCGAAATGTCATTATATGATAATGATTTTCCATTCGAAAAAAAAAGAACAATGATATCTATCCAGCAAAAAATCGATATTTCGATTATTTCGATAGAAAATTGATTTTTTTAGTATGAATTGATTGTTGCTATCATCAAGAGGTAACTTTTATTTCCCCTCTTTTTATTTGGATGAAATTTTTTTCCAAGATACTTATTTAAAATGAAACAACTTTTTTTCATAAAATTGGACTGGGTAGCGGGCTTCTAATATTTTTTTTGTTTTTTGCAATTTTGAAAAAATTCGCGTTTCTCCAAAATTTTAATATATAGTAATGGTTTCCGATCTAAAAAAAAATTGAACCGATCTTGCAAAAAATCGATATTTCGATTGTTTTCAATAGAAAATCGATTTTTTAATCGTTCTTTTCGTAATCAAATCGGTTTATACTCAAAACATCAATTTTCTTTCAAAATGATCAAAATATCGATTTTTCACTAGATAGATTTAATTTTTCTTGTTTTTTTCAAATCGGGGACCATTATCACGTAATGACATTTCGGAAAAACTCGAATTTTTGCGAAATTGCAAAAAAAAAATATTAGAAACCCGCCGCCAACTTCAGTTTTATAAAAAAGTTCTTCAATTTCAATAGAGTATCTAGGAAAAAATGTCATCCAAATAAAAAAGGTGAAAATAGCAGTTACCTCTTGGTAAAAAAATGGTGGCGGGAGGAGGAGAAGGAGGGGTCTAAAAAATCTTTTAAAAAAATGATTAAGGTCGTAAGATCCAAAAGATACTAAAATAAATCATCGACCACATCGGGAAATAGAAGGGTTTCAGTCCGGTTATTCGGCATGGTTTGCCCCATATATTCAAATTATATTTAATATATCATACATTCCGGTCAATTTTTCACTCGAAATTGATTCTTTCAAACACAACGACATTTCAATCAATAATAATAATAATAGTTGAAGAATACATTGATACATAATGCGCAATCGAGCCTCAGGTCTATTGTACACCTCTTCTCAATAGTCATCCACCATCCCCTAAGCTAGCCGTTCCGTCTTGCAAAGGCTAGCAGGGCAGTTGAAAAAAGGTTTATTTCTCTATATACGCCAGACTCTGTAGACGCTAGCATCATGAGTTGGCTGTCATCAGTTCTATAAAATGTCGGAATTCATTGTAAAACAAAATAGCTCATCCGAATTATTAATAATTATTGCAACAATGTAAGCATTTTAATTGTTGTTACATCCGGGTTGCGACTATGGAAAGTATTCGATGAACGTGACCCAACGGGTGGTCTCATATTTGCGTCAAGGCATTAAGGCCTCTACTGCGGGGATGAAGACCTCGCCGCAGCATCCACGAATCAATGATCTTATCTGGTGTTGGTAGAGATCAGGCTGGCCACAGCCGATTCCCACTCGTTGTCCGTAGTCCTTCATGACGTTGGGGGAAGACTCGCTGATCTGATGTTTAGCGGGTCGGGTGATTGGAATAAAACAAGGGTGCAAAGTCGAACCTTGCACATTGCTTTCTTATAATTTTACATATTTGCCAGAGCTTCCTCTATGAGGAACTATGTGTCGATCAAATTTGGCTTCCTTATAGAGGAAGCTTTGGCGAATTTGTAAGATTATAAGGAAGCAATGTGCGAGGTTCGACTTTGCACCCTTGTTTTAGTATAAAATCCGCTCGTAAATCTATTTAGTCCGGAATAAATATGTAGCGAATTCCATGTCGAACCTAAGAAATTGAAAATCGCATCAAATCTGAACGTCTGGATGGATTTTGTCCAAATTTAATACCAAACATCTTTCGACAATAGTATAACTTTGTACCGAATCTTAGCCCGATATCTCGGAAATCGTAGAAGCTAGAGCGCGCACGTCTTTTTTTGAAAATTTTCAAAACGACATAAAATATGAATGGCTCCATGGATTTTGCCCAAATTCAATACGAAACATCTTTTGATAATAGTGCAACTTTGTGCCTGATTTTAGTCCGATATTTCGAAAACTGCGCCAGCTGGAGAGCGCACATAGATTTTTGACACCTTTCAAAATTTTTCAAAACAAAAGCACTGCATGGATTTTTTTCAAATTCAGTAACAAGCATCTCCCCGTAGCACTACAACATTTAACTGAATTTAACCCCGATGTCTCTGGAATTGTGGGAGCTAGAGACCGAAAATAGATTTGTGAATTTTTTTTAAATCGCGTAAAAATAAAAGAACTACATGGTTTTTTCTCAAAACTTAATCATGCTGTGCCCCTTAAACCCTTTGCATGTCTGGCAAATTTCAGCTTGATATCGCAAGCCGTTCTCAAGTTGTGAACGTTCAACCAATGTTAGATACACACACACACATACACACATACATCCGGACATTTTTTCCGAATGTGATTTTTAGATGTTTCGGGACATTCTGAACGCGTTTTCATGAACATCGCGAAAAAAAAATTTCACCAAAACAAAGCTTTTTCTGTGAGGAAACAAAAGCTCGAGTAGCTGATATCTCCCGATGAGTTTCAATGTTCGAAAATGAAATTTATACGGGAGAATGGAAATTGGCGAGAAAGCATACTTGTTTGATACTTTTTTCTCTCTTCATAACTCCTGGAAAAATACGTTTTCGAGGTTGAGACTTGGAGGAATCTTCCGTCCCATGGATTCCAATATGAGGAAACCAATTTGAATTCGATACGTGCGCAGGCAGATTTCATATGCTTAACCGGCTAGGCCATTTATACATCGTTCAAATATTTTTTCAGAGAAATGTGTACTTGCGTTTAATGTTCCCGGCGATTTCACATCTCTCGGCACGTATCGATGCGCGCTCGAGTAGATATACTTATTTTTTCCTTCAACTTCAATTTTGCTTCAACCGTTTGTCTGCCTTGCACGTTGGTAACGCGTTTCCGTTAATTCCCACTAATCACACTTTCGCACTGAGAGAAAAATCCAATAAAAAGTTCGGAGAAAACACATGCGAAATCCCTGAACGGCACTATACACCTGCGCCATCTCGTTGGTTCCTTAAAAAATAAATTTAGCTGAATAATTTTTCAGTGGCGGCTCGTGAAAATTACAGTGCCACTTATTAAACATGACAGTGTGAAAACTTTTTATTTTAACGCTTGTTGTTGGATGAATTAATAGAAACATTCTTTCAAGGAAACAATTAAAAGGAATCAAATAAATACAATGTTGTTCAATAAAACTTTTTTAATATCGAACAAATTCAAGGACATTTTAAGATTATGGTTATCACCAATTTTTATTTAAGTTTATCACAATTTTTTCTCCATTCATGGTTCGCACTAAATGAGTAATAGTGCAGCCACTTGAATCATTTTAACTCAGTACATTTCACGCGTATATCTCACTGGCAAGAGCGTATGAACGTGTATGTTCATCCAAATAGGTCCGACGGTCCGAAGAGATTCTCTTGCATTGAGAATGAACGAAACTAACCACAATTAACACCAATATTATCGAAACGTCAATCGTTCAACCGCAAGAAATCGCGTCTTTGTTTCCGTGGAGCCATGAACGCGTCTCGGATCGTATCCGGATGTTACCGGTGACTTTGGACCCAATTCGGCAGCCGCAGACACGCGTCAACTATTTTCTTTCGTGAAAATTTGCGAAGCAGTGCACTGTAATTTTTGACAACAATCAAATGAATTTCACGCGCGATCCATGATTTCTCGCATAAATTCTCGTTATATCCTACATTGTCTGGAGAAATTACTGTGCAGCAGCTTAAAATTCATTGAACGAAATAGAATAATTCGACCGACGTCTGTTTCATTTTTCGACCTTTCACAATAAAAATACACAGAAAAAACGCCATGGATCAGGATCACAGTGTCAACCTAGTAATTTTTCATAGATTTTTCTCTCAGTGCAGCCAACACATCTCTCATACATCCACAGAAATTAATTGACCATAAAAGTTTCCACGAACAAGGATATGATGTCAGCACGAGAGGTATACGACCTCGTGCTACTGATGAATATGCATATCCTGTATTCGAGAATAATGGTATTACCGCCAGTGAAAATTTATAATAGATCACACACTCTTGCGGTATTCAGCACGTAAGTGTAAAGACGCCCCGGTCGCGATAAGCCTCCCTTACGTAGTCGGACGAGCGATGCGATGGCTCGTATGGGGTGTACTCACATTGTGTCTGCGTATAAGTGTACACGACGTACAGATGAGCCGTCGAGAGAGCAGCGGGCGGGATATTGCCGTAAACTCTGGGGTATTGCGGCTCGACTCCATGGGGCGTTGCAATGAGGGGCCGCGTGTCAACAGGTAATAGACGCCGATCTCGCTCTTGTTCCTAATACTCGTGCGAAAATTAGAGACCACGTTAAACTTAACCTCGCGAAATGTCGGAAGTGAAATGTTGACCCCTAAAACACGCGTCGCAAAACGCGGCTTCTTAAAGGGACTGAGTCACCTAAAAAGTCAAAGGAAAAAAAAATTTTTTTTTGTGACAAGATCAATCTACATTTTCTTTCTAATTTATCCTTATGAAGTATCTATACTTAGCTATCTTTTTAAATTTTTTCAGAACCATATCAAGCATCCGAACGCTGTGATATTTTCCCAAAGTTTGAGAGCTTGTTGTAAGATTCAGACCGAACCACTCAACCGATCGTGGACTTTGACATCTCATTTTGTTCAGAAAACAGATAATTGCAAGGTGAATGTGGGAATTTGGAATGCGAGGTACGATGAAGTTATGGTGATTTATTATTCAACTGTTTTTCCACCAACTTTGTTTCCTTTTTACGTTACAGGCTGCCAAAATGTTTAAAGTGCATTAAAAAAAAATCACTCAACACGTGCCACTGAAACGTTGTTTTCTGCGACAGCGTTTCGACGTTAATTCATCCATAATTCGGTTTCCTCCGTCCGTGCGACAACGGTCGTCAATAATTCACCTGGAACTGAGCGAATATTTTTCTTCCAGATCACTGAACATTTGTTCGACCGTCTCGCCATCTATAGATTAGCGTAGAGAGTACACCAATGTATACTTATAGACTGACCATCTATTTTGGACTCGTCGTACGCGGCGGTATTATTCTCATGCATAACGTATCGCACAAAAACCGCGTTTACGAAGTCTGTGACAGTTCGACGTTGGGTACGACACACTCGCGGGGATTACCAGAGTCATTGCCGTGGAAGCGCGATCGCTTAAACGAGGTTATGTTCACTTATACGTCAATTGTTATTGTCTTTGTCGCGAACCCGCGATCGACGATTATTGACTTACGGTCACACTCGCGCCGCATATCGAACTCGTAACGAATCGAAACGACCGCAAACGTGCCCCGCGTGCTCCGAGCCAAGATGGCATCGGAATTACATCTTCCGCGCCGCGTGGCGTTTGATCATGAGAGGAAAATCAAGGCTTCCGGCTTCATATCCATCGGCGGATTACGTATCGGTGGCGTTGTATCAAAATCCGATTCGATCATCGTGCTATTCATCTTTTTTTGGTCCCTCGTTCGTGTTGTGACGACAGTGTGCTCACGTAATTGTGACCTTACAATATTTCGTTAAGGTTGTTGTGGGGTTAGGCCGAAACGATGTCAGTGAGATGAAATTTTTTGTGAACGTTCATGATCCCTTTACTAATCGACTCGTCGAATTTCAAAACAATCCACAGTACAGTTATTTAGAAAAAAAATCGCAAAGTTGGAGTATTTGGTGTGCTCATCACATTATGTTTATGGGAATGTTCCGAAAATGTTTCAGTATATTATATATATCTGCCGAGAAATAGATGCCACGGAGTTGAAAAATCAGATACGGTTAAATGGAATATCGGACTAACTTTTGGTGCCTTGAAAATAATAATTTACGGTACCGATTCAAAGTTATTCATGATTTTAATCGCGAATTTTCCAAAAATTGAGCACACAAAATATAAGGCTTCGGAAGCATGGCAACAGCGTAGCCGGCACAAGCGCTCCCTACCTTAGCGACATTTGATAATTATGCATCTTTCCCGGACCGATGTTCATGGTTGATAAACAAACACTTCGATTTTGAGGCTAGGAACGGGGCGCGTATATGACAGCTGTGCGACACTGGTGCTCAACCCAAGCATTTTATCGTGGGTCATAATTTACGTTGTTTCCAGTTCGTCTTGCAATAATTGATCTCTAACGAATTATCGAAAACAATGCCATAAACTAATAGAAATAATTCCTGTAACCATCACTTTGTCAAGAATGCATATTCTTTTAAACTGATGTGGATATTTTCCTCGAAAAATGACATTAAATACGACGATAATTTGACGACAAACAGTTGAGAACCATTCATCGGTTCCGTGCATAAGCATAGGGCACCCCCCTCATGCTTTACCCCCGACGGCTAGACCCCACAACAACCTTAATATAATGAATTTCATCTATCGCATCGATTTTGTACTAAAATTTGCACTCTGATTTTTCAAAACTGATTTTTCTCGGCCATAATCGTTTGGGACGTCATTTTTGGGGTCCTAAGGGACCATGTAAAAAATATTAGATTTTTTGAAAATTCAAGAGTGGCCTATCCCCTTAACTTGCGTGTAAGGAAAATAGGGCCCGTGGCCATACGTTATTACAACTGATTCTCTCGACGATTGGGTGTAAAACGGGGCGAGCGTCTCGTCCCTCCCGGTTATTAGGACTAACTACTCATTTAGATCGCGCACTCGATGCGGAATCACTTTGATGATACCGGCGCCATCTGTGGTCGCTCACGCGAGAATGCCGTGTTATCGATCTCGCGAGAAAGTTTATCGAAACTTCGTAGGGGGCACTGCATTCGGGTAACACTGGGTTTCGCGTGTTGTCTCGGGGTCACTAGAAGGCCGAAGGCTACTTCGATTTCTTTCTCGCACCAAAAACCCCATAGTAGGGAGGTATCCTATTTTTCCCCGCCAAAACATTCGACAGCACTCTGTACATGAATATTCGGCGCGAGTAAACGCGAACCAGTGAGAGAACGACTCGTTACACCTCTTTTCCGAATCGTGCACGCATGACCGTGCTTCACAAATAATGCCATCCTGAGTCGTAGGCGCATGTTGACGTTCTTATCACGTTTATCGATCGTTCCACTGATGGCTCACATTAGGCAACAATGAAAGTTTCCAGCTAACGTCGGGGATTGTTAAATAAATTATCCGGCTTCTAATTACGTAAAAAAAAAGAAGAATAATAAAACGGAAGAAAAATATGCAGTCGCGAATATGTCGGAACGCAGTGAGTAGTAGTCTCTCAGCCAGAAATTCCGTGCACAATTTGCATCTGCTCGTACGAACAGCTGGCGTAAGGATAAGGGAATGAAGAAATGGCGGAACGGAAGGGAGCCAAGGAAAAACGGAAGGCAGCGTGGGGAAACAAAAAGCGGGGAATGAGACGGAAAATAAAAACGACGACGGAACAGAGAGACGAGCCGAGAAGATTTTATATCTCGTACCAGGTTTTATTCATTCTTCGTCGGTACATAAATATGTGTACACACATGTATACGTGGAAAAGTATGAATGTATGGATATATGACACGATCCAGTCGGCTTGTCTTCAAGGCATTTAGCTGATGTTCCCGCAGTAGCACCATCTGTCTTTAATGGTTGAATAAGATAAATGCTCTTGACCCCGTGGAGCTCATACTTTTCGCTCATCCTCTTAGTTTTTTGTTCATTTCCATACTTCTTATTGTTTTTCCTCATTGTCATATTTCTTGGGCGCTTTCCTATGATGGCCGCTTATTGTCCGTGCCTGTGCCTTGACTTTTTCACAATCAATCCTCGGCGAGCCGGGTTCGGTGCTGGCGGATTTTTGTTCGGTACCGTATCACCGAACGACTGGAGAAGGTCAAAACTTTCAAGCGGCCTTTCCCGAATTGGAGGTACTTGCCTAAGTCTTCGATGAGAAACGATTCTGTCAATCCGACTCTCTTGATTTCTTCCTGGCTCATTATAACGTGGCTTCTATTTTCGTTCAGCTTGTTGAAGTAACGGGCTTATTGTGTCTCGAAGATAGCTTGACCTACACTTCGAATTAAACTTGACGATCATTAAGTCAGTTACGCAGCTATATTACCATTTATCTGAATGTAGTCGCGGGTCAAGCCCTCCGGCAAGAAATTCTGAGATCGTCGTGCCCTAAGAAATTACAGAACCGTACCGGGATCGTGCCGGGAAAGTAGTCTATGTGTTAATCAAGGACATGGACTATCTATGTACCAAGTTTTATACAAATCCGTTTAGCCGTTCGGGCGTGATTCAAAGACAAACATCCAGACCTTCACATCCATATTGTAGTAAAGATAAGATGAGATCAAGGAAAATGTACGTCATTCCGAGCAACAATGTATAAGACAACTGCTCTACTCCTACGACTATGAAATGGCATAATCGCCCCGGTGGGAATCGTCAAGGCTGAACATGGAGACAGGCCTGAATCAGACCTGCGTCGTCCAGGCTGAACAGGTCAAGGCTGAGGATAGGATTCGGCAGGGGTTGACAGGTCAGGCTGGTTCAACCGAGTCTGGATGAATCTTCGTTTCATATGTTTTTTCCAAGCAATATCTCAAAATATCATGTGTGACTGATTGTGATAAAATAAAATGTTTATATTGTAAGAACTCGTGAGTTTCATTCCACTAGCAAATAAGTAGACTAGCAAGAAAAGACACTACCACTATGTTTCAAGGCTTGATAATCACGCTTGATCCAGGCTCGATAATGAGGCTTAATCCAGGCTTGATAATCAGGCTGGTTCCAGGCACGATAATCAGGCTGGGACCAGGCTGCCACGTCAGGCCTTCCTCCGTGTTATCATTTCAAGGTTCATGCAGGGTTGCGGGAGGCTTGATCCCCAGCCTGAATCCAGATGGGTTCAGCCTTGACGCAGGCCTGGAGAAGACCTACCTCCATTGTTTATCCCCACCTGGGCGATCCCACGGATTTATTGAAAAAAGTTAGACACATCGGAAAAAATCAATTCACGGTGAAACTGAACCGTTGAACGAGCTCCAGTCGTCTCTAAACGACTCGCCATTTTCTGACGAACTTCCACGAAACGCCCCATCTCGCTTTGTTCAATCACATCTTCAGCACCTGGATCTGGTCCGCAGCGCTGCGTTGTCATATCGCTGAAAAACGGCGTAGCTTAAAGAATCATTTCATGGGGATCAAAAATTGAACTGTAACTAACAGATTCGTAATAATTAGTTCGTTTTCCCAGTCTCAAGCTTTGCGACAGTGTTCAGAATTATATGTCCCTACATTTAGCTTAATTGGTTTTTTTTTCTAAAGTCTATCATGTATTTTGCCTGCAATACTATTAAATCTGCGACATAACACTCGTGTTCTTATACAACGCACGTTGAATTATCTAACTTCATAAAGAAATATCTTGAAAACTAAGTCGGACAGGTGCATTCATATCCGATCGAAAGATGTAGAAAAATGTACTCCTCACATAAGTTAAAAAAAAGTCTGTAAGGTTTTGCATGACTTAGACTACCCCAAGAGTAACTGAGAGAATAACATTTTCTCGCCGTCTTACTCGTTCTAACATCGCTTTCTGATTGATATCACCTGTTTCGTATTCATTTTAATTGTTTAGTGTGCTATTAATTCCTGGAAATGAGGAAATTTGAGCAGAACGTTCTCGCGAATATAGGCTAGGTATCGTATTTAAAAACTTGTCAACGAAAGGAAAACTCTGATTACGAGTGAAACATTCTAAGGAGATTTCACGCTGGCAAAGAAAACATAGATTCTATCTATAAGTTCGACTTCTCAAGAGCGTTTGCTGCACACCCTTCTCTCTATCTTTATTAATTCTTTGCCGATTCACATGATATCGCTCATCTAATGTTGGGTAATAATATTTCATGATGCTAAGGCAGTCTGTAAAGTCATAAAAAATGGCGATCGCTCGACGAACTGAAATTACAAGCACTAAAAACCCCCAACCCCCGTAAAAGATGGCTGCTGATTTTATTATCACTTCTGTCTAACGATAAAACGTCACAGAATGGTCGCTGGGTAGCAAAAAATGTACTCCATGAAAAATGATTCGAACGAAGTAAAAACCGATGCATTTATATCAGTTAGACAAGTAAAAAACGAAAAAAATAATCATCAGCATAAAAATAGGACGACTAAAAGAAAAAAAAAATTAAACAAGTCAAAGTTATGGACGAGACGAGGTGCCAGGTAAAAGTTGGTCGGACGAAATTGGTGTAGATTTCGCGATCGGGTTCTTTGGCCCCGAGCGGTAAAACGCGGTAGGAGTGTCGGGAGCGATATCGAGCGAGTAATACTCGAGGCGACGAGTGGCGATGCGAGAAGACGGTAAGGTGTATGAATAATGTAGAAACCCAGGAAGAAAAAACGATGAGAGTGAAGAATAGCAGCAGGAGTTGCGGCATCGTCGGCAGAAGCAGTAGCAGCGCAACCACGACGATAGCGAAAGAAGTCCCTGTGGCAGAAGCCGGTGAGTGGAAGCGCGGGGACGTTCGTCGTAGGGGTTGTTGGGTTATCGGCTCCGTCGTTGCAGTTGTGGCGTCGTGCTGGGCTTGGAGTTTCGAAAGCCAAGTGCGAACGTGGCGAGTAAGAAAAAAAAGAAGAAAAATTCAATGGTGTAGACATGGCGGTATGAGATGACGTGGAAGACACGTGAAACGTGAGAAAGTGTCAAACGATAGAGAGCGCTGGAGATGCATGGAATATGGGGTATCATATGATGAGAATGAGATATGAGATTGATAATGAGCGATGATATTGGCTCATGCGTTACCGAAAGCGACCGGATACTGTCGAGGAGGATTATAACTTTTTTTTACTTTTCGACAAATTTCTCGATGAATGATTGGACGTTGAATGAGCCCCACACCCAGCACGGCCTGGGCCAGCATTGGCTAGGGCTTTGGGAAATATATTTATGCTAACATGGGGGGGGGGGGGGGGTCTATTAGTTTTACTGGAATTAACGAGCTCATGTTACTTATTTTCATTATTGGGCGAATTTTTTAATGGACAACGAAAGTCTCGAGAGGGGGTTAAATTAGAGGTCCCGAGGGAAGAAAAACATTCGCTGTAGCCAATGGGTATTCGGAAGCAGGAAGGTGATATATAACTTTCCCCCTCCCCCTCTATAGCCTCTTCGCCAATTAACTGACCTCAGATCCTTTGTCTCCCGGTGTAAAAATATTTATTGATTCGATTTCATTTTTGTCAGTAGTGTTTTGCCTGAGAAATGGTTCTTGATAATACTCACGATGAGTGTATGACAATACAAACGAGACTCCCCGAGGGCTTTCCACTGTCCCTTGACACATTCGACCAGGGAGTTCGACACGGTGCGATTTTGGCATGTTCGATTCCGGCGACGCCGGCTCATGAGTCGTGCGGGAATCCAGCAATCAATTCACAGAATTCAATCAATTCAATGAGTTATCAATAGCAGATGTAACTTGAGTCTTCGAATTCGACAATCCTGATATCTACAATCGATCAATAACGAACGCTCACGCGTCGACCGCAAGAAACCGATTGATCCCAGGGTTTTTCGGGTTCTTAATTTCTGTAACGTCGCTTACGTAGAATCGTAGAAGGTTTTCTTTTAACAATTTCAGGTTTAACGACTTGGACAAACGTCACTGTGATATTTAAGGAGCTTGAAAACTCCCACTCCTCCATCGCATCGTTGTAATACCAGTATGCTGCTGATTAAAGTTGGATTTTAATTCTATTCACATTACATTTTCTATAAAATCCATGTTACGATTACGATTCTGGAAATAAGATGATTTTCAAGGTTTCCATAAGAATTATTTAAACAAAGAAGCGTTGCACGACTTTACAAATATTCTGTAGAATCGTGATATCTCCACTTTAAGCATTGGTCGACACTCTAGAATAAAAAAAGGTTATGCTATTGAAAGTTTGCGTTACGTCGTAAGCAATTTTTGTTTATTTCTGGTGTATCAATGTTGTTTTTGTTATGTTCATATCAATCATTTTGTTTTGCAAGCGGAACAGATATATTACTTCATTCACACCATATTCAATACGAGATGACGGCGGGTAAAACCAGGCTTGAAGATCGATCGATTCATTACAGAATTAACTTTGATTATGCAATGACAAATATTTCGACTACAATATAACTTATACGTCGTACCAGGAGCGGTACATAGTAAACTCGAAGAGAATCGAGCAAACTACGATGGTGAATATGGTTTTGCTTGCGAGTGGTGACAATTCGACTGATAGGGGGCATGCGCCACCGATTTCGATATGAAGTTAGACTCATCTAAACATTTTGGGCACGCGAATAATTCCAGGGGAAGGTCTGAATAGAGGGGCTTCTGGGTGAGACAAAATGAAGTATCCAGTCCTATAGATTGAGATCTCGCGATCACGGATATGACGGTTGGCCAGTCTCGCATGTATGGAAAGGATGCAATTGATAAATTGAGGACTGCCATCGCGATATTGAAATTAGAGACTAATATATCAAGAAAAAAATTAGTTTGCATGAAGCGCTTTTAGAATTTAACAAGCCGGCGAATCTCCTGGCCACGACTACACCTAGCTATTAACACAAAAATAATTTGAAGTCTAATAAATTTCTTAACTTGCTCTCGTAACTTTGACAAAACGCGACGGTATTTGTCTGTATTTAAATCGATACATGAGTCTGGCTTCTTAACCTCCAGTCGTGACCTTTCGCTATACCTGTACCTGACTGTAGCTGTTTTCAGATAGAAAAATGCCAATATTTATAACGCACACTAAAAAAAGAAGGCTTTCAATCTCGACTACAAGAACAAATGACTCAAGAATCAACTTTCAGAGCCTCTATATTATGCAAAAATACATAAAAATGCGAACGATGCAACCGGATTCGCAAAGTTCTGATTACACGTAAGAACACCGGTCGCAAAGTTTGAAACGGCGAATTCTTGGAATGAGAATGCGGAAGATCTGTCGGAGTTAGAAAATCGCACGAGAGAGATGCTGCGAGTAGTTGCGAATAGGTACGCCACGACGGCTGGTGCCACCGGTTGGTTACCCAACTCCGTGGAAGGCTAGGGTGAACCGGGCGGCTCGTAGCCCAAGGCCTAGTTTACAAACTATTACGAGCCGCATTGATATTCAGTTGGCTCTTATCTGGCAGCGTGACAAGAAAATGCATAATTCGGGGTTCAGTGACGTCACTGCCTGTGGCTGTGGGAGGGTAGGGACGAGCTGTTCGAAACGCGGAATCAAGACAAGCGCGAGGTACCTCAAAACAAGGTCCCGTCTTCCTATTTGTCCCCGGATCGCTCACGTACCGGATGCCGGCTGGTGACTACGATACGTAAGGAAACCGTAATTAATTACTGGAAGGGGGTGCAGAAGATGGAGAGGTGCTACTACTGCTGCTATAGCCGGTGCTGATGCTGGAGGTGCTACGAGACTGCTGCTGCCACCGTGAGGGTAGTCGCTGGTGGTGAAAACAGCCAGGAATTTCACAGTCGTAGAATTTAAATAAATAAGGCAGGAAACAAAGTTGCAGCCTCTGGATTACGCGAGTGCATGCGTATCAATGTGTATATAGTATGATGATTGAAATTGGATTACCGTGACGGTATTATGTGCAACTATGATCCATATTGACTCATATAGACTTAAGTTAAAGAGGCATAACCTTTTTTCCCAAAGCAACCTACCGGTGAGTGCCCAAATACGTGTCAGTAGATAGAGCTGTTTCTAGATCACTTCAAGATCACGCCAACGTAATGTTATTGGAGTCACTTAAGTGCCCATCCACGAGGGACAACTAATTGCGTATCACCATGACTGCCGGATCACTTCAGTGCGTGACTGCGAAAAAAACTTTGCCGATGCCTTAGACGTATCGGTATAAAACTAGCTGCAAGTTGAAACTTGCAAATTGCTTCCTCCGCACCTAAGCAAACAGGCGAAGTCCTTCATGAGGATTCGTATGAGTACCTTTTTCTTCATCAATTCTGGCTTCCCCATAAAGGATTTCGTCCATTGGCTCAAGTGCGGAGGAAGCTAATTGCAAGTTTCAACTTGCAGCTAGTTTAGGAAAATTCGAACTTCTACAAAATTCAAAGTCCTATAAAATTCGATCCCCTCAACCGATCTTTACCAAATTTGATACATAGTGTGGTTGAATGTTTCTTGATATGTACCGAGTTCAGCTTCGATCGTTCGAAGCTTACGTGAGTTGGAACGAAACGGCAATTCTTCAAACAATTCAAAATCTTATATAATCCAAACTCCCCGATGGATTCGCCCCAAATTTAATACCAAACTTCCTTGTGCATCATTGTCATTGTGAAGAACTCTTTGGACCGATAACTCAAAAATTGCGGACGCTAGAGTGGACACAGGCATTTTTTTGAAATTTCAAAACGCTGTCGAATCCAAGCGGCTTTGCCAATTATCGTGAGAATTACAGATAACATAGACATTATAAGGTTGCATATGTGTGCAAGGTTTAAGCGCTGTAGCTGAGACCGTTCTTGAGTTATAGACGTTCAAAATTTGGGAGGCCGTTACACACACATTCACGCACATACATCCAGACATTTCGCTCAAACGTCATTTCTGGATTTTTCCGGACATTTTGAACGTATTGACATCAAAATCCCGAAAGAAAAATGTTTGACCGTCACAGAGCTTTCCTTATGAGGAAGCAAAACATGAGCAAAGACACGTAGATGAAGATAAAAGAGCGTTGCTCTGTACACTAACTGCATGCTCAATGCGAACTAATTTGAGCCATTGTTTTTCTCTAATCCTCTTATGTAAATTATGCCCACGTTTTTTAACAGGATGCCGACGATTGATTCCATTACGTTTATCACATGATATTTGTCCAATATCCCGCACATTATCGTGAAAGTTGCGTTTACACTGCAAGTTCATGCTTTCGTATTAAGCCGGTGAACTGTTCTATGAACGAGCACCCAACATCCAGAAAACCTTCGCCGTCGGGTTAAGCTTAATTGATGCCAGCTCCTTCACTATGAACATATCTCCTTATCTATGGGCTTACTGAAACCCTACAACTTTCTTTCCATCATTTGCAAAGCAAATCCATCAATTGGAAAGTTCTTTCCATCATTTCCTCTTTTTGTGCTTTGTGATACTCGAGAGTTGAAATCAAAATGATTAATCATAGCAAGAAAAATCTCCTTTTGGAGGGTTCACTGTTACCATCAAGAACTGCGTAATTCACGAGATGACGTTATCGCAGCTTGCGTAGTTCACAGGATAATTTATCGAAACTTCTCGAAGCTCGTCATCGAACTACGTAGTTTCAAAACTGCGTAGTCCATAGAATGACTCATCGAAGCTTCAAGAAGCTCATCGCTGAAACTGCTGAGCTCCTAGAATGTCTCATCAAAGTTTCTAGAAGCTCACTATGAAAACTGTGAAAAAGTAACGTCATTACGAGGACGTTCTGGAATCATTAAATAGAGTTAATTGAAATCGTGAGATTTCGAAAAGCAGCTGCGTAAGCGAATCCCGTAAGGAAGAATAAAATCACGAATGGTAAAACATACATCGCAACGCTCTTTGATCGAGGTTTGCATATACACTTTACACGAATTTTTATTCAATTAATGAAGATCTTTGCCAGAGCTTGGTGGGGTATCAGGTTTCTTGCCATAAGGCTTCAAGGGATCGTTTTTTTTTTAAAGCGTACGAGAGTGACCTTCAGGTGCCCATGGGGAGGGTCGGGGGGTGGGGGGGGGGGGGGGTGTAGTCTACCCCTCCCCCTCTTCGAACTCGTGATGCCGTCAAAGCTGCTGGAAGCACGCAGACGTGCTGAAGTGACCTCGAAGATGTCCAGAACTGGCCCTGCTTATCTGCTCGTGCATATGACCGCCATTGAAGGTTTTGGACCGTCATCATGAGGTGCTAAATGAACAGACGGTTCACGAATTTGAGGCCCGCACGCCATTTTAAGCGGTTTTTCAAGAGTTTTCAAATGAAACTAACCGCATCAATGTACCTCTAAAATTGGCGGAGCTACGATTTTTTGAATGGAAACTTTACGTTCTTCCCATGTTAATCAAATGGGAAAACTAGAAAAATCTTGCCCGACCCTCAAAAATGGTCCGATCGGGCTCATTTTTGGACACGATTCTCTTGATGGAAGATACTTTGGCGTGAACGTATGTCGATTGAAAGAAAAAAAAAGTTTTTTTTTCAAGCCGGCCTAGTATTTACCTTTCGACAAGCACATCGTGCCAATATTATGTACTGCGTATGTACGCTTATACATCGATTTTATGTGGTATATAAATGTATCAATAGTAATATAAATTTGCTTCGGAGTGCCTCCTCACTAATAAGACGACGCTATACTTTAGTCCGCATCTGCATTTCACTTCGCGCGCCAGATGTCGTTTTCTCTACTCATCAGGACCCCCCCCCCGCAAAAAGTACTAAGTGAGACGTATTAGACTACTGGTACGGCACCACCGAACCCAGAAATCACTGCGTCGCGCGCGAGTACGACCGAGTCGTTATCAACTTGCCTCGGGGCGCGAGCTCGAACACCGTGTTGGCGAGTTTGAGGAGCTTGAGGCAATTGCACGAAGAAAAACGGATCAAATGCAAATTTTTCTCAAATTTTGCGGTCGTTAACGACAAACGTATACGTGTATATAGCGATAGCCGTCAGAGCGAACGTTTTCGTGCAGACTCGGCCGAGTCTCTGACTTGCCGACAACGAAAATCATGAAGACGTTCTCTTACCCTCCGAAATTCACCCTCACCCCTCTCGCATTTCATTCCTTCCCATTCGCTCTCGTCCCCGCCCCTACTACGCCCGGACGGCGTACCGCTGGTTACGAATTGAACCCCTCTTTCGGCAAAATCCGGTCATGCCGATGCTGCGCCAACGGTTACAAGCTCCACCACAGTACACCGTTATTGTCATAGATACACTGTACCGCAAGGGTTTAATGAATATGCAAACCCAAAAAGAAACACAATGTATAAAAAAATCGAAACAAGTACATCGACCCCAACGCGTTTCAACACGTGCGGAAAAATATGAGATCCACTGGAAACATTGAGCGCATGTATTTACTTCAGGGACATATTGTTTTGATAAACAATTTAGAGATTTATAAATTTGAATTTTTCTGCAATCACCGCGGTACTTGGCGAATTAATATGTTACAGCCAATATTCGATGATACGACATCTACCTTCATTCCGTAAAACTATACAAATTACACGACTACAATGTTCACGATATTATTTAATAATGAAGCCTTGAGTATGAAAACAACTCGCCAAGTACTGCTGTGTTTGGGAAAAAAATCGTTTTTATGAATTCAAAAATGATTTATCATAGCAATATGTATTTGATGTAAATACATGGGCTTAACGGGTTAGGCCACTCTAGATGCCGAGAACATAGGCTCTTTTGGGATTTTTTTTAAGAAACACTACATGATAAATCGAGATTACAAAACAGGGTGTTTATTATCCATATCAGTGACTGTATACGATAATTTTTTTGAAGCGATTCATTACAAAATGGCGGCTGTGGAGCGTTTTTGCGATGACATCTCCGTTTTTCCAGGGTCCACGGCCAGACAAACAGCTCCTGTAATTTTTAAATCATGATGGGCCAATGAATTTTTTTTGATTATATATAACAACAGCTATAGAAATGCGTAGAATTTTTTCGATACATTGATTTTTGGCCAAATGGCGTCAGAATTTTTTTTAGCCAAAACATCGTCAGAAAATTGTGAATTACAAATGAACTATGCAATATAAAAGAAGACTTACGTACTTCTATAAACAACGTATTTTGAAAGATATATTCGAAGTTTCAAGTGAATCGGTTGAAAATTGTTTGAGTTATCTTTCCGGCCAACTTGAAAAATGAAGTTTTGAGATAAATGCGTTCAAAATTTTGAGCTGCGGTCGCTGCGGACCAGGCGGCCTTGTAGTAAAATTCGAAAACCGAGTACTCAGAGATTTTTCCCGGCCATAATCTTTTGGAACATCAGTTTTGAGGTCCTAAGAGACCATTTAAAACAAAAATAGATTTTTCGAAAATTCTAGAGTGGTCTAACCCCGTACGTAAAGGTAATTTTCGATGACCTGGACCGATTTCAACGCAAAAAAGTTGCACACAACGATGCACTTATGGGCGGGGGGGGGGGGGGGGGGAGGTTAATTCCATATAAAAAAAGCATATTTTCGATAATTTTTTTTGACGACACAGTTAATATACAATCATTTCTATAATAACTACTCAATGAAGTAATATTTGAAAAACATTCTATGAAATTTTCATTAACTTTTGTGAACAAATGAGCCATTTACAGTGAATCCCTGCGGACGTTTGAAAAAAAAAGTTTTATTGCGGTCAAGGATAGGCGGATTTTAAGTCAATTGGAAATTTAAATCCGGGTTGAAGCTCAAAATCCCTTTCTACTCACGATTTCACTCACTTTCTACCCCGAGGCGAAATATAAACACGCCGTGAATTTCGATTTATCCCGGCGTAAAGTCCACGGCATGTTTACACTCGGATTTTACACCGGTCGAAATTCCAAAGCCCTCGGGACTTTGGATTTTCGACTGGCTTAAAGCCCTTTGGGACTTTAAATTCTGCCCGATCCGGAATACAAAATACATCGGGACCTTCCCGGACTTTGAGTACTTTCTGGGTTTAATCCCCCAAAATCACATGAACAGTTGAAATTTCAATTGTTCTAACATTCGGTAAATACTATTATGCATTTAAAATTGTCAGGACTGAATAATTAAATAGATAAATAATTTTTTTTCGTCTCTTTCTATGAGGGTACATGGATACGCAGGGATAAAATAATTAATTATAAAATTAATGAATGAATAATAAATTTTCCTTTTCTTTCAAGAGTGCGAGTGTTTGCAAGTGTGTGCGCGTGTGTTAGAGTGTGTGCAAGTGTGTGCGAGTATGTGCAATGTCCTCCAACCATTGGACGTTTATCTTGACCAATCCACCGTCGACCGAATTGCTGCGTTCAGATGATTTTCAACTACCCAAGCCCAGCGATAGGCTGCACCGCTTTGCTGGAACAACATCTGTTGACGCGTACCTAAATCAAGATCTTCTAGCAACATATTCGATTCATTTTGCAGAAAATCAAAATAACGGGCACAGTCACGATTTCTTCAAAAAACGTGGTGACCTATTGGGATTACACTCGACTTCCGCTGTAAGGAAGCGCTCGGAAACAAAGCTCTCGGTATACCGACGGTTAGAGGGATCCCTCTATGTGGACGTCAACATCCAACGTCGTCCCTTTCTGTTCGTTGTAGCAACAGGCCAAGCGCTCGTTATAACGGGCGTTTGTTAACGCGAATTTCGTCAGGGAAAAAGAGTGGGCCAATGTTCATAAACTTTTATCTCCATCATTTTGTGTCTTGAGGCGAACTTAAAAAATGTAAAAAATTTTAATCTCTCCAAGTTTGATAACGGAGCCCATGGGAATTCGTCATGACCTATCCGTATCCAGCTTACAGAAAAATTTGAACAGCGACGAATTGAAGAAAAAAAATCCAAGCACCGAAAAGCCGTTCCTATATTATTTTTCAAAATTAATGCTGACGGCGATTCAACAATGTCTGATATGAGTCCCAACGAAATCGTTGATATGCTCCTTATTTTGAGAAGATGTGGAGGAAATGATTTACGAGCCAAAAATTTGTATTTTTGACGCGACGTGAATATTCCCATCGTCGTCAGCCATCGTGGCAGGCAATTCGAACTTTCGAACGGATAGCAAGGGCAGGTCGGATGATTCGCCACTGACGACGTCACCGAAACATAATCAATGATTTTGACGGCCCGTGTGAGGCTCGAAACATGGCTCTTCCAGCCACGATAGCAATCGATCTTCATTCGAGTGTTCGCGTGATCTCGGAACCACTGGAGGTTCCTAGATCCACGGTGCACCGAGTATTGAGAAGGGCGGCAGTCCACCCGTACCGTATCCACATTCAACCGAGGTCAGACTGAGGCCAGACTATTCAATGGATTTTACGGTATTGTCCTGATCAGAATTCACATTAGGTGAAACAGATCGATCACTTGCATCGGTGGAGTTTGAATGTTGTGGCATAACGGACAAATAAAAAGTCTGCACTTCTTCAAGGAAAGTGTGACAGCTGTTCGTTATAGTGATTTTCTGTTAAATGAATTGCCTGTTTTGTTTGAAAGTCTTGATTCGGGTACACGTCAACAAATTTCGATTCAGCATGACGGTTCGCCCACTTACTGGGCTCGTATGGTTCGAAAACACAAAAGAGTATAAAGAAGCGGATAAGAACTGTCTACTGTGCGATCCCGAGAGATGTTCTCTTACGAACAGTTGATGGTTTTGAGAAACGAGTTCGGGCATGTTTAATCATGAACGGTGGAATATTTGAACATGTTTAGAAGGCGTTCGGAGTACGGTCACACGGAGGGTTTGGAGTTTAAAAATAGTGCGGGAGTGACGAGCCGCAGAGACCTAATCCTTGTTTGTGTTCCACCCACATACACACGGATGTTCTCTTACGAACAGTTGATGGTTTTAAGACATAAGTTCGGGCATGTTTGAACATGGATGGTAGAAAATTTGAACATCTTCAGGGAGGGTTTGGAGTATCTAAATACTGCGCAAGTGACGAGCTGCAGGGAATTTGTTTTGTACCCCCCACCCTCCACCCCTCGAGTTCAAGTTTTATTATACTCACTACTTGATCCAAGTAGTATTTTTCGAGATAAATGAGGTGGAAGATCAATATCCCGGCCCCCGGTATATCATCGGCCACATCAAAATTACGGAGCCTTGGCGACACACCGTCATAAGTAAATTGGAACATAAATAATACGCAAGAACGTTTCGAATGTTAATAACGAAGGACGAATGATAAGATGAAGATATAAACTATTATACGGACCCGCAATCGTGTCCGCGGTTCGTTCGTCAATTCAACAAAATCGATATGGCGGGTACCGACGCCGTACTATTTGAGCTGATACCTCCCTCTCCACGAGTCTAAGTCGAAAAGGGCGCTACATTCTACGGTTAGCTACCCCCACCTTTGAAGCCATCGGTAGGACGGTACTCCGGGCCTGTTGGAACGGGAGAACGGAGGTGGGTTAATTGAAAATTCTGAATACTCAAGAGGAAGACAGAGATGGAGGATAAGTGGAAGCAGAATAGAAAGCTAGAGGGGTCGGGCAGGGGAGATTATCGATCGGCCGGAGATCTCTCATCGTGAAGTTGGACGTCTTCGACTCCCCGAGGACGCGGAATAGCATCAGCGAAAAGTAAAGTACGAAATGGAAGATGGGATATTCTCGTGCATAGATTCGTTTTCGTCCATGTATAGTTATGCCAACCACCATCTTCACGCGCCACGAACGTTTGTTTAGCTCCAGGTGTAAAGCAATCGCTAAGCTATGAGAGAAGACGAATCTCCTTACGAGGCCCTTCTTTAAGGGATTGCAGACATAAGTACTTGCACCAATAGCCGGCACTGTGTGATCTTTCGTGGTCGTTTAATCGTTAGCTTTCCATTGGAGCATCATAGGAACGCTGCAAGAATTTACCTCGCTGGTTGACTCGGCGTTTTCTCCGATTACTTGCTAAGCTCTACGTCTGTAACTTTCCAACGACTTCGGATATAAAATATTCCTTCCTTCTACACATTCTTAATAGGTTTCTAGACATATCATAGAAGTAATTATTGAGAGATCGGTAAAAGCGGAGAGATATTGTAATTCACATGAAGCTGGTGTATCTCCGTAAACGTTCTGCTTCATGAAAAATGGAAAAAAGTAGATATGCTCTTGTAGATTAGATTTTGGTGGGCCGACGTTGACGTGGAATGTCACATACGTGAAGCATTCGAATATGGAGTGAGATTCGTTCTCGATGTCTCAGTCTATTCGCTGAGGTATTCCGAGTTCGGGGCAAGTACGACGGTTTCGGTACATTTCGAGATTCGGCGTCATCGTGAGGCCTGAGGCTTTTCTGCCCGAGCCCATAGTCTCACCCTCGCGGCCTGAGTTTGTCACGCGCAGTAATTTTCTCAGTCGGTGCGCATTTTCGGTGATTATAGCTCTCGGTGTGGCCCCGCTCGTCGTTCCAGAGGAAAGAACCATTCTGCAACTCGAAACCAACGATTATATAGTGTTACGTCCGGAGTATTGCAGTGGTTTATGTTGATCATTACAAATCTTAAATGATTTTTATTTCGACTTATCAACGTGCGAGCGAGTGACCGTTGGAGATTCCACGGTTGGCCGTCGGATCTCTGCCCCGGCGGATCTTCATCATGCTCGCGCTTTGATTTAACACGCTTAGCACTAATTTTCATTCAAAATGCAATGCAGATTAGGACGGGCAGTACGACCATGTTGGCCACGTCTGCGCAAAATTAATAAAGTAATGCAGTTGGTCTCGGTGGCTTGACCATGCTGGTCGTGTCCGCGGAAATATCTGTCACTTCCATAATCAGTCTGGTAATTCAGTATGTGTTCTCAACAATTCGAAATGTGTCTTTAATGAATATACATTATTGTTGTTTTTAAATAATCATCAATAACGAATTCTTCCCACCAGAGAACATTTGATCGTGTCCTTGGCCGGTACACTCTTACTTCAAAAAGCAACAACCCTATTTCAACGTGTGGCGTTCCTTCTTCGTTAATGAATCATATGTACGCGAAAGACGTAACAATGGTAACGCAGCCTCTGTTAGCGTATATCCTCACACGATCTTGTGGACCAGCGGAAGGAGGGATGATACGTTTTGCACTTTGCCGTACAGCGCTATTATACAACGCACGGGTGGAAACTAAAGTGTTTCAAAATCGTTTGCCTGCCGACCGTTCTCTCCGAAAAATACCGGAAAACTACATTCCACAAGGTTATTCTGTACACGACTTCGTACAACCGCACCGCATACAAGTGGAATATACGCGTGTACATACTGACTCACGTTATACGATTTAACTTCCGTTTCGCCCATAAAACCGACTCTGCGGTTTCATTTGTGAGGTGGAAATGTCGATTCTCTCACATCCCATGTTCTCCACTGAGCTTACATTACAAAATACCTTCGAGCGTGTATCTTTTTGTAGCAAAGTTTAGTCGTCCCACCAGGAACCTACGCTGTTCTCTCATCGAGCGTGTATACATTGAAATTTGCTCGACCGTTTCATGTTCGTCGGGTGGATCACACAGTTTTGGTATAATTTCCGAAATTCACGGGTATTCAGACTACGCCCGCGATTAAGAAGTTTAATCTGCTATGATATCGTCTAGATAGTTGTGGACTGAATAGGGAGTATATATGGTCGGAGGTGGCTGCTGTACTTACTTCGAAATATCGATAATTCCCAATTTCTCGATCCACAACATTCAAGTCAAAAGTGATATGACTATACCATTCCCAGATATCTCGGTGCAAAGTACTCCAAGCGGTAACCGACTCATAAAATCAATACTTCTAGTTGGAGAACTGAGAAACGTATCCCCGTTCCTTCTAATTTAAGCAGTACTTCCTGAAGGGAAAAATCTAGCTTTCGGAGATAGAAACCGTCCGTCACAGCTGCTTGAGTGACTGTCCACTATGCATATCCATAGCCGTAAAACTAATGAAAAGTAGATGTTCGTCGCATATCCAAAAACCCTCAGAGGTTTCCAGGTCACACCTTAAAATGCATGCATGACCCTAGCCTTTTCTCAAAATCAATATAGAAGTTACTCTCCGAACATCAAGCCTGGTGACACGATACTTATCGGGATAGAGTTGATCTAGTTGGTTCTTTGGATCGAACTTAAAATCTCTTCAGTACATCAGACTTAGCGTTCGTACACGCAGTTCCGCTCAGTTCTGTATTCGAGCATGTGTTTACCCTCGTTCGTGTTGAATCATCCACTGGCATAGAGACCGAAGAGTCTCAAGGCCAGGTTCGAATCGAAGCTTATCAAATCCAGTGACTTCGTAATAAATATTGTCAAGCGACCACGGAATCCAAAATAAATTGACATCAAGGGTCCTGAGAGTTGCGAATAGCTAGAAAAAATATATACTCACGTGACTCGAAAGTCCAGAATATTCAGATCAAATATTCGAACGTAAGACCAACAATCTATCATTATTATACTGAAGGAACCCAAGTACCCACGGTGTAAACGAACATTGAACAATGAGAAGTCTTCTATGACATAAAGCCAAGATTACTGAAAAAACCATTTCGATTTTGAATTAATGAATCCGCGTATCTCATTTGGCGTAGGTAACGAGCCACGCTTATGAATCTTGATTAACCAAATTAGGGTAAAGGACCTTACAGAGGGTAAAAGGATGGCTGCAAAGTGTAAGCGATTTAGATTAACCGAAGCAATTTAACAGCGAGTTTTGATCCTTTACTCAAAATTAAAGTCCTGTAGACTCCAGACCGTTGTTAATCGGCCTATAAGAACATTTGATAGCACCTTTGTGCGAAGAAGCGTTCATAAAGGAGATCGGGTCGAAAATGAGTACATGAACAAAATAAAACGACCGATGTACTCAGTCGGCACACTACCCTGAATCGGGTCGGGCTGACCTCGGGCTAGAAGGGGGAAACCCATCCTGATACGACCACCGAAGATGGTTGCGCATCCAAGCATACACGGATACTTTGATAGGAAACACCGTGACGGACTTCAGTATCGGATTTCCTAGCTTTGATAATGCGGACTGAAACATTCCTGAAGCGTCAGCGCGATTGCTGTACCCCCTTGCGGCATACATCGGAGAGCTGAAGCTGTCAACACTGCTGTTTCATTCCGGCCGTCAATCGAAATATCAATTTTTCGCATCTCACAGCTCAGACTCATACAGCAACCTATTAAATCAAAATCCATCGGGATGTTGCCTGAGTATGTCCAGGCTGCCCTGGTACTGTAATATACATAATTCTATCGAAAACTGTATCACGGGAGTTTCAGTGATTACGCAATTCACATGGTCTCATGGGAGAGAGCATGCTGATCCTCCTGTCAGTTGGACACCACCCCGTCACCGGTGAAGTGGCAGCATCAAGCCTCTCGGAGATCACCCTTCCACAACGTGCAACGGCCAGCGGGGTTGACTCCCTTATTGACCCCGGGACTTGCAGAGACTGGCAGAGATGAGAGAGAGAGAGAGAGAGGGAGAGAGAGCATAAGAGAGAGAGAGAGAGGGAGAGAAATAGAGAACGAGAGCAGGACAAATTACTGACATGAGATATTTTTCAGTTATGTCGATTGCTCAGTGAACTAATAACTATGCTGAATGACTAGTGGCACGTGAGGGAATAACGCATTGCCGGAAGTCTCGGAAATAGTAAAAAATGCACCAGAACGTTCTAGGGAATATAGACTAGGTATTATGTTAGGAAACGTATTACATCAACGTATTGAAAAGCCTCGTCTATGTCAAATTCCATCAATAAGTCTAACTTTTCGGGAGCGTGCTTTGCACACCTTATTTCATGTGTTTCCCCCTTGTTCTGTTTCAGTTACGACGTGAGAGTCAAACATACGGATCTAGCCTCACACTGGACGGAAAAGGATCTAAGCGAGCGAGCTTATTTCGAGCCCGCGACGGAACCCGCGACTCTTAAAATCGATCGAGTTAAGAATCAAGATGCCGGAGAGTACCGTTGCAGGGTCGACTTTACGAAGAATCCAACGAAAAACTCTCGGATTAATCTCACCGTAATCGGTTAGTATGAAATCTCTTCATTAACTTATTTATATAGTTTCACAGAATGACATATGTCGTTAGATCATCGCATAGTTATCTTAGCATATTCACCCGCCAACTACGGCTGGGATAAATTATGATCCGAATTCATATATTCTTTTATCCAAAAATCATAGTGAACCTTCCGAGACATCACCGTTCAAATTAGATCGGGGAATAGTAATTGTAATATTAACCCTTCTTGGCAAGAAGTGCAGGCCAAAAACAAAAAACACGAGCCTGGCTCGTGTTGCTTTGACCGGATCAAACGTAAACAGCACAAGCCTGGAACGTAGTACTCGGCTCGAAACGAATCTCGATATTTTTTTATTCCCGATCCGTGTTATTCTTGGTTACATTCGGACGTTTGGATATAATGACTTTGAAAGATATTAAAACCCAACCATCATACATATCATGTCGCGGTGCGATCGGAACGTCGCGCGTAGGCCAAAGGGTTAAAGTGCGAAACTAGGTACAGAGGTCGTTACTATATTTGAGGTGTCCCGGCTAACATGACCGATTATATCGAATATATTATATATTATACCTCGCTCATTTCGGATACTAGAAGAGAATAGTAATCGAAAAACTATTTTGCTGTCTACTTGGTGAATTGGTGGGTCCTTAAAACATACTTTTCCACTTTTGAGATTTTAAGTCTATCTATATTTTTTTAATAGGGCTAGATATACTTTTATCGTGGCGTGATCAAAGAGATCGCAAATACCTTTTGAATTAACGCATCATCAAGGTCACACGAAGGTGGCCTAGTATAATGGTGGAATTAGTAGTCTTCATTCAGATTTCCGAATTGCGAGACCCTCGGCTTTGTTGGTCTACATTTAAGCCGTGAATAATCAATTCAGTTGGATTTGATATTGATTCAAGGAACAAATCATAAATACAATTTTATTGAGTATTCCGTTGCATAATGAATACTCAATACAACATTATTTAGTATTTATTCCGACAGTGGATAGTGAATCCGAGTCGATTCATCCCATGAGTGGAAACTGAGTCCAACTCGATTCAAAATTAACTCCATATTGGGCAATAAATACAGCTGAAAGTTATTCATTGCAATAATGTATGATAAATGCAAACCAATTCAACATCCACTCCATGATGAATGAAGTGGTTCTAGTTTTCGGGAACAACAGGGTAAAAAGTCCGACAAACGTGCTCGACCATCCTTAAATACTTGCAAAAGGATAAGGCAAACCAGCCGAACCTTCTCAACGGGATGAGACGAAACCTCAAATCTGGCTTTATCAGTCTATGAAAAGGAAAATCAAAACTCACATTGTTTATCGAATAAATAAATATTGGTATTTCCGTCCCTAATCGATGCAGCACGATAGAGCACGTATGCGGAATTTTATTAACATCAATTAGAAAAAAAAACCGTTTAAAGCGGATCAAAGTTGAGGTCTGGAAGTTAATTCAACCACAAGTGTTTTTCTCGCTCCACGATGCACCGTGCGGACCGAAAAGCAAGGACCTGTTCTCGAGTATTGTATGACCACGATACCTAATTATTTACTTCAAAGACTGATAGAGCAGGGTTCGAGCTTCCATTATATCCCATTTGGAAGGTTCTATGGATTCGCGTTATTTCTCTGCGGGTCCTCAAAGATGGCCAAAAACACGTTTTTCTGGAATTTTGATCCAGTTTTTCTCGAAATCTATAGTCAATCCATTACTTTCAAAGCCCGATTCGTGTTCTACGGAAAAAACCCCACAATAATCAGCTGCCACTGGTCTTGACTTTTTTCTTGTTGACTTATTTAATCGGTCTATCTTCTCTTCGTTTATTAACATCCATTGTGCCCTATAAACTAACCATCGAGTCTTGATGGTGTCTTACGATAACTATTAATTTCCCAAATCATTTGAAAATAACGATTTCTCGAACGGTGATCTACTCAGCGGCTATGTGGATCGCTATAGAAGATTTCTTCGGACAACTGGAGATTATCTGAGTGAAGGGTCATGACTTCGAAACCTTCGTTGCGTGCGACGTCATTTCCCTCCCCTAGACCTGGTCACATCATTCTCAGACCCTTCTGCGTCCGCTCGGGCTCTCGTCGACGACACAAACGGACGCGAATTGGGTTCGTGCTTGCCCGAAACCTCTCTACTCCTCATTTTCGCGAAACCGACGTACACGTGTTTCGTGGGTAACGTCCGCGCCTCGTGAGACACACGATTCGAAACTCCTTCCTACAGGCGCTACTCCCGCCAACTGTCCGTAGCTCCTGATGCTAACCACGCCGTTGTAGACGTCTGACTCGTGTCGAGACTCGTTTCACGTTTGACAATCGTGCCGGCAAAACTCCTCGCCACGACGTGGCACGCTTCATTGTTTCAACCCCGGTTCTCTTGTGAACACCCGTGAAAATGCATACCACGAACGCATTGCTTTCTATCACCCACCCCGTCCTCTCCCTGTGTACCAGTCTCCGTATTTTGGCTGAAATATTGTGACGTCCCTAACACTTGCATCGTGCGGGGCTGAATAATTTCACGGTCGAAACGAAACTGGAAAGACAGCCCGCGTGATGAATCACGAATCAAGCGATGGATAAATGCGGTGCCGTGATCTATGATGGGCTAGCGTAAAGGGCAAATTAAGATAATCAACTGCACGACGAGCCTTGTAACTTTACGTGCATTCGCAGTACTGTTAATCAATAATAAAGTTGTTAAGTTAACCTAAATAACTTGAATAAAGTTGGTATCTGTTGTTCGATGTTCCAGAGCTACCGAACAAGCCGTACATTGTCAATCAGCATAGAAAAAAGCTCGGTGAGGTGGCCGGACCATTCGAAGAAAATGGCGATATGCGACTCACGTGTCTCGTCTCTGGAGGTTGGTATACGTTTATAGATACGTACATATATATATATGCCAAAAGGCCAATTATCGTAACGATTTTCCTTATAGTTATTATTGGAGCATTTCGATTCGATTTGTGGGCCTGTCGAAACTTTGATCGGTCGGGATTTGGATCCCCACCCATTTTTGTCATGATTTGATTCGGCTTGTATTTTATGTCTTTTTTTCGAATTACCAAAAAAAACGATGTTTACACTATGTCGATCGCAAATTCTGCGATATTCCCTTCTAGTGTAAAGGGCTAACACCTTGACACAAAAGTGAAACCACCAGTTGTTTCGTCCAACGAATATCTCACCATATCCTTAACCCGGCCGTAATAATACGCTTAATCGTTCCTTTCTTATTGATCAGAGAAAAGAAAACATCATTTTTATTGAGCCCATTCATCTGAATTTCTCGAACAAGAACAAAAATGTTGAGACCTTGACGGGCCGAACCAACGTTTCATTAGGAAGTAACATGTCTTCTCCTCATTAAGAATACCTTGAACGTGTTCATTTCAATCGAAGTCAAAAACCTATTCCTAATTTTTTTTATTCATTTTATTTCTGGATTTCTTAATTAAAAACGAAACGGTGATAGTTCGGACAGCGTGAACAAACTTTTCGTTCGAAAGTCATAGCTCTTGTCAGTTATAGCTTTTAAACACACATTAAACGTATTTTGAATGCGGAAAAGAGCTAAAACTTCTGAACTAAACATTGCTCTACCCTGTTAAAAATCTCAAAATTTTGGTTTTCATTCAAGGAATTTAGGAAAAAAAATGTTCTGTAAGGCTTGTGTAACCTTCGATTGTCTAGTTGCCTTTTGATAATAGTTTCGATGGTGCAACGTACAACGTGCAATAGGTAGAAGTACGGTTTATTCAAGAATATTGCGCCTCATGGATACATTGTTTTTCTGATATTACTCGCATGCGCTAACTGATTCCGTTTTTGTCCATTGACTTTCATCCTTTATTAATGCCCGCTATCTGTACACTGGCGCCCTCTGTTGGGCATGCAATGTCAACTTGATACATGAGTTTCCCATAGGTCGATCGCGTAGATTGTTATCTACGGGGTATAAGTTCTACTCTCAGCTTTAGACGCTCGACGGCGCGGGGGTTTCGCGAAACGCTAGCGCGACGCGATTCACTCCCATGGCGCGCAGATGCCAGATCTGTAGGATTTTTCTTGATTCGAGGCCATTCGATGCTCCTTCCACCTACCATTCCGTCCGCGAGCTGCTCGTCCCCGCGCATCTGTCTCGGACACCGCTAAGTGCGGCCAATAACGTCGCTCTGATTTTTCCCTTAAGGTTGTTGTGGGGTTAGGACGAAACGATGTCACTGAGATGAAATTTTTTGTGAACGTTCATGATCTCTTTACTAATCAACCTGTCGAATTTCAAAACAATCCACAGTACAGTTATTCAGAAAAAAAATCGCAAAGTTGGAGTATTTGGTGTGCTCATCACATTATGTTTATGGGAATGTACCGAACATTTTTCAGTATATTATATGTATCTGCCGAGAAAACGATGCCACGGAGTTGAAAAATCAGATACGGTTAAATGGAATATCGGACTAATTTTTGGTGCCTTGAAAATAATAATTTACAGTACCGATTCAAAGCTATTCATGATTTTAATCGCGAATTTTCCAAAAATTGAGCACACAAAATATTAGGCTTCGGAAGCATGGCAACAGCGTAGCCGGCACAAGTGCTCCCTACCTTAGCGACATTTGATAATTATGCATGTTTCCCGGACCGATGTTCATGGTTGATAAACAAACACTTCGATTTCGAGGCTAGGAACGGGGCGCGTATATGACAGCTGTGCGACACTGGTGCTCAACCCAAGCATATTATCGTGGGCACGGTCTTATATACAGGTCGGGACACTCGCTGGGAAAAAGTGTCCGCAAAAGTGTCCCCAATATGGCCGACCTAGGGGGCCAGCGCATGCGCAATATCCTCTGCTCCTTTCGACGGTTGCAAATGTATCAGTTTATTCGTGCCCATTCAATTCATTATCATTAGTAATAAAGCGATGGTTTTAAATCTGTGATACCCGAGTGAGGAGCATACCGCGCTGCTTAAACTCTTCATTAACGTTTCATTATTAACTGCAGAAAACCATTTATTACGAGTTATACTAAATATGACACCTGAAAGTGGGCTGGGGAATAAAATGAACGTTATTTATTCATTCGGCAATATTTATTTTCATACTAAAACTTATTATAAATAGTATTATTTATCATGAATCAATTTTTGTAATATTTTGCTTGTCTTTTTTTTGCTGCACTTTGTTTTTTTACATTTTTGTTTACTTGCTGAGAATATTGTCTCATTCGCATCCTTAACCTGTCTTGCACCCAGGTACTCCACATTTCTTCGGCATTTTTTAAATTAAAACTTTCACACAAATAAAAAAATTGAAAAAAAACTTTTTTTAATGTTTCTGTAACGTGTTCAGTGTCCACTCAAAATTATTGTGAGGTATTTGATACTACAAATATACATAAGACCGTGTACACGAGATCGCACAAGATCGTGGTATAATCATAATAATTGGCCCCCTAGGTCGGCCATATTGGGGACACTTTTGCGGACACTCGATTGCATGTAGCCAGTATAGGAGAGTCCCGACCTGTATATAAGACCGTGATCGTGGGTCATAATTTACGTTGTTGCCAGTTCGTCTTGCAATAATTGGTCCCTAAAGAATTATCGAAAACAATGCCATAAACTAATAGGAATAATTCCTGTAACCATCACTTTGTCAAAAATGCATATTCTTTCAAACTGATGTGGATTTTTTCCTCGAAAAATGACATTAAATACGATGATAATTCGACGACAAACAGTTGAGAACCCTTCATCGGTTCCGTGCATAAGCATAGGGCGCCCCCCTCATGCTTCACCCCCGACGGCTAGACTCCACAACAACCTTAATCAACTTGTTTTTCTCGGCATGCCCCGTCGGCGCGGCAAAATATGAATCGAAATTGAATGAAAGGGTGATTCGCATAAAACTTTTTCAATTCTGAATGCTTAGAGTGCACTGGCACACATTTTTCATTCCATCGTGGCGACTAACTACTATTAATTCTCGAAAGGCAAAGTCTTGTAATTTTAAAGGTTAGTGCTATCCACATTGGATTGGTGAATGCAAACTTGGTGTAGCGTACGGATTTCGTAAACAACGAAGAGTGCGCGCGCAGAAAGACCGGCATCGTTTTCTATTGGTCTAGAGCGAGCTCAAATCAAGAGGCTGGCTAGACGAATCGCATGAGTTCTTTTCCTCACACGCCGATTCAGAGATAATCGTGAGGTGAAATCTTCAAAATTTCGCTTGTCGTGTGGCGAGATAGTAAGGGGTGACGCTGTTCGTCGCTGTATGCTAGCTGTCCGTTGACCGGCTCCTCGAGAGGTCTTCCCCTCTACGGGGAGGAAGCTCTCATGGTACAAGCCGGCAGCGAAAATCTGCTAGAAGGAAAAAGTGGGGATAAGCTGTACACCAATCAGGCTCACCGGCCAACTTTTCAAGCGCAGGCGGGAAAATTTGAAACAGCATTGGGGTTCTTTTTATTGATTTCAAACTAAATGAACTCCCGTCCTTCCTTCTTCTACTCAACGGACCGTGCTGAAGATCGTATTCGGTAGTTTGGGGTACTGAGATAATTCCGAAATAGCGCAAATCATCGAGCTGTATCTCGAGCGCGCTCTAGGCAACCTGTTGGACTGATCGTCCATTCCAAATCTGAATTTTTACGAAAGCCATGCAAACAACAAAAGTCAGCGTTTGTTAGAGTTCATACATCCCGAGGCTTTTTCTTCTTGCGATAATGACTCTTCTAGGGAGACCATAATGAGGTTTTGTTTACAAAAATCAATTTCAGCAGGTATATCGTTAACTATAATATTCCGAATAGCGATGGTATATTTTAAACGCGCGTACTAATTTTTTCTTCAGGACGACCGGAACCTACGGTTCGATGGTGGAGGGGAGAAACCTTACTGGACGCCAAAAGCGAACCAAGCGACCTCAAGGATGTGAAGAAAAACGTGTTATACGTGAGCAGTTTGACGAGGTCCGATCTGAATGCCATCTTCGTGTGCCAAGCATCGAACAACAACATTACCCAGCCTGTTTCGACCTCCATAGCCATCGAGATCTACCGTAAGCTGCAAAATCAAATTAGTCTAAGAATATTTAAACCTTTTTTTTCTCTTTTCCACTTGATTAAAGTTCTAAATTTTGTAATTCAATGTTTTATTCTGTCATTTGATCATCAGAATACCTGCTTTAGTACTAGCCCGACGTGCAAGCAAATGTCAAGAAAGGGAAAGATAGCGGGAGAAGTATTCGTAGAAGAAAAATGTAGAATACGAAGTAGGCAAATTCAAAATAGAACGTCGAGAAAGCTCGGATACTCGAACTATTTCCTCTCTGTATAATTAAACGGAATCGCGACTGCGTATCGGTTCGAAATAAGGACTAGCATTTCAGAGATGGAAATTCGAGATGTTGAGGCGAGTGCATTACAAAGGAACGTAGTTAAACAGTGAGTTTCCAATAACTCTGGTCATCTGCCTCTTGCAAACCTGCAGCACAGCTTTGTTTCATGAATCGGAGTGGATGAAATTCGCAACTCGTGCAAACGTTTCATGCGTTCATCGGTTAGCTTGAAAATACTGGTGCTTTGCAGACCTTCAATGGTCGGTGGCCGCTTAACCACGTGGCAATGAAAACTTTCTCGATTGCATTCGTAGCCTAAGAAATTTAATCTCAATCATCACAAAAATATTCATCGGGACTGATAGGTAGATTTCATTTGGATTTAGGTCCGTACACTCAATAAAAAAGAGGGGTTTAGATTCCGTAAAGGCATTTTATAATGTAATTGAACTTATGTATTGGGGTATTCCATACGAACCGAACCCCCTTTTCAGCCGATGTTTTTTTATTCTCTCGAAATTGAAAGGAGTCGAAGTATGACGAGAAATAGTGGTTGACTTCAAATCTTAGGCCTCTAGGTTTATTTCTCACTATACTTCTGTAATTGGTATTTTTACTACTTTCGAAGGTTTCGCGGCGTGGTGAGTCTTTATTTCTAAATTAAATTGATGTTGTCACGAGTGTTTTGGAACGGAATTTTCCTGTTCTTTCAGATGAAATTATGAGATCTCAGTATCAAAAATGTTTTCTTATGATTTGAGGCAAAAAAACACAAAAAACTTCATATCTGGAAAAGAATATTTTTTTTCTTGGTCCCAATTTTTTGTAATATTCCCATGATTATTCTGAAGCTACTGTATAAATTTCATGATGGAACTCAGAAATTTACGGTACCCAGAATATTATGAAAAAGTAAATACAGAAATACGGGTATTTCTGATTTTTCATAATATTCCCAAATTTCTGGGTACCGTAAATTTCTGAGTTCCATCATGAAATTTATACAGTAGCTTCAGAATAATCATGGGAATATTACAAAAAATTGGGACCAAGAAAAAAAAAACACTTTTCCAGATATGAAGTATCTTGTGTTTTTTTGCCTCAAATCATAAGGAAACATTTTTGATACTGAGGTCTCATAATTTTATCTGAAAGAACAGGAAAATTCCGTTCCAAAACACTCGTGACAACATCAATTTAATTCAGAAATAAAGACTCACCACGCCTCGAAACCTTCGACAATAGTAAAAATACCAATTACAGAAGTATAGTGAGAAATAAACCTAGAGGCCTAAGATTTGGAGTCAACCACTATTTCTCGTCATACTTAAACTCTTTTCAATTTCGAGAGAATAAAAAAACATCGGCTGAAAAGGTGGTTCGATTCGTATGGAATACCCCATTGTAACGAGACAGAAATTCTCGTTACTCTTTCACTCTCTCTCTCTCCCTATCACCTCTCCAGGTATTTTCATCCCCTCCGCAACAAGAACTTACATAACATCGTGTGATGTTAGCGCCTCTTACAACAATTTCATCCCTACCACCAAATGATGGTGAAACATCACGCCATATTTCCACCTCTCCCCGAATCTGAAAGCTATAAGAACCACAAGCGCGGACGATTCGAGGTCTTCCACTCCAACAACTGCAAATGGTTGTTTGTATCTCCGATATTGGCATTAGGCTCACTTAGTTCATAGATAGGGACCTCGGACTGTACGTTGGCCTCAAGTATTGCGCTTGAAAGTTCGCGACAGTTCCGTGAGAATCCGTGAGCACTGCCCCCCCCCCCCTATTATTGCAATTGGAAGTTCAGTAGCTTCGTAACGAAAATTTGAAGAAGAGTTTAAAGATCGATCGTAATCTCGTCACGACCGGGGCAATCGGGGCAGAAGTGTTCGTCTTTTGAGGACGAGCCAACTCAACGCGTTGTCCGGGTTTTGCTTGAGTTCTCGTGACTGATTTTTTCCTCGAGTCAATTAGATCCCGTCAAAATCCGATTGCAACTTCCGTCGATAATTTCTTACGAAACAACAAAATTATTTATGGAAGTTGCAATGGGATCCCAAAGGTTCGCACGCCATTTTTAGCGGTTTTTCAAGAGCTTTCAAATGGAACTAACCGGATCAATGTACCTATAAAATTGGCGGAGCTACGATTTTTTAAATGGAAACTTTTCGTTCTTCCCATGTTAATCAAATGGGAAAACTAGAAAAATCTTGCGCGACTCCTAAAAATGGTCCGATCGGGCTCATTTTTGGACACGATTCTCTTGATGGAAGATACTTTGGCGTGAATGTATTTTGATTGAAAGAAAAAAAAAAGTTTTTGTTTCAAGCCGGCCTAATCTATATATACGTTTTCGGACAACTATGCAGTATGAATTTCGAGATCTACCCGGAATTTCGAGTCCTACCCCTTGAAACCAATCGAGGTTTTCGTACTTCGAAGCGTGTAGAACCATTCTTTTATTTTCTGTGCGATTAACAGTACCTAAGTTATGAGTCATCAACGTGTCATTTTTGTTTTGACCGCTGATAACTTAACAACGCATTAGTGTGCGGAGTTCCGTAACCACTTGAAGTAAGGCAGAAGAATTAGTTCTCAAAAACTTTCAGATCGATTTACTAAGCAAAGAAAATTTATCCATGCTTATGGACCTTCTGGAAGGAAAACAAAAATTATATAACAATCATATAAAAATTATATCAAATATTTCAATAAAAGATCTCAAAACAAGAGACTCAAAGTTTCAATTCTCTTATCTTCTCATAGTTGTTCTTTAATTTTTTTCCGGGATACAGCCTTTCGAAAACCACCAAAAAAATTATTATTTTTTTCGTATCCTTCAATTTTTGCATCTAATGTATATACTTTGACAATTTTTCATCCAGCTGGCTAAAATTTGACAATGTCACGGTTATCAGAAGAATTTCTTTATATCACAGTTGAAATCAATTCGTCCGTGGAAAATTACTCGGTGTCGCGAAAAGAACGACGAGAGAAAAACGAGATCCCACAATCCATAAGATCCTAGTAGAGCCGCACGGAGCCTGGAGCTTGCGGGGGATTAAAAATCCCTCGTGAAAGATATTTTCAATTCGCGATTGCAATAAGCTCGGCCTTGGAGGTGGAGGGAGAGAGATCGTTCGTTACTTCGGGTCTTCCGCGCGTACATTAGATTCCCTCGCCGATGGTTCGACGGAATTCTCTCTCTGTCTCCGGCTGCATCTCGTATTCTCTTGATCCTCCAGCAAAGGCGTAACT
>OZ020170.1:4431132-4836247 GCA_963971145.1 Sussaba pulchella
TGTATTAAAAAAAAAAAAATACAAAGTGATTTTTCAATTTGTATTTTAACGACGTTAAAATACAAAGTGATTTTTCACTTTGTATTTTAATGACGTTAAAATCCGAAGTGAAAAATCACTCCGTATTTTAACGTCAATAAAATACAAAGTCAAAAATCACTTTGTATTTTAGTCGCGTTGAAATACAAAGTGGAAATCCACTTTGTATTTCGATCGCGTTAAAATACAAAGTGAATTTCCATTTTGTATTTCAGCGCGACTGAAATACAAAGTGAAGAACCACTTTCTATTTCCATCGCGATCAAATACCGATTTTATTTCCACTTGAAATAAATTTTGTTGTGAAATGGTTAACCACTTGACGCCGGAATAAATTCAAAGTGAATTTTGGCCGGCATTTGTTTTGATTCTGCTCAAATGCCGGCCGAAATTCACTTTGAATTTATTCCGGCGTCAAGTGGTTAACCATTTCACAACAAAATTTATTTCAAGTGGAAATAAAATCGGTATTTGATCGCGATGGAAATAGAAAGTGGTTCTTCACTTTGTATTTCAGTCGCGCTGAAATACAAAATGGAAGTTCACTTCGTATTTTAACGCGATCGAAATACAAAGTGGATTTCCACTTTGTATTTCAACGCGACTAAAATACAAAGTGATTTTTCACTTTGTATTTTATTGACGTTAAAATACGAAGCGATTTTTCACTTTGTATTTTAACGTCATTAAAATACAAAGTGAAAAATCACTTTGTATTTTAACGTCGTTAAAATACAAATTGAAAAATCACTTTGTATTTTAATGGCGTATTTAAATACTTTTTCATTCAATGGTGCCCACCCCTGCATATCAGTTAGTCACGCATTACCTTCTAATTTGAGTACATCGGATCGCGAATAATGAACGATTTTCAAGAATCTTTTGATATGTTGATGGTGCTGGGGCAATGCCGTAAACATTACATGCACACCCAAGGTTTGTATGCGGCTCGTTATCCAAATAGGCAACAAAAATCGTACATGGCTTTTAAGCGATTAGCTGACCGTTTCTGTCGCTTACACCACAAATGTTGTCTGAAGTTAGACGGTCTTTTCATCAGCGAATGAACAAGTCCTCACAAGTTGAGGGTCATTACTTCGAGGATATTCTGTTGGTAGACCCAAACCAAGATTAGTGGATCCTTTGAAAGTAGGTAATTGTTCCGACATGTTTCGATTTTTCGACTATTTTCATACTTTGCGTGACCAGAATGACCTTGTGTTGTATGTCGCCGAATTCGTCTTAAAATCGATGATAATGTCATAGAAAAAAAAATACATGGTTCTATTTAAAAAAGTGGAGTTGACCTTGACGTAGCTTCAGCACCTCCACCAATAAAAAAATAGGGTGGTCCACGACGGCCTTCTCGGACACCGAAAGTTTTGACTGAAACATTTTTAGATATAATCAATAGTTTGAGTGCTATTGCTCTGTCACACTTTATGTGCCGCACCCTGTACGAGCGAGTTGGTATATCCACCATCGCGTGACAATTGTTATTGGTACGAGCAACATACGTCCGGGAAGTCGAATTCATGCTCGGCAATCGTGCGCACAAATAGCTGCATTTATAACAAGCACGTATTAATACCACGCTTTTGATTTATATCGTACGTATACACTGTAATCCGAAAGATCTTAACGGATCGAGTCAGGTGCGTGGCCGGAATTACTCGTTCGTCACTGGTCCCTGATGCCACGGAATAGGCTGGAATAAAGCTCACGAGCACATACATGTTTTACACATTAATTATATTTATATTGATCAAAGAAAAAAGGTTTGTGCGGGGCGATAGTGAGTTTGGCTGATTGATAATTCATTTATTGCTTTTTATTCAGAAACTCTGTCGCGGGTTATAATACTCGCCGTCAACCTGCTTTTTCCGATGTGCCATCCATGTTGAACGATGTGTCATATAAAAGTCGAATGTACAAAAAAAATAGAACCTGTATTTCGGATGTTTGCCTGGCCGAATGCAAATAATCTAAACGAATTAGTCACCGAATTCTCTGAGGAAAATATCATGAAAAACGGCTAATATTTCGGTTGTCACACTAGTCCGCCTCTTTAATAATCATTGAGTCTGTTTTTATTAGGTTACAGTTATGCCTTTCCCAAATTGATGATTATTACGTACTAGACTTTGAAAGGGCACTGTATGCCAATCAATACGGACTTCATAATCATCAGAATTGCGGATCCGGCCTATTGCGGCACTCTATGTACCCCACTCTATGTATACCGTCAACGGGGTCGAGTTTGAAACAAAATCACTTTTTTTTTTCTTTCGCGGTTCGTCTAAAATCAGTTTTTGCGCTAAATTTTTCTCTCTAAATGCAGACATCTTGCGAACATCCTCACAAAGGTGTGTGATAAGTTTTATTTTTAAAAAAATCTTTTTGGCGAAGTTACTTCGACTTGAAACTTGTCCCATACTTACCCCCCAGAAGGGTTAAATATGGGACAAGCTTTGTCATCGTCAACAAAAATTAATAAATACATTTTTTTTGGCTCTGTATTATTTAGATATCCTTATGTAGTTATCTTCGAGTAACTTGGAACAGGAATTATTGAATAATACCCGTTTTTAGGGGAAAGGTTACAAAAAAAAGAAAGCAAAACATGGAAATTTTTCGAAATTCATTTTATCGAGAAATCGATCAGACGGATATCATATAAAATCCTTTTCCCCTTCGTCGTGGAAAAAAGAAGGTCGAAAGACTTCGAACTGTCATTTTTGAGGTTCGAATGCTCTGCTGTGAAACGAATATTTACGTATCTTTTAGACGGTAGCACCAATTAAAAACTTTTACATACGAAAAAAAACCGTAAACATCCACTCTATTAGATGGCGAACGATTTTTTTTCTAAATATCCAGTTTTAATTTAGTCCCATACTTACCCTCGAAATACCAATCTTTCTGTTTTTCACACTTTTCTTCGAGAATAGTGGTTAAAAAATTACCAAACTGCGCGTCCCTCATAAAAACTAATTTGTCTACACTTATCTTGCAGAATTTGATATGAAACTTTTTCCAATAAGTCGGTCGAGTAAGACGTTTGCAGCACGTACATTTTTTTCGACGGTTTTTTATTTTTTCACGATTTTTTTCTCCGTTCATATAATATGCCTACCAATGACGTTTTCCGCCAATTGATAGGAACATTTTAAGGTACATTTTGACCCATGGCCGAGTCAAAACATTCAATACTTACGGTTCTAGCAATAGAAATCTACCATGTCCCATACTCACCCCCCGTGTCCCAAACTCACCCCCGTCGACGGTATGTCTATATTTATGTTGATGGTATATAACGATTTTCAAAATACACTATTACAGACAGAGGCGTGCGGGTAGACAGTCTGTCTATGCGCTTCAAATCTTCATCCTCCGAGCGAGTCGTAAGCCACAGCACAATGCTCTTGGAAAATTTGTGCCGAGAGGTGTTGAAGCCAGCCACTCGTTTGAATCGCATTAAGCTAGCTAGGACCGGAAGGGGAGGGAGATCTCCTCTTGCGTTGAATCATGGGAAACCGGGAAAATAAGGGTGGAAGAGGATTCCGCTAAGATCTGTGAGACTAGAACGTGTTGTGTCACGAATAAAAGATCATCCGATTCACCAACACAGCCCTTCTATTCGTTTCTTGTTTTTGCAGCCACTTTTCTTTATTATTATTTTTTTTCGACAGACGGAAACGTAGATTTCCATCAAAATGTCAATTTGGATACTCGGTGAATTTATTTTCGCGTTTCACAGCAATGATTATTTTCAATTTGAATGTTGCAGTGCGACCTCTGAGCGTATCGATACTGAGCAGCGAGCACGCGCCATTGAGCGCCGGTCACAAGTACGAAATAAACTGCATGACCGTGGGCTCGAGACCAGCGGCGAAAATATCTTGGTACATTGATAATACGAGACTCACCAACTACACCGAAAAGGTATGAATACGTAACATTGTCGTAGTTATAGCTCCGAATCATTAAAAAATTATCCGAATCCGTTCGAAAATCTGGATTCAGACTACCCCTCCAAGGTATTGAAAAACAAAATGCGGTATAATATTTTTTATAACTGGAATGTACATCCCGAACGGGCTACGGTTCATTGATTGTTGCAAAGAAGAAAGCATGGAGATGGCCACGACAAAAAAAACAACCAATCAATACCCCCTAGAGACGATATTGATGGTATTTGAGCCGCCACGAAAAAGAAAGAAGTTACATTGTAAATGTTGAATAATTCTACCATTGAACTGAACTTAAAGAAACTATCGTGTTTAGCTTTTTTTTCTAACCAATCTTATGAAAATTCTTATCTTTGAATGAATTTTTGTTTAAATTTACTCTAGGATGTCTACACAAAGATATCCTATTCTTTTACATTATTATCTACCCCCCCCCCCCCCCCTCCCACGACGCAGAGGTCGGTATGTCAATATGTCAATATGAGATCGATGAAGCGATCAGGCGTGAAATTCAATAGTCCTGCGACGATGATGTGACGTCCGTAGTTCGAAATTTTATTTGTTTATTCTTTTGTATTATTTCTAGGTATCCGCAGACGGAAACATGACGACATCTATACTGATCTTCGAGCCCACTCGCGATCACAATAACAAGGTGATAACGTGTCGAGCGGAGAATGAGAAAATTAGAGGCAGCTACAAAGAGGACAACTGGACGCTCAACGTCTACTGTAAGTTTCATGTTCGTAACAAAATCCACGCGAAAATTTATGCCATTCGCGAAGGGTTATCCGATAGAAGGAATGATTTATTTTTAGATTACATGCATGTCTTCTTCTCGATTCATTATTGTTTTCAATTCGTTGTGTATTTTCTTATATCGCCTACTTTTCATATGTCGTCTATTAACTTCCCGATTTTATATTTATATTTATATATTTATAGTTTTTTTGACAAATCTTCACGCTAAAAAATAAAATTATTTTTTATTCAATTTACATTGTTTGCCCAGCCTCTACTTTTCGTTATTATGTTTTCTTTTTCGCATGCAACTTACCGTCAATCACGGGCGCAACAACCACAATATGACGTGCTGCTGTATCATTCAATAATTTTACTCTGATTCAATTCTGTATGTTTGGGCATATTTGTTGTTTCTGATCCAGTCATGCCCAGCCCCAGCATCAGACTCGGATCGAACATGAATCCGAAAGACATCGAGGAGGGTGACGACGTTTACTTCGAGTGCAAAGTACTCTCCAACCCGGGAGCCTACAAGGTCGTCTGGATGCACAACGTGAGTTTGACACATTTGTTACGCGTTTACGCAAATAGACTTGGTATGCTTTATTTTTATGCGACTATAACTTCTTCCGGCTCACTAGGATAGAAACGATTCGTATATTACCCTATGTAGCGTGCGGTATGCAACGCTTGTCGCGTCACGAAATCCTATAGTATCATATGTTATTAAGAGACGCGGTAGCGTCTTGAGTGCTGTACGTGATGAGGAAGGTCTCCCAGGGCATCATCCCTGACCTCGTGGGCATGTATTCCAAGTCTAGGTTTGCCTGTAATACGGCGTCGTACTGTGTTGCAAAGTCGAGATTTCGTTAGAGCTTCCTTTCAAGTCCCAAGAATCGTCTTATGGCCGTCGATCACGGATCACCCGGCTGACGCTTCTCGTTGTTAAACGGACGTGCAACGATGCATCGTCCATCGGCATCACGAATCGCCGCTTCTTCGTAGTGAGCTCCGCAACAGGTTTTTCTTTAGAGAGTTTTGACGTTGCGTGCGGATCTCCTCAATTTCCCACAAGCGTTTTATTATGCCATCGATCGTAGTGGTGTAGTATTGTCGGTTGTAAGGCGTCAAGTCGTCTGTGGGAATTGCACCGCCGATGATCCATGCTAATCTTGTTGTTTTTTGTGAATGAGAGTCTGAACCGCCGGCCTTGAAGAGATTCATTGGACCCACACAGAGAGGGAATAATGTGGTTCCCGAATCGATCAACATATCGACTCGAGATGGCCGATCGAAGTCTGGATCGACAAGTCGCACCAGAGAGACGAAATTCCGTTAAATTCTTTCATGCGGAACCAAATCTCGCTATATCGTCGACCGTTAAGAAATTAAGATTTCTCTAAAAATTATACAACCTCGACCTTACCTTTGCAGTCACAACATTGTTTGCAACTATTTGAGTCTTGTTCATTCACAAGAGCTTGAAACTTTCGGTTGTAAAGTTGGCGTTAGAACAGATGTTGAGGAAGACTCGATATAGTTAAACGTTTCCGGTAAAGGTGTAGACGTTGAGTTTCGCTGTAATGGAATAATCTTGGATGGAATATTGGCTACGAGACTGGTAAGCCCCGACTCTCCCGGTACATTTGGTACACAGATATGCTGACACTTGTGGATTGCTGCGTACTCAATCGGAAAGACTTCGAAAGTGGTTAATGAATAGAAATGACAACATTTCGAGAAATAATACAGTCACGTCTGCTGGCCAAATGTTCAAACAGTCTTACACGTAGGCTGCTGAGTGCGCCGAATTGCTATCAACTCGTACGTTGGATTGTAGTCCCGTTTTAATGGCCCGCAGTTCAGAGGTAGGCTCTGGCTCGAAGAACCGGTGGGCTATCGAACGGATTGATATTCACTACAATTATTGAAGATTTACCCGTCCCGTCCGTGACAGAACACTAACTCTTGTTCGTTAGTCCAATATCTAACTTGACCCCCGGCCGAGAGTTAGTTGAGTCGTTTTGCAACTTATTCCGAAAAACTGACACACAGGTAGCATTATTACTTTAGGTCAGATTCTTAGTGACCTTGAACTGCTGACTCCCAGTGAGAGTTATTATTCCAGGTCAAGTTGTGTAATTTGTCGCAACTGGAATGGCTATCGACATTCCTTTGATAGTGTCGACTGCTGTCATGATTATATTTACGAAAATACTGGAACACATCACCCCTCACTCCTTAAAAGTAGGACATTTTTTAATAATTACGACGAGAATTGCAATCGGTTTGTACAACACTCTTATCTTCTGAAACTCCTCCATCAGGAATTTTCATGTGTTGGGAGGAAGGGGGGGGGGGGGGGGGGGGGGGGTAACGCAAGTGGGGCTCGCCTAGCCGGTGCGTGAGATTCTTATGATTTTGTTTCTCTCCCTCTGCCACTCGGCTCTCCGTCAGGTCGTAGGCCCCGAGATTCACCGACACAGACACAACCGTAGTCTTCGTCAAATTTTGCTTGCGTTTGCAGCGTCACCGAGCCGCACAGCACGCCGCAGGCACTAGTGTTATCATTTTTAATGATTATGACCCGGTTACCACAGGAGTTTAGTAATCGTACTACTTATTCAAATAGTATTTAATGTCACGGAACCGCTTCCCGATCTCTCAACTTCCGACAAGGTAAGGTTGCCGAGGAGGCAAGTAGCTCTCGGTAACCGCCAGGGTGACCTCCCCTCCGTCTGGATGCCGAAATCCCCGGCAGTTAATAGACAATTCCCTGTCAAAGACAATATACCGGGCCCTACGAGTTTTTCATGTTGCGTTCCTACGCGCATGCATTTGTTACGAGGCTCGTGCCACGTCCAACTATTCAACAGGTAGTGACACCGTAGTTATCAATGTGTGCGTGAAGCTGTTTACTTGCTAATGGCAGTGCAAGCCGCTTACAGCCTCCCGTTTCCCATATGTCCACCTCGCTTGGTGCACCGCCGGTCATCGTAGTCGCGTGCGTCAGTGCCCATACATAGTGACAGGGCATGGTTTTACATTTATGCAGATTTTCATTGGTCATATGAATGAAATCCGAACCCACCTGATCAATGGCCTGGCTCTGCTGAACTGTGGTTGAAATAGAGCTTCCAGGTGAGGGGCAAGGGAGCGCTTTCGCGTGATGCGTCGTACCACTGTGCTCGGTGGGAGTACCCTGATGCTTACTCTCTCCTTCTCCGCCTCAATAACGAACCTAACGACTACACTTACAACTAACGTAACGCATATCATGAGGCCATTTCTCCACACAGGGACCGAGGGACGTGAGGCTTTCGTGAAGTCATTACCCTCTTTTAACTTGATCTAGCTGCTTTACAAGGCTGATTCAAACCTGTGTGATCTGCCTGTGCAGTTCAATTCCGTTGTCCGCGATGTTTCAGCCGATTAAATTGAACAGCTATATGGCAGCTACCACTACTTTCGTTGATGGGCGGCCGCGTTATTGAGCACCCTTTGATTGGCACAAAGGGAGGCTATCTCCTTGCTTATTTCAGCACCATCATAAGCATCCATCTTGCCAGTTATAGTACGTATAACCGTGCCCAATCCTTTCACCAGCTTCTTCCGACGTCTTAAGGAAATCGCTAGCTGCGTGACACAGAGTGAACAGGTTTCCTGAGGTGAGCCGTAACAACAGTATCCATTTCAATCACAGGCCTGAGATTCAGCGTAGCTGCCGATTGGCACGTGGTTTCTGTCTCTGGTAACGTTCTTGAATCGTCATTATACATCCCTGGATTATTAGCGAACGGCATGATCAGGTACGCGAGACTCAGTTTAGCAGCCACGGCGTGCCTTAGCAATAGGATTCTGTGAACGAAGAAAGAGTCTGGTAGGAGCTTGAGTCTGGTGGGTCTGGAGTCTGGTGGTCTGGAGTCTGAAGTCTGGTGGAGGGTCCGGTAGAGTCTGGTAGAAGCAAGCCAAAATATCGCTAAATAAGGAAACTTAATACCCTCAATTTCTTGTGATTCGCGTCGTTCTCGCGCAATCGTTGTGGTTCACGGTTTATTCAGTGATTTATAGCTATGTGCCTCGGATAAAGACCAGTTTTCAGTCTTCGCAAACGCCTCTGGACGCTGATGCGTTCCAGCGACCTTCGGCTTCTCCAAATTTAGCTGGTAAGAGGACACATTTACCCTAGCCCGAACGGGTGAGCCTACCCTTCCCCGGTGGCTCATGCGGCTGTATCTGTCCAGTCACCTTTCCTGGGCTCTGAAGACGAATTGGAGGACGTGTTCTAGTAGAACGTGCCCGGGCTGAGTATGTGAACGATTCCCTTGGCATCTTACCTGCACTATAGCAGCTTTGTGGAGGTAAATGCTTCCGCCTGTTCAATCAACATTCAATCAACAAACCTGATCAGCTTTCTTTTGTATACTCATACCTTTAGTGCATTAGATAAGGGAAGTACGATTGATTTGATATTTTATTTTGTGTTTTGTTCGTTAGCGCGCTGTAAATATCAAGTATATATTTATTATATGCATAATATGCGTACTAGCATGAATTCGACGCCGTCAACTTCAGCTCGTTGACGTGTACGATAAGCTTCTTCCGGCCCTTTTCGGCCCAAGCCGTCCAATTGTCTCACCCAGTCAGTTTGGACCTAATATTGCTGAACAAGCGCGTCGAACTGCTCCGTCGTGCAATAAGACCCTGCCCCCCACTTGGAGCATTATGGGTTTCGTTCCCTTGTTTTAACTTAACTCTTCTCACTCCTTCGCATCAAGAAAACGCTCGTGGGTAATGCTCCATACTGCCCGCAACCTTCCACGCGATTCGCTGACGTAGTAATCGGACGTGAAATTGCTGTGCAGCGCTTCTTGGACGGCCGTCGGCAGCGCTGCTGGGCGACCGAACACGAGCTCGTGCGGCATTACGCCCGTGGCTGTGTGCGGCGTCGTATTATATGTAAAAATTGTATATAGGAGTAATTCATCCCAACGCTCTGTTCTCCGTTCCTATAATGCTTGAGATACTTTGCGAGGGTACTATGTGATTGCCCTAGCGCCCTTTCGTGCGTTCGGGGTGATAATCAGTGGCTTGTTTTTTTTATGTGCATCAGCCTGCAAACCTTCTCGAAAATTGCACTTAGAAAGTTCGTCCCTTCATCGGAGAAGACGATGGTGGTGGTGTTGTACCGAATATGACCTCCTCTACCAATGCTCTGGCAATAGTGTCAGTCTCCTTGTTTGCGAGTTGCCATAGCCGCACTGCACTTTGTTGGAGCGTCCTTGTATGAGAGGACGTATTTATTTACCCACAGGGTTTCAGAGAAGGGACCAACAATATCGACCGCCATGTTCCCGAACCTCTCTTCCGGTGTGCCGGTAATCATCATCGCGACTCGCTCCGTCTGACTAAGCTTATTGCTTTGTCATTACAGACAGAAAAGAGTGTACTCCCCCACCTCCCTTTTCATGCCGGGCTAGATACTGATGACCCCCAAAGGGCGCGTGCTTCTGGGCTTCTGGGGCATGGCCAAACTGCACCACTGCCGAGACCTTCCACGGCCCTCACTCCGCTTCTCTCGTCGCGCTTACTCAACGCGTGAGTATTTCCGTCCCTGCTGCGCCCGCGAAACGCAGAGAATCGGTTCACTGCCGTGCGATGCTGGTTGCCCGGCAACTCGTATTGCTGAGCGAAACACCAGCCAACAAGCATGCTTTTTCGTCGCTCAGCGCTCTTGGTCTACTTTACTTTCTTGGGCACAACCAACAGCGGAGGGTTCCGCTTGCCTTCATTCGGCTTTATTATTTTTTTTGGCCAGTATCTCGCTAGTCTGTCTCCCCACCACCCGCTTATGAGCTTACAGCAATGGGTAAGGATGCACCTTCGCCGGAATAGTCTCTACTTTCCGGAGAATGCTATGACCCACCGTCTGGATGTAAGTCAGCTTCTCCTCGGAGAGATGAAAAATATCCTCGTACTCGCTAATCATTGCGGCGACCGAGGCGTTCTCTCTTATGCTGAAATCGTCTCTTTGCGCGCCCCTCGTCCACACCAAGCACCGAAGCCGCGTTATCGCGCATGTGCTCCGAATGCATGGTAAGCCGCTGTACCGAGCAGGTGCGATCCTTCGCGCTTACGAGACTGACCGCACAGGTGTACGCCCACGGTGGCGTGTCACCCGAACCCATAATTACACCGGGTCGTTACCGTGCACTTGGTAGAGAAAGTCAACGGATTTACTCTTTGTTGCGAGGTGAGTAATTGTGCTGCCGCACAGTAGAAGAGACTCTCGCCTTTCTGCTAGTCAAGGGCATCAAATGCACGTAAATTTTTATTGTCTCACCTCCGAGCATATGGTCCTCGGATGAAATCAATTCTGAGTATTACCTGTACACTCAACGGAATGACATCCATACCGACGGAAAAGGGTGGCTCGATGGTAAACGCGGAAACAACGAGACCCAGCATCACAGTGCCCTTCGAACGGGGTTCCCTCGTGCACATCCTTGTCAAATATGACCCGTGCGTTATTGCGAGTCACTTTCTAGATTGTCCGTATGTCTAGTTCAGACGTGCCCCCATCGGCTAGCTTGCCTACTCCTACCGGCTATTTTCATCGTGAGTCTCAGCTCGGGCTGAGCTCAGCTTGAGCACTCTTGCGCTGGCTCTGTCACAGCGAGTGGAATTCCATCTCGAGTGCTGCCAGTGATTCGCGGTTCACGTTGCCCGTACATGGCAACTCCGTGCAGACCTCCGCGAGAATGAGTATGTCCGTATGTCACAACACCCGTGCGGCCCTGTTCGTAATATGGCTCGACAATATCGGCTCCAGCAGCACGTCATCTGCTTCGAAGTCCACACGCCGGTAAACTGTCTCGCCAGGGTGCAGGAATGCTTTAAGTCCATCAGGACTCCTGCCCTGAAATTTCGGTACGTGTCTTAGAGTCACCTCCAAAACCCTCGTCGTTGGGGTATGGGAGGCTCAGCGCACTACTGAGTAACTTCCCGAAACCGGTGCCGCCACAGTCCTTCTTCTTGCTCAGTAACCCGCGGGCGGCGAGCTCGCAGCAACTCGTAGGTGGCGCCAGTGACATTTCGCAGTGTCGCAGCTATGCCATTGTGTGCCCCTAAAATCCTCTGGATCAATCTCGCCCGTGATCGGTCACAGTGCCACTGCAGTGCCACGACAGCCTCCTTATCATAGTACGATCAGATGCCTTCCCACAGTGTCGCATTGCTTGATTGCTGTATCATCTGACGAGGCCCGGCTCCGTGGACTCGATTGGCGACCAAGATCGTTGGCTATGGAGGGCGTGTAACCCCAGCCCCATGTCGCATGCGCGCGAGGCCCCCCCCCCCCTCGACCACTCGTTCTACGACTTGACGGGAAAATATCTCAATAGTTGAAGGTTGTTTGGTGTCAAATCGCGAAATTCCGAGGGATGTTCCGCGTCGAAGGTTCCTGAGCTCACCGTAAGGTTAGTTTGTGATCTCGCAGGTAGCGTATCTGATACGGAAGCTGTTGCCCCAGCAAGTTTCTCGCCCAAGGCGTTGTTTCACCAGAAGCGGTCTCCAGTTAGGCAGTAGGCCCCACTTCCTTCCGGAGCATTAACTGCAGTGAGTTACCCCTACAGGAAAAGATAGACCGGTTGTCGCGTGACATTATGCTTGTCGAGTGACATGGAGGAAGCTATAGTATGGTAGATATTTTTGTTTCTCGAATCATCATGTCAAACATATCCGCGCCATATAGAACATATGGGGCATGTGAACGCCGCGAGTGCGCTGTGAGTGCGTGTGTGCGCTGCCCCGTTGTGTTTACAATTTTTCAGAAAAACAAGTAATGGGGGAATTGGCGTAAAGCCGCTGCGACGACTTAATTTTCATTCAAATGCTTTTCATCGAACACGCTTGTAAGTGCGCGGGGGGGCGTCGCCTGCCCAACCCACTACCAGTGGACCCTACCAGGGCTCCATCCCGAACCCCGACATCCCTGCACTCCAGATCAACTCCACGCTCTACTTTCTGGAAGCTGCGGAAAGCTCGGGAATCACGGTTTTGTTATATAAAGTATTGTGTGCACCATGGAGACAGGACTTTTTTTGCTTTTTTGAAAGTCGAACTTTGTCTTCTCGATAGACAATATACTGTCACGTTAAAAAACGAAAATGTTTCTATTTGAGACCCTACTTATAACGTTTACCCCCCTCGAATCGTGCTTTGCACACCGTGTGAGATATTCTTTTATTGACAACGTGTAAATAAAAATGTTCGCAATTATATGCACTATATCAATGTATTTTATCTTCTCTTCTATTTCACGGACGTGTTGCAGGGGAATGCGATTCAACAAAACGTGAACAATGGCGTTATAGTACAGTCAAACGGTCTTGCGTTGAGGGGTGTCAATCGATCTCAAGCGGGCAATTACACCTGCGTCGCTTCGAACGTCGAGGGTGATGGTTACAGCAATAGCGTCGAGCTCAAAATAATGTGTAAGTATATATTGCTAACACGCTGTGGATATAAGCCTTTTTGAAAAAAATACTTTCAACATTTTTTTAAAATATACATTGGCCGAAAAATCGACTTTTATATTTCAAATGCGATTCCAAGTAATTTTTTAAAGCCCGACTATGTTTTCCTATTTTTTTTCGAAAAGCTGAGCTTTTTTACACACACAACGTGGTCGCGACTAATTTTTTTTTAATATCAAAACACATTGAGAAATTGATGAAAGAAAAAAAAATTCACAGAATTACTCATACAGTTACAGCGAAAATGACCAAGGGAAAAATCTAATAACAATTCAGAGTTCATTTCTCAATGGGGGCTTCCATCTCTCAAAGTTACAAAAAGTTCGCTGATATGGACGCCCAAAACCGGTACTCGAATTTGTGGAATCTCTCCTATATATCCTTTCTAAATCTTGCTCGTTCTAAGCACTGCATTTCCTGATTTTCGACCCAAACCCCTCTAGAGAGCCTGTCATGTGGCCCAAAACTCTATCCCGAATTTCAGCCCTCTAGCTTATTCTAGAAATACTGTGATGGATTATCTAGAAAAAAAAACGTGACCCACTTCCGATAGGTTCATTCTGTAATCCTCCCTTATTGGCCAGCTGCTATAAAAACCAAGTCTCGAAAGTCCCAGGAGGGTATTTTGTAATGAATCTACATCGAATCGAGCCCACCCCTGCTGGTGACTGGATGTTAATATCAACTTCAAAATCATAAGAATTAGGGAAGCCAATTCTCTTGCGATCGTCTCTATATATTACGTAACAATGAACGCATAGCAGTACTAGGAATGTGTATGGGGATAATATTAATGGTGTAGATATTTTTTCGACTTCATCATTTATATTTTTGTCGCTACCCATGTGAATGGTACTCGCCTGGATCTCCCCGCCACCAGAGATGGTTTTCCTGAAGAGCTTGTAATGTTCCAAATATATTTCGCTTTTAACGTTTAAAGAATCGTCCTCTGGTATTTAAACCCGTGGTATTTTCTGGTAAGCGATTTGCAACTACTAATACGACAGCATTGATCGCAGTACCGCTGCTATACTGCCACAGCGACTCTGGGTCTTACTAAAAACTAATAAGAACGGGAAAACAAGCAAAATGATCTCGATAGAACGAGCTGTATCTATAAAATTTAATAAAAACCGAAATATACGTCACGAGCATCTCAAATATTATTTGCGATTAACGTTACAATGACCCAAAAGGAATGTTACACTGAAGCTCGTTTCATTCTGTTTATAATTTCCAGACAAACCGATTTGCCTACCGGATCAGCAGCGAGTTTACGGGGTCGTGAGACTCGAGGAAGCCCAAGTGGTCTGTAGGGTTGAGGCATATCCAGCCCCCGACAGTTTTCATTGGTCTTTCAACAACACCGAAGAAATGAAAGACGTGCCTGTGGAAAGATACAAAAATTCGACTCGTCACACAGAGAGCGTTCTCAAATACAGGCCGACAACTGAAATGGACTATGGTACTGTCCTCTGCTGGGCCAGCAATACCGCTGGGAAGCAAAACACTGCTTGTATATTTCACGTCATACCTGCTGGTGAGTTTTACCAGAGAGTTTAACAAAGTGTTGATGGATGTGGGGAGATCAGGGCTACTTGACGAACTAGTGATAACAGTCTATGCCGTAGATGTTTAGCTATATTCTGGTTACCTGATTGAAAGTGAAGAGACTTACCGAAATTCTTGCGATCAACTGATCAGGGCCGATCTAGTGTGAAGGCCCTGAAAAGTCCTGATTTCCGTATTTTTTCAAAGAACTAAGATTAATGAACGTTCTGATATTTTTGTTTATTGAAATCAGTGCTACGGTCAATACAAAAAAAATTCCAATATTTTTCCTTCATGCAAACAAATTCTTGACTGATCCAACATAACGGCTTAAAGGAATAATGCTCCACGGTGAAAGCTCTCACTGTAAGGATAGTCTAAAGTTAAAAAATGATTCGGATAATAAACCATTCGAAAATACTCAGAAACGGAAATGAAGATTATTTTCCGATAGAAAATCGTGAAATTGGCGGCACTTTCAAAATGTTGTCTCCAGTTTGACCTCGTTTTCCGACAGTTTTTTGGTCAACAATGAATTATTACATCTAAGTTTGAGGCACAGAGAACCGTGTTGGGGTTGAAAAAATAATCCTAGACGATTTATCTATTTTCAGGGTTCCGTGCCTATAAATGATAAGAACGGAACCCGTATAGGATCACTCGTTTGTCTGGCCGAGCCTCGTCTGACCATGAAAACCAACAGGTCACTTCCCGTTGACTTAAAAACATAAATTTCTAATTCTATGAATAATAATTATTATTTATCGTTGTTTCAACACTGATTACCAAAATCTGTAGGGTACTCCCGGTTGACCTAAAATCTTTAAATTTAGCACGAAGGAAGGTCTCGTAGTACAAGTAAAAAGGGGAATTCGAGACTCATAAATTCCTAACTCTATGAACAATTATTATCATTTATTTCTTTATTCATAGAATCAAAACTTATAGGGTTCACCTAGAATCTCGAAATTCAACAGCGAAATATAATGTTATATATTCTCTTTGTTAGTTATCACAAATACGGTTCAAATTTGATGGATAATCATAAAGTGACTTCTTATTGAGGTTTACGATAATCTGACGGTACGGCCCTTAAGGTGCGAGTCAGACTCACACTCTACCCGGCTTGTTTTATTCGATCAGGGCTCGTCAAGATTCGATAATGGACTCCGCAAACCGTAGCTAGTCGGGCAGGTCGGGGGTGGATTTCGTGTAGAGACGTATTCCTTTGATGGGGTGCTCGTGTTTTGGGCTTCGGAGATGTGTTGATCAACTCCTCTAGTTCTTGGTAAAGAGCTTCGTATGTACCTTCAGGATGTTGGTGGATTGGAATTGGTGTGTAGCAGGGAGTGATTCGGGGGGAGGAGGAGCAAAGATAAGCATGAGGTTAAAAAGAGTGTAACAAGAAACAATGATTTTCCGGATTGTAAAGGTAAAGGTTGGGAAGAAGATTGAGCAGAGGAATGGTAAAAGTGAAGGTTGGTATGACGGTCGTTCGAGCCAAATTTCCGGTCCGGATCGAGTGACGATCCCGGCCGATCGTCCCGCGGCCATTTGTCGTTTACTACTACTATACGTCGGCAATAGGCCGGGTTATGCTTTTTTTATGCTTGTTTCAAGGGATGGAATAGGGATTACCCATGATGGGATTAGTTTTCAATACGAAGGTGGAAAAGAAAGAGGTGTGTGTTAGTTTGTCATGTATGGCGAATATGTCGTGATTTTGTTTATGTCTGCAATGTTTAATTTTTGTTCCTTTTCTTTGGTGTGTGTGGGTGTTGTCTCTGTTTTAACTTTCGGTGGTTCGGACCTTTGATCACGGTTAAGCTATAAGCTGAGTAAGCTGGACGTAAAAGCCACAATACTTTTTTTAACTTTCCGATCTTATAGGGAAGTTATTTTAATGAACCGGAAATCGATTTTTTAACGATCTTCACGTTTCAAGGTCTTTGAAGTCATTTCGACCTGTTTTGAGCAAAATGTTTGTGTGTGTGTGTGTGTGTCTTCATGACGCCGTCTGCCAACTCTGAGGTAATTTGTTCTCGTATGACTTCACCCTTGGCCTCTGTATATTGGTATGAGGTTGATTGAACGTACGTTCAGCGGTGAGTTTGATTTCGGGCATTTTGTCTATAGATGACTCGCTAATAAAATTGAGAAGGAATCCTTACGTAACGGCCATTGACGATAAAAGGGCCTCCCCAAGCAAACAGGTGAGGGCAGCGTGCGCTCGGTACGAGTCTATATTTCGTGCGACGCAGGCTTTTCTTTACTTGTTGTCGTGCTTCAAATAGAGCAATGAATCGAACAGCAATTTCAAACAGTTGTACCGACTGTCCGCAACGTCAATGATTCGCAGGAAATTAATATACTCCGAGAAATACCGAGGGGATAGAGAAACGACGACCCGTCAGCATTCAGCAGTTCAATGAACTATCATACTCAGCTGCTGTCACGTGGTCAGCAGTAATAAGTTATCGCACTTTTTCGGACAATGAACTTGTGAACATTGCCTTCGCTTTCCCCGAGAATGTCGAAAGTCGAATGAATTTCCTATTTTAATATCTTATTGTGCTGCGAAATTTGGCGGCACAACAAATCTGAAAAAATAAAGAAGCATCTAGGAAAGTAATGTAGCAGTTATTGTCTGACGGAGGGAATTTATTTTTCATTTGATAACTCATCAAAAATTGTCTAACTAAAAAATTGAAAGAAGCTCTTGGCAGACTATGGAGATAATAATCATCAAGACTTAAGAAATAAAAAGTTTTAAAGTTTTGAAACGACTCAGTTATCTTTCCGACTCTGTCAAAAAATTTGGTTCTAGAAACACCAAAAAATAATGTAAATGTTCAAAAAAATTTATCTTCTTTTCTTATAGTTGAAAAATTAATAAAAAATCCGAAATCAAAAATTGAATTTTTTTCCCCATACAACCTTTATGATAATTTTTCAAATTTTGCTCAGTTTTTACCCTTTGCGCGCAGGGGTACGTGAGCCCTTAAGATTGATCGGCAATGCCAAGCTGATATCCCCCCAAAGGTTCGAATTATTTATTTTGCAGCAATGAAATTTCATCGATTTTCACACTAGAAAAATCTCTTAAAAGGCCGATCGATCGAAACGTTTGAATTTTATTTTATCAGCTGAACGTGCATTTTACCACTGTGTGTTACGGAAGATCGATTTATCAATAATGGTAAAAAACACAGCTTAACGTTCATCAAATAACCTCTGTCGACAATGCTTCTGACGAACGTACCTTCGAATAAACCATTTGTGTGTCCTGCGTTTCAACTCTTTAAGAAAACGAAATGAAGCTTCGGACAAAAGCTCATTTACCAGACCACAGTAAGATTATTTTGAAACCAAATCGCAAAAAACGGCCCAACAAGTTGATTCAGGATTTACCAGCTCAAGTAAACACCGGAAAGGTAGCTGGGTCGGCCTAAAGAATCAAATTCAAGCACGTTTCGTACGGTCCCCGGTTTCGGAGAGTTATGAATGCGTTTATGCGCAACATTCATGAACATTTAATATTACATTTTGGAGAACGGTTTCATTTAATAATTTACACGAGCATCTCTTTTTTTCTTGATCTTTCTAAAATAGGAAAACCGGAGGCTCCTTACAACTGTACGCTGACCAATCAGACGACTCAGTCGCTTTCAATCGAATGTACGGCTGGATTCGACGGTGGGCAACCTCAACATTTTCTTCTTGAAGTTTATGATCAACACACCAACGCACTACAGGCGAACGTCACCGTGAAGGGCAACGCGGCGTTCACCGTCAAGGGTCTTAAGCCTGGCAGAGTCCTTAGCATGAAACTTTACGCTTTTAATGCTAAGGGTAAGAGTGAACCGACCAGACTCGAGGGTTTTACTCTAAAAGTCGCTGAAAAGCAAACTGGTAAGTTTCGAATATCCGGACTTAATTCCTTACTTACACATTCGATGATCCGGGGACTAGATTTTGTGGATGGTTTTCGTACGTCATCCCTGAACGATTTAAGATTTCCCTTAGAAATCCATTTCATAGTTCCACGGAGCCTCTAAAACAAGTATCTGTTCGCATGGCGCGTATATGGCGTATAAAATGACCCCTGCTGGCAATGGCCGGTTTTAAAGATGGCGGGCTGCCAATTAAGGGAACTTTTTTTTAAATTATTTGGAGCCAACCTGGGGGGGAGGGGAAGGGGTACGTCAAAATTTGTCCGAGCCCTATATAAGGACCACCCTAGTGTATATAGGATATTCCCACAAACAACCCCAGATAATTTTCCCCGAGTTCTCGCCTGATAAAACCGGGAAGTCGTTCTGAAAGACCCCCATTTTGCAACACTGAAAGCTACACTTCACCTACGGTGTCTGAGAAGACGAATTGTCCTTGTAAAATGAGGTGTTGCGTAACTGATGCAAGAGGGTAACTTCTGAGTTGTCCGTGCGCTCACCATGTCCTAGAAAGCGAACCGGAAAGTCAATTACACCTTACACAGGCACAAGAGTAGGATCACGAAGTACCTAACAGAACAAATAATAAAAATGAAGTCGGAGCCGGGGAAGAGTAGACTTTCCTTCCTTACATCCAAGACGTGACCGAACCTATTCGTAGAATTCTACGAGAAATTTTTATAAGCTAATGAGAAAAAAAAATCGTTATGATCGAGACATTCAAGGCCCAGACTAGAATTGGATTATCAGGAACTTTTTATTGTGAATTTCTTGAAAGTTTTGAGCTATAAAAGCATACTACGGAAATTTCATTGCGATATTCGAACTATTTTTATGGTAATAGTCAAAGTAGTCTCGGCCTAGCCACGAAAACGATCTTTATCCAATTTAGAACGCGGTTTTCCGTGACAACTTTTTCAAAATGGCGGTCACTCTGGCAAAGAAGTTTTTGAAATATTCGTCTAAAATTTGAGTATGTCAGTTTTTATTATCTTCTCTATCGCGCAGCACTGTATTCGCTATATCTTAAAAATTCATAATTCCATTTTAAACTACCTTACGATCACGGACAAAATCTGACGGTTTTATATCATGCGCACGCGGTTTTGTTGATGTGAAAAAAAGTTCCCGCATTGCGACGATACCATTAGTTATTGATAATCTTGATCATCTTAATTTTTCCGGGAATTCGGTAAGAAGGTGTCATGCACATCGTCAACATACTTTTCTAGGACGCTAATGCTGCTAAATGATAAGTCATTGAGGAAAAAAAAATTGATCTGTATCCTGCAATGATGCATCCAACGACAGCGAAGAACCTGATAGTATTTTATCGGATTCCATTGAGGGATAATAATAAAAAACGACTCTTTTTTCGAGTGTCACACTAGTCTGGCTCATCGAAATTTCACCAATTTCATGTTTTACGAATTATGGAAGTACTTACACGAGAGCAGTGCGCGTTTTGTTTACAGGTACTCCGGTACCTTTCGAGATAACACCATTGCTCGGAATCCTGATAAGCGTCGTGGCTGCTCTTCTTCTTGTCACCATTGCCATTATCGGCGCACTCAAGGTCCGAAGCGAGCGAAGGGCCCAAAGACCCGGTGATCTACCCGTCAAAAAAGCCACGGCGCCAAGCTCGGAAGACCTTTATGACGCCGATGACAGAAATCCAGACGTCGTTCCCACGAACAAAGGTAAGAATGCGACAATAATTATGAACAGTCGCGTTATTATTATTCACAAGTAATGCACACGACACAGCTTCGACACGATAAAATTCCCGTAGATAATCCGCGATTCGAAGCGAAATTATATTACGATTCGATTTAACCAAAAGATTCAGATTACCAGCTGACGGGTTCAACGGCGGGGACACCCCTTGCAGCCCAGAACACCCCCGACGAACTTCCGGCTACGTCGTTACTGCCGATGCAACAGAGGAATAACCTGCAGGGACTCTCGACCTACGCTCACAACGACTACAACAAATATCCAACGTTACCGGTAAGGTTCTGACGCTTCGTACGACTCGCAATTGATGTATGCAGGGGATCCGAATTAACTTGAGTATGACGGTCGGTTCCACTGACAGACTGAAATGCTATAGACAGCAATGGTTTGATGTCGAAGGGGAATACGGTCCGGTACAAATATTTCTTGCAATGTCATACTTTTCAGCTGTGTGCCCGTGCATTAGATTACGGGCGCGCGCGCAAGTGTGTGTGTGTGTGTGTGTGTGTGTGTGTTCATTACAGGAGAAAAGCTTTTACGGATACAGTGTTGAACTCGCGACATGCCACGCGTTGGACTCGATATGTTACACTACTGTGGGACCGCTCTAGGTGTCGTGGGCGTAATAACTACATTGTGATGATAGCGCATGCGCGTCCTACAGTAGGGAGACAAGATCGCGCGAGAGAGTCGATGAAGGAGTCAAAAAACACGCCGAGCGAAAAGAGTATGTACCGCTGTACCCACTAATCGCGATATGTTACTAAACTCATTATCTCATTAAGTGATGTCGATCTTTTCTTTTCTCAATCCCTACACTACTACAACTCTGACCCTTTCCAGCACTTCCAACCTCGGTCTCACCGCATCTCATCCGATGCGATCAAGCCTTACTATCCTGCTACAACTGCCCTTGTAGCTAGGCGTCTGCTCTCCTTCATTGGCATTGTTGACGCAACTCTTTGATCTCACTAGTCGCGAAGGTACTGACCGCGTCCCAGTCCAGTAATAATAGTCTGAGAGTCACTAGATTTCCTGTCGTTATCGCTATCTTCAATGCATGGTGCACTTCTCTTTAGTGTGTGTTAAAACGCAAGTACCAGAAGATGACGTGCTCTGCGTTCTCTCGTAACGCTCGACACCTCCGACATTCTGGAGACTTCTCAAGCTTGAATCTGAACAGATTTGTCTTAAAACGGCCATGTCCAGAAAGCATCCGCATGAGGTCAAACGTAACTTCCTCGTGGACTCGGGTTCATCCTTTATCTACTTGCAGTATGCGTCGATGAGCCCAGCTTACCCTGAGCGGCGCGTCCCAGCACTTTGCCAAAGTCCCAGGCTGCGCTGTCGCACATAAGCCCGTAACTTTCTTCGTTCGGATGCCGTCATTGCTTTCTACAGGTCCAGGGACTGCCTCTCCTCCGCCAATACGTTAGTTGATATTCGAGTTCGAGGAAAACTACGCGACTAAGATCTATAGGAATGACTTTGGGTTGGATCTAGGAAAGTCGCGGAGGGTATCAGTGGGGAAATTTGTCAAGCGGATGTTTGGGAAGGCGCGGGAAGCAACCGGGGGGGGGGCAAGGGCTATAGATTAGGACGCAGGTGCACCGGTTGTGATTTGGCGGAAATAACGAGAGCAAGGCTGGCGATGGATCCTGGGAAAACAGGCGAGATGGTTGGGGAATGCGTCACAATATAATCCTACTGCATAATCGGGTACTGCGACTGCGACTATTTCTTTCCAGTACACTTTCACCTTTAGTGCATCAGCCGAAACAGTATTTGTATCAATTGGGATTGACCTGCACACCGGAGCCAGCAGTTTGCTCCTAGCGGGGACCACCGATGTTCCGCGTTGATCGAGACAACGCTGCTCCTATCATTATCATTACGCTATTATTACGGCAAGATCCCAAATATACGATTGGGTGTAGTGTGCTCGCTGACATTGAGTCTTATAGACTCCACGGCCTTCCTGCTAGTACCAAGGACTGTATACGTATTATGTCCAGCTGATGTGAGCTCTACTATTGCCACTTAGCGCTGGATCTTTCTGAAAATGTGGTCAAGAATTGCCTCTTTTATATTTGGACGGGATAACGATCTCCATGTCGTCGGCGAAGGCCACCAGCCTTGCCTCGTCCGATAGTGGCAACTTCAACGATCGGTCGTGCATAACGTCTTACAGAAAATGCGGCAACACCGAGTTTTTGGAGAAACTTCCCGTCACTTCGTACTTCTGGGGGCCATCGTCTGTGGCGTATTTGATGAATCGGTTGCGAAAGTAGTCCATCACTATTTTCTTGCGATACTGCGACACGGTTAACCTGTTTAAAGCATGCCAACGCTTTACTTCGTTGCCCCCCCCCCTCCCCCAATCTTGATCCGACGATTACTTAATTTGCAATGCTAACAACAAAATGAAAAACGGAGATAGTGCGTCAACAGGGCCGAAGCTGCGGCACGGTGGTCAGAATGGTTAAGGATCAAGAAGAGGGAGGTGTGATATCCCCGCTTATCGAATAAGAGTAGTGGTAAGGCGTGTATGAGTGCCATGTCTCGGAGACAGGCGTGCGTGTGTGTTGACAAGCAATCACTTGTCAGTTGTCGCCGAGTGGCGCTCGAATGAATACCGCAGAATTGCTCTCATCCTTCAATAAATATATGCTAGGTGTATAAGCTTAAATGCACCGTTTGTTCATAGATGGCGTTAATGAGCGTGTTAAGCAATCATTAACACGTAATACCTTTCTTTGATTAACTTGACATCTGTCAACAACAATAAGTGCACATCATCAGTGATTTCATGCGACAACATACATTCTTCCTTTGGTAATAATGTCTAGTTGTTTGCCCGAAAAAGAGCATATGCGGCAAGCTCTGCCTTTCTGCGTTAACTTGAAGAAATCGGCTTCCGAATCGCATCGAATACTTGTGGAGGCTTATGGTGACGGTGCTTTATGGGAAACGACGTGTAGAGATTGGTTCCGGGCGTTCAAAGACGGTAATTTTGACCTAAGCAACAAGGGTGCAAATCGGCCCAGGAAGGTTGTGGACTATCAATTGCAGGCTCCTTTGGACGATGACGATACCCAATCGTAAAAAATGCTTGCCAAGCAAGAAAATGGGTGCCGCATAAATTGAACAATAGGCAGATAGAGCGACGCCAAATCGCATGCGAAATCTTGCCTTCCATCGACACTTCCCCTAGGACCAAATCGTTTCGGACGGAAGACGTTGCTGTGCGTTTGGTGAAATCAGTGGGATATCGTCTACTATGAGCTGTTGAAATCTGGTGATACTGTCAATGCCCACTACTACCACCAACAACTGGTCAAATTGCACCATGTGCTGCGTAAAAAAGGCCGGATTATCAACAGAGACATCACATGCTGATTTTCCTCCACGACAACGCATGATCGCACGCGTCAAAAATGGTCCGAAACTACTTGGAGATACTCAACTGGGAGGTCCTACCCCTGCTTTTGTCCATGATTCTTACGAACGGGAGTCGACGGGGGGTAGGGGCGAAGGGCGGGGTGGCGCGGTGACGGGAGGAGGGGGGTAGACGTATCGGTCGTCGGTTTTAAATCGAAATCTACGCGGACGAAGTCGCGGGTAAAAGCTAGTTGGATAATAAGCCCCACAGACTATTTTCATATTTATGTTAGCATCGTCATTTTCGATTCACCAGGATTTCTTTGAACTTGTTCTCATCGAACATAATCACATTCTAGTCAATTGTTGTTCTCGGCCTTGTTAGTGATCTTTATCTCTTCCGATGGTAAACTTTTCATGTGACGGCATTGTAATTACTGTGCGTGTACAGTTTCGTGACATTTCATTTAACGTTGTTCCCAGCGAGGTAGCTGCTGACAGACGTCAAGTCGATGACCAACTTCCACACCCCCCCCCTTTGCAGAAGGTAGGTGTGACGCCACTATCAAGATTATTGGACCAAGGCGTATAAAGATAAGGCTTCGAGGAGGCCTTTCCCCCGGTGTACGTCCTCTCATTCCTCCAGCCGACCGCGCAGGTATTAACATCTTCGGGTACTGCCGCCGTGTGTCAAGACACTCTTTGAACTCTCCTGGTGTCTTGCTCGGTGGAGCGTAGCAGCTATACACGTGCGCGCTGCCGATTTTGGCATGCACGAGACCGAATTCCAGATATTTCATTGTCTGTCTTTGTCGGGCATGGAGAGTATCGCAACGTCCACACTTTCCTCTCGAACCGTTTGCATGAGGAGCTCCCGTGCGGCCTCGCAATGATTGAGGTTAAAACGAAGATATCTTATCTCCCATCCTTGCTTGTATCTTGCAGGAGGGCCCTTCGAAAAGCCACCCACAGAGTGGTAACTGCTTCCCTTTACCCGGGACAGCAACCAGCACGGGGCTTGTCGCTCTGTTTGGTGATGTGTCCCTTCTACCCACATCGGATACACTGCTCCGAGTTATCGGACCGTGGACGGTTCCGAGCAAGGCACCCGCAACGATAATGAAAGCCTTCCCTATAAACATCGGGATACGAAAAATGTTATAACGGTCGTCTTTTTAATATTTATTTAATTCACGAGTCCACATTCGACCATAAATGTCATGGTCTACAAAAGATCTCTGTGACCCACTTCACGTTGACGGTGTCTAGTGTCGATGTCGAGTGTTGTTTCAGTAGGAATCTGCTGATTTTCGTTTCCCGGCCTCCGTCTTTTAATATTTTTAGCGACTGTTTTGTCGTTTGAACTGCACGCTCGGCTTATCCGTTTGAGGATGAATGGTATGGCGCAATGAAAATGAAATCGATGCTATTCAGTTTGCAAAATTTCTGCATCTCCTCGGACCTGAATGATGTATCGTTATCCGATACTATAGTTTTGGGAAAACCAAACTTAGCGAAAAGTCGTCGGAATTCGCGGATGACGTTGGTTGATGATGTTGAGGAAATGCGACGTACCTCGGTCTATTTTGAGTACGCATCAACCACGATAAGGAAAGTTTGTCCCTGGAACGGTCCTGCGAAATCGATGTGTAGTCGAATCCAAGGCTTGCCCGGACTTTCCCAGTTCTGGATTGGTGCTCTCGGTGGATTATACCGTGACTCTTGACATTGGTCGCAATTGTTTATCATGATTTCAAGCTCTTCATCTATGCCAGGCCACCAAGCGTATGAGCGTGCGTAGGCTATCGTGGCCACAATTCCCGGATGGTTGGCGTGTAGATATTTGAGTATTTCCGGTTGTAATTTTTTTGGGACGACTATTCTCGACGCTTACAGGATACAACCGTTTTCGATAGACATTTCATTCCTTTTCAGCCAGAACGCTGGATATTTTTTTTCAATTTTCTCTGGCCATCCCGTGTTCTGCTATAGTTTTATGAGCCTGAGTGTTTCATCTACGTCGGTTTCGACGGATACTTCTGCACCTGATATCGGATTTCGAGTCACGCCTTCCAGCATGAGGACGTCGCCTATTTTTTCTTCTTCTTGAACTTCCTTTTCTAGCGGTAATCCAGAGAGGAAGTCTGCGTTACCGTGTTTTTTTTTGCTGGCCGATAGCTTAACTTGCAGTCGTATGCCGATAAGGTTATTTTATATATTTTGAGTTTGGGCGAGACTTGGTCAGCATTCGGATTATTTGGTTCAAAATTCCCAAAAGTCGCTGGTGATCTGTAATCAGCGCGAACGAACGTCCCGATAAGTATTGGTGAAAATGTGTCGCTGCCTGCACTAATGCCAAAACTTCCACTGGAGTCTCACCAGCGAAAATTATGTTCAACAGAAAACCTCGGACACCATTGGATGGCTTATCGCCACGACAACGACACCGTACCCCGTAATCATAACAGACACGCCATTGGGAGCTCGAAAGCTACAAATCGGAGACTACGTGCGAATGCGAACACATAAAAAAGAAGGCCCAAATTGGACTAGAGCAATAGTCGAAAAAAAAACGGGGCCTTTATCTTATGAATTACGAGAAAACAGCACAGGAAGCACACACAAACCACATATCGATCACCTACGATACATCCCAAAGCTTCAAAAGCAAGAAAAAAAACAAGAAAAAAAAACCAGACCGGAGTTAACCGAAAATCATGAGCAGAAAAAACACAACTACAACTTACGTAGGAGAAATCGTTAAAATACGGAACCGAAATCTCGAAAATTGCGTATTATCAAAATATATTAAATTTTTTTTTGCATTTCCTTGCTCAAAAAAAAAAAAATTGTTACGTTATATTAATTTTAATCGAGAGGTGAGGGATGTCGTGTACTGACCGGAGCGTGCGGGGCAAGAATACGGGGCAGTCGCGTTCCAGCGCCCAATCGACGCGGTCTCCCTCGCGCTACAGGCCAGCGTTCTCTTATGTACTGAGACCAATAAATCACGAATGAAATTACAACCGAGTTCCTTTGATTCCGCACATAACAGTTTTCCCTGTCAATTTCTACGCCAACTCTTATAACACATAATCCAAATTCGTCGTTACTTTTTCTGTCACGCAAAGCTCCATTGAACATTCCATTCGTTTTGCTGTTTCAGTTGGCCGGTGAAGTGACGTACGCGGAGCTATGTCTGGCTCGACCTACGACATTGACAACCTTGGCGGAGACGAAGCTGTCATGCTTGAGCAGCGTCGGAGGCCTCGGTGGTCTCGGGGGATTTGGCGGTGGACTTGGAGTCCTCGTAGGTGGTAAACCGTACACCAAAGAAGCCACCGTGTATGCCTGCATAGATCACAGCGCGACACCACCAAAGATCGATCAAGTTTGTCAACCGGCGAACGGTGGCGCCAATCTCAGTGCCACGTTGCTACAGGATCCGATCGGACTTCCAACCAAGCAACAGCAGCATCACCCGCGAGAAGTCGTAACCGTGCGCACGCCCCTAATTTCAACTCAAGAAAGCTGCGTATAGGGACGGGACACCGACGCCCTAAGCGTCAACGAGTATTACGTGTGATCGTGGTTGCGGCGGCTATCTTAAATTGAGAACTCAGAATGAAAAAACCAAAAATATCATAAAAACGAAGATAAAAATGAATAATTTGTGCGTTCTTGCCGCGCTGGGGTAATCAAATGCTCCTACTACTTGATCCACAATGTTTCACGGCATCGCGAGCTTCGGCAATCTTCGAATACGGGAAACATTTTTTAAATTCTAACATCACGGTAATAAAACGGAGACTTTCGATCATATTTATGCCAACGAATCGGTCACAGTGACACATGACGCTGATGAGATGCGGCGTACCGTCGAAAAAGTTCAACACCGACGAGAAAACTTGTTCGCCATCTTCTATCAAGCTCAGATTTTGTTCAACACTTTTTTGCCCGTTGAATCGCACCACTCGATTTCTTCCACGTTCGAAATAACATTGCCAATTTTCATAAGCTCGGGATCTCTTTCCAGAACGAATAAATTCCGCTGGGTTTGAATCTCGCAAGCCTGATACGCGCGAGCGATGTTCCCGAGAATGCGGCACGTGCGTGACTCAATTTATTTTAATAAATGTAAATAATATATAAGGAGTTGCTACCACGTGAATTCTGAGGAAAATAACAAAAAAAAGAACAGTCAACAATCGCCTGAGTGCATTAGAAGTCAAAGCCAGGACCTCGCGTTCGACTATCTCAGCGCCCATGCCCACACGAAGACGAAGAAACCCAATAATATAGATTTGTACATTTTTTGTAAATACGAGATCAGACTACAAATACGAAATAAGGAGAAAAAAATGACTGTTGAGGATGAAAGAATGAGAATTACGTCTGCGGAGCCTGCGAGACGGCGCTCGCGCCTTGTTTGTTAACGAACGTGCAGCCCGGGTGTATGAAAAAGTTGCGTCTGGAAATGAGGGCGAGACCTGGCCATGCCAAGTTTCGTCTACCCTTGATTTAACTTTTTATTTCGCACTTTCGTTCGAAGTAAGTTAATAAAAATAATAATGATAATATTTACGGTCTAACGAGAGTAAGTTGCGAGTCGCAGAGGTCGCGTCGGGCGCAACGCCAGGACTACGGGAAAACCGAAAAACCCTGAGGGCTCGAACGAGGAAACCCCGGTCACCCCCGAGCCGTTACCACGGACAAACTCGCCCCTGTAAGCCCTCAATTGTAAGATAAACCAATGTACAGCAGTAATATTTTTTCAAAAGTACTTTAGCCGCGTGAGATGAATTAAAATAAATATTCGAAAAAGTAAAGATAAAAAATAGATAAACACGAGTTGAGAGAAACAAAAGATAAGGGACTTTTTTTCTTCGAGTCTTGAGAGTAACTATGAGTTATGAATATTATACATACGTATAAAGGTAGTTGTTATTTGAGTCATTTTCGATTGCCGTTTGAGACAGCTCCGAATTTCATTTTAAAAAAAATGCTAAGCCTATTTGAACCTTCTAGTTGAATTCTCACTATCCTCAATGACCAGATGAAGTTTCCCATTTAAAATACATGCAATTTTTTCCACCTGTCGGCAATCGTATTGCAATGACGACTGATAATTCCGAAATTCCAATACCATACGAAATAAACGGGTTATTTTACGACTTCACCACATCAATACGATATGGTTTTATTGTAGGGAAATTGCACGTATTTTGAATCGAAAACTGAACCTGTTGATAGAGGGGGATAATAATTAGACTAGCGGGTGGCGATATAGGCTTATCATTTTTTTTTTTTTCAATCGATTTCCGATCCGTTTCGATAAAAATTCGCGAATAACTTAAATAACAATCACCCTCATATATATATAAATGCATATATGAAGTTGAGATTCTATTTACGACGGTATACAGATTGTACGACTATACTTCTTTTCGGTGCGTCCAATGGTGTGGCTCTGCTCTGTGGTTGATCGTGACGAGTGTGAGACAATGCTCTAATCGCAATGAGGACAAGTCGACGAGGTAGTGAACGGATTTCAATAATTGAAGTAGATAGAATAACGAAAAACCGGGTACTACCGAAAAGCATTTCAGCGTTTCGACTGACCGATTTTGCAACTCTAATAACATTATTCCTTCCCTTCTCGTTTTCCCGTGAAATTTTAACCAAATCACGTCATTGGAATGGAACTTCTTTCGGCTCACTGGGGTCGAAGCATTTAATGTAAAATCCTGTGTAATGATTGGCATCCAATGCTCGCTCCATCACAAAATCCTCATTTGGTACCCGTAATTCTCTACTATTTTGATATGAAGCACAAAGGCATCACCTTAACAATGACAGAGACAATGGACGATGTTCTCTATCCTTTTCGCTTTCCAACGCCACTATTCGATGAATATCCGCCATCTTGTAGTCTCTGTAGTTTCGATTGCTTAGTGTACCAGTTATGCCAATCAATGGCTAAACATGACGAAAAACGGATCCACCGAAAGTCCCAAAACCCGAAAAAAGCGCGACACAGCGATCACAAGAATATAAACTAATGGTCATGTTTCAAAACTCTCTGATCAATCCAAATTTGAGATCAAACCTCGACCATTTTTCGTTGATTTTGCGATGAATAACAAAACTCCTCGTCAACGCACAACCCAACAATACGTTTTGTTTACTTACAGCGCGCTTTGTACACCCTGTTTAATTCTCTTAAGAAATTCTTACAATTGTTGGACAAACGGGACTCCAACGGTGGCTTCTACGTTACGTCGTTCAATCGAAAAAGCCCTTCCATTCTTCTCCCTTCTTATGCTCACGCATTTTTTGATCATGACTTCTGCGCGTAAAAACCCAATGACGGAATGTTCGGGCCATCAGAAGTTAGGGTTGATTCAGACTTGCGAAAACTGCGCGTTTTCAAACCACCGGGTTGAAACCACGAAAAAATATCCTGTGTTCAGACATCTTACGGTACCGAGAAAGGCGAGACGATTGGGGGAAAATCCGAGTAACCCGATTGACTGCGGTTATCCCACAACCTCAGTTCTAAGGGGAACGTTGAAGAAGTAATATAATTGTAACCGTGCTTCAGTAAAAAGAAGAAGGGGATTCATTTTGGGTTCATCCTCTAATAAGGGATCGGCTCTCACATAGCCTGTTCATAACCTTACATTCCAAATTGAGAAAATTGGAGCCGAAGTCCTTCAAGTACTCGAGAATGTGGATCAAACCCTCACCCGCCTTACTTGAATTTATCGGGGAATCAATTTCAAGTTCTGATGCCGATATGAGATGAAACTCGAACAAAAACTCGGTATAATTAAGCTAATGAGCAATTTTATTGGAAGAATCCTGACACTGGCTAACCCATATCGCGGATATTTTATAAACTTCGCCAATTGATAATTCAGTGTCAATAAAAACATTCATCATCATGACATTCGTAGTGCGAGGGATCCGCAGAGCGGTTGAACACTCAGTAGGTACGCCTAATCGGGTCAAGTGCCTACAAATTCATATTCGGTAATGTAAATAAGTTTCACGCGGTTGAAACCGGTGATTAGAAACCGCATGGATTACGCAAGTCTGAACTGTCTGATTGTCTGATTGTCTGATTGTCTCGAACCCTTGTAATCGCTGATTAGCGGATTGGTTATTATGCCGCATTTCGACGAATTTAGCTAAAGGCCTTTAGGTATGTGTCCGTTAGAAGCACGGACGTCGCTCTAGCGCCGTCGTGGCCAAACAAGCGATTCGCTTCGGCAAACATCGACACTGATAGCCCCCGCTCTTCGTGTAGGAACGTGCGTACTCGAGTAATTAACGATCCCCGCTGCGAAAAAAACCCTCACGATCAATTTTATAGTCCCGCAGGCAAGTGTCCTGTCATTTTGGTCAACCGGTTGAAAAAGACAACGAATGAGTCAACGTAAAAGTTCAACGGTTGAATTTGGACACCTTCTCAACTGTTCATCTTCGAAAGTCAACCATCCTGCGTTCACAACCATTCCACTACAACAATTTCATGTCCATGTCATGGACTGGACCATTCCTGGTTGAACAACCGTTGAATCAACCATTAGGATTATTTTTTACGGTTGAATTTATGGTTGTAAAGCTGTCCAAATTCAATCGTTGATATTTTTGGTTGACTTTGTAGTTGTTAAAATTGCTAGGGTGGCAATGACTCCGTGCTTCTGTACGTGTATGCGGCAAGAGTCGCATCGAACCCTCGTCACAACTACCCTCGTTCGTTTGAGTTCCTCGGACTCTCGGGAACATCAAACCTTCCGCCTTCGTATTTCTTGTATATGCTGCCGAGTTATATGGGAATCTATTCGTCTATCTAACTTTTCACTACCCTGTAATGATCTCTACTGCCACATTCTAAGTTACGACTCTTTGAGACTGATATCTTCCCTGCTCCCTTGTGCATCGTCGAATCTTTTTAAGGGACCATTCTAGTGTAACAGCCTTATAAGTTGATAGTTTCGATGAACGTTTTTTTAACGAACGATATTAATGATCCGAATTTTTTCATTCACTAAAACCATTTATGCCACATACAGAAAAAAATTGATATTTTTGTTTATAATTGTTATGGACTGATAACACGATGTCTTAAAAAATAGTGCCTGATGATGAAAGGCCCTACTCATCTGAATATAATCTGAAACGAAAAGAGTACGAATTATTAATCAGAATCAATCACTTGAGATCGGCATAAAAAAAATTTTTTCAATGAAAATTAACAAAATATTGTCTATTTTGAAGTTGAATCCCGACGTTGGATCAGAACGTCTGTTTCCGATCATTTTCGTTTGAAAATATGGAGTTCTCAACAGAAAATAAAGATTTCACACCGTTCTTGAGTTTGACGCGAGGAAGAATGTGGCCGAATTTGCCATTGATAGCTCAGAAGCTTCACCGTTAAGAGCTTTTACCGTTTGAAAAAAAAGTACCCAAAGAAACGCGTCTAAAGTTTCGAAAGCGAGATTTTGGTAAAAAATGTGTACTCACAATTCATCGGCGATATCATGTCGTTTCACGTCCCTTCGGATTTTTTTAATCGTTTATTTTCAGCAGAAATGTTATTTCCTCCTAATTGAACCTGCATTGGTCCCTTAAATCATAGCATGTAACCTTATTATCGGCTGATAAGTATCCGAGCTTCTTCGGAACATTGTTCGAATTTTCGAAATTAAGATTGGCCTCACTTCAATTCTTGTAACCTCCGTGGTCAATGTATGGTACAATAAGAACTCCCACGCGCCCGTCTAGCCTATCCATCTCCGTCATTCACGAGGAGATAACAGTTTGCAGTTGCATGGACCGATCGGGATTGATGGTGAGAACCTAGTTCAATGAAAATCAACTTGTTCTGACTGTGAAATCAAGCGTTTCATAAACGCTATAATTCTACGAAATAAATTTATGAAAACGAAATATCCACGCTATTACGGAAAAAGTGACTAATGATGGTATAAATGTGTGAGTTTATTGAATTAATGAATAAAAAATAAAAATAATAATTTTAAACAACAGACGATGACCATATTACGCGTATTTACAATAATTATAGATGTATATAAAAATATATGACCGTGTGTCTGTGTATGTGTGCGAGCGCGCGCGCGCGTGTGTGTATAAATTAAATCGACAAAGAAACAAGATAATGTACATAATTATTATATTATATTGTACGTAAACAACAACGTGAACAAAATAAACGGGTTGATATGAAAGCAAAGAGCATACGAATTCTTGTACTTATAGGTGTCACTTAATGGCAAGGTAATGCATTATCGTTTTATAACTATTTTCAATTATTAATGGAAATTTTGTGTCGTTACTCATAATTTTTTATGTCTCTTTTTCCATTACTGGCAATTTTATTTTTAATGAAACGATTTTCAGTATTCATAACTTAGAATCGAACGTTATTCGGCAGTCATTATTTTCAATAAAATTGGATTTAAAAAAAAATTATGTCTTTAAAAAAACGTTTTTTAAACATTTTTCTTATTAATTTTTTTTACCGATACGCCCTTTACAGATAGGTGCCCTTCATTTCTCGGATTCTCCTGTGTCTGCACCGAAGCGAGCTACTTCCGTTCATTATTGCCCCGTTATTATTATCATCCATTCATTACTTTTGATGAATTATGCAAAAAAATCTACATTGCTCATTAAAAATAATACATAATGCAATTTTTCTTCCATTGAAAATTTTACAACCCTGCTAGATAGATATCCACTTTTAGTTTTCTTAATCTCCATTGCTGTTCGCTATTTGAAATTATTAAAGAAATACACGCTCAACAAAAAACATGTCCTATGACGAACATGTTGAATTAAACTCATTTAAGTGAAACGTAAATCATCGCTGCTAGTTTCCGACAATTTCTTATTCTTGAGATACGTTGTAAGCAAAATAATATGTCGTTGATGCTGACACTCCATGTGACAGGCGATTGAATAATTTGTCCGCGAATCTTTTGTTTTGCAAAGGCTGTCAAAAATATTGTATTGAGTATCGAAGAGTTAACTGGGCACTTTTAACGCGCGAACCGTTAAAAGGCCCGCCTCCAAGATGCACACGATACTTTATGTAACAAAACCGTTTTATTCAAGCTCTACGCACTGTTACAAAGGCGTCCATTTGAACTGAACCGATGTTAAATAACTGTAGCGCCCACGGGCGAGACCCTGGCGGGGTCCAGGGTCGAAGCCCCGCTGTGGGGGGAAGCCCCCCCCCCCCCGCTGAATAAACGGTACGTAAATCTGAGGAAACAAAGTGCAAGGTTCGACTTTGCACCCTTGTTCTTATATAAAATCCGTTCGTAAATCGATCTAGTCCAGAATAAATATCTAGTGAATTCCATGTCAAATTTACAAAATTGAATGTCGCATTAAATTTAAACGTCAAGATGGATTTTGCCTAAATTTGATACAATACATCATGGAAGATAGTGCGACTTTATACCAAATTTTCATCCGATATCTCAAAAATTGTGGAAGCTAGAGCGCGCGCCCCGATTTTTGAAAAATTTCAAAACGACACAAAATATGAATGGCTTGATGGATTTTGCCCAAATTCAATACGAAAAATCTTTCGATAATAGTGCGACCTTGTGCCAAATTTTAGTCAGATATCTCGAAAATTGCGCAAGCTAGAGTGCGCACGTCGATTTTGAACCAATTTCAAAATTCTCTAAAAAGACAAGCACTGCATGAATTTCGCTCAAAATCGGTACCAATGATCTTCCTAAAGGAGTGCAACATTTTACTGAAATTGAGCTCGATATCTCGAAAATTGTGTGAGCTAGAGAAAAAAAATCGATTATTGAAAAATTTTGAAATCACCTAAAAACAAAATAACTGCATAGATTTTTCCGAAAATCGAATCAAGCAAGGCGCCTGGAACCCTTTACATGTGTGATGAGTTTTAGCTTGATATCTCAAGCCGTTCTCAAGTTATGAACGTTAAACCAATGCTACACACACACACACAAACACACACACGCACGCACGCACGCACGCACGCACGCACGCACGCACGCACGCACACACACACACACACACACGCACACACACCCACATACATCCGGACATTTTTTCTGAATGTGATTTTTAGATGTTTTGGGACACTCTGAACGCGTTTCCATGAACTTCTCGAAAAAAATTTTTTTCATGAAAACAAAGCTTCCTCTATGAAGAAGCAAAAACCCCTTTTTTAAATAAATAACCTAAATAACCTAAATTTACTGTTCGTTCTTATCACCAATGTATAGTGCGCGTAAAATGCAATAACTTTGCCATTGCAACTTTTTTTCCATCTCCTCCGGCTTACGAATTATAAGCAAAATTCGAAAAATCCTACGATTTTCAGCCCCTGAGAGGGTCCGTCTGCTAAATTGCAGTTCTAAATGTTCAATTATAATGCAACACTTGCTACGGACATCAAATGATGTAAATATTACGAATGGAATTACCAATTATGATGCAATATCATCGAAGGCTTCAAGGGTGGTTCACACCCCCATATATGCAAGATATGGAAAAACTCAAAAACACGTAAACTTTATTTTCCCATCATGTATACATTGACGAAGTCACATTTCGTTCGAACTAAACCCTCGGAATTATGTTAAAAAAAATCCATTCTCAAATAAATAATGGTCAATTGTTTAAATTAATTGATCGTTCTTATCACGAATGTATAGTGCGCAACAAATGCAGTAACCCCCCCCCCCCCCATTGAAACTTTTTTTCTATCTCCCCTCGTTCACGAGTTATAATCGAAAAACGAAAAATCCCTCGATTTTCAACGGCAGTTTTCACCCCCTAAATATGAGACTCAGCAAATGAAAAAAAATGTACATTATTGATTTGTAACAAATTTGTCATGACATGGAGTCTAACAAGAAGGGCAATTAATATAAGCGGAAAATAAGATAATACACTGTTACGTTCAGACCCGAATATTACAAATATCCGGTGAACAAAGTACACAAAGGGGTGGTCTCTCTTCCACGTCAAGGCGTTAGCCCTTTACTGCGAGTACAGAGACCTCGCCCTATCATGTTCGAACTAATGACTTTTACCTGGTGTTGGTGGAAGAGCGGTGTTTAATTACAACCGATCTCCACTTGTAGACGGCGATTTACTGTATCCTGTTGAGACTTGACCAAACGATCAGATGTTGAGGGTCAGGTGGTTAAGTGAGGCACGAGCGGTTTTACGTCGCACAACGATTTTTAATGTTCGGCTTTAGAGTCACAGTACAATTTTAATTGTCGAAGGTTCACACGGTTGATTTAACGATGTCGATACTCAAAAATGTAGTACAATTCGCTTTAAAGTCGCAGTACAATTTCACTTGTCGAATGTCCCCACTTATAATGTCAATATATAAATCACGCGGCTCGTCACCTACGTGGAAGAAGACACCCGGGTCTTAAGGTACCGAAGATCAGAATATTCTTACGGTATCCCTTGTACAAAATTATTATTGCATACAGTTGGAAACGATTGAATGGTGAATCGTTCCCAATCGTTCTCTATTGAGGTATTCTTTTTCCAATCATTTGCAATTTTGTTCCTAATAGCTCGAGAGATTTTCAATTGTTCTCAATCATTCTTTTTTCAATCGTTCCCAAATGTTTCTTATCAGTCAAACGTTTTTCATTCGTTTCCAACCATTCCCAATCGTTCCCAGTCGTTTCAATTTTATCAATAGAGAATCAAAAGCGATGCCATCTGTCATCAGTATCATAACACCCGCGAAGAAGAGACCGACATCCACGGAGCTCCGACGAATCCTGGGAATGAAATATTGACACCTGAAGACCGGTTACAGATCTTTGATTGACGAATATGATTCGTGACGATCGTTCCCCTACTCCCAGCACTTCGGGTGATGAGGAACAATAATTAACAATCATTCTCAAGCAATAATTATTGTTCAATAAAAAAAAAATCAAGGATTAGTGGTTCTTGTGATACGACTCGATAACATTATTTATAAGAATTTTGGTGGCAATTCTTCGATTACAGGAAAATAATTTGGATTGCAAATTTCTAATGTTCTTTGAAATTTGGGCAACATTGAAAAAAAAAGTGGAACAATTCTGCTCAGAAATTGGATGGACGTTTTCAAATAATTCCTTAAGCCAGCGTGCTGCTACTAATACGCATAACCTATAAATCATACGTCCCCATTGAGAACGGTAGAAAACGATAGACGGCTTCAATCGTTCCGAATCGTTCAGGACCCAATTAAGAAACACAGTTGGGAACGATTGAAAATTTGCTTCAATTGTTCCCAATTATATCCAATAATATTTCTTTAGAAGGGGATCCCCATTGAGAACGGTAGGGAACGATAGACGGCTTCAATCGTTCCGAATCGTTCAGGACACAATAAAGAAACACAGTTGGGAACGATTGGAAATTTGCTTCAATTGTTCCCAATTATATCCAATAATATTTCTTTAGAAGGGATCTTCACAATAAATAGAGTCTTTTGCAATAAACAAGCGACACCGTAGACTTATGAGGTCTTTCAGTGCAGCCTGAGAGGTTCTCTTGGCCTTTTAGATACTTATTTAGTTTAATTATCTGGACTCTTTGGTCCCTTTGTAATTGTTTGATCATATTTATTCAATTCAATCATCTGGACTCTTTGGTCCCTTAGTAATTGTTTGATAATATTTATTCAATTCAATTATGTGGACTTTTTGGTCCTTTTGTAATTGTTGAACTGATTTGTTTTAATTCAATTTAATTCTCTCGAGTTATCAGTTATTTAATTGATCGACTTTAATGGGCGCGAGGGTCAATACCGACTTGGCCAAAGGATACAACTGGACTGCGTAAATTGTGCTATCTCGATGGCACGAAAACATTTTATGTCCAAATTGTGAATTGAAACGATGGACACAAAAGATTCCAAGTCCAACCCGCAAAAGAGACGGTAAGCACAAAAAGATTCTAAGACCGTTCGCGTAAACGATTCCAAGTCCAAACTGTAAAATGAAACGGTAGACGCAAAGATTCGACGTTCAATTGCGGAAAATGATTCTCAGTCCAAACCGAAATAATAATTGGTGGACGCAAAGACGAGATCCCGTTCTTCCAGAGTAACGGTACTGTCGAATGTTGTCGAATAACTGCCTAAATGCTAAAAATCCGGGCTTTTATACTCTGGAACATTGTCCCGTTTCATTCTATCTTAACCTCGTCGCTTCTAAATATTGGATTGAATACGTGATTTCCTGCACGTTTGAGACTGCGCATACGTTCGCTAGCTGACATTGGCATACGCAAACTCTTTTGATGCTTGACGAAAAAAACAAGTAATATCCACTAGGTTCCCGTGTCGCAGGCATCGTGTTTTCGCGATGCTATGAAACCTGATATTGTATCGACGCGTATCGAAGAATTAAAACAGCCATAAAGAAGCCAATGTTTATATTGGTCTTTATCTATCTGAGAGCGAGCGGTGGGTCCGCGCGAGTGACAGCTACATGCATCCTCATGCGAGTGAAAAAAATGTAATTTGCTTTTGTTCGCCCAGAGCGAGTACGATTGACTAGTTTCTGTGTCGCTCGAAGGCGTTAGATGGGAGCAAATCATAATTCGAAAATTACGGGAGCTGTTTCTCCGGCCGTGGACCCTGAAAAAATGGAGACGTCATCGCCAAAACGCTGCGCAGCCGCCGTTTTGGAATCAATTGCTTCAAAAAAATTATTGTATTGTTACGTCCGCGTTTCTCGGTTTCGTCGAGAACGCAGCACATCCACAGGGTTGCTTCACTTTTAGGTGAGAATGCGAGGGATTAGGAGCAATTGCCGAACGATCGATATATGACAGGATTTTTACTCACCGGCGTTGTTGATAATGCAACCAACCCAATCCCAGAACCTCGCAAATGTTGTTGAGTCGTAGGGAACGCTAGGATAGGGGATATCGAACTTACTGACGTACTCACTGTTTCATAACGAGTAAAAACGTATATTAAGACTGAATGCACAGGTACACAATTATGGTGAATACACAATTACGTGGGTACACAATTATGCGGATACACGATTAATGCTATTCAATCACGGTGATGTGAGGTGAGGTATGGTGTCCGAGCGACGATGATTTAATTTGCGCGGTTATAAGGTTTTAGTTCGCGCCGTATGACTATTCGAAGATGACTGTCCTGTCCCGCTGTTCGATGCAGCGAACAGGACGATCTAAGATATTTCCCCACCAACAGCCCGTATAAAAAAAACACTGGAATTTCGAGTGCTTGCACTCTAAAACGAGTGTAAACACTTGATTTCGAGTGTTTACGCTTAAATTTGAGCGTAACACCCTGAACCTTTGACAGTGCACCCTGAAGTATTTGTCTCTCCAGGTTGCACCTTTGTAAACCAACGTCTCTGTATAAGTTTTTCATTTGTTTCCTCACATGTTTCTCGACGTAAATAAATTTCGAATTTATATAGAACAACATGTTGAGGTTGTTAACGGAAATTTTCTTCTGTATGGCAAACGATTGTACTTTTGCGGTTACCAAGACAAATAGTTTTGGGTGTTCGGTCCGTATGAGCCTGTAGCCGCAGACAAGATATTCCGATCGTTTGGCCAATGCAAAAGTTGTACTTGTAAATTGTTGTGCCGCTTGTGCGATCGATAGGGAGCAGATGGAAAGGCACTTTAATTATTATTTATTTATTTTTACGTGGGTTTCTACCGTGAAGGATTCGAATTCACGAAGATAAGTGAACAAATCAGTTTATTCAGTTGTATTTATCGATGAACACAGGGTTTTTACAATGCTTTATTTAATTTCTATCGCGAAGGTTATTCTGACCGGACCGTGACTCGAATTGGCGTACGCCTAGACGCAATCTATTGGTGTAATTCCACGGAAAGGGAGTCCCCTGCGGAAGGCAGATTCACGATGCAAAAATAAGACTGACTCTTGGTTGGTAGCTGGGTTTCCCATTACGACTTCCAACCAAGGGTTCAATAATCTAGTGATATAGGTTAACAAAATGTATACGATATGAAGTGCTGACTATCCGTCAGCATTCGGAGGTTCAATGACTGTTCGCGTCAGCTGCTGACGGGCGGTTGCTTTTTGCACGCGGGCGCTGAACTTGCGAGTCATTGCCCTCGCTTTCGACATTCTCTGGGAATGGCGAAAGTTGCATGAACTTCCTTATGAGTTTTTATAGTGAATTTTGGGGGCGCAACAGATCCGTTGTAAGTGTGTATACGGCGGGCAGATTTGGTTCATCTTCGGTGGTCGTAAATTTTGAAGCAATCCCTTCATATAAGATCTCGTACATGTTGAAATTGCAAGAGTCCAATGGGGCTTTTCTCTAGAATACGCCCTCGATGTCGACGCAGTGCCCCTCGGTGAACTGGCATTGCGTGCCTGATTAGAGACTAATTCTTCCCGCTCGGAGGTTAACCACAGCCTGGTAATTATATAGCAAGATCTTCACAGATGCGTGTACGTCTACGTTGCCTCATGTCCCGAATGGATCGCTGTATTGGGTCTCTTCACATTTTCCATCCATGGTTGTTGACCCAGCGAGAGTGACGCTTCTGGTTGTGGTGTCGTTACGACGAAGTCCGTCGATCTCTGCTGTGAACCGAAGTCGAATGATTCCTATTTCCTGCAGGCGTCCACACGATGTTTCATCCAATCCATGTAAATATCCTTGACATGCGTTGTGGACGAGCGAGTTGTGCAAATGCATTCCGCAATAGTTTATAATACGGGAAATCTGGATCTTGCATTGGACTAAGGCAGTGCCGGAAAATTTCGACATTTGTAGTAGTTGTATGTAGGTCGTTGATTACGGTTCGCTTGACGGAATGTCACATTTTTTCACATCGTTCAAGGATAGTGTCGTGAAGTTCAGTGTCGATCCTCCACAATCGTAGCCGACCAAAGCCTCGGTAGAACGAGCTGCTCCCATCAGGACGAGCGCTGCGATAAGGATGTGCTTCGTGATGAACCTTGGTTTGGCGTGCCCTCGTTAGTCGGTCTGCAGCGTATTCAGTAACAAAAGGGTTCCTATAGTTTTGTCATCGGTAGCTTGTTTGCATGGACGACTTTAGGTTTCCCTTTAAATTCTATTTTGACGTTCGCTTCAGAAAGAATTTCAAGCACTTGGCAAGGGTCGCTGTATTGATCATAACATTTTCCGATTTTTGGTTCCTTTAGAACGAGCTCCTTGTCTCCAACCTTCAAATTCTGAGGGTTGATCTTCTTGTCGCAGTAGACCTTCGATTTTTCCTTGGCATTTTGCAAATGTTCGGAATTCGTTTCCGAAAGACCATGGATTTTTTTGAATAATTCCCGTAGGTATTGCGCGTACGTTTTCTCGTGCTGCTCTTCGATCCTGTCGTTGGCTGCTGGTTGTCTCGCCAGTTTTCCGAAAACTAATTCGTGAGGTGTAAATCTCGTTCTTTCGTGTTGGTTAGTGTTATAGGAAAACATTGCCATCTCTAGGGATTCGTCCCAATCATTTTGCTTATCCACGTAGTGTTTCAGATATTCCACGAGAACGTGATGAGAACGGTCGATGGATCCGTTAGACTGCGGATGGAATGATGTCGTCTTGTATTGCTTTATTCTAAATTTCTTTGCTAACCCTTTCATAAGACTGCTACAGAAATTCGTACCCTGGTCGGTCAAAAGTGCCCTCAATGCTCCGAATCGGGCAACGAATTGTTTTACGAAGGCGTCGGCTATATCCGCCGCCGTGATGCGGTGCATCGGGATTCCCAACGAGTATTTCGGCAAAAGCTCTTGTATCGTGAGAATGTGTGTGTTTCCCCGTTTGGTAATGGGAAATGGGCCAACGATGTCCATCGCGATTTTGTCGAAAGCAGACCCCGGTGTGTCGGTAATTATCATGGGTTGTTTGGTTTTAACCAGAACAAGTTTCTTCAAGTGACACTTCCGGCAGTGTTGAATATATTCCTGAATCCTGAACATCAATTTTCATATTTGTCCAGAAATAATTCTCGCATATTTTGTTATAGGTCTTCGTCACGCCTTTATGACCGCCGATGAGAGAATCGTGGCATTCTGCTATAATATCGTTTCCATCTTCTTCTGATGGAATTCGAACGAGTTGTTTACATACTGTGATTTTAATTGACAAATTGCCGAGATGCCGGCACAATTTTTCTTACACTCTTGCCCAAGGTATGTTATCTAAAACCTCGGTTTTAACTACGATTATTGAATCTATCATTAATTCGGTAACAACTACTCGAAAAGATTGCATCGATTCTTCGAGGTCTTTCATTACAATATTGCATCGCAAGTCGGAATTCAAGAGGAGTTCTATTAACAATCTACTTCCGACGCGTTCGATCCGTGCTCGAAGCAACCCTAAATCCCTATAGACCGGCAAAGTCCATGAGAAAGCTAAATCCTTTGCTCCGGCGTCGATAGTTTGATTTTTGGTTGTTATGAAAAATAGCAAGTTATCTTTGCGCATCGCGAGTCTGTCCCTGGTTTCGACAATTTGAAACGTACTTTAGCGGTGCAGGAGAAATTGACCTACCCGAGTCGATAGAAGAATCGGCAGAAATTTCGGCCATTGCATCTTCCGTATTAAGTTCCCCGTCTTCGGGTATCGTTTGGCAATTTTTGTTATCGCTGTCTATTGAAGCTTCTCTCGAGCAACCGGCTAGTTCGCTCATTGCCGATTTTTCGCTTTTTAGTCACGTGAAAATCTAAAATATATTCGTTATCGGAAATGCTTGAATGAGCACGTGTGCGAATTGGCGTAACGACGAAGACTGATTTATTGTTCTCAGGAGGATTCCGTGATAAAGCGTCTGCGTTGCTGTCAGCTCTTCCCGGTTTATAAACGATTTTATACTGATAATTTTCGAGTTTAAATCGCCATGCTACCAGTCGATTGGCTGGATCTTGTACAGAATGGAGCCAAACTAGCGGTTTGTGGTCTGTCATCGGTAAGAATTCCCTACCGTAAACACAAGGTCGGAAATAATTTACGCAATATACTGTTAAGCCTAGCGTTTGAACGAAAAGGCTTTGCTTTCTTATTTATCGAATATCATTCTACCTCCGCCGACATAGTAAGAATTATTTTGTCTACGGATCATCCGGCCGTCTCACATTGCGACGCTGCAAAACTTAATCCCTTCACGGCGTCGCGATAGCCACGTCCGGTCTTCCGCGAATCATAACAGCGCGCAATTAAACAAAGCTTCGCGAAGCAGAGGTCGAATCTCGACACCTCTCCTGAGGTGGACCCCCGCTCTTGCTCGCTCTGGATCATCCAGCGAACTCCGTCGCAAATCGAGGGATGATCGACAGAAGCCGTCGTAATGTTGTCGCGTGAGGACATCCTCTCCACAGTAATCAATTGTTCGCGCTAATTTCGACTCATTAATAACGGAATAATAGAAACTCGACTTAATAATACGAAGCGTTTGTTGCAACGTTTAATAAGTATTAACCGCGAGAAACTATTATTTGTACTCGACAAAAAGTGATAAAATACGTGAATAAAAATCATCCTTCGCTTAAAATTGTGCGCTTCTCCTTTGTGTTAAACCCGAGGTGATCTTTCTAATTCCTGGAGAGTCCTGATCCCTCGCCTGTTTCACATCGCCCCAACCGAGGTTCGTAACTCGTTCTTCATTGACGTCGCCTGTTTGCCAAAAACAGAAACCTAAGGAGACGAGGCCTGTGGCCAACGTTTCGATAAGTATGCTCATACACACAACGTTCGACCAACTTCACATATTGTTACGTAATAAAATTGGTGATCCGGAAACCTTAGGTCTTTCGTTGACGAATTCCCTCGTGAAGTGTATTTTGCACGAGGGCAGAACTGACCAAGGACGCTAGTTGGATCCGAGATCCTTTTACGAGCCATATGCGTAACAATACGATCGTTAGACATTCCTTATCGACAACAGGATATTTTTATTCTGCTTTATTTAAGATTCGCGATGCTTGTGATATCGGTCGGTCACTGCCTATCTTGCGTTGGCTGAGTACACCGCCGATTGCGCTAGCTGAAGCGTTTGTTGTAATTATGGAAGATGCCGTAAAGTCAGGGTGCTGAAAAACTGGTTCTTTACAAAGCGCATCTCTCAACTTAGAAAACGTATTTTCTTGTGTGTCTGTCCATTGGAAGACGACTTCCTTTTTTAATAATTGAGTGAGCGGCTTTGCAACACCTGAAAAATGTTCGATAAATCGACGATAATAACCAGCCAACCCGAGAAATTGCTCAATTCTAATCGGATTGGTCGTTCGTGGATAGTCTTTCAATGCTACGAGCTTTTTGGAATCCGGTTGAAAGCCGTCTTCGCTTATAAAGTGCCCCAAATAAACTACTTCTATCCGTAGAGATTTGCATTTGTCTGGTTGCAGCTTCAGGCATGCACGACGCCGTCTTTCGGCTAACCGGTTGAATTTTATTTCGTGTTCGCGTAATGAACTCGCAGACAATACAATATCGACGAGGTACACGAAGAGTTCTGTCCCTTGTAATCCAATCGGCACACGATCCATCGATCGGTGGAATGTGGCTGGTGCGTTTTTGAGCCCGAAGAGCATTCGTGGAAACCGATGATTTCCAAATGGCGTAGAAAAAACTGTTCTGTGGGCGTCTTTCGGAGAGACTTGAGTTTGATGAAATCCGCTTGCAAGATCAAAAACAAAAAAATATTTGGCACTGCCCGATTGATCGAGAATTTCTGTAATGTTTGGAAGCTGATATGCATCACCTATTGTTTTCTCGTTTAAGGGGGGGGTAACGTTAATTCAGGCAAAAAAAGGCACATTTTTCTGAATTTTTTTTGACGACGCGGTTAAAATCTATTTACTAAAACCAATGATCCATGAGAGTATACTATTCGAAGAATATTATGTACAATTTTTATAAAGAAATATTGAAAAATACGGCAATTACAGCAATTATTTGGAAGCGTTTCGGAAAAAAGAAGAATTGTGGTGCCCCTCAGAACTCGGTGCTGGATCATCTGAAATAAAAAAACCAAAGTTTTTTTGTTAGATAATCGTTTTCCCCAGGTAACATCGTGAGGGTTTTTTTGAAATTTCAATTTTTCACTTTTTGGGAACACTTTGAAGTGAAAAACGCGATTTTTACGAAAAAAATCGGCTAATTTGTTATTGTAAAATAAAAAATATTAACAAATTTAAAAAAAACTCCACGATGTTACCTCGTAAATTATGTACAGAGATAGTGTTTAAAATTTCAAACGGGTCGGTGCAGTAGTTTTGAAGTTATGAGGGGCACCGACTTTGAAAACGTGAGTTGTGGGAAAAACGCTTTAAAGTTTTGAACACTATAACATTTGAATTAAAACGTTTATAAGCGAGTTTGATCGGCTTACCTCACACTGAATCATCGATGCCAGGTCCATAAGCGACGATGCTATTATCGTTGATGTCTAAAGCATCTTTTTGTTCCTGTCGACGACGAATCTAACTCAACACTTAACAAAAACGGAGCTACAATGATACGAAAATCGAAGCGCGCGTGTAAGTCTCCTCGATATAACGTTTACTGCTACTCTAAATTATATATTCTACACTGACTAAATATACAGTACAGGTACGTTTGTACTCGTGTTGACATTTCTATAAAGAAAGGTGAGGGCAAAGGTTAGAGATTATATAGAGAGCGAAACAGCCAGATAACAAGAGCGCGATCGAGCTGGTCAGTTGATTTCTGATGCGCTGTCATGGATGAAGCGCGGTTGCTTAGACCGCTGTATCTTCGTTAGTTTTGCTCTGATTCATCTGAAATTTCCACACAATATTCTTGAAAGGTTCTCCATTCAGAAAGTGAAATAAACAAAAAATGCAAAAAAAAAAGTTTAAAAACGTTACCCCCCCCTTAATGTACGATAATCAATTGCCATTCTGTTACGTCCTGACCCGAATATTATGAGTATTCAGCGAACGATGCACACAAAGGGGTGGTATCTCTTTTGCGTCAAGGCGTTAGCCTTTTACTGCGGGGACGGAGACCTCGCCTTATCATGAATGAATAACGACTATTACCTGGTGTTGGTGAGGATCAGCGTTTTATCTACGACCGGTCTCCACTTATGGTCCTTGATACTTCCGGATTCTGTTGCAATCGACTGAATGTTCCGATGCAGGGAGTCGCGAAGTTGATTGAGACACAAGTGATTATATGGTTCACAATGATTTTTAATGTTTGATTTCACAATACAATGTCGATGTTTCACAGTTTTCGGTTCACAATGTTAATTCTCAAACAAAATGTATCATTCAATAGTTCACACGGCACAACTGCTACGCGGATACTGGGTTTAGATGTAATTTCCAATTGCTAAATGTTCCGAATAGGTGGACTCTTTGGTCATTCGGATATTGATTTGTTTTAATTCAACTTGATTTGGTTCGAATAGCTGGACTCTTTGGTCATTCGAATATTGATTTGTTTTAATTCAATTTAATTTGCTTCGGCGTGAAATATTTGAAATCCCAACCGTATAAATAACGTTGGGAATGAAAGATTGCAAATCCAAACCGTAAATGAAACGGTGGACTGCAAGGCTGGATCCCGCTCTCGAAGATAAGCGGTACTGTTGAATATCGATGGAATACTGATTTGATTGGAAATAAGTCACAGTTTTGATACCCTGGCCGCGGTGAATCTGACTCTTTGTTTAGTCTTCCGGCCATTCGTCTTCTTTCGTCGTGTTCGATAAAAGAATGCGATCGGATCATCGACTAATAAGTTACCTTTTATGTATTTGAGAGTGAAAGGTCGATAGATGTATCGTAACTACATATACTCTATCCTTGTTCATCCGGCGTGAGCGCGAATTACCCGCCTACCTGACTCCTATCGTACAGTCGTTCGGTGGCTGACATTCGATACCTCTCGCACAGCGCGAAGAATCGTGGTAAAAAGATGACGCTAACGTCCGGTAATCAGATCATATAGAATAAAAAGAATGTTGATGTCGGTGTGCCTCTATACGGAGTATATGTGATCTTGTACATATGTATAAAATATTTCGATGCGGACACGATTTACCCGTGCCTTCGCTGCTCGCATGCATTGGGTGGGAGCGAGGACGTAACAATTCGCCATTTAGGTTTCCCCGGTGAATCGGCCCCGTTTACCACGATCCAAAGCGACGAGCTATATGGTGAATCCGAATGTTCTATGATTTTTCCGTCGATTTAATTTTCGACTTGTTTCGTAATTGCGTCCTCATGGGCTGGTGGAAATCGATATTGGCGCGTACAAACCGGTTGATCGTCCGTCGTCGTGATTTTATGATCAATCATATTTTTCGAGTCTAAAAATTCTCCTGGAATTAAAAAGAGATCACGTGCGTCTTTTATCGAAATTTCAACGCTTGCTCGCTCCTCATAGTTAAGACGGTCGAGTCGCAACAGCGATTTTATTTTTGAGAGTACCGCGTTTATGTCCGTCGGTCGTGATTTTACCGTCTGTACTATTCAATCGCCCGTTTGTCGTTCGTGAATTCTCGTTCGAAGTTTACAACGTTTGGTCTGCCCCCGACGGATTGTGTAGACTTTCACCGTTGTCTGGGTCAACATTGAGAAGCTCGAATGCCTCTGAGGTCACCGTCAGGACGGCGAGCTCCACATCTTCACCAGTTGTATTGAACGCTCTTAAATACGCGACGCCGTTTGTATTAGTAACAATGGATTCACCTACATAAATTCCTTCGCGAACATCCAAACGCGGGATGTGACCGTCTTTAATATCGATATTTCTTACGCGCACGTGATAGACGATGCTTGATCGGCTCGGAACTGTTATGGTTTCGCGAGCTTTAAATGGTACAACGCGGTCTTTCCACTTCAAGATCTGCGAATCCCAATCTGTACTTGCTCGATTTAATCCGTAAAATTGCGCGCTTAATATTGCATCCTGCGTTATCATGAATGAATTTTTCACGACGTGAAACTTGAATGTTGTACCCAATAAATCGATGTCCGTAGATCCGATCGTATAAACGGGTTTTTCCGAAGTTCCTTGTAGCTTAAGGGGGGAGATAAATGTCGATACATGAAAATGACGGGGTTTTTTGTGATTTTTTTCAAGACACTTACAAACATCTAATCATTTTACAATTTTTACACATCATAAATACAATATTCAAGGACAGAATAAAAATTTTTTTTAAGAAAAAAAAACAAAATGAGGGCTATAACGCAATCCAAATGGAGTCCGGTCACGCTCGACCTCTCAAACGGTATACACTGCAGCTCTCTGAATATTCATCGGAAACAAAAACCCAAAAAAATGTCAATTATTAACCATATTTTCTTTGATGTGAACCTCTAAAATTATAAAAAAGTCGAAAATTAAAAATTTTGTATCGTTTTTTAGAAAAAGATGATTTTTGCGTGAATTTTTCAAACAATTTGTTTAAAAAAGTATTATTATTTAATGTAATTGTTGTAATCATGTAGGTACAAACTAAAGAGAATGTCATTGACTATATGTACACCAAATTTCAACTCAATCGGACAATTAGTTTTTGAGTTATGATATATACCAATTACGAAAATGTAGTTTCGAAAAAAACGCGATTGAAAATAAAGTACTCTGCGCAATGCCGAGCGCGCCGTACCTGCGGTAGCCGGACGACGCTTTCCCCGACACTGCGCGCTCCTTTCTATAATGGAGCATAATTTTCGTTCTATTCAATATTTTCGATTTCAGTTCGTCGCATTTTAAAGCTAAAGGTCCATACTAATTTTTAAAGCAAAAAAAAATCGATTTTTTTTTGGTTCTACATGTATCTCCCCCCTTAAGGATGTCGACCGCATTTATTTTTACGTTTTTGTTTAGAGATTTTATTTTTATCAAATTTGGATCGGATCCGGTGTCCACTGATAGATCTATTTTTTTATTAAAGTGTGGAGCTTCGATCTCTATTGTTGGAACAAACGTGCTCTGACCTAAGCGGAGGTTGACGGTACGGACTCGTCGTTTGCTTCTACTGCTCGTACAGGGCGCTCTGTCGCGTTGTCGCTGCAGCCTGCACCCTGATTTGCCGAGGGTTTTCCCGCGTTTTCCAAATTTTCAAGATGTCGCAAACACGTTTCCGGCAAATGTTTTCGGTGTGGCCGAGGTGGTGGTAATTTTTTTCGAGGCGCCTCCGGAGATTCACTGTCACCCGCTTAACTTTCAATATTTTTCAATGAAAATTTAGGAAAATATTGTTCAAATGTCGTATTATTATATGGAAATTGAGTGAATAAATTTACACTATTTGTATCGCCAGAAAAATATCTTAAAAACATGCTTCTTTTTCGCCCAGTTAACCTGACCCCTCCCCCCCCCCTTAAGGTCGATTGTGTTAAATTAAAATAGGTATAGCAAAATGAATTGTCAATAAATAAATGACTCAAGGAACACCTCTTAAAACATAGAATAAAATCTCAATTAAATATTCCAAAATTTTTTTTAGATTTTTCGGATGCTTTTTACAGGTTAACTTAAATTGCGATGTCTTGTTCGAAAAATTTGGACATCTTGAAAAACGTACGAATCACTATGTTCATCAACAAACTGTAAAATATTACAAGCTTCTCAGCAAACTGTTCGAACTCACAATTGCCAGAATCATTGGAACTAAATTTTCATGTCCATGATCGCAAGTCGAAATTATTATTTTTTTCAACGCAGCAATATTCGCCACGTTGTAAATTGACCGAACGATAACGGGTTATTTCTCAGTCCATAATTATCGGCAGGCAACTTTTTAGGCCGCTGCGTGCTGCATCAAAACTCTCTGTAGAAGAAAAAAAATGTTTTTCTTAAATTCATGTCCTGCTCACAATCTCATGCACGTCCGTTACTATCGTTGAAAATTCGTATGCTCGATGTACCTTCAGAGGCGTAATGGCGTTGGTAAGTTGAAGACCCAGACTTCTAGCAAAAACGATCGGGGCGGCCGTGCCTGTGTACAATCTGTGCAGCGCATCGATCGCCAGCATCGTGGGAACATTGTGCCTCTGTCTCAACGTTTCATATTCGGAAAGATACATCATGTCGCCGAATAAAGCACCGTTATTCGCACCCTTGGCCAGTAATTCGACCAGAACGGCGACATCACCGAAACCCAAATTTACACCTTGACCGGCCAACGGATGAACTCTGTGTGCCGCGTCACTGCAACAAAAAATAGGTCTATCGTCGTTATCACATTTTTCATACACGCAAAATACACTAAATGGAAAAATTGAAGGATATGAAAAAAATGTGAAAATTGTAACAATTTTCGAGAGGTCTGCAATTAGTTAAAAAATTGTTGAAGAGCGGAAAAAGCAAATCAAAGCTCTAAATCTCTAGTTCTGAGGTCTTGGGTTTAAGGGGTTATAAGCAGTTGGAAATATTAAAAAATCGATTTTTCGTTTATACAACGAAAAATTGAAATATTAGAAGCTGCTAATGATGCGGAGGGTTCATTTCATGGCTTTGGCATAGATGACTTCGTGTAAGTTGAAAAAAAAAATTTTTTTAACGATTTTTGAAACTTTAAACGCGTTTTCCCTGAAACGGTGTTTTTAAAGTCGGTTAGCACGATTTGTTAAAAACGGCGCAATTCTTTCGACAGCTGATAACTCAGCAACGAATCATCGTACATAGCTCCAGGACCACTTGAATTCAAGGGTAAGAATCAATGTAAAAGAGCGTTTGGATGGATAAACTGAAAAAAAATTTACTGAAATTCCCGAAGCTTCTGACATTTTTACCGCTGATTTCTTCATTGTTACTCAAAAAAGATCGATGAAAAAAATATTAAAACTCAAGATCTTAAAGTAACAGATTTGAAGGTTGATATCAGTGATGGGCAAATTTGGACTTGAGGAATCCCGAAGTCCAAAGTCCGGGTGGACTTTGGACTTCGCAACCGTGAGAGTCCAAAGTCCGAAAGGACTTCGGACTTTGCAACCGGAGGAGTCCAAAGTCCGACGGGACTTTGGACTCCTGCGGTTGCAAAGTCCGAAGTCCTTTCGGACTTTGGACTCTCACGGGACTTCAAGTACAAATGTACTTCAGGGCTGCCACTGGTTGATATAGTTTATAATGGGAAAAATGATGTATTAGTTATATTGATTAATATTAAGTAACTAAAATAATGGTAATAGTAACAATGGTAATAATAATAAACAAAGCAAGTATAATAAAATAATAAGATATAATGATAGGTAAAGAAAACTGTGTCATTATATTATTATATAATTACCTCATTCTATATTATTAGTATTAAATAAATTATTGATATTTATTAATTTATGGTGGCATGTATGGGGGTCAAATTACAGGCAAATGCGATTTTTGCTTGTTTTTTCTCGCTGATTTTATTACATGGAAATAGTGTGTCGGAGCGAAAAATTGCTAAGAATCAATTTTGTGGTGTTTGTTGCAAGGATAACGAAAAAAAAGTTGGAAGGCAAGATTTTATATTTTTCATGGAAAAAAAACCAATTTAAAAAATATAAATCAATTTTTGGACGGTTATGACATTTTAAAAAAATTTTAAATATTTTTTTTTGGATTCCTCGAACTTTTTCCAAAAGGAATACATCTTTTTCCAAATGGAGAAATTCAATCTAAAGGCTCAGCAAAAAAAAAAAATTGGAAAAAAACAATTTATGCAAAATTTGAAATAAAAATATTATATAATGCGATTATATTTCTCAATATTTATTTACAAAATATTTCTAAATTATTAATAAATATCAATATTTTTGTTTTGAAGAGTACTATATCATACGTCGATTGCAAAAAAAAAATTCAAGATATTAAGGTTTCGAAGTGGTCGTGTTGATGTGGAATGCCTCATTAGTATATTTAACTACGATTTAATGAAGTTAAGGATATTATTACTATCGGCTTACCCGACGAGGACCACTCCGGGTTTTACATAAGACGTCGAGTGACCAAAACCAAGAGGAAAAACCGCGCGTGAGCCTTCGACTATACCCGACACCGATGGTTGTAATTGTCTGATAACTCCGGTCTGCAGCGACAATCTTTCGAGCAAAGCCTGAACAGCTTTCATCCCGCTCTCGACCATACCATCCTTGGGATAAACTTTCCACAGGGCATCGTTCAAACTGTCGACGAATTCTTCCTCGGACATTTTGATAAGCTCTTTGGCTCTTTTGGTTGTCACCGACCACACAAGCGAGCTCAATGAATCTGTTAGCTGGAAAAACGTTGGTTAATGAAATACAAATACGATTTCCTGCAATTCGCGAGTTTACATACAGGCAACAACGCTACTGGTCCAGTCGGCAAAAATCTTTGCCACGCGACGAAGTTTTCCGTGGACTGAAAAATTAACATCGAAGTTTTTGTATTATTCGAATATTCGGGAAATCAATTGTAGAAGTAATATTTTGGAAACTTTGCGATTTATTTCTCTGTACCTCGGACAATTGAACCGTTGCCACGATACCCATTTGATCGTAATTCCATTTTAAATATTGGACGTCCATTGCCTGGCGAACACGAGAATTTGCTCCGTCCGCGCCGACCTATTTGAGAACGAAGAAGAAGAGTTTGTTATAATCGCTCGGTTTTGGTCTTCGCTTTGAGGGGACTGAGTCACCTGAAAAGTCGAAGGAAAAAAATTTTTTTTTTTTGTCACAAGATCAATCTACATTTTCATTCTAATTTATCCTTATAAAGTATCTATACTTAGCTATCTTTTCAAATTTTTTCAGAACCATATCAAGCATCCGAACGCTGTGATATTTTTCCAAAGTTTGGGAGCTTGTCGTAAGATTCAGACCGAACAAATGAACCGATCTTAGATTCTGACGTCTCATTTCGTTCAGAAAACGCATAATTCCGGAGTGAATGTGGGAATTTGGAATGCGAGGTACCATGAAGTTATGGTGACCTATTATTAAACTGTTTTTTCACAAACTTTGTTTCCTTTTTACGTTATAGGCTGCCAAAATGTTTGAAGTGCATCAAAAAAAAAATCCCACATTCACTCCGGAATTATGTGTTTTCTGAACAAAATGGGACGTCAGAATCTAAGATCGGTTCATTTGTTCGGTCTGAAACTTACGACAAGCTCCCAAACTTTGGGAAAATATCACAGCGTTCGGATGCTTGATATGGTTCTGAAAAAATTTGAAAAGATAGCTAAGTATAGATACTTTATAAGGATAAATTAGAATGAAAATGTAGATTGATCTTGTCACAAAAAAAAAAAATTTTTTCCTTCGACTTTTTAGGTGACTCAGTCCCCTTAAGGGCGGGGTACGGTATTAAAATTGTTTTTTTTTTGCATTTTTTGTTTATTTTTTCAACTGAATGCATAATATCTCAAGAATATTGTGTCAAAGTTTCAAGTCGATTGTAGCAAAATTGACGACGTTATGAGTATTTGAGTGTTGCTCCGGGCCGGATTTTTATTACGAATTACTAGAGCAGAGGAGCAAGCGGCGCATGACAGTAAAGAAGAAAGAGTTTTGCGTAGACAAATGCAAAAAGATGCTCTAGATCATGTCGATGGAAGCTTTTTGCTCTACGCACCTGGCATCGACGACTCTGTGTGAGTATAAGAAAACTATCGAGTTTTATTTCGAATTTTTCATGGCGCAAAACTTCAAAGCGTTTTCCTGAAACTTGACATTTTAAAAGTCCGTGTTCACGATAACGCGAAATCTACTGGACCAATCGTTTCGAAATTTTGCACACTACTTCTTCACATAATTCACTAGGTATTGTAGAGAGCTTTTTTTTTTAATAATTATTAATTTTACAGCAAGAAATTAGCTGATTTTTATAGCGAAAATCGGTTTTTTTGCTTCCAAGTGCTGCGACAAAATCAAAAATAAAAAAAATAAAAAAATCCCCTCGTGATTACCTCGAGAAATATATCCTTTAACGAATGCATTTTGATTTTTTTGTTTCGGATGATTCTGTTGCGAGTTATGATGAACACCACAAAGCAACTTTTTTTCGAGGCGCTTCCGGAGATTCACTGTCACCCGCTTAGTTTTCAATATTTTGGAATGAAAATTTAGGAAAATATTGTTTAAATGTTGTATTGTTATATGAAAATTGATTGAATAAATTTACACTATTTGTATCGCCAGAAAAAAATCTTAAAAACATGCTTCTTTTTCGCCGAATTAACCTTACCCCGCCCTTAATCCGATAAAACAGGACAGAAAGAACTGTCGGAAAAACAGTTGAGGCTTATAAAATCCATAAATAGCTCCCGGTATGTATCCAGATGCTCGTTCGGGCCTCTACAAATGATATCTAAGTGGCACCTAAGATATTTTCGTTTATTTCGCTCGCCGAAGCACATGTAGCCGAGGAATATCAAAAGAAAATCCGTACTTCACTCTCTCAACGATCACCTTGTCTTCTTTCGGTAAATATAAATCGACCTGAGTCTCATAAACACTATTACTCATCAATATCGTCCGAATTACGATTATATCATCACTGTCAATTATTTTTATTCAAAAACGGATGTGACGAAAAGTTTTTTAATATTTTTTTCTAATTCCATACTGAAATTTGGAATACTGTAATTTCTGTATTTAAAAAAAATGCCCTTCGTCAAACTATTAACTATTATTACTGAGACCCGGTACAAAATAACAAAAACATTGAAAAATACTCGACAGTACCATTGCTACATTCCAGTCGATAAAAACGAAATTTCGTGCAAAGTTTTTTCCGATTCTGAAGAGTTTGTCATTAGCACATTAGTAAAAACGAGAATCAACAACATAAAGAAAATAATATATTTGTGAGTAATTGAGTAATGTAACTTTCTACTTTTTTATAATCAAAAGAACATAAAAATTCAATTATTATTGATTTCATTTATAATTTTTAATTATTATACAGTTTTCAATTTTTTTTCTACGAAATAAGGAACTAATTTATTACCGATTTTGAGATAGCAAAATTAAGCATTTGATTCTAAAATAATTGAATGCCATATTTTTTTTTTTAAAGCTACACTATTCCCCTTCAATATCCATTTTGAATAATTTCGATATCATTATTTTTCATAAAGTTATGATTTTATAAGTAAACTATCGACTATGTCCTTAGTTGCCTTATATTTTGTATTAAAAAAATATTTTTAAAAAAAATTTATCCCAATTTGATAATTGAGACTTCAAGTTAAAGGTTTGGAGAACCTTCGTGAATTTTTTCAGATTTTTCGCAGAACTTTAACAGTTTAAAAAAATGCCAGGACGAAAACGACCCAGGTTTCCAGACTAAAGATGCCACGAAAACGTTTCCAGACTGAGGTTTAATAACGCGAGAGATTCCCAAAACAATAGTGTAGAGTTAAAGTGCTTAATGCAATACGCGATGAATTGCCGCTTGAGGCTTAAAGACGAGTCACAGTCCTGCTGAATCCAGTATGAACTTGTTATTCGTTGTTTCTTCAGCAAGATATGAATTCGAGCAAAAGTAAGCGCTCCTACGTCAAAGTAGACATCCCAAGGAACCTATTGATACCTTACTTTTTTCGATTTAAAGGGGAATGCGAGGGAATGAAGTTTCGGCAGCAAACGTTTCGGGGAAACATCAATTATTTTGTGAATAAAACATGTAAATTTCAAAATGTTAAATGAATTTTGTAGCTTCTTCGCCGATTCCTAGATTTATTGATCCAAACTGAATTTAAAAAAAATCAAAAATCGATTGATTTTCGATTAATATCATAAAATTCTATCCCTTCTTTTCGGTCACCAAGTTTGAAAAATCGTGTTTCATTTTTCGACTTTGACTATTTGTCAACGAAATACAGGGCATCTGATTGATAAGAAACTATAAATACAGTTACTTCGAGGTGTCTAAAATTCGAAGATATATTGAATTGATTCAAGTTCAAGCCCTGACTTTTGGCCAAAAAAGTGCGATTCTGGCCCACTGTGTAAAACAGTAGAAAGTTTCTTTCGTCGATCTGTTGACATGAAATTTTGTCCAAATGTCCACCTTGATTGGTCATTTTTACCACTGTGCGGCGCCCACGATTAAAAAATATTTTGGATTCAAAGAAAAGTCAAACTTGAAAATTTTTTTTTTATTATTTATAAATATATATTATTTTTAAAAAAAAATTAAAGGTGTCTGGAGAGCAACGAAAAATTCATACATTTCACGCCATAATTTGTTTATAAAAATTGAAACGAAATAAAAAATAACTTCAATGGTCGTAAAGAGCATAAAAACCGGCGTCCAAATCACCCCTCTAAAGTTTATTTTGCTGTTGATCTTTGTATTTGCAAGTCGATCAAGTTCTGACGGCCATTTTTTAGATCGTTTTTATAATTTTTTATTCGAAAGTACTCATCGAAAAAAACAAGCCCAATTTTTATCAAATTTTTTTTAAATATATTTTTTGAGATTTTTTTTTTTTTAATAAAAAAAATTTTAAAAACAATGTCTGTTTTTTTTCAACTGAAAAAATTCACAGAATTCTTATGAATTATAAGCAAATTTTCAAACGCTATTGCAAGATGGAGCTTTCAAAACTACCGGAGAAAAAAAATCAAAATCAAAAAATTCGCCAACAAATGTGGCGAATGGTGGGTGTGGATATTGGTGCTGCATTTGTCACGTATACAATTTTTTTATTTTAATTTTTTTCCTCCGGTAGTTTTGAAAGCTCCATCTTGCAATAGGGTTTGAAAATTTCTTTATAATTCATAAGAATTCTGTGAATTTTGTTGGGCGAAAAAAAAACGGACATTATTTTCTTTATTTTTTTTATTTCAAAAAAAAAAAATCTCAAAAAATATATTTTTTTTAAATTTGAAAAAAATCGGGCTCGTTTTTTTCGATGCGTACTTTCGAATGAAAAATTATGAAAACGATCTAAAAAATGGCCGCCAGAACTTGATCGACTTGTCATGGAATGCCTCATGTATTAGAGTGGTCCTTAAAAAAAAAGTTGTCTTGCTCCTTGAGAAATCTGAAGTTGACCTTGAAAAAAGACGATCCTCCAAATTTGAGCTCTTTATCTCAACCTTAAGGGGTGCCTCTGCATTTGAATAAAAAATTTTGGTTAATTTAAATGCACAGGCACCGCTCAAGGTTAAGATAGAGAGCTCCAATTTGGAAGATCTTCTTTATTTGACGTCAAGTTTAAATTTTTCAACTGGGTCGAGACTTTTTTTTAATTTGAAAAAAAAAAAAAAATTCTATTTAAATGCAGAGGCACCCCTTAAGGTTAAGATAAAGAGCTCAAATTTGGAGGATCGTCTTTTTTCAAGGTCAACTTCAGATTTCTCAAGGAGCAAGACAACTTTTTTCTTAAGGACCACTCTAATATATGGGGTATTCCATACGAACCGAACCCCCTTTTCAGCCGATGTTTTTTTATTCTCTCGAAATTGAAAGGAGTTGAAGTATGACGAGAAATAGTGGTTGACTCCAAATCTTAAGCCTCTAGGTTTATTTCTCACTGTACTTCTGTAATTGGTATTTTTACTACTTTCGAAGGTTTCGAGGCGTGGTGAGTCTTTATTTCGGAATTAAATTGATGTTGTCACGAGTGTTTTGGAACGGAATTTTCCTGTTCTTTCATATGAAATTATGAGATCTCAGTATCAAAAATGTTTTCTTATGATTTGAGGCAAAAAAACACAAAAAACTTCATATCTGGAAAAGTATATTTTTTTTCTTGTACCCAATTTTTTGTAATATTCCCATGATTATTCTGAAGCTACTGTATAAATTTCATGATGGAACTCAGAAATTTACGGTACCCAGAAATTTTGGAATATTATTAAAAATTAGAAATACCCGTATTTCTGTATTTCTGATTTTTCATAATATTCCTTACTATATAATAGGGGGTTCGGTTCGTATGGAATACCCCAAATATATGTCAATCAATATACTAATTATACTGTTAATTATATTAATTTTTAGGTCGTGTATGCTCACTAAAATATAATAATATCACCGATACGACAACACAAACAATGAACGAAAACCAACAACAACCATAACCATAACAACAACGAAACAACCATATAATTGTTACCGTAACAATTATAAAACCAATGGTAATAACAATAATTATAGAACGCAGAGAAGCTGGGTTTCGCTAAAACGCAATCGCTCGGGTATCCACTTCCTGCTAGTTCCTTCTTATCGTTCGTAACAATGCAATCACAAACACAAGCAATAAAGTCGTATCACCGTTGATGCCGGACGTCTATTGGTTTCCCGGGTTTACGTGGTTCGACGCATTTCGAAAACTTCGATGATAATCCGAACGTCCAAGTAATCCACGAATCTTAAATATTTTGGACTAACTACGGAAGGAATCCAGACATCAGAGAGCAAAGAGCTAAAAATATATACCACGGTCTACGTTTCGTAAACATCGAGAAACACGTTTGGGGCTCGGAATCATACGGAATTACGTTGAAATCAGTCGATTGCCAGACGTGAACGAGCGAAGAAGCATTTTTCCGTGACTGATGGATAAACGTTCGATGCATGAGTGAACATTTTGAATTGTGATGTGATAAAACATGGTCGTGACACATCCGTTGTACGTGAGGATAATAAATTTTTGTTTACTACAAGGTTAATCGGATGTTTTTGTTTCGATTGTCGAACGATTTATCGGGTATTAATCGCAACGCGGATACAATATGATTCCAAGAAAATCGAAACCAACGGACAAGTTATCGCGACGGCGAAATAGATCGCAACAATCGCAAATCGAAGAGCACGAGAAGTTGGAACCCAATGATCTGGAATACGAGGTGATTGCGTGCATGACAAGTGAAGTGTTTTTCGACGAAAGGTTCGTCAAAAATGGTCGTATTGAGGTTGAACAGGAGGCATTCTGAAGCCTGACATGTCTACTTTTAGAATCTTGTGATGAAACATTTTTTTTTTGCATCGATCATGGCGGAATCAAAGAAGATAACGCGAAAAATGAATTTTTTGAATTGTCCTTTTTTTTAATTTTGTCCCGGGGTTGAACATTTTTTTTTCTGTCTGAATTAATGGCAACCTCATTTGAGTTGAATGTTTAGCTTTAAGGGGACTGAGTCACCTAAAAAGTGGAAGGACAAAAATTTTTTTTTTTTGTGACAAGATCAATCTACATTTTCATTCTGATTTATCCTTATGAAGTATCTATACCTAGCTATATTTTCAAATTTTTTCAGAACTATATCAAGCATCCAAACGCTGTGATATTTTCTCAAAGTTTGGGAGCTTGTTGTAAGATTCAGACCGAACAACTCAACCGATCGTGGACTTTGACGTCTCATTTTGTTCAGAAAACACATAATTCCGAAGTGAATGTGGGGATTTTTTTTTTGATGCACTTTAAACATTTTGGCAGCCTATAACGTAAAAAGGAAACAAAATTTGTGGAAAAACAGTTGAATAATAGGTCACCATAACTTCATCGTACCTCGCATTCCAAATTACCACATTCACTTCGGAATTATGTGTTTTATGAACAAAATGAGACGTCAAAGTCCACTATCGGTTGAGTTGTTCGGTCTGAATCTTACAACAAGCTCCCAAACTTTGGGAAAATATCACAGCGTTCGGATGCTTGATATGGTTCTGAAAAAATTTGAAAAGATAGCTAAGTATAGATACTTTATAAGGATAAATTAGAATGAAAATGTAGATTGATCTTGTCACAAAAAAAAAAAAAAATTCCTTCGACTTTTTAGGTGACTCAGTCCCCTTAATTCGGTTTTTTATTTTTCTGGTACATCTTTTCGCTGCGATATCTGCCGCTAAATGAAAAAAAACCTCTGTTTTTCCATTTGATTATCGATATTTCATGAACCAATAACCGTACAGCGAATCAACCGCTAGTTTAAAAAATTGAAGTGAATTCTATACAAGCCCCGTTTATTGTTTTCGGAAAAACATTTTTAAATTCAAAAAAAAATTTTGTCCAGTGTTTGATGCACAAATTGTGAAACAAACACCGAATTTTTTCAGCTTTATAATCGGGATATTTAAAGAGCAATAAACGTGTTCCTTCAATTCTTTTCAAGTTTAATCAATCGGGAAAGAAAAACGGATGGATGGATCAACTCTAAGCTTTACAGGGTTATTGAGAATACGTTTAGCTGAAAAAAAACCTACAAACATTTTTACGTTCAATGATATTTGTCAAGTAGAGGGGGTTTTTTTTATAATAATCAGAAAAAGTAATTTTTTTGTACTTTTTCAAATTGATGGGAAGGGTAAACACCCCCCCCCCCCCCCACCCTCTCCAAACCAATGAATAGGGCCTATAGACGATTCATTGAAGTTTTCAAAACTCCCGGTCGATTTGGTGTACGATTATTGGTTCATGAGATAGCGATAGTTGAATGAAAAAAGTGTTTTTTCGTTCAGTGGCTCATATATCAGCGACAAGATGTTGTACCGAAAAAACGAAATAAAAATTAACGCTAAAGAATCAGGCTAAATGAGGTCGCCATTAATTAAGTAAGGAACTATTTTTTCCAGCCCAGGGACAACTTTGAAAAAAGGAAAAATAAAAAATAAAAATTCCCGACATTTATTTTGATCGCACACCACGAGTGATGCAAAGAAAAAATGTTTTCTTACAAGATTTCAAAAGTGAACATGTCAAGCTTCAAAATACTTCCTTTTTCATCTCAATACGACCATTTTTCACGAAGTAACAGCCTTTCAAAAATCACCTTATAAAATGTAAAATTTTCTGCTACTTCGTATTATTTTTTGTAAGTGTATTATTTTCTATCGCGCTGTTACGGATAATTTTTTTAATCTCCTAATTTGGAATTTATTTATACAAAAATTCTTCGGGAGAACAGGCAAAGTTCGGCATTGAATTTTAGAAGGCTGCAATTTTACAAATTGCAGAAACTCGTCCGCAATCGTGCGATACCGACACAATCACTGATTAAGAATTTTTTTTTTTTTTTTGCCGTCAATTCGGAGTTATGATACACATCGTTGAGACACTATTTCTCAAGGCATCAACATTGTTGAACAGGACACAATTAGAACAAAATTAGAATTGCGCGAAATGAAAATCAGATCTAAATTGTACAATGTTGGATTCTATGAAATGCAAAAAAAAAAAAAAATCAAATCGATTTTTCATCGAATTCCCTGAGAAAGAAAATTATGAGAAATTGCTGATTTTTTCGCTGTTGCGCTACTTATGGCCTTTGACGTAGCTGCGACGATAATGGATTGCCATCATCGTCGCATGTATTATATATGAGGTAGTCCATACCGAATCGACAAGGCTTTTCCCTGACGCCTTTTGATTCAGGTAATTATTTTATATGTTTTTTTACCAACTAAATGGAGTAACCACAATTTTTTTCAATTTTTTTTATCGAACAGTTCTAAAGTTATGTTTTTTTTCGAAATCCTATCGTTTTTTTCAAACGCTCGTAAGTTAGGAAATAATAGCTTGAGTAAAATTTTTATTTCCTTTTAAATGTTGGGTTTTTGTCCAAATAAAAAAAAAATACTCGAAAATTTTACAAACATTTTTTGACCTCTATTTTTGCATTTTTGAGCTTTACAATTTTTTTTCGAACTGTATGTCATATTTGATTTTTTTCTTAAATTTATATGTTAAAGTACACATAATCAAACGTATTCTCTGTAAGTTTCATGATGGTGTTCAGCCGCGTTCTTTTTTAATTAAATTTTGAATGTTTCAAAACCAAATTTTATTGATTTATAGGCCTGATTTTCGAAAATTTTGAGAACATTTTTTTATATGTTATAATTTTCAAGTACGGTTCATTCGAATGTACCGAAAACTGGTCGAGTTATTACCTTTCAAACGTATAATAACAAAGTAAGTATATTGTTTTGTTGTTTTCAAATTTAGAAAAAGTTTTCTAGGAAAATTGTAATTTTTTTTTCAAATTTGATCCCCTATATCTGTCAAACAATTACTATTCCGTACTTCAAATTCTATAATGATCAAATTTGAAAAAAAAAAAAAAAAAAAACAATTTTTCTAGAAAACTTTTTCTAAATTTGAAAACAACAAAACAATATATTTACTTTGTTATTATACTTTTAATAACTCGATTAATTTCCGGTACATTCGAATGAACCATACTTCAAAATTATAAATTATAAAAAAATATTTTCACAATTTTCAAAAGTTAGGCTTTTATAAACCAATGAAATTTGTTTTTGAAACATTCAAAATTTAATACAAAAAGAACGCGGCCGAATACCATCATGAAATTTACAGACAATACGTTAAATTATGTGTTCTTTAACATATAAATTTTTCAAAAAAATCAAATATGATATACAGTTCGAAAAAAAAATTTCAAAACTCAAAAATGCCAAAATAGTGGTCAAAAACAGTTCTTACAATTTTCGAGTATTTCTTTTGAAAAATTTCGACAAAAACCCAGCATTTTAAAAGAAAGAAAAATTCCACTTAAGCCATTATTTCCTAAGTTACGAGAGTTAAAAAAAAAAGGTAGGATTTCGAAAAAAAATCATAACTTTTGGACTGTTCGATGAAAAAAATTGAAAAAAATCGTGAATACTCCATTGAGTTGGTACAAAAACATATAAAATAATTAGCTGAATCAAAAGTGGTCACTGAAAAACCTTGTCGATTTGGTATGGACTTCCTCATATATAATCCTCTAGTTTGCGATTGATTAGTACGCAGAAGAAAAATAGATAAATGTTTACCGGAGTGTATTTCACACGTCCCTGAATTATTTTTAACGTAAAACCTGAGCGACAAAGGTTATAAGTATACATCAAATTATGCTTTTCAAAGTTTTTTTTTTTCTTTAAATGATGATTCCCATATGGCCGACCGTAGAAACATCAAAAGTCATTTTCAAAGTCGCTTCAAAAGAATTTTCCACGTCGGTATAAACATAAGTTTCGTCGAGTTGTTACATTTTCGAAACTTTTCACTGCATTATCTATTATTCGTTGAAGTATTTGGAGATGTGGAGACAATTGAAAAATAAGTGATTCTTTGTTGATTGAACAAAAAAAAGCGTCAGATGTTTTAGATTGAACGGTGAGCTACAAATTCATTTGCCATAAGAATATATAAATATTTTATCTAGATTCAATTCAGTCTCATTATGAGCGAAATAACGCGAAAATGACGATAATATTGATTCTTGAAACCAAATCTGTTTATCCGTAATTGTAGCAAGATTTATCGAAAAGGGGATGATATCGAAATTTCTAAGATAAATTTAAATCCTTCGTATTTCACCATGTCATCGAATGATAAATTAGGATACTCCAGAATCTGCACCAACCGTCATTTAAAAAACCAATGTTACTAACCGACACGAAAAAAATGAATAAATGAATAAATAAATGAATAAATAAATGAATAAATAAATGAATAAATAAATGAATAAATAAATAAATAAATGAATAAATGAATAAATGAATAAATGAATAAATGAATGAGTGAATAAATGAATGAATGAATAAATGAATAAATGAATAAATGAATGAATAAATGAATGAATGAATGAATGAATAAACGAATAAATGAATAAATGAATAAATGAATAAATGAATAAATGAATAAATGAATAAATGAATAAATGAATAAATGAATAAATGAATAAATGAATAAATGAATAAATGAATAAATGAATAAATGAATAAATGAATAAATGAATAAATGAATAAATGAATAAATGAATAAATGAATAAATGAATAAATGAATAAATGAATAAATGAATAAATGAATAAATGAATAAATGAATAAATGAATAAATGAATAAATGAATAAATGAATAAATGAATAAATGAATAAATGAATAAATGAATAAATGAATAAATGAATAAATGAATGAATGAATAAATGAATAAATGAATAAATGAATAAATGAATAAATGAATAAATGAATAAATGAATAAATGAATAAATGAATAAATGAATAAATGAATAAATGAATAAATGAATAAATGAATAAATGAATAAATGAATAAATGAATAAATGAATAAATGAATAAATGAATAAATGAATAAATGAATAAATGAATAAATGAATAAATGAATAAATGAATAAATGAATAAATGAATAAATGAATAAATGAATAAATGAATAAATGAATAAATGAATAAATGAATAAATGAATAAATGAATAAATGAATAAATGAATAAATGAATAAATGAATAAATGAATAAATGAATAAATGAATAAATGAATAAATGAATAAATGAATAAATGAATAAATGAATAAATGAATAAATGAATAAATGAATAAATGAATAAATGAATAAATGAATAAATGAATAAATGAATAAATGAATAAATGAATAAATGAATAAATGAATAAATGAATAAATGAATAAATGAATAAATGAATAAATGAATAAATGAATAAATGAATAAATGAATAAATGAATAAATGAATAAATGAATAAATGAATAAATGAATAAATGAATAAATGAATAAATGAATAAATGAATAAATGAATAAATGAATAAATGAATAAATGAATAAATGAATAAATGAATGAATGAATGAATGAATGAATGAATGAATGAATAAATGAATAAATGAATAAATGAATGAATGAATAAATGAATAAATGAATAAATGAATAAATGAATGAATGAATGAATGAATGAATGAATGAATGAATGAATGAGTAAATGAATAAATGAATAAATGAATAAATGAATAAATGAATAAATGAATAAATGAATAAATGAATAAATGAATAAATGAATAAATGAATAAATGAATAAATGAATAAATGAATAAATGAATAAATGAATAAATGAATAAATGAATAAATGAATAAATGAATAAATGAATAAATGAATAAATGAATAAATGAATAAATGAATAAATGAATAAATGAATAAATGAATAAATGAATAAATGAATAAACGAATAAATGAATAAATGAATAAATAAATAAATGAATAAATAAATAGATAAATAAATGAATAACTTAATTAATTAATTTCGTAGGACGACACCGAAGTGATATGGTTAGACGACATGGAACCCGAAAGTATTTCGTCGGAGGATAGTTCCGCGTCAGCTGTATGCACGAAGCATCCGTCGTCCACGGAACTACAGCCCTGGAATGAGGAACAAGTGACTTTGGCATTGACGCAACTTCCCGCGGGTGAAACTATTCTTCCTCTGATCGCAACGCTTCGCGGCGAAGACCTAAATAACGCCCTCGAGGACGTAAAGGCTCAGAACCTTTCGGAATGGACGCTCGTCGATAGAAAATTATCTATACCGTGCTTCGCAAATGGGTACGCTGGGTGGCGTCTTATTAGACATTACAGGAATATTTCACTTTAAAATTATGAAAAAAAAAACCTTTTTTTTTCGTCTAATTGTCAGTCGAATTCCGTTTATCCGAAATTTCAATATATAGTAATGGTTTCCGATCTATAATAGAAAAAAATTATATCTTATCTTGTCAACAATCAATATTTTGATCGTTTCCCATTGACAAAAAAGATTTTTTTATTATTTTTCTCGTAGTCAAATCAAAACTCGTTTGCGTATGAATTCGCGTTCATACGCAAAAAATCGATTTTCTATCGAAATAATCGAAATATCGATTTTTTTGCAAGATAGATTTCGTTTTTCTTTTTTTTTTATGGGAAACCATTATCATATATTCAAATTTCGAAAAAACTCAAATTTTCGCAAAGTAAAAATAAATATTAGGAACCCGCTACCCGATCCAATTTTATGAAAAAAGTCCTTCAATTTCAATAGATTACCCAGGAAAAGAATTTCATCTAAATAAAAAGAGGGCAAATAGCCCTCGAACCTTTTGATAAAAATAATATGGTGGCGGGAGGGGAGGGGAAGGAGGGGTCTGAAAATTCTAAAAAAATTAGTGAGGTCGTAGGATCGAAAGGATAATTTAAAAAAAACGTCGTGAACATCGGGGGATAGGAGGGTTTTAGTTTGGTGAATTGGGAAATTTTGCTCCATACATTAACAAAATTTAAAAAATAAAAATTTGGTTGTTCGTCGTCAGAGCTCACGCAGCAGGAACACAAAATCTTTTTCGACACGAGCAATTCAATGATCATGTTTGGTTAAGCTGATTCGAAAATCGCGTCATCTACGCGCTCCGAATTCACTTAAGGGAACTGAGTGACCTAAAAAGTCGAAGAATAAAAAATTTTTTTTGTGACAAGATCAATCTACATTTTCATTCTTATTTATCCTTATAAAGTATCTATACTTAGCTATCTTTTTAAATTTTTTCAGAACCATATGAAGCATTCGAACGCTGTGATATTTTCCCAAAGTTTGGGAGCTTGTCGTAAGATTCAGACCGAACAACTCAACCGATCGTGGACTTTGACGTCCCATTTTGTTCAGAAAACACATAATTCCAAGGTGAATGTGGGATTTTTTATTTGATGCACTTTAAACATTTTAGCAGCCTATAACGTAAAAAGGAAACAAAGTTTGTGGAAAAACAGTTGAATAATAGACCACCATAAGTTCATCGTACCTCGCATTCCAAATTCCCACATTCACTTCGGAATTATGTGTTTTCTGAACAAAATGAGACGTCAAAGTCCACGATCGGTTGAGTTGTTCGGTCTGAATCTTACAACAAGCTCCCAAACTTTGGGAAAATATCACAGCGTTCGGATGCTTGATATGGTTCTGAAAAAATTTGAAAAGATAGCTAAGTATAGATACTTTATAAGGATAAATAAGAATGAAAATGTAGATTGATCTGGTCACAAAAAAAATGTTTTTTTCCTTCGACTTTTTAGGTGACTCAGTCCTCTTAAGCCTCAGGTTGTACTGAAGCCGACTAATTCAGAGACCAGGTTGCAGCATCCCTTTAATGCGAATACAATTTCGATCTTTGAGTACCGACTCAAAATTTTAACGCGTAATCTTCAAATGAACTTTTTTCTTCAACTGTCAGAGGCGAAAAAAAAAACTATCCATCCAATCGGTCTCAAATTTTCACTCAGTACACAACAAAATTAAAGGTTCTAATCCTGCTAGGTGCGAAAATCATTCCCGTACTTGACAAAAAATGTTCACCTTTTTTCTTTGGGATAATTCCACGTGGTTATGCCACCTTACCCGTCCAGAAACCTGTCTAAAACATTTGTACTTCGACCCCTGGAAAAATGCACAACATTTATGGGAAGAAAGACCAAAAAAACCTCCTCTAATCCACGACAATGCATTTTTCCTCATAAAATTACTTTGTGATAATATTCACGTCCGTCAATACTAAAAGAAAAAAATATCATGTAAATTAGTTTAAAATTTCTCCATTGAAATGAAATATTCCTTCAAAGCTTTCGAAACTTTTAGAGCGATACCGAGCCGGTTATTCAAATCGTGTTTTCATCTCCGTTCAGTGGAATCAGAAAAGCTTCGCTCGCAGCGGAAAACGACGAAGCGGCTGTCACTAAACCCGGTTTAGTTCTGGCAAAATGGCCGGAAACGTGTCTCCTCGTATCATGTTGGCTTGCCCAGTACGAACTTGTCAAGGTACTTCTGGATCGGGGCGTTAACATCGAGGCGCGAGACGGTGACGGAAGGTCAGTCACTCAATCCTTAAGCGTGAAAATACTTCAACGAATCAAGGGGGGAGATACATGTAGAACCAAAAAAAAATCGATTCTTTTTGGGTTTAAAAATTAGTATGGACCTTTACCTTTAAAATGCGACCAACTGGAATCGAAAATATTGAATAGAACGAAAGTTACGCTCCATTGTAGAGAGGAGCGCGCAGCGTCGGGGAAATCGTCGTCCGGCTACCGCAGGTACGGCGCGCTCGGCATTGCGCAGAGTACTTTATTTTCAATCGCGTTTTTCTCGAAACTACGTTTTCGTAATTGGTATAAGTCATAACTCAAAAACTAATTGTCCGATTGAGTCGAAATTTGGTGTACGTATAGTCAATGACATTCTCTTTAGTTTGTACCTACATGATTACAACAATTACATTGAATAATAATACTTTTTTAAACAAATTGTTTGAAAAATTTACGCAAAAATCATCTTTTTTTAAAAAACGATACCAAATTTTTAATTTTTTACTTTTTTATAATTTTAGAGGTTTACATCAAAGGAAATGTGGTTAATAATTGAAATTTTGTTGGGTTTTTGTTTCCGATGAATATTCAGAGAGCTGCAGTGTATACCGTTTGAGAAGTCGAGCGCGACCGGACTCCATTTGGATTGCGTTATAGCCCCCATTTTGTTTTTTTTTCTTAAAAAAAATTTTTTTTCTGTCCTTGAATATTGTATTTATGATGTGTCAAAATTGTAAAATGACCAGATGTTTGTAAGTGTCTTGAAAAAAATCACAAAAAACCCGTCATTTTCATGCATCTACGTGTATTTCCCCCCTTATGGGGTTAGGTCACTCTAGAAGCCGAAAAAATTGGCTTTTTGGGGGATTTTTTTTTCAGAAAAACTACAAAATAAATCGAGATTTTGAAAAAGAATGTTCCTAGAAGCACCTATTCATTAGAAGGAAGTAAATTTTGTGTGCAAAATTTGAATACATTAGCGTTTGAATTTTAGAGGGTGGTTACATACACACTAGACTGGTTTTTAGGAAAAAAAATTTCCGCGAAACTCTCCACATTTAGTGTAGATGCTATAACAAGACTCCTGTCCAAATTTGAGCTCAATCGGACTATTCTAAGAGGTTCCGCCGCGATGAAATCGATTTTGCCTTTGATTAACACGTGAGATAATTATTTTTCCAGTAAAAAGCGCCGCATTCAGCCAATATAAGCATCCGGCCATCGAAACTAAGTGCAATCGATCGTATTACGTTCCCTTGAAATATAAAAAAATAGGTGCCGTGATGAATTTTTTTTTATTAACAACAATAATTAAAAACGTAGGATAATTATTTGAATTCGAAAGGTCGGTCATGTAATGAATTTACAATTTCCGATGGGATACAATGGAAGGAGATGGGTAGAAAAAGTGATGAATGCAACTAATTCACTCATTAATTAATTCTCCCATTAATTAAACAATAACAATTAATTGATATTCGAATCCAGAACAAATTGTAATCCAGAACCTTGTCATGAGATTATGTGGATTTAGGTGCTATAACAAGCCTCTTGTCCAAATTTGAGCTCAATCGGACCATTCTAAGAGATTCCACCGCGATCGAAATCGATCACGTCTGTCTTTCGAATTAAACCCATTTTTTCACGTTTTTAATTATTGTTATTAACTTTTAAAAAATGTCATCGCTGTACCCATTTATTTCTATTGGGAGGGAACGTAATACGATCGATTGTACTTAGTTTCGATGGCCGGATACTTATATTGGCAGAATGCGGCGCTTTTTACTGGAAAAATAAGTATCTCACGTGTTAATCAAAGGCGAAATCGATTTCATCGCGGCGGAATCTCTCAGAATGGTCCGATTACGCTCAATTTTAGATAGGAGTCTTGTTATAGCACCTAAATCCACATAATTTCATGACAAGGTTCTGGATTGATATTTAAATAACGATTAATTGTTATTGTTTAATTAATGGAAGAATTGATTAATGAGTGAATTAGTTGCATTCATTACTTTTTCTACCCATCTGCTTGTATTTTATCCTATTGGAAATTGTAAATTCATTACGTGACCGATTTTTCGGATTAAAACAATTTTTTTACGTTTTTAATTATTGTTGTTAATAAAAAAAAAATTCATCACGGTACCTATTTTTTTATATTTCAAGGGAACGTAATACGATCGATTGCACTTAGTTTCGATGGCCGGATACTTATATTCGCTGAATGCGGCGCTTTTTACGGGAAAAATAATTATCTCACGTGTTAATCAAAGGCAAAATCGATTTTATCGCGGCGGAACCTCTAAGAATGGTCCGATTGAGCTCAAATTTGGACAGGAGTCTTGTTATAGCATTTACATCAAATGTGGAGAGTTTTGCGAAATTTTTTTTTCCTAAAAACCAGTCTAATACACACACATACATCCGTACTTTTTCTCCAAATGTGTTTTCTGTATGTAATAGGATATTCTGAATCTATTGACATCAAAATCTCGAAAAAAAAATGTTCGGACCGTCACAAAGCTTCCTTTACGAGGAAGCAAAATAATTTAAAACCATATCGGCCCAATAGTTCTCTTTCAATCTTTCACCCTTCACATAGGGTGATCCCTCTACAATCATTGACAAATCCTGAACGTATTTTCAATTTGTTCCACAGAACTGCCATTCATCTGGCCGCATGTTCGGGTTCGGCCAAAATAGTCGAACAATTATTGAAAAACGGCGCAAATCCGAACAATTGGGACTTCGCGAACGAGTACACGGCTCTTCATTGCGCATCGGCGATCGGTGACGCGTGTTCGATACGTTTTTTATTGAAATTCGGAGCCAACGTTGACGCTGGACTACCGGGACGTACTCCGTTGCATTACGCGGTTCTCGGTAATGCTTCCGAATGCGTGGAATTGTTGCTCAAAGCCGGTGCATCACCGAACAATCCTCAGGTTTACACGGAAACACCGTTGCACGTTGCGGCTGGTTTGGGTGCCGCAACGATAATGAATCTTTTGCTCGTTCACGGTGCCGATGTGAGAGTACAATGGGGTACATCGAGGTCGACTCCTTTGCATCTCGCAGCCGAAGAAGGCAGCCCGACGTGTACGAAACTTTTGCTCGACGCTGGTGCTTCTTGGGACGCTAAAGACGCACGTGGTCGAACGGCTTTGCATCTAGCGGCTTTGGCGCAATCCGCCGAAACTTTGGAAATTCTTGTGAAAATCGGGGGGAATGTTAATGCCGAAGACAACGATGGACGTACGCCGCTTCATACCGCAGTGGCGAAGGCGCTTCGAAGCTGTGAACTCGTTAAGATTCTTATTCAGGTACATTCGAATGACGGAGCTTGATCGAAGTTTACGAATTAAAAAATGTTCGACTGCTAAAAAATTCGGAAATTGACAAGGGGACCCTGTCAACTCGTCATCACCGATTTGGCCCAAATTTACAGTATATGTAGGGCTTGACTATAAATGAAAGTGACGCAAGCGGGAGGGCCAGATGGCCAAGAGTTAATGAGATAAAACATTTGTGGCGCGGACCGGCAAGCGACCGGTAACTCATGAGCCTGCTATGTGAGCAGGATTTTCAATAGCTGGTGTTGGCGCAGCGGTAAGAGCTCGGATTCATAGTACGGGGGTCGTGGATTCGATTCCCCGTGTGGGGAAACTTTTTTTTTTTTTTTTTTTTTAATTCACAACTAAAAAAATTACTTTCTGTTATTATTATTATTCATTATTGTTTAACCTTTAAATTGTAATTGGTAATTTGTAAATTTAATTATTTTATTAGTATTAATATTTATTATTTGTTTCTTTATAACTTCAACGGTTAATTCTCAAAATTGCTTTCTTTTATTATTACTATTATTGTTATTATTCTTTATTTTATTTTTACGATACTTGCGCCACAAATGAACCGTAGTAATTCATAATGTAGTATGCTTACTCATGATTCACCTGTACAATAATAAAAATATCTAATTTTATATACCAATTCCTCGTGTACGCTTTAATTACAATACCTCTGGAAATACCTTTGTAAAATTATAAGAAAGCATACTACATTGTAAATTACTGCGGTTCATTTGTGGCGCAAGTATCGTAAAAATAAAATAAAGAATAATAACAATAATAGTAATAATAAAAGAAAGCAATTTTAAGAATTAACCGTTGAAGTTATAAAGAAACCAATAATAAATATTGATACTAATAAAATGATTAAATTTACAAATTAACAATTACAATTAAAAAGTTAAACAATAATAAATAATGATAATAATAACAGAAAGTAATTTTTTTAATTGTGAATTAAAAAAAAAAAAAAAGTTTCCCCACACGGGGAATCGAACCCACGACCCCCGTACTATGAATCCGAGCTCTTACCGCTGCGCCAACCCCAGCTATTGAAAATCCTGCTCACATAGCAGGCTCATGAGTTACCGGTCGCTTGCCGGTCCTCGTCAAAAATGTTTTATCTCATTATCGCTTGGCCATCTGGCCCTCCCGCTTGCGTCACTTTCATTTATAGTCAAGCCCTACATATACTGTAAATTTGGGCCAAATCGGTGATGACGAGTTGACAGGATCCCCTTGTGAGTATTCCAATCACTCGATGGATCAAAACTTCGGAATAGACGAACCATCGAAGGCTTGAAAAGCTCGGAAAGGCGAGAATTTTAATATCAGAGCGATTGTTTTATATTTTCGGAGAAAAAGAAACGAAAAAAAACGAAAAGTAATCAATGCAGATGTCTTTAGCTTTTACTCTGAATGGTGCCCAAACGACGGCGTGTAAGGTAAGAGATGACATGGGCAATGTTGTAGTGCTTGATCGTAAAATCGAGTGGTCGAGATACTCGATTTTCGAAGTTTAAGGTTGTTGTGGGGTTAGGACGAAACGATTTCACTGAGATGAAAATTTTTGTGAACGTTCATGATCCCTTTACTAATCAACCTGTCAAATTACAAAACAATCCACAGTTCAGTTATTTAGAAAAAAAAATCGCAAAGTTGGAGTATTTGGTGTGCTCATCACATTATGTTTATGGGAATGTTTCGAACATTTTTTAGTATATTATATATATCTGCCGAGAAAACGATGCCACAGAGTTGAAAAATCAGATACGGTTAAATGGAATATCGGACTAACTTTTGGTGCCTTGAAAATAATAATTTACAGTACCGATTCAAAATTATTCATGATTTTAATCGCGAATTTTCCAAAAATTGAGCACACAAAATATAAGGCTTCGGAAGCATGGCAACAGCGTAGCCGGCACAAGCGCTCCCTACCTTACCGACATTTGATAATTATGCATGTTTCCCGGACCGATGTTCATGGTTGATAAACAAACACTTCGATTTTGAGGCTAGGAACGGGGCGCGTATATAACAGCTGTGCGACACTGGTGCTCAACGCAAGCATATTATCGTGGGTCATACTTTACGTTGTTGCCAGTTCGCCTTGCAATAATTGATCTCTAACGAATTATCGAAAACAAAGCCATAAACTAATAGAAATAATTCCTGTTACCATCAATTTGTCAAAAATGCATATTCTTTCAAACTGATGTGGATTTTTTCCTCGAAAAATGACATTAAATACGACGATAATTTGACGACAAACAGTTGATAACCATTCATCGGTTCCGTGCATAAGCATAAGGCACCCCCCTCATGCTTCACCACCGACGGCTAGACCCCGCAACAACCTTTAACCATCGAACATTTTGAATTTGGAACTTCGACCCAGCCCCGAGCTAATAACCATAAAAAAAAAAAATTTTGAATAGCGAAATACGATGAATGATTTCAGGCTGGATCGCAAGTGAACAAACCCGACAAATTTGGTTACACTCCGCTCCACATCGCCGCCCTCAACGAAAGTTCACCCGTCGTAATTTTTTTATTGAACAAAGGTGCCGACGTGACCGCACGTACAAAAGGTGGAATTTCAGCTTTGAGTTGGATAGTTCGTCGTACACCCGAGGTTATTCCACGTTTCATCAGTCGTCTCGATTCGGCTATAGCTCTTCACGATCACGAATTGGGCGACAAAGATTGCGAATTGAGATTGGATTTTCGTCCATTGGTTCCCGGTGGTAGAGCCGAAACGGATTTGATGCTTTGTCTCGTAGAAGTTGGCAAACGTCACATTCTCAAACATCCCCTTTGCGAAAGTTTTCTACATTTGAAATGGTTGAGAATACGAAAATTTTTTTTATTCAGCCTTATATTTCATTCGATATACGTAGCTTTGTTCACGGCTTACGTCGGTGTAGAATTTTTGTACAACGTCGGTAGTCTCCGAAACATTCTCATTTGGCCCGTCGCCACGTTCACGTGCATGTTAGCTTGCAAAGAAATTTTTCAACTTTCTCACGGTTTGTGGATTTACGCAAATCGTTGGGAAAATTGGTTACAATGGGGCGTGATATTAGCCTCGATCGCCATACTCGTCAAACCATCAGGCAATTGGCAACATCACGTAGCGGCTCTTGGAATTCTTTTGGTTTGGGTCGAATTGATGATGGTCGTTGGTAGATTTCCAATGTTCGGTCTTTACGTTCAAATGTTCACTCAAGTGTCGATAAATTTTTTTAAATTTTTAGGCGCTTATCTTTGTTTGATAACCGGTTTTTCATTGGGTTTCAGCGTGTTGCACAAAAATTACAAATCGTTCAAAAATCCTGTCGTAGGAATTTTAAAGACGATAATAATGATGTCCGGTGAATTGGAATTCGAAGATGTTTTTTTTGACGACGAATCGCCGATACTTTATCCGATAACGACGCATCTGATGTTATTGGTTTTCGTTGTTCTCGTTACGATTATACTGACGAATTTGATGGTAGGTTTGGCCGTTTCGGATATTCAAGAATTGCGAAGATGCGCGGGTTTGGATAGGCTCGTTAGACGCGCCGAACTCGTTGCACATCTCGAGAGTATGCTTTTTTCGAAACTTTTGGATCACGGTCCGCGTAGAATCGTCAGAGCTTGCAGAGACGAAGCGTTGCTTCTTCATCCACCTTATCATTGCGCCATACACATACGTCCGAATGATCCGAGAGACAAAAGATTGCCACGTGATTTGGTCAAAGACGTTTATCGTTTGGTTACCGAGAGAAAGACTCGTTACAAACGCACGAGCGATTTGTCAACGAGAAGCGTTAATAACGTTAGCGTTGGGAATGTACGAATGAGCCGTTTGTACAGTGTGACATCGACGAGTGACAGCAATCGGCAACAACTCGCCGATTTGGCGAACGAACTCAAACGTTGCTCACAAAATATTTGCATACGTTTGGATCAATTGACGGCCAGGATTGAAAATATCGCTCGTGAAATCGATATGCAGGGAACGTAACGAATTCACGAGTGCGAGATAAATTTTTTTGGAATTTTTTTTTTTTTGTATTTTTTAATTTTTTTTTTTTTTTTTTTTTTTTTTTTTTTAACGTTCAATGGTGTAAAAATAGAGGGTGAAATTTATGATGCGTCGTCGAACGGATGTGTTATTTGCGGGTTTGTAACATGGAAAGATGTGAGATGTAATTGGGTCATTGAATCCTATTTCAATCAGCAGTTGACCCTCGACTTAGCCGATTTTGTTCAAACTTGGGCAATTTGTTGGTATTCACGAAGAACAAACGTCGCTGAAAGCATTTTTCGATATTTTGATTTTTGGTGAAGATACGGGATTTTGAAAAAACTGCAGATTTTCGTGCAATGGAAAGTTTGAAATCACATAACTCAGCCCGTAATTGAGATGAATGAACGAACGAGGAGTCATTCTTTTCTCAATTGAATACAGAATATTATTCTGAAATGAAAAATCAAATTTGCGATCATTTGGAAAATGTTTGAAAATTTTGAAAATTTCAAATTTGAAAATTCCAAATTTGGTATATAGGGATTTGGCTCAATTTTTCTTTCTGAAATACCTCGATAGCAGTACTAGACATCTGCGAAGTTTGGTCGAGGTATTTTTTTAAATACGGGAGGAAAAAAATTTCGCGTAATTGTAAACATTTCCGGGCAAACCATTTTTCTCCACAATCATGCGATTATGAACATGCCCAGAACTTAAATGAATAAGACTCTCTTTAAATATCGAAACACAATGTATTTTCCATACCGACCAGAGTCAAACAACGAGTGAAAATGTATCTTGTATTCCAGGCCGGACAGAATACTGAAATACATTGTATTTTCCATTTTTACCCAAGTCAAATGAAAAGTTAATATGTATCTCGTATTCCGAGCCGGACAAAAGACTAACAATAAATTGAAAAGTATTTTTTTGTAGTTGAAAAAAAAATAATGTCCATCCTTGGTCAGATGGTGTGCTGAAATCCGTTCAAGGTTTATAACGCATCGTTCAGAAGTAACTTCGGATAATTACGTCCATAGTTCACAATCACTTCTGTGAGACTTTTGGGTTTTCATGGCAATAAAAGAGAAGCATGCGTCCAACGATCGATTTTAACAATGTAATTTGATGAATAAATGTTTAAAGAATTTATCCCCGTTTTATAATGAGTTAACCAGATGTACATATTTGTTTTAATACTCACTGCATGGGGAGTATGCCATAATTTCGATTCCTTTTTTATCAAACCCATTACCTGTTTCAAAATATAATAATGTCTAAGATTGCCCCTAATAAAATTTGAGAGAGTCTTGTTCATTCTAGTTCTGCGCAGGTTCATAAGCGCATGATTGTAGAGAAAAATGGTTTGTCCGAAAATGTTTACAATTACGCGGGATTTTTTTTCTCCCGTATTTAAAAAAACACCTCGACCAAACTTCGCAGATGTCTAGTACTGGTATCGAGGTATTTCAGAAAAAAAATTGAGCCAAATCGCTGGATACCAAATTTGGAACTTTGAAATTTGAAATTTCCAAAATTTTCAAAAGTTGTCGGAATGATCGCGAATTTAATTATTTATTTCAGTATGAGATTCTGTATTCAATTAAGAAAAGAATGACTTCTTGTTCGTTGATTTATCTCAATTAGGGGCTGAGTTATGTGCTTTCAAAGTTTCCATTGCACGAAAATCTGCAGTTTTTTCAAAATCCCGTATCTTCACCAAAAATCAAAATATCGAAAAGTTCTTAGAATTAGGTCTGTTCTTTGTCGATACCAACAAACTGCCCAAGGTTGAACAAAATCGGCGAGGTCGAGGGTCAACTGCTGGTTGAAATGGGATGAAAAGACCCCTTCGAAACTATATGTTTCATATTCAGGATAGTTAATGTGTGATAGTACTTTCACATTTTTTCTTCCTTTGAAACGGTTCAGACACGGATTAATTATAACCAGATGTAAACATTCGGTCATGTTTGAGAATATGAGGGAAATCACCATTTTTTTTTTTTTTTTTTTTTTTTTTTGCAGAAATACTTTTTGGAGATTCGGTAAAAACGGCAAAATTATATGTACTTTTAGTTTTTAAGTAATTGTATACGTTTATTTTCTCTGGTCGCACGATACCCATTTTAATTATTGACGCTGCCCAACGATGATGTAAAAATTCTGCGTTACAATGAACATCGGACGCAAAAATAAAAAAAAAACCATCGATCTTTGTTTTTTTTCCAGCCGTTCTATGATTAAAGTGATTTTAATACTTGCCAAAAGCTTCGTTCTGAATTCCTGTCCCATTTGCAGGGCAACCTTGGCATCCTCTCCCTGTCGTTTTGGAAGAACGATGCTCTCGACTTGGGCATTGTAAATTCTCTTTATTGACGGATGTTCGGCCACCTGTTTATCGACCGCGTGTAGCAAAAGATCGTTTTCGACTATGTAGGCGAATTCTTTGGCCAAATAATCCTCGTTGAAGGCAATCATCGCATCTGAGCATGCATCCCACACCTAGCGAACGGAACAAATTGATATGCGAACAGCATAAGTATTATCAGCGCTCTGGATGTAACCCTCATTTACGAATTTATCAGTGATTTTCAATACTTTAGATAGATTCTCAATCTTAGATAGATAATCAGTCTGATTATCGGTAAATTCTCAGACAGACATTTTGCATCATGCCGAGTTTTTAGATTGTGTACAATGCTGCGATATGGTACAATTGATGTCTGTTGGGTGACCAAGCCTTTAAAAACCCATTTCACTCGATGACAATGCCAGGGTGGTGACACGACTTTTCGACCGTGGACCTAAATAACCGCGACAAAATAACCCCGGAATTACAACCCCGGACGAAATAACCAAAGGACAAAATAACTGCGGACAAAATATCCGGGGACGAAATAACCTGACGATAAAATAACCGCAACCAAATAACCGTAGTGGTAAATGTCGCCGTGATGGCTCTGTAGAAAGTTTCTCTGTGGAATTGCTACGACGCGGTTCTTAAGAATATCATGCGTACAAATAACGATGTCGGATCGTGGCACCATTCGTTTAATGGCAAAGTTCGGGTTCATCACGCTTCGGTGCTGAAATTCTTAGGGTTAAACAGGGATTAACCGAGCTGAATGTCAATTAAGGTCTTACTGGACGGATCATCGGGCAAAAAGTTAGTCCAAAACCGGCGAATCGTAGATTGGTAATTCTAGACCATGCCGTACATGTTTGGCCTTACAAATAGCTGAAGTAATATTAAATTAACACTTAGAAATATTAATTATCTACTTTTAATAAGAATTGAAGTCAAATTCGACGATATAGGCGTGTGGTTGACTAACGTTTTGTCAATAACTGTACAACGGAATAACCATCTTCCCGCGCTACAACATGCAACACCTCTATATCTATATATACGTTTTCGGACTAATGTTTCAACTGTTTCAGGCGATTTTTCTCATTACTTTAATTAATTTCTCGACAATTACTCAGACGAATCATTTGAAACTAAGCATAATCGAACTGTCGATCTTAAATCTTAATGATATAATATTTTCAGAATTTTCTGACATTTAGTTCCATTCTTTTTGCAGTGATTAACGTCTGCAGAAGCGGTTCTCCCATAAGACCGTGTTAAACTCACAAATTTATAACTCCTAAACTAATTAGTGAGAAAATCTTAAATAATTCATGTACCATCCAGTGATACCTTAAATGAATACTGGCTTATGTGTTGTTAAGCGTCGCCGACAAGCATACCGTGATATCGACGAAAGGATTAACGCAGTGGTAAACGGTTACAGGCCTGATAATGTTTTGGACTCTGTGAAGAATATTGCCTGAATTTTGAAATTATGAAGTTTGTAATTGTAAAGAGCAACGATTAATGGGCAAGGCATTGATGTGCATCAACCATGCTGTTCATTGATTCATATTACAATCACATAATGCAGGAATTTTTATGTCAAAAATAAAATTAATTAAATTTATTTATTTATTTAGTTATTATTTTTTTCATGTGATTCATTTTTTCTTAATTTGTTAATATTATTGTTTTTTGTTGTCATAAACGCGTTGCCTGAAGTGCCATTTCTATGTTTTTCGAGAATAATCAACTCCTATGTTGACTCCTATGTTGTCAATTTTATGTTTTGAGTCTTTATTTCGTCGCGGTTCTTTTACTTTCAGGTTATTTTTCACCCTGGATATTTCGTCGGGGTTGTTTCATCTTCAGGTTATCTTGTCCTTAGATATTTTGTCCCCAGTTATTTTGTCTTTTGGTTATTTTGTCCGGGGTTGTAATGTCGGGGTTATTTTGTCGCAATTATTTTGTCCGGGGTCGTGATGTGACGGAACCGCCAGGGTGAATAATTTCTGCCAAAAACATTATGACATCAGTACGTCGTACTGTAGAAATGCCGCCAGAATTGCACACCGACGTTTCGCTAATGTGGTGCAAATTTGATGTTCCAAAAGTCGGCATTATTCACGTAGTCTGCAGTTGTGTCATGCGTTATTTGTTCTACAATCTCGACAAATCGATGTGACATAATATTGTTGGGAGATCTCTTCTGCTATGTGAAATTATTGCATGAGGAATATATGTATAGCTTAATGCGGATGCAGCTGCCTCAATTGTAGCGATAAGCCTTGCTGACAACTGACCGCTACTGTGCTGTCATTACTATTGAGACAGTCCGTTTGTCTTTCTGCCTTAACAGGAACTTTTTGCGGGTGGGGGTCAACATTTTTAACGGAATAAATGTAGAACGGCCGGTATTTCGAAAAAAAATTACCGAAATATGAAACATCAAAAGATTCGTTATTTGAAATTTTCTTTTTCGACACACGATGCCGTCGAATCTTCTTTATATCGAAGAATCTTTATTCGAGTGGACCTTCAATCGAAATTATTTGTTTAGAGAATCTATATTTGGAAAGAATATAATATAGATTTGAATAATAAAAAAGTTGATATTTTCGAGCTAAATAATTGTGAACAGCTAATATTTCGAATACCCAACATGCCAAAAAAGCATTTGGCGAGAATTGAAATTTCGAAGGGGCAAAATGTCGAACATAAAAATGTCGAACATCAAAATGTCGAACATGGAGCCATCTATTGGTTAAATTCGGAAACAATGTGGCGGGCGAAGCGTTCGACATTTCGGCCGTTCGACTTTCTTGCCTCTCGCTATTTTGATAACTCGTTGAGTTAGTCTGTCGCTATATGAAATTCGAAATTATGAACGGTCTCAATATTTACTAATTTATCCATGAAAACTCGACCGAAACGCGTTCGATATTCAAGTTCATTCGAAATATCGCCTCTCGCAATTGTGCACTCAAATTTTTTTTTTTCGATATAAATTTTGCTTCGAAATTTTGATGTTCGTGATTTTTATTTTCGACTTTTAAAACGTTCAAATAAATGGCTCTTCTTAATTTGGATGTTCGACTATTTCCGTTTCGAAATACCGGCCGTTCTACATTTATTCCATTTAAAATTTTGACCCCCACCCCTTTATGCATTAGCATTTACTTTGAAGCGCTTGCCTAAAATTAATTGTAGCTAGATTCATCAAATAATTCAGGCCTTTTAAGCCGATACATCAAATTTTCCATACTGAAGTACATGACAACTATACTACACAACTGTATAATAATGGAATTTTTCTCCTACGGAACAATAATTTAGGGCTCGTCTTCTTAACCCTACACGTCATGTGGAAGAATGTTCCTATTTTTTAGCTCCATGACAACTCGCCAAAACCAAAAACGCCAACGACTATACGCCGGGCAACAATACGCCGATGCGACTATTCGCCAACAGACACAAATAAACTTTGATAGATTATATGCATATGATATGATAATGGTTATTAATTTTTGATGCTACTATTAAACATAAAAAAACCTAAATAACCTAAACCTTACCTAAATAACCTAAATAACCTGATGAACCTATTTTGTTTGGCGTTTTGTCGTCGGCGAATAGTCATATCAGCGTTTTGTCGCTCGCCGTCTAGTCATCGGCGTATAGTTGTCGGTGTTCTGGTTTCGGCGAGTTGTCGTCTAACCCTATTTTTTATAGGACCACTTTTATAAAGTGCACCTCTTCTGATTTTTTCAATAAGGAAGACAGTGGTAGTAACTTTTTGCTAACGTTTCAAAAAATGTTTAAAAATTGGTCAACGACAGAGAAAAACCTAAAAATGTTGTATCTTAGGCATCGATTTAAGATACCGAGTGGATGGAACGTATTATGCCAGTTATCCATTCCAAGGTAAGAAAACCAAACAATTAATGTTCATTGCAATTGTTGATATTCTAGTCATATTGTAGACTCACGATGTCCCTTAAGAGGGGACATACAGGTTTAACGGGTTGATAAAATATTAATGATCGATAAGGTGTTTTTGTCATAATTCCGAAGGCTCATAATCAACAAAAAAATGTTTCTCCAGCACTATGCGTACAATTACCTGCATCTTACGGACAGGTGTGCAACGACACTTTTCTATGTCATACCAGGCATCAATGCTCGATAGCAAAGTTTTTGTTTGCTGATTCAAAGCAACCACTCGATTGGAATACTTTTCGGATTGCTTAAATTCCTTCTGCTTGCCGCTTTCCAGCAAAAGAATGCTTTTCGACTCAAGTCTTTTTTCTTTTGCTAATGTAAAACGATAAAATGACGTTGTTTAATTTGAGTAATAACTTATTGTTTGGTTAAGTATTGCGATTGTTATGACTCGAAAAATCGCTAACCCAATGCAACAGCCAGCGTTGCTCCAACCATTCCACCGCCGGTGATAATAATGTCGTAACGTTCATCGTTGACCGATGATCTGTCATGTTTCTTTCTCGTTATAGCGAATACATTAGGTATTATTCTATTATTTTTATGAACGGAACTGCCTAGAGCTAAACGGAACGAAAAAAACGCTTCAGCGATGTGCGCCATTATAGAACCTAACTTTTTGTGGGAGAATTTGGTACATGGAGACTAGAGGTACCCAGGGTTGGGTTGGGTAGGTAGAATCAGTGGTCTGAAACTCAATGCTAATCGTGGATAATCGAGTCTGCGTTCTTTGGAAAATCCGTCCCTCGCTCTGATTGGCTGAGGCCGATTACTGCAGCAATCATGCCAACAACATAAAGAAATGTTGACTTGCCTGGTTGGTATTCCCACTTATCGATACATCAGGGCTGCGTTCTGAATCCCTACTCGAGTCAACTATAGTTAACTCGCGTCGTTATAATTCTATTACCAGAGATGAGTAGGGAGATTGATACAGCGGCCTATTCTCTGGGGGTAAAACTACTTCTCATTCGTCGAAAATGCATGACGCCCCACCACTGTCAAGTAAGTGGCGGCGTGGTGGGGCGTCATGCATTTTCAAGGGAGTGGGGAGAACGTCGTTCAAGTTGTGGTGGGGCGTCTTTAACGGGTGGCACACTCAGGAACGGATTCGACCGTTCGAGCGCCTTTAATAACAGCTGGGGCTGCGCGACATCGGTAGGCAAACGAGGTTCAGCGTTCGGACTGGCTAAGTTTGACCCATCATAATCGATGCGTGCTGTGAAATACTTGAATGTCGTCAAATGGATCAAGTAATGCCTAAAAAAGGTTGATTTTAATAAGATATAGGGAAATAATATGTAGCAAAAAATGTTTTTAAAAAAAATTTCTTTCTCGGGATTAAAAATAATAGATTGCACTATCTGGGTTATTTCGGGGAAAACCGTTCACGAATAATAAATTTAAAAGATATTGATAGCATCCGATTCGAGCTGCCGTGATAGCTACAGTGGTAGCGTGCTTGCGTGGGAACTGAAAATTTGTAGGTTCAAGTCCCGAAGGTAATTTTTTTTTCCGAAATGTTAATCATACAATCATCTGGAGAAATCCGATTAAATCCTTGTATGCACAAAAATCACGTGGCTTCTTTCCTTCCATATTTTCGCGAGCGTATATAAAACGATCGTATATTCTTAGATGGAAAGTCAACCGTTGTACTTGGCGTCCGAAGTACAAATGTTTCGACTCGATGAGATTCGTATTTACATTCAAATTCGATTGTTTACGATAAAAGGAATCACTGAAGGATATTGACCTCGCGGTTTGGCCGTTGGTTTTTCAAAGCTGTCACCGCAGATCATCACTGACGCCGGTTGACGGTCAATATCATTCCCGTCAAGAACGCGATATATATATATGAGGCATTCCATGCGGCTTCGAACGATCCAACCGGTGCCCACTCTAAAAAAAAAATCGAATTTTGTCAAATTATTCAATTATATGGAAAAGAGTAGTGTAACTTTGTTCAACATTTTTGTATAGCATGTTTTTAAGTTTTCCACAATTTTTCAAATTTGTAAGTACCGTTATCTCTCGAAAGCATACGAATAAATAAAAAAACGTTTAAAACAAAAAAGTTGCAGTTTTACATAAACCTTGTAAGAAAATTGTTAAACATTTTTCGAGTTTCAAAAATAATCATTTTAATAAAAAATATACGAAAATAATTTCTTTCGGTTGGTATGTCGGTTTCGATTTATCTTAGGAAATCTCAGAAAATACTCTGAAGTCTGTACAATAGACACGTATTTTTTTTAGATGGCTCGATCAGTTGTTCTGAAGCTATGCTTTCTTTTATTAATGATATATATTTTTTGTTTTTTGCGAACAATCAATTATTCATCAAATTTTCAGATAAAAGAACATCTACTATAATAATATTGATGCTCCGGAGTTTATCGCCGCATACTCCATCGGTGACGTTAATGGAACTCCATTGAACTCGTCCCAAGGCTACGCTCTAAGATCATTCTTTCGAAAAATTCAATGATTATTACAGTAATCGATGTTTATTACGTGAAAAATCTGAGAAAGTTCAGAGGAGAATAATTTTTAATAATTGTTGATGCCTTTAGAAAAATCATAATAATAAAGCAAAGCATAGCTTTGGAACAACTGATTGTGCCATCCAAAAAAATACGTGTCCATTATACATAATTCAGAGGATTTTTTGGAATTTTTTGAGATACATCGAAACCGACATACCGACCGAAAACAATTATTTTCGTATATTTTTAATGAAAATGTTAATATTTTAAACTCGAAAAATTCAGAAAAAGATTTTTTCACGAAGTTTATGTAAAAATGCAATTTTTTGTCGGAAACATTTTTCTGTTTAATCGTATACTTTCAGGACATGACGGTAATTAGAAAATTTTGAAATTTTGAAAAACTTACCCAATTGTGATCCAAAAATTTTGAAAAAATGTACACTCTTTCATATAATTAAATAATTTGACAAAATGTCAATTATTTTAAGAGCGGACAACTTTTTGACCGTTCGAAACCGCATGGAATGCCTCATATATTATATAATATATAATATCATATATATATATATATATATATATAAGAACTAAAAATTATACATATATTTCTATATGAGCAAGTCCACCAATTCAAGTACCGGTTTTGGGCGTCGATATCAGCGATCTTTTTGTAACTTAGAGAAATGGAAGCGCCCATTACAAAATGAACTCTGATTTTTTTTTAGATTTTTTTCCTTCGGTTATGTTCGCTTGGGTAATTGTATTGGGTATCGTATGGGTAATTCTGTGAGTTTTTTCTGTTTTTCTTGTTTTCATTAATTTCTCAATGTGTTTTGATAGCAAAAAAAAATTTGAGTCGACCATCTCCTATGGAAAAAAGCTCAGCTTTTCGAAAAAAAATACAAAAAAATTGTAATCATGCAGAAAGTGAACGCCACCCCAATTTCTCTCGAATGAAGATATGTTATAGAGGGTACTTTTCTGAGTAATTTCATGTGTATATGTTGGGCGCGGAAACCAAGTCTTCATATAGTAATCCGTGTTTGAAAGTTTCAAACATATGAAATTACTCTGAAAAGTGCCCTCTACAACATATCTTCATTCCAAGGAAATGCAGGTGGCGTCCACTTTCTGCATAATTACCAAAAAAACTTTTGAGAGTTGAGAAGTTACTCAAAATCGCATTTGAAATATAAAAGTCGATTTTTCGCAAAATTGTATTTTTAAAAATTTTTGAAAGTATTTTTCTCGAAAAGCTGAGAAAATTTCACGTAATATATGCAGAAATAAAATTGGGACCTCTGTTATGACTCGTTGAATCACCAAATGTATGACAAAACAACTAAAACCTCAATTTATATTTTTTTATTTTCAAATGAATCGTATTGATGTTTCTATTACAATTGCACAGTGACGTAAAACCTTGTTCGCCATAAATACATGAAAACCATATGATCAAAGATGAAACTTAGAGTCATGTGGTGACGCTGTCAGTTTCGCAAGTGCACCATCTACAACTTAAGGGTGAGGTCAGATTAGTTCGTTATTGAAAAAGGATATTATTGATAATTTTTTTGACGATACAGTTGATATACATTTATTTCTATAATGACTACTCAATAACGTAACGTTAGAAGAATATTCTTAAAAATTTTTATTAACCTTTATGATCAATTTTTCATTTACAAAATTCAGAATGTTGCCACTTCAAAATACGATAAAATAAAATAAAACGACGTCATTACCTGCAGAAACTTATCAACTAATCACATCATTTTGGTTTTTTGATCTCAGTATTATGAATCATTTCAAAATGAGAAAACATAAATTGAGGTTTTAGATGTTTTGTCACACATTTGGTGATTCAACGAGTTATTAACGAGGTTCCGATTTAATTTTTACATATATTAGGTACGTAAAAATTTTTCAGCTTTTCGAGAAAAATACTTGAAACATTTTTTTAAATATACTTTTGCGAAATATTGACTTTGATGTTTCAAATGCGATTTTAAGTAATTCTTCGGGTCCCAAAAAAGTTTTTGTATTTTTTTTCGAAAAGCTGTTTTTTTTCCATAGAAGATAGGTGGTCGACTCAAATTTTTTTTTCTATCAAAACACTTTGAGAAATTAATAAAAACAAGAAAAACATAAAAAAACTCACAGAATTACCCATACAACTGCAGCAACAATAACGAAGGGAAAAATCCAAGAAAAACTCAGAGTTCTTTTCTCAATGGGGGCTTCCGTTTCTCAAAGTTACAAACAGATCGCTGCTATCGACGGCCAAGACCGGTACTTGAATTGGTGGACTTGCTCATATATATATATAGTTAAATAGAAGAAAAAATTTACTTACTTTTTAAAAACTTTTTTTTTTAATTTCTTAAACGGAAATTAAACTTTAGCCACCTTGAACTTTTTGGGCCGACGCTTCGTTCGGAAGTTATAGCTTTTACTCGACATAAATAACCCGTAAATATTTACCCGGTTGTCAAGAAAAAACCTATAACTTTAGAACGGAGCGTCGACACAAGTCTGGCTGGTTGTCAACATTTTCGTTTTCGTTCAAGGAATTTGAAGAAAAATAAATTTCAATAATTGAGAATATTTTTTTTTTCATGTAATCTTTGACTACTAAAACATGTATATTTACGGGTTTTTTATAACAAAAAAAGCTATAACCTTCGAAAGAAGCCTCAGCCCAAGTTCGGCAGGGTTTCAAAATTTTTGTTTTCGTTAAAGGTATTGGGAAAAAAATAAATTTCAATAATTAAGAATACGTTTCTTTCATGCAATTTCTTACAAATAGCATACGTATATTTACGGGTTTTTTATGACAAAAAAAGCTATAGCTTCCGAACGAAGCGTCGGCCCAAATAGTTCAAGGTGGCTGAAGTTTTCTATTCCGTTTAATTAAAAAAAATTTTTTTTTTTGAATTAAGGGTACATTTTTTGTCCTATTTTACTTTCAATTTTAAATCGCTTATGAGTAATTGTTGAATTTGTGCAACATAATCGTAAATGTTTTCATTGTATAGAGCGTTCAAGAACACCCGTGGTTCTTTAAGTCATCACTAACCGTTGCTGAGGTAATTCGATTTGAATGACGGAGCATGGTCGATAGTCCAAAAAATTCGTTTAACTGTACTCAAAAGCAGGGGCTCAAAATAAAAAACGCTGAAATTCGGCTCTTTTCATTTTCGATATATATTGATGTAAGAAATTCGGGGGCAAAAATGTTGACCCAACTGTCCTCAGCTGCGGAAACCTCCCGAAAGACCCGATTGACTGGACCTGTAAATTTGAGCTCTCTATCTTAACACTAAGGGACGCCTGAAAAGTGTTGAATATTTTTTTATCGACGTTTGAAATTTTTTTTTCCTATTTAAACAATATAAAGTTGAGCTCAAAAAGAACTCGTTTTTCAAATTTAAGCTCTCCATCATGATATAGTGATAAAGCGTGTCCGTGAATTTTCTTTTTTCACTTTTTTGTTAACTTTTTTTTTTAATTTTTCCTAGTTGCAAAATTTAGTAGTGACCTCAAAGAATCAAGATCTTTCAAATTTTAGCGCTTTATCTTAATATTAAGGCGTACCTGTCAACTTTTTTTAAAATTATTATATAATTTATTTGTATTAAAAAAAAATGTATTCCACTTGAAAAATCTTAAGTTGACATCGTAAGAAGAAGATCCTCCAAATTTCAGCTCTCAATGTCAATAGTGAGGCGTACCCGTGAATTTTTCATTTAATTTCATTACTTATTTTTCTTTCATTTTCATTCTTTCATTTAGAGGACTTTAATTTTACGAGATTAACGTTCGATTGCCGAAGAAGCATCGAAACTGACTGAGAGCCGATTTCAGAAAAAAAACATTTTCTGTGAGGCCGTGGACATTTTGTTTCGGCTAGTAGAAATATATAAAGGATGTGAAGTTTGAAATGATAATTCAAATTCATTTATTTATTAATAAAGAATGATTTTTTTTGTATTTTGAAAAAAAACTTTTGATCATGACATGAAAATTAAAACAGAATATTAAAACAGTAATTCTTTATTTTATACACTACCGGAGAACATTATCAGGCCACAAACGTGCTCGTAAAAATCACTGGTTTTTGAACGTCGACATCTTTCAGATGAAAAACGCTAAGAAATTTCTGCAAGCACTATTGAAAAGCTTATGGATGTTTGAATTTATTAATATTAAAAAGAATATATTTCCATCATTAAGGATTATTCCCAAATTTTCTATCTTGATTTTGACTTATAGAGAAACTTAATTTTTTCTTATTTAAAATTTCTCACGCCTCACTTCTACATTTGTATCTTTAATTTGAGCCCAAGAACCACGAAAAATCTTAGCTGGTTCTTGAGTTATCATAAAGATTGTGCAAACGTGAGTGAATTGTGTTCTCTTGAGAAGGCAGGAGTGCTGTGAGTTATACCTGATATGAAAATATCAATGGACTCGATTATTTATAACCTTTTCATCGGTCAGACTTAATTTTCAAAGGTTTGTGTTCAATACAAAATAATATTTGCAATAATCGTTTATCTCGGAAATTTTACATAAATATACGCCATCAATGGAGATTTATTTTTTCGATAATATGCTAAACAATTTAGTTCAAAAATATAAATTTCACCGAATACGCGATATAATTATAACCAGAATGAATTAGAAATAAATGCAAAAACATCGATGTACGGAGACACTGTAAAGGGAAATACATCAACGCTCGATCATCGTTGCGCGGCAAGCCAAGAACGCTTGTCGAAACGAGATATTCACGGCGGCGTCGAAAATCCTTCCCTCTACTACAATACATCCTAGCCAGCCTTCCTGTACGTGCACTCACACACACCACTCCGAGCTATGCCTGTACGCAAGCGGTTCAATGCGGCCGAGAATTTGCTTTAGGCTACCCGGTATACGCTAAACGAGCAAAAACGACGGCGTCTTTTCCACGTCGACCACGAGGCGTCGCCTATGCACGACCAACGAATGAGAAACAGCCGGAATGGCCGATATACGGCTCTGTATCAATCTCCCTACTCATCTCTGCTATAACTATGTATACGCGCCGAGAGAAGTTCGCCGGTCCTCCGGTTGGCGGCGCACCACGCCGATTGAACGGATTCCCCGGCCTCGCTGGCAATCTCCTCATCTCCGCTACTAATCTCTGACGCTACGATCGCTGTCAGTGCTTGTCAACATTATCGTTTTCTCAACGATTCGCTCGTACGTCGCTGGTGCAGGTGTGTTTGGAGTTCCGCAATAAAAAAATACACAATAATTCGCGTTGTTTACGGATAATTGACAACTGGCGAACAATAATGAGCGACGATGATCGTGATATCGATATCGAGAGTGATGTGAGTTTTCAAATAAACCGAACGACAAACGTGATTAACGTTGGAACGATGATTTTTTTGATACGATAGCTTGCATTTCTGTGTTCTTTTTTTTTTTTCTTACTTTTGTGTCATTAGGAAGGCGAGGACTCGGATTCCAGACAGAGGCACTCGAACAACACGCAATATTACTCACAGGTACATTTGTTGTCGCGTTTTTTTTTTTCAAAAAGTATGATTACGTTTGTAAGAACTCGTTCGATCGAAAGAAACGTCTTAGGGCCATTGAACCCCAAACTTGGAGAGGTTAGAAACTCGAGACTTTTGTTTATGCATGGATTTTCTTGTCACAATGATCTCTCAGAGGGTCGTGGACGCCTTAAATCATACTCCTTTTAATCCTTCCATCATCCTCGCCATGGTTGGGGTTGTTCGGGGCCTCGGGGCTAGTCCTAGCGATTGATGACTGTAAACAATGGGTATACAGCTACAGTCGTCATTCATATCTACTGTATATCAACAGCTTATCATCGGCTGTGCTTTTTGGCACTAGAAATCGAACCCAACAAAAATACCTCAATGATCCATAACGAACTAATAAAAACCCATGATGAACGATGGGCCTAGCGTGTTCTTACTCTGATAAGAAGCCCATGGGCTCGTAATTTATTTTTACATTCTTACGATCCTCATGTTACGCCTGGTTCAAAGCCCATGGACTTCTCGATGCAATGGTTTTTCTTTTGGATCGATATCTGTGTTGATTAAGGGGGTACATCTGTGTAGATTGCCGGAAAAGTAGGTAAATTTTGGGAATTATTATCTCAAAAAATGTTCGTACGATTGAATTCAAGTTGGTTGCATTTGAAAGTATATACATTGAGGTATGTTGACGATTTTTTATATGAATATATAGTGAATGGGAGCGCTGTTAATCTGGCCGGCGTAAATCAACTTTGTCGTCGGCACGGTTTGCGGTTTCTGCTTTTTCTCGCAGTCGGTTGGTCTGAAACAAAAATTTCAAGAAGATTCTTGAAGTGTAACGTCTTGAGCTGTTCGGCACGTAGGATTTTTTCTATTTTATTTTTTTTCACAAAATGGCGCTTGATTGAAATTGAAATTCACTTTTTAACCTCAATTTACGACCTTTTTTGGTTGATAAAAAAATAAATAAATTAGTTTAAAAAAAAAATCCTACGTGCCGAACTTCATTACCTATTCGTGCATATCGTGTCCAAATTTTAAAGGAATCGGTCAATCCGTTATCTAAAAAAAAGTGGGAACCGACTTTGAAAAGCGTGTTTCGTGATAAACGCGTTTGAAGTTTGGGAGCTCGCTATATATTTATATAAAAAATCGTCAACACACCTCAATGTATCTACTTTCAAATAAAACCAACTTGAATTCAATCGGACGAATAGTTTTTGAGATAATAATTCCCAAAATTCACCTACTCTTCCGGCAATCTACACAGATGTGCCCCCTTAATGAGAGTTTATTTTTATTTCGAATATTGCACCGACAGAACAGAATGTATTACTATTTTTATTATCATAAAAAATGATAAATGTGTAAGACAACTAATAATTGCAAGGCAAGAATTATGTAGTATAGTAATTTTCATTCATAAGCAATTTGGAGACCAATCCTAATTACTTTTGAAAGAACTGTTGCCCCTAAATGAAGACCCGCAGGCTTCTATTTGGTAAATAAAATCTCAATTTAAGGCCTAGATGAGTCTGTATTCAAGAACGTCTCTTATCGAAAAAACTCAGTACTATTTTTAAATGGTCGGTCCCCTACCGGCCTCCGAAATCTTTTGTTTCTGCAGCTGTCGCAAAGATTGTTGCATCTATGCATTTATCATTCTTAAAACAATCACACGAGACCTCGATTCTTTCTGCGAAAAGCTTTGATTAACCAATTTGTAACGCGTGATAAATCTAGGCTGAAAAAAGGGCTCATCACAATGCGTTGGAACGCAAACGAAGGGATCACATAAAGGACAGCTTTTCCAGCCTCAGGGACACGGTGCCGGCGTTGCAAGGCGAAAAAGTTGCAAGCAGGGCTCAGATACTGAAGAAAGCGGCCGAATACATACAATTCATGAGACGCAAGAATTCTTCTCATCAACAAGACATTGACGATTTGAAACGACAAAACAGTTTGTTGGAATCGCAAAGTAAGTATGGTGAAACAGCAAGCGAGAGGATGGATGGACGGGAGGTTCTGGAGATGCAATAATTGTTGTAAACGAACGTTCTTTGAGAATATAAAAAAAGCAAACGGTTCGTTACGTGATTGAGGTCTGAAGCGATTAGGATATCTCCGGTGCTGCGATTCAATGAACTTTTCTGTTTAAGGTTGTTGTGGGGTCTAGCCGTCGGAGGGTGAAGCATGAGGGGGGTGCCCTATGCTTATGCACGGAACCGATGAATGGTTATCAACTGTTTTTCGTCAAATTATCGTCGTATTTAATGTCATTTTTCGAGGAAAAAATCCACATCAGTTTAAAAGAATATGCATTTTTGACAAAGTGACGGTTACAGGAATTATTTCTATTAGTTTGTGGCATTGTTTTCGATAATTCGTTGGAGATCAATTATTGCAAGACGAACTGGCAACAACGTAAATTATGACCCACGATAATATGCTTGGGTTGAGCACCAGTGTCGCACAGCTGTCATATACGCGTCCCGTTCCTAGCCTCAAAATCGAAGTGTTTGTTTATCAACCATGAACATCGGTCCGGGAAACATGCATAATTATCATATGTCGCTAAGGTAGGGAGCGCTTGTGCCGGCTACGTTGTTGCCATGCTTCCGAAGCCTTATATTTTGTGTGCTCAATTTTTGGAAAATTCGCGATTAAAATCATGAATAACTTTGAATCGGTACTGTAAATTATTATTTTCAAGGCAACAAAAGTTAGTCCGATATTCCATTTAACCGTATCTGATTTTTCAACTCCGTGGCATCGTTTTCTCGGCAGATATATATAATATACTGAAAAATGTTCCGAACATTCCCATAAACATAATGTCATGAGCACACCGAATACTCCAACTTTACGATTTTTTTTCTAAATAACTGTACTGTGGATTGTTTTGAAATTTGACAGGTTGATTAGTAAAGGGATCATGAACGTTCACAAAAAATTTCATCTCAGTGACATCGTTTCGTCCTAATCCCACAACAACCTCAAACACCCCAAAAGGTCTCTAAACAAGGATAAAAAAATTCTGAATCTCGCTTGGTCTACGAAATATCTAATTATATTCAATCATTTCTTGAGTAAAAAATTCAAACCCAATGATCTTTTTATTCTGACAAATCTGATGTGCGAAATAAACAAATTTCGATGTATCGACCAGTTTCAAAATGAGCAAAGGTAGAAAAAATCTTTAGAAACAATGTATTCAAAACATTCGAAACTACACCCACCATAGGAAGATTTTTCATTTCTCCCGCGTGTACAAGATCAAAATGCAGCACAAACATTTTTGGAAAAGATGTTTTGACAGTTTTGAAACTCTGTAAAATCTGTACACCTGAGTTCATATTTACAAGAATGACGGATCACTGAGAGATTATGAGATTACAAATGTAAGCAAAATTTGAGCTTAAGGGGTTCAAGCTACTCTAAAGGCCGAAAAAATAGGCTTTTTCGGGGATTTTTTTTCTAAAAAACTGCAAAGTAAATCGAGATTACACAAATGGGTGTTTATCGTCCATATCAGTGACTGCATACAGTAATTTTTTTAAAAACGATTAATTTCAAAATGGCGGCTGTGCAGCGATTTTGCGATGACGTCACCTTCTTTCTACCGTCCACGGCCAGACAAACAGCTCCTGTAATTTTTTTATTATGATGGACCGATGAATTTTTTTCGATTATATATAACAACAGCTATAGAAGTACGTAGGATTTTTTTGAAGTATTAATTTTTAGCCAAATGGCGCAACTCTAAAGTGAAAAGTGGAAAAATTGCCTAAAAAAACGTCAGAGAATTGTTAATAACAAACGAACTGTGCAATACAAAAAAATTCTACGTACTTCTATAGAAAATGTATTCTTAAAAATATATTAAAAATTTCAAGTGAATCGGTTAAAAATTGTTTGAGTTATGTTTCCGGCTAACTTCAAAAATGCAGTTTGCTTGAAGCTCGTTGCTAACCAGGCGGACTTGGACTAAAATTTGAAAACCGAGTACTTAGAGATTTTTCCCGGCCATAATCTTTTGAGACATCATTTTCGAGGTCGTGAGGGACCATTAGAAAGAAAAATCGATTTTTCGAGGATTATAGAGTGGCTTAAGCCCTTGAACTATTTCAAGCTACATTCATTCAAATTTAGCAGGGCCATTATTTACACGTACAGCTGGATATTTTCATTAAGGGCGGGGTAAGGTTAATTCGGCGAGAAAGAAGCATGTTTTAAAGATTTTTTTCTGGCGATACGAATAGTGTAAATTTATTCAATCCATTTCCATATAATAATACATTTAAACAATATTTTCCTAAATTTTCATTCCAAAATATTGAAAATTAAGCGGGTGACAGTAAATCTCCGGAGGCGCCTCGAAAAAAAGTTGTTTTGCGGTGTTCATCATAACTCGCAAAAGAACCATCCGAAACAAAAAAATCATAATGCATTCGATAAAAGAAATGTTTCTCGAGGTAATCACGAGGGGATTTTTTATTTTTTTTATTTTTGATTTCTTCGTAGCACTTGGAAGCAAAAAAACCGATTTTCGCTATAAAAATCAGCTAATTTCTTGCTGTAAAATAAATAATTATTAAAAAAAAAAAAAAAGCCCTCGAGAATACCTGGTGAATTATGTGAAGAAGTAGTGTGCAAAATTTCAAAACAATTGGTCCATTAGATTTTGCGTTATCGCGAACACGGACTGTAAAAATGTCAAGTTTCAGAAAAACGCTTTGAAGTTTTGCGCACTGAAAAATTCGAAATAAAACTCGATAGTTTTCTTATACTCACACAGAGTCGTCGATGCCAGATCCGTAGAGCAAAAAGCTTCCGTCGACATGATCTAGGGCATTTTTTTGCATTTGTCTACGCAAAATTCTTTCTTCTTCACTGTCATGCGCCGTTTGCTCCTCTGCTCTAGTAATTCGTAATAAAAATCCGGCCTGGAGCAACGGACCCTAAAATACTCATAACGTCGTCAATTTTGCTCCAATCGACTTGAAATTTTGACACAATATTCTTCAAATATGCATTCAGTTGAAAAAATCAACAAAAAGTGCAAAAAAAAAAATGTTAATACCTTACCCCGCCCTTAAACGGATTTTCTGGGTGTATTGCCACATTTTGGACATGTTTACATGATAATCCTGATAACAATTTTGTTTACCATCTCAAAACTCGGTGGATACGTTGGAATTATAGAAAATTATTTTTCAATCTTTTATAAAAAAAAAAAAAATGGCTAACTTGCGAAACAAAATTCAAACGCTCCCTGAGATAGGAAATATTCCGTAGATATTCCAAATACATCTACGTCTGTGACAACACAAAATCAGGGTGTACGTTGCTTGATAAATAATTCATCCCGACAATCTCGTACAATCCGTTCATCCTCTCAACAATCTCACCGTAGGTTGCTTGTACTTGTTTCTTTCGTCTCAATGTAATTTACCAACTTTTTGCGAAGTTCGCACATTGGAGAAAGCCAAGATCACTGGAAACTTTGCAGCTGAATCCTGCGAAGTTTCCAAATCCGAATCGGTGGGAATCGGTGGTTACAACGACACGGAATCGGAATCGTCGGACAGCGAGACCGGACGAGCGATACGTCATCCAAAGAAGTTAAAGATCGCGGCGCTCCATCACTGACGCATGCAATCACGAAAAAAAAAAATCTTTCGATACAATCGAATCGAAACTTTATTTTGATAAAAAAAATTAAAATAAAACAAAATTAGAAATAAAAAACAATCACCTCGATGTAATTAATAATATACGTGTATCATGTAAACATATGTAAAGTAGGTACTTATTTAAGAGAATAAATATTAGTCCTGTTCATACTACCACATGAATTGATTGCAGTTTCGCGTCTGTAACGACGATCGATCGCTTCGCTACGTTTTTAATAGTTTTTGCTTTAAAAAATTGTCTTGAGGGGGACCACTAGTGTAAAATTTCGAAAAAAATCGATTTTTTGCATATTTCGATGGTCTTCACACATAATTCCAAGGTGAATGTGGGAATGCGAGGTACGATGAAGTTATGGTGACCTATTATTCAACCATTTTCCACAAACTTTGTTTCCTTTTTACGTTATAGGCTGCCAAAATGTTTAAAGTGCATCAGAAAAAAAAATCCCACATTCACCTTGGAATTGTGTATTTTCTGAACAAAATGAGACGTCAAAGTCCACGATCGGTTGAGTTGTTCGGTCTGAATCTTACAACAAGCTCCCAAACTTTGGGAAAATATCACAGCGTTCGGATGCTTGATATGGTTCTGAAAAAATTTGAAAAGATAGCTAAGTATAGATACTCCATAAGGATAAATTAGAATGAAAATGTAGATTGATCTTGTCACAAAAAATTTTTTTTTTTCCTTCGACTTTTTAGGTGACTCAGTCTCCTTAAGGTATTGAGAGATCTATCAATAGGAAGGTACATTGTATGGGTCTGGATTAGCAGATTAGCAGCAGGTATGATATTTCTCGATTTATAACCATGAAATCAGTAACTTCAACTTTAAACGCGTTTTTCTCGAAACTACATTTTTCAAATTTGCTGCAGTTATAACTCGGAGACAAATCATCCGATTGATTTGATTCTTGTTGCAGCTTCTTTTATATATCTTTTTCCATACTGTGAACCTCCAGTTTTCCGATCAAATGAAAAATGTAATTTTGGCAGGCCAAAAATCATCAGATTTTCGCGCGAAATTTGAAACTTTTTTTAAAAACTCCGCCATTTTGTAAAATTTCAAAATTTTTTTAATTCTAAGGTCCATGATACAAGAAATACCTTCTAGTTCAATAAACTCTTTGGTTTTTTTCATTTCAGGCACTGTGAAGGTCGCTATCACTGCAGCAGTGGGGGAATGTTTTTTTTTTTAGCCTTGGTAGATTGCGAATAACTCGCTGAATTTCAAATTTTTTGGTCTAAAAATTGTTCCATGTATTTATTATACATCCACAAATATATCCTCGTAACATTGAAACATTCCATGCAGTAGCTTTCTTTTAAAAAATTCCCAAAAATCACCTTTTTTTCAGGCGGTCACATTAGTGGTCCCCCTTAACTTGAACATCGAGCGATTTATTATTTCGTTTGCTATTGATTCGAGAATTACAATCGGGATTTTTTTTTTGTTGCACTTTAAACATTTTGGCAGCCTATAACGTAAGAAGGAAACAAAGTTTGTGGAAAAACAGTTGAATAATAGGTCACCGTAACTTCGTTGTACCTCGCATTCCAAATTCCCACATTCACTTCGGAATTATGTGTTTTCTGAACAAAATGAGACGTCAAAGTCCACGATCGGTTGAGTTTTTCGGTCTGAATCTTACAACAAGCTCCCAAACTTTGGGAAAATATCACAGCGTTCGGATGCTTGATATGGTTCTGAAAAAATTTGAAAAGATAGCTAAGTATAGATACTTTATAAGGATAAATTAGAATGAAAATGTAGATTGATCTTGTCACAAAAAAAAAAATGTTTTCCTTCGACTTTTTAGGTGACTCAGTCCCCTTAATCCCCCCCGGGCATATTATGCCGACGGGGCATATGCCGGGTGGTCGAGCACTTGTATTTTTTTATGTTTGGTGTCTTCTGGATACATCCATGTTGGACCATGAGAAGACGAAAACTCCAATTCTCGACTTGATGAGAATATACTTAATTAATAATGATAATAATAAATTTCAACTCGCGAATCGGAAAGTTACTTGTGCGGCCCGTAAAGGGTCACACGCAAAAAAAATATGATTAGCTACAAGCATAACGAGCCATATCCACGACTAAACATGGGCACAACTAACCATGGATACTACTAACCATGGGCACTGCTAACCATGGGCTCAACTATCCATGGGCACTACTATCCATAGACACCACTAATCATAGGCCCGCTACTTTTGATTAATCGCCAGCGGGTAAGATAACCATTTGACGCTCATATTTGACCGGATTAATTGAAAGAGTAGCCGTTTATAAGGTAAGTCGTGGTCGATAATGCGCAACTTTTGTACTTTGTTGGACTGCCGCATCTGCATTTCTACAATTTTCGTGGTGAGATAAGCATTTCGAGCGATGTGAAATAAAAATTTCTGGCTATTGATGGCCGGTGAAAGTTGTGAAAATTGGGCTTCAAAAAATTAGGCAAGTGTTTTCTTGGAGCAGCAATTCGTCACTAATCCGAATGTTAAAACGATTTTCCGATATTTGCATTTGTTTTCTGATCACGTGACTTTTCGCGCAAAAGAGTGTGTGGGGTTTAATAACCAAGCAACCAGTGGGCAGCTGCACGAGCTGAGAAAAATTTTTTGATGGTGTTGGGCAAAAAATCACGAGCTGAAAAAGAAAAACTTGCCTCTCGCCGCCCCAAGCGTGGTCGTCCCGAAAAAGTTGTTTACGTTGAAGACAGCGAGAACTACGGCGATAATTAATGCTAGAAACTGTTTTTTTATTTTTTGAAAGGTTAATATAATAAGTTGTGACCGTTATGAATAATAAAAAACATTAAAACAACAAGTTTGCATTTATATTTGACCTGAAAAGAAGTGGTTTTATTACCCCACTAGGTGGGGTAAAAAAACCACTTTGCACATTTTTTTCAAAGGACCGTGCCGTGCTAAATAATAAGCATAAGTTACATCAAACTTGTTAAGATAAATTTTGTAGCCAAGGATTTATGCTTTCATAAAAAAAATCATGTTTGAGAATATTTTATTAAATGCAGGTTCTATAGCGTGAAAAGTAAAAAAAATGGCGATTTAACCTCATCTTACCCTACACATTGCTTTACAAAATGATTTTCAAATTTATAATTGTGAATTTTTTTTTTCAATCACAGCAATACTTGACGAGTTTTATCCAAAGTTAAGGCAGGTCCTTAATTATTTAATAATGATGCAAACATTTATTCGTGTAATTTGTATAGTTTTACGAATTTAAGTCAGATGTTCTATTATTAAATAGTCGCGGTAACATATTAACTCTCCAAGTACTGCTGTGATTTAAAAAGCAATTCAAATTTACAAATTCAAAAATCATTTTTCAAAGCATTGTATACTTGATGTAAATATCTGTCTATCTTTTTTACACATTGTGTTTTTTGCGGGGATTTGCTGGTCCTCGGATAATTGTAAGCTGGCACTTGGTGTCATTTGTTCAAGTAGACCACCGACCGTTCCCTGACATTTCAACCGCGGACAAAATAACCGCGACAAAATAACCACGGACAAAATAACCAAAACATACAATAACCGCAAGACAAAATAACCGAGCGATGAAACAACCAACAGACAAAATCACCAAGAGACAAAATAACCGCAGAAACTAAAATAAAAATTAATGATTACAATGAAATATCGTAAAAATTCATTTATTTTCATATACCATTGCGAATTAATAATGAATAACATCGATAAGTAATTTGATTTTAAATTTCAAATTATGAAACACATTATATAAGATATTGCAATATCGAGTTAATAATAAATAACGATATTACGTTAACATCGATAAATGATAATTGACAATTTTAAAACGCAATTCATAATACAGTGCAACATCGAATAAAGACAACAATGAATAAATAATAAATTACAACAATAAATTAACATTTATCAATAATAATAATTTACTATTTCAAAACGACACTTCATGAGATATTGAAATATCGAACTAAATAATTACTAACCATAAGGCGTTAACATTGATAAATGATAATTTATAATTTCAAAACGCAGGAAATGTTTCTTAAATAACACAAAATATTTTCGGCCCCATAATCGTTAATCACCCTACACACACATCCGCACACATAAACACGCAAACAGAAAAAAATCAAAAATATTTTACGATATTTCATGTATTTTCGGTTGTTCTGTCTTTCGGTTATTTTGTCGTCGGATATTTAGTCGCGGTTATTGGGCAAAAGCTACTTCCGCGGATATTTCGTCAACCGGTTGTTTTGACGTCCGGATGTTTTTCCCGCGGTTATTTTATCGTCCGGTTATTTTGTCATCCGGTTATTTTGTCGTTCGGAGATTTAGTTGTTTTCTCGCGTTTATTTTGTCGCGGTTATTTTGTCCGTGGTTAAGGCAGGATTCTACTTTGAAACCATGAAAAAAACGCTATTTTCGTGAATTTTTTCTGAGAATACTATTAAACATATCGATATGGGGTTTAAAATGTTCGATAAATACACTCTTCAAGTACATAAAAAAATGTTTTTAAATGTATTTTATTCATTTTTTGTACACGTAAAATATGTTTAAAGCCAACGCCTCGAAAAGAAGGTACCGTTGCCGTGGTCGTGAAATCTTCCCGACGGATGGTCTGAAACAAAAAAATCAAATAGTTTCATGTTCAGTATGTCTTCAGAAACCGACCTAACTAGAAAATTTTATATACGTGCAAAATTAACAAAATGGCGGCTAAAATACGAAAAAAATGCGTTTTTTTGGGTCTTTTTTTGCAATAAAAAAATAGTTCCAATCAAAATTTTAAGTTGATTGTAGTTAAGTCGGTTGGTACAAACATATAAAATATGTGTTCCAAATTTCATAAGGATCGGTTCAGTACTTTTTGAGTTATCACGACCACGGTACTTGAAAATGTCGTTTCGAGAAAAACGCGTTTAAAGTTTTGGTGAGTGATAAATCGTAGAAAAAATTATCTTACCCTCAATCAGCGATGCCTCGGCCATATAATATGCCTCGGCATTATAATTATGCCATATATATTATATGCCGACTTGTTCCAGGTGGTATTTACTTTCGAAAAATGTAAAAAAAAAAAAAAAATTTTTTTTTTCAAAGTTTCAAAGTAGAATCCTGCCTTAAACAGTCGTGTCACCACCATCGACGGTATCACAAACGCTTTTACCATGAGCACTGGCCAAAAAGGCCATTTTGCGTGCCGCTGATGCAGTGTAAATAGAATGTATCAAAAGTCAGCATTGCTGAAACTAGTCAGCCGTTGTGTCGTTGTGCCGTGTGTCGCACAACGTGCTGCAATCCAACCAGATTTATGTAACGCAATGTTGACGGTAGATCTCCTCTCAGGTTCTATGAAATCATTGCATAAAGGACAACTTGTGACGATAGATTGCGGATGCAGCTGGCTTCATTCTAGCGTCAAGTTTCGCTGGCGAATCGCCGCTACTGTGCTGACATTCGTATTTGGACAGCACGTTTGTCTAACTGGATTTGGTCGAGACTGATTTGCGTTTTTTTTTCATTGAAACAAATAAATTGAGGTTCCAGTTGGTTTTTTTTTTAAGTTTGTCGATTCAACGAGTTATAACATGAGTTATTAGAGAGATCCTAACTTGATTTCTACATATTCTATGTAAAATTTTCAAAATAAAAATATTAAAATTGTTTACTCCTGCCGAAAAATCGACTTTTATATTTTAAATGGAATTTTGAGTAGTTTTCTAAGGCTCAAAAATGTACGTGTATTTTTTTTAAGACGAGTTAAGCTCTACATAGATCACTTGGTTGAAACTACTTTTTCTTCTCATAAAAACAACGTGAGAAATTATTGAAAAAACATCAAAAGTTCACAGAATGACTCATGTAACAACAGCGAAAATAACCAAGGAAAAAGTTTGAATAAAATTCAGAGTTATTTTCTTGACGGAGAATTTTATTTCTCGAAGTTACAGAAATATCGCTGATGGTAAAACCCAATGCTCTATTTAGTGGACTTGTCCATATACATTAGGCCGGCTTGAAAAAAAAACTTTTTTTTTTCTTTCAATCAAAATACATTCACGCCAAAGTATCTTCCATCAAGAGAATCGTGTTCAAAAATAAGCCCGATTGGACCATTTTTAGGGGTCGCGCAAGATTTTTCTAGTTTTCCCATTTGATTAACATGGGAATAACGAAAAGTTTCCATTAAAAAAATCGTAGCTCCGCCAATTTTATAGGTACATTGATCCGGTTAGTTCCATTTGAAAGCTCTTGAAAACCCGCTTAAAATGGCGTGCGGACCTTTGGGATCCCATTGCAACTTCCATCAATAATTTCGTTGTTTCGTAATAAATTATCGACGGAAGTTGCAATCGGATTTCAAAGGTCCGCACGTCATTTTAAGCGGTTTTTCAAGAGCTTTCAAATGGAACTAACCGGATCAATGTACCTATAAAATTGGCGGAGCTACGATTTTTTGAATGGCAACTTTTCGTTCTTCCCATGTTAATCAAATGGGAAAACTAGAAAAATCTTGCGCGACCCCTAAAAATGGTCCGATCGGGCTCATCTTTAGACACGATTCTCTTGATGGAAGATACTTTGGCGCGATTATATTTCGATTGAAAGAAAAAAAAAAGTTTTTCTTTCAAGCCGGCCTAGTACCACAATGTGTGTATGTAACAATAGTTAAGTTGTAACCTGCAGATCCGCGTCAGACCCCACCACAGCGCTCGATCATTATTTTCCACGCTTGCACCTGCCACAGCAACGAGTGTTTTCATAACGAACCCACTACGTATCGCCGCTTGCTACGCAGTTTCGTCCCAAGCTCGCTACCGGTAAACAAAACTTCATAATTGCCACTTTTACGTCCTTTCTTCGTTCATTCGGATGTCCGGTCGCGAAGAATCATCAACCAATGTGAATAATACGCGTTACATCATATTTAAATCTCTTCGAAACAAAAAAAAACGGTTGCCACAGTTACGGCCAATTAGCACGAACGTTCGTATCGACTGATTCAAATGTTTTTCATGTGATAAAAATACGATATGCGTGAAACACGTTCAGCCGTTTACAAAATGTTGAAAACTTCGGCGCATGAAGAACGTCAGGTAAGAACATTTTTATAATGTCAAATTTATCGATCATCTTTATTCAACTGTTGTTTTTTTTTTTTTTTGCTACGATTGTTTCGTAATCTCGTGTATGTTTCGTGCTGGCATTGTGATGATCCGTTATTATTGCGAAAAGAAGAATAATTAATGAGCGTTCCATGACGACACGAGTTTTGCGGAATTATTTTTTTATTGCGATTATATTTTTCAAGAAGTTTTTATTTTGCAACTTTTTTTTCCAAGATGTGAGTGAAAGATTTGTGATCGCTATCGTTGAGGATTGAGTGTAATTACCTCGGAAATTGATGATATCGTGAATCGTTTTTTCATTTGTTAAAGTCAGTTTCAGTCACACGGAAAAATACGTCAATCTTTGGTTCATTAATATTTGATAATTGAAAAAATGTTATTGAATAATTCGAAATGATGCGTAAAAAAAGTGGTGTCTGATGGTGGGAAGGTCCGGATATTCTAAAACTAAAACAAAAGATGATACGGGTTCTTAATCATTACGATAAGGTCCAAAGCTGTACGACGAATTTAATTTACGATAAATATTAAGAAATTGGTAGCTATTACAAAATGTTAAAAGTGTTTCTGAAAAGATGAATTGGCGACGATAAGAAAAGCCTTCATATAGTTTTAAAAAAAGACATCCAAAATGATGTCATCGAATATGGACGGCATCAAACTTCTCTATTAAAAGCTTCCAACGTTTCGCAAGGAAGAGATTTTGAAAGGAAAAACGTTCAAAGTTTCGAATACTGGATCTTAAGACGGGGGTATGGTTGATACGACGAAGAAGAAGCATGTTTTTAAGATTTTTTTTCTAGCGATACAAATAGTGTAAATTTATTCAATCAATTTCCATATAATAATACAACATTTAAACAATATTTTCCTAAATTTTCATTCCAAAATATTGAAAATTAAGCGGGTGACAGTGAATCTCCGGAGGCGCCTCGAAAAAAAGTTGCTTTGCGGTGTTCATCATAACTCGCAAAAGAATCATCCGAAACAAAAAAATCAAAACGCATTCGTTGAAGGAGATGTTTCTCGAGGTAATCACGAGGGGATTTTTTTTTGTTTTGATTTTTGATTTTTTCGTAGCACTTGGAAGCAAAAAAACCGATTTTCGCTATAAAAATCAGCTAATTTCTTGCTGTAAAATTAATAATTACTAGAAAAAAAACTCTCTACAATACCTAGTGAATTATGTGAAGAAGTAGTGTGCAAAATTTCGAAACGATTGGTCCAGTAGATTTTGCGTTATCGTGAACACGGACTTTAAAAATGTCAAGTTTCAGGAAAACGCTTTGAAGTTTTGCGCACGGAAAAATTCGAAATAAAACTCGATAGTTTTCTTATACTCACACAGAGTCGTCGATGACAGGTCCGTAGAGCAAAAAGCTTCCATCGACATGCATGAATTGGAATGCATGCATTCAGTTGAAAAAATAAATAAAAAATGCAAAAAAAGAAAAAATTTTAATACCTTACCCCGCCCCTAATTGAAAAAAGAAATGTGTATGTGTATGTGTATGTGTGTGTGTATGTGTATAATGTATGTGTGTATGTGTAACACGTGCGAGTGTCGCGCGTGAGCGCGTGATTATGTGAGTGCGCGTTAATGCGTGCGTGTTCGTCGGTGTGCGCATGTTTGTGCGCAGGTGTGTATGGGATGTGTGTACGTTATGTGGCAATGCAAGGTCCGTACAATGCCCCCCCCCCCAAATTTTTAAATTGTTGATTTTCAGCCGAAAATTAATTGCCTCTGATTGAAGAGTAGAATAGACTACTTCTCTATTTATCGGCTACGAATTGCGGGAAAAAAATATATCGGCAAATAGATCGTTCCGTTGCAGCGCATTACTTCTTATTACGAGAAACTTTGCGTAATTCCGTAACTACGCGATCATCGCGTATTCATGATGACAGCGATGCTCAGAGTGAAGTTAAGGGGGTACATGTGAGTAGTTTGCCGGATAAGTAGGTGAATTTTGGGAATTATTATCTCAAAAAATATTCGTCTGATTGAATTCAAGTTGGTTTCATTTGAAAGTATGTACATTGAGGTATGTTGACGATTTTTTATATAAATATATAGTGAATGGGAGCGCTGTTATTCTGGCCGGCGTAAAACAACTTTGTCGTCGGCACGGTTTGCGGTTCCCACTTTTTCTCGCAGTCGGTTGGTCTGAAACAAAAATTACAAGAAGAAAGTGTAGGGTCTTGAGCTGTTCGGCACGTAGGATTTTTTTTTTCACAAAATGGCGCTTGATTGAAATTGAAATTCACTTTTTAACCTCAATTTATGACATTTTTGGGTTGATAAAAAAAAAAAAAAATTAGTTAAAAGAAAAATCCTACGTGCCGAACTTTATTGCCTATCCGTGCATAGTGTGTCCAAATTTTGAAGGAATCGATCAATCCGTTATCTTAAAAAAAGTGGGGACCGACTTTAAAACGCGTGTTTCGAGATGAACGCGTTTGAAGTTTGGGAACTCGCTATATATTTATATAAAAAATCGTCAACATACCTCAATGTATATAATTTCAAATAAAACCAACTTGAATTCAATCGGGCGAATAGTTTTTGAGATAATAATTCCCAAAATTCACCGACTTTACCGGCAATCTACACAGATGTGCCCCCTTAAGGGGACACATCCCCTGAGTCACCTAAAAAGTCGAAGGAAAAAAAAAATTTTTTTTGTGACAAGATCAATCTACATTCTTATTCTAATTTATCTTTATAAAGTATCTATACTTAGCTATCTTTTCAAATTTTTTCAGAACCATAACAAGCATCCAAACGCTGTGATATTTTTCCAAAGTTTGTCAGCTTGTCGTAAGATTCAGACCGAACAAATGAACCGATCTTAGATTCTGACGTCCCATTTTGTTCACAAAACACATAATTCCGGAGTGAATGTGGGAATTTGGAATGCGAGGTACGATGAAGTTATGGTGACCTATTATTCAACTGTTTTTCCACAAACTTTGTTTCCTTTTTACGTTATAGGCTGCCAAAATGTTTAAAGTGCATAAAAAAAAAAATCCCACATTCACTCTGGAATTATGTGTTTTCTGAACAAAATGGAACGTCAGAATCTAAGATCGGTTCATTTCTTCGGTCTGAATCTTACGACAAGCTCCCAAACTTTGGGAAAATATCACAGCGTTCGGATGCTTGGTTCTGAAAAAATTTGAAAAGATAGCTAAGTATAGATACTTTATAAGGATAAATTAGAATGAAAATGTAGATTGATCTTGTCACAAAAAAAAAAATTTTTTTTTTCCTTCGACTTTTTAGGTGACTCAGTCCCCTTAAGTAGACACTGGACGCATGCGAAATAATTGAATCGCTTACATTGCAGATAAATTACTGGCCTCCGCCCTTCTCCTCGGAAATTACTCCCCACTCCGACCAAACGGATTTTAATAATCTCGTGCGTCGCGCATGTACGAAGAAGTCGTTAGCTCCAAGGATATCGAAAGTAATAGTTCTCGGGGATGTCGCGGTCGGTAAAACTTCATTGGTTAATCGGTAACACAATTATTTATTTTCCCTCGTTATTGCACGAGTATCTCACAGCTTCCATTAATTTTCATTCAAGAGCCCTGCTATTGATGATACATTTTGTAAAATGTTTTTTTTTTTTTTCAGATTTTGTCACAAATCGTTCGACAATAATTACAAGGCAACGATAGGAGTGGATTTCGAAGTGGAAAGATTCGATATACTGGGTACGCCTTTCAATCTCCAGATGTAAGACAATGAAATTTAATAATTTTTTTGTTTTTTATTTGAGGAATTCAGGAAAGAACTGTGTTTATTGAGTTATACAATTTTTAAGCTTATTGATTGTCAATTAATAATTGCTCTAATAGTGCAATAAAATTATAAATATCTTTATCATATAGCGTGAGCAATAGGGTGGGTCAAGAACATCGACTATTTTTTTTTTCTACTTCGTACTCCGAAAAATAGATTACTAGACACCTCTAAAAAATTCACACCAAATATGAGCTTTTTATTTTAATGGGAAGGTCCTCCGCCTCACAGTTTTTTATTTTTTCTGCAGTATTAGAAGAAAAAATTCATATCGTTCTATCAACTGTTCGTTGAAAATATCCCCCCCTCATGTGATTGTAGGAAATTGACCGCTCTATAAAAAAGGTTTCTTACAATTTTTTCGTAAATCTCACTGTTTGAAAGATATTGAAGGTTAAAGTTTGATCATTTTTAGACAAATTTCTGTTTTGCTTATGAATTTTATAACTCGTTAACGAAAAATCATTATGAAAGGCGCAACGCTTAGTTTTGTAGGAAATAAACTGCTCTACAAAAATGGTTTCCTATGATTATTCGATTGAATTAAGCGTTTAAAAGATATTCATCGTCGAACTTCAATGCACGCCAATTTTAACAGTTTTCGATTAATAATTCGGGAAATTTTAATTTAGTTTATGAGTTTCAGGGAAATTTATACAAATTTGAGTTTCTATGAACAGAGAAATGTCTTAATCTATTTTTCTAGTTTTTTTAGTCGTAAGCATGTTTGGTTACATCGGAAAAAAAAATTAGTGCATTATTTCTGATTTAGAGTCAATGATTTATTAAATCTTGGAGAAAAAACGTTTTTGTTAGAAACTTATTATGAAAAGTATTAATCTTAAAGAAAAAAAAATTCCATTATTCGTTATTAAAAAGTTTTTTTATTTAATTATCATTGATATAAAAAAAAGTTCAATTTGTTATTAAATAGTTTTTTTATTTAATTATCATTGATAATCAAATAAAAAAACTTTTTAATAACAAATTGAACATTTTTTTTCTTTAAGATTAATACTTTTCATAATAAATTTCTAACAAAAATGTTATTTTTTCAAGATTTAATAAATCATTGACTCTAAGTCAGAAATGATGCACTAATTTTTTTTTCGATGTCACCAAACATGCTTGTGACTAAAAAAAAAACTAGAAAAATAGTTTAAAACATTTCTCTGTTCGTAGAAACTCAAATTTGTATAAATTTCCCTGAATCTCATAAACTAAATTAAAATTTTCCGAATTATTAATCAAAAAAATGTTAAAATTGGCGTGCATTGAAAATCGACGATGAATATCTTTTAAACGCTTAATTCAATCGAATAATCATAAAAAACCATTTTCGTAGAGCAGTTTATTTCCTACAAAACTAAGCGTTGCGCCTTTCATAATGATTTTTCGTTAACGAGTTATAAAATTCATAAGCAAAACAGAAATTTGTCGAAAAATGATCAAACTTTAACCTTCAATATCTTTCAAACAGTGCGGTTTACGAAAAAATTGTAAGAGACCTTTTTTGTAGAGCGGTCAATTTCCTACAATCAAACGAGGAGCGATATTTTCAACGAACAGTTGATAGAGCGATATGAATTTTTTCTCCTAATACTGCAGAAAAAATAAAAAACTGTGAGGCGGATGACTTTCCCATTAAAATAAAAAGCTCATATTTAGTGTGAATTTCCTACAGGTGTCTAGTAATCTATTTTTCAGAGTACGAATTTAAAAAAAATAGTCGATTTTTTTGACCCACCCTATGTAGCACATTACCTTGATAGCAATCAATTTTTATTCCGCATCCTTATTCCGAACGTAAAAAATATATAAATTATCACTACCACCCGCAGATGGGACACGGCGGGTCAAGAAAGGTTCAAATGCATCGCCGCATCCTACTATCGTGGAGCAAACGTCATAATGATCGTGTTTGATCTTGGAAGTCTGATGTCCTTGTCGCATTGCCATCAGTGGCTGGTCGAGGCGAGTCGCAGCAACGCCGCTGGTAATTGCGTAATATTTCTCGTTGGCACAAAGCGAGATTTGCTGGTAATCGACGCGTTTGATTTAATACACTTGTTCCAAGTGCGTTAATTTCGCAGTGTCTTGTGTCGATTTAACCCAAAACACTCATTTTATTTGCAGTCTAGTCAAGTTTACAATGTAATTGAAAAACGAGCGTACGGCGTTGCTCGAACTCTCGGAGCTGAGTATTGGGCCGTATCGGCCAGAACCGGTGACGGAGTTTCCGAATTGTTTGCCCGCGTTGCAGCATTGTCCTTCGACGCGAATATTCGCAAAGAATTGACGCTAATCAGCGATCGCGAGACTCTTACTCTCGGTTCCAATCTCACAGGTTGTCCAGAAATTTCTCAGGAATTATATTTTCTAACGAAAAGATTTTCTCTCATTTTTGCGATTTGCCGACCCGGCTGAAATATGTTTTTTTTTTTTTTTAAACCGCAACGGAAATTAAACGCAACAGTTTGACTCGATCTATTGTCAACATTGATTATTAGAAAACTTTTGAGTTTATTTTGAAGCTTTGAAAATTCCAGGTTCGAGCAAAAACGCGTCGCAGCATGAGGATTCAAAAAACAAGAAAGGATCACTGAAGTGGACGATCTGTTCGATATTATAGGTCCACGGGATGCCAACGCACAGAAGGCCATTAATCAGACTGCCGGTGTAATTATTTATTGAAATTGATATTTTTCTCGCAGTTGCTGATTCGAGAGGAATTATTTGGATCGTCGAAAGATATGATGAATGTAAAAAAAAATGTAAAATATATTTCATACTCAAATAAACGCATCTAGGATTGATTGTCGTAAATGTTCTAAACACTATCGGGATGTGATAGTAGTCAGTCTACGTTGATTCGATAAATTGCTTTGACAGATAATCCACGAGAAGAAAATTTTAGTTCGACCGATGAGTTCTTTTCTCATGCTCGAACTATTTACATCGTTCTGAAACAACGTGGTACGAATTATATCCTCGTCTCGTTCTCCGGATTACATGTGTAGTACCGCCTACTTCACTCTAGATGACCACGAATATTTAAAGTTAACAAAACAAGTGAACAGGACCCTTGGTCTCGTTCCGTTGTTCCCTGCCAACATCCTCATAACGTTTTTTCGTGCCGGATGGCAACGACGAATAGAAGTTAAACCTGCGAAAAATGTAATTCTTTGGTTCTTCTGAAAAAGCTCAAAAGATGACGGATAAGGTGGAAAAAAGGTCAAAAAGAGATGCAGAGGAGTCGGTGATTGAAAAAATATATAGAAAAATTAGAAAACTGGAAGATCATTATTACAGGGACTGTGCAGCGGGGCGGGGCTTACGGGCCAACGACGAAAGCGCCGCGCGTAGCGCCAGCTGGAAATGTGTCGTCTATCAACTTGTATCAACTAGTTCGAAGTCGCATGTGAAATAATGCTCGATCTTTTTCGTAATAATAAATGAATAACGCGAATGGTGGCAGTTTTCTTTGAAAAGTCGAGTCGAGTGGCTGCCACTGACAGCCAGCAGGACGGCGCCACTTGCAAAGCTGCACACTCCCTATAATCTGAAGAAATCATCGACGAGCGCTCAAGATGGCGGTCACGCCGGTTTTTCCCAGTCTGCGTCGACGACCAAGGACACAGAAGATTCGTCGAATTCTCAGACAAAATGTCAATCGAGTTCGACCGATTTATTGAAGTTGGATGAATCAGGTATAAAAAATAAAAATTAAAAAAAATGATAACGAGATGGCACATTTAGAGGCGATACGATGTTATACATACCCATATAGCACCAAATGTTCCATGTATATCCATTGGATATCCATAATGTGAAAAGGATATCCTGTATATCCTATGGATATCCATACGACTTACATGCATGTATGTATACATGCACGAACGTTTAAAGCACATTGTATGGACATACGGAAAATACTCTCATGTGGACATACAGCACCAGATGTTCTATGTATATCCATTGTCGATCCATAATGTGAAAGTATATTCCGTATATCCTATGGATATCCATACGACTTACATGCATGCATATACATTAGGGCGGCTTGAAAAAAAAACTTTTTTTTTCTTTCAATCAAAATACATTCACGCCAAAGTATCTTCCATCAAGAGAATCGTGTCCAAAAATGAGCTCGATCGGACCATTTTTAGGGGTCGCGCAAGATTTTTCTAGTTTTCCCATTTGATTAACATGGGAAGGGCGTAAAGTTTCCAAAAAATCGTAGCTCTGCCAATTTTATAGGTACATTGATCCCGTTAGTCCCATTTGAAAGCTCTTGAAAAACCGCTTAAAATGGCGTGCGGACCTTTGAAATCCGATTGCAACTTCCGTCGATAATTTTTTACGAAACCACAAAATTATTGATGAAAGTTGAAATGGGATCCCAAAGGTCCACACGCCATTTTAAGCGGTTTTTCAAGAGCTTTCAAATGGGACTAACGGGATCAATGTACCTATAAAATTGGCAGAGCTACGATTCTTTGAATGGAAACTTTACGCCCTTCCCATGTTAATCAAATGGGAAAACTAGAAAAATCTTGCGCGACCCCTAAAAATGGTCCAATCGGGCTTATTTTTGGACACGATTCTCTTGATGGAAGATACTTTGGCGTGAATGTATTTTAATTTAAAGAAAAAAAAAAGTTTTTTTTTCAAGCCGCCCTAATATACATGCAAGAAGGTTCAAAGCATATTGTATGGACATACGGCAAAAACTCTTATGTCAACATGTTTCATCGACATATTCGTAGAATACCCTATGAATATCCATTAATGTCCATCACCACTTGCATTGAACCGAAATAGTAAAATAGTAAAATATTTGGAGTATCGATTTTTTGCAAGATAGATTTCATTTTTCTTTTCTTTTTTTAGATGGGAAACCATTATTATATATTCGAATTTCGGAAAAAATCGAATTTTTGCAAAATTTCAAAAAAAAAAAAAAATAAACATATTAGGAACGCGCTACCCACAAGGGAAGGAGGGGTCTAAAAAATCTAAAAAAAATTAGTGAGGTCGTAAGATCCAAAGGATACTGAAAAAAAATCATCGTTCACATCGGGGGATAGGAGGGTTTCAGTTCGGTGAATTGCGAAATTTTGCCCCATATATACATATCCAGAACACGACTTGCCTGTTCCGATGACTGAATGATAAAATAAAAATTCTTGTGACTGCCATCTTAGATGAACGTATTATGGATCAAAATTCATCAAATCCACGAATGTCAGAATATCCGAGTGGGTAGCGAGGTAGATAGATAGGTTAGGTAGGTAAGCAAGTTCCGTAGGTCGTGAGTTTGAACCCCGTAACCGCGATTCTACGAAGAATGTACCGAATTCTTGGACGACTTTTTTTTTTTTTAATGTCAATCAATTTCATCAATTTCACTTTGTGTAAAAATGTATATTCTATGATAAATTACTTTTTTATAATTAATATATAATCTGGCCACCCTACGTGGGATGGGATATCCATTGAATATACTTTGCATGTACGCGATGTATATGCAATGTATATGCAATGTACGTAAAAAAGTGTCTCCTTTGCTGATACAATGGATATACATTAGATATAATTTGGAGCTTATTGGTATATACATTGGATATCCAATATCCTCACATGTATATACATTGGACATTGGATGTATGTCAAAATGCTATATGGGTAAGCTCGTGGCCGTACATAAATCGAGAATTTTCGAAGATATTGTTTCGGATCTTACGTCCAGCTTGTTCTCTTCATCGTTGATCTTTCTGAGTGCTGTTTGCACTTGTCCTAGTGCATTTTCTGGGTTTTCAAACATTGCGAGCTGCCAGTGAGCCGTTTGAATTATCTCATGAACATGATTTTGACAGGGTTATGACGATTTTGACAGTTAAAACTTAGCTCATATGTACGTGGTAGCCACGGTCATGGAAAAGATGGAGGAGTCGAGAAATTAAATAATGAGCGAGAAAATGGGGTAAAAGTCAGAAAATTTTCTGTGGTCCGGAACGATAATTGGTGATGCAGAACAAGAATGATAGAATTTTCTTCCACGATAAAGCGAAATTTACATTGAATATGCTACCAATTGTTATTCAAGAGGGTGGAGTTTCGGAAAGTAAACAGTACGTTTGTATTGAGACATTTTGTTACGGAAAGATTATAATCTGAGGATGGCAAGTCGGAGAACTAACAGGAATTGTTCGATTCATTACTTAAATTAACTATCTTGTTCTGTGGAATTGATGTTATTGAGTAGTTCTTAAGGGGACTGAGGCACCTAAAAGGTCGAAGGAAAGAAATTTTTTTTTTTGTGACAAGATCAATGTACATTTTCATTCTAATTCATCCTTATAAAGTATCTATACTTCTATAGTTCTATAATAAAGGCTATCTTTTCAAATTCTTTCAGAACCATATCAAGCATCCGAACGCTGTGATATTTTCCCAAAGTTTGGGAGCTTGTCGTAAGATTCAGACCGAACAAATGAACCGATCTTAGATTCTGACGTCCCATTTTGTTCAGAAAACACGTAATTCCGAAGTGAATGTGGGAATTTGGAATGCGAGGTACGATGAACTTATGGTGGTCTATTATTCAACTGTTTTTCCACAAACTTTGTTTCCTTTTTACGTTATAGGCTGCCAAAATGTTTACAGTGCACCAAAAAAAAAATCCCACATTCACTTCGGAATTATGTGTTTTCTGAACAAAATGGAACGTCAGAATCTAAGATCGGTTGATTTGTTCGGTCTGAATCTTACGACAAGCTCCCAAACTTTGGGAAAATATCACAGCGTTCGGATGCTTGATATGGTTCTGAACATTTTCGAAAAGATAGCTAAGTATAGATACTTTATAAGGATAAATTAGAATGAAAATGTAGATTGATCTTGTCACAAAAAATAAAAATTTCTTTCCTTCGACTTTTTAGGTGACTCAGTCCCCTTAAGCTACACCGATCGAGTATGCTCGCTCAACTTTAAATGCACATTTAATTATGCAGAGTTTGCCACTTGGCGAGCCTTTCTAACCTGATGACCCGACAACATTTATGGGTTTTAATTTGTGTAGAACTTGCAAAAAGTAATTAAAAACGATTCGAGCTCCGTTCGTTATTCAGCCAATGTTTTTTCCCCAAAATTTCCGCTTCTATACTTCAAAATAAATTAATAAATAATAATAAATAAATATATTTTTGGGATAAAACAGAGGTCTTATTTTGAACTATATTAACTCGACAGTAGGTACCTAACATATTTTGGAAAAAATATTAAAATTTACAAAAAATAATAAAATTTTTGTAAAAAAAAGACCCATCGATTTTTCGACTTGCCAACCTACCGACGGAAACTCTTTGAAAAAAACGTAGTTTGTCCTTTGAATCTTTAAGAAATCAATTATAATTTTTTCGAATCAAATGAAAAGATCAGAATGGAAGAATATTATCAAGCAAATTTAAAAATTTGAAAAAACTTCCGACCACTGAAGTTGTTTTGCATAATAAATGAGCTTATATAAAATTTTGAAAAGGACGGAATAATTGAACAGTGAGATGATGTGCAATGTAAAGGTTTTACGAGACGGTAGAAGACGTCTCACGACTAAATTGAAGATTTTATTTCGAGTCGTAAAGAATATATAAACGTCAACGGTCACGATTCAAATAATTAATTAACTAACATGATGTCGAGGATTATTTCATCCTTTAATTTCTATGTAAGCTCATTTATTATCCAACACAACTTCAGCAGTCAGAAATTTTTTCAGATTTTTAAATTTGTTTATTTCGTTCTTTTTTTCTTTTTGATCGTCGTCTCCTTTCTCACCTGTAAAACCTATGTATAATTTTTTTTTTATTTACTCATAAAATGAACGAATTTTTCTAATTCCCTTATGATTATCATTTATTCGTTTTCTACTGTATCAATTAATTATTTTCTCTGTTTATTTCCGTGTGCAAACTTATTCAGTTCGAACGAAGAACTGCTGAAAACGGTCAATCGAGGACTGAGTCTATATTTCTTAAATAACATAGATGTTATGCAATTGTGAGTTACGATGTGTAATGAGTTGTAAGCATGGGATGTCTACTGCCAACGCGCAAAACTAAGTAAACGAGAAATTAAATTAATTTATCACAGATATTAAGGAAGGGGTAAGGGTTTCAGCGGTTAAAAAAACATTTTTTTTGTGAATTTTTTTTATCAATATGGATGGAGCAAATTTATTCAAACTACACACACATTACACGCACATTATTCAGTATAATTCCAATAACATTCTGTAATCCTTAATGCGTAAATATCGATAAACAAGCCGGTGACGAATCTTTTCCAAGAACGTCTTTGGAAAAACACGATTTGCGGCGGGTTTTCACTGTATCTCAGTGGGTAGGAAATTATCTCAAATCGAAGATCATTGAAATTTAGTCGAAGTATCATCAAATCCTCCCCCCAACGTCCTCTGATTAATATTTTTCAAATTTAAAAATTTTTGGTGGTCATTGAAAGTGAAAACTGCTATTTTTCACCCGAAATTCCGTCATTTTGTCAGTGGGAAACCCCCTTAATGCAAAAAAAAATTCCAAAACTCATCGTTGGGAGGAGGTATTTTATATGTAGAAAGTGTCGAACGAGTTTAAAATGAATCGGTAATGTAGTTTTGAAATGGCGGTGAACACGGACTTTTCAATAGTGGTTTTGTGAAAAACGTGTTAAAATTTTAAAAGCTAAAGAAGTGATACATTTTTTTCTTCAAACTTACACTAAATCATCAATTCTAGCTTCATAGAGTAGACTCCCTGCAGCAGCTTCAATGCCTTCAGCCTGTTTTTTTTTTTTCAAGTCTCAGCAGCCCGCAGCTGTTGAAGCTACAGTGTTACATGAGAGGGGACTAAGTAGTCAATAGCTTCGAGAGTTTTGCTCTGATTGACTTCAAATTTCGGAAACTTCAAAATCCCTAAAAATCTTCTTCAAATGTTTAACTATAAGAAAAGACAACAAAATATCGATTGCAAACCCTTACTCCCCCCTTAAGTTTGTCCACGAACGACAATGTTTTTGTCATTTGGGCACGGAAAAAATTACGATCCAAGATGTATCGTATTTAGGGAGGGGGGGGGGGGGGGCAATTCGATATAAAAAAGCGTATTGTTGATAATCTTTTTTTGAGTATTTAAAAAAAAATTGATTATTTAATTTTTTACAGCCCATAGAAGTCAAAATACTGATTTTTCATGAAAAAAATTGAAAAAGTTACAATTTTAAAATACGATACAACTTTAAAAAAAAAACGACGTCATTACCTGCAGAAACTTATCACCTAATAAAATCATTGTGATTTTTTGGTCTCAGATGATTCAGTCAAGACTTATGATGGGCACCGCGATAAAAATATTTTTTTTGAGATGTCCGCAGAGATTCTCCGTCAATGGCTCATTTATTCATAAAAGTAAATGAAAATTTTATAGAATAATCTTGAAATGTTACGTTATTGAGTAGTTTTTGTTGAAACAAATGTATATTAACTGTGTCGTCAAAAGAAATTATCAAAAATATTTTTTTTTAAATGTGTATCGAATTAACCTTACCCCCACCTTAATTAGGCTGCACCCACGGAACATATCAATCCCAATCCTTGGTCGCTACTTCGACAATGAAAACCATGGTAGCCAATCCCAAGCCGATTGCAAGAATTTTGAATGCAAATCCCAAATGTTCCAAACTCAGTGGTTTCAATTCCAGTTCCTGCTCTTCAAGCTCATACGATTTTAGAATTCTTGTTTGGTTTTGGAATATTTTAGCATGCAGAAGATTCGGGATGCCACTAGCCGCGAGTCTTCCAAAAATGGTATTGACCCTTTCTACGAGAGGCCAATCCTCTCCAACGGTATAACCCGCATAATTGTATCCAATAGCTTCCCGAGATATGTGATATTTATCACGTACCGCATCGTCGATGAGGCCGAACCAATAGCCTACCCGAGCTTCGGCGTTGGATGGAGGCCGTTTCGACTCAAGTGAATGGACAAGAACTAAATCAAAATCTTTATTGGACACCCAGACCTCATCAAGACCCGGTTCCACTTCGGCACGTAACGAGATATTGGAGCGAATAACGTCTTCCCAAGAATTGACGGTCGGTAGGCGGACATTTTTGGTCAGCAGCGACGCCAATTTTCCCGAATAAATTCCTTGAATAGTCACAACTAATATGAACACGCTCGTCAGGTAAATCCTCGGAGCAGTCTGCCGGGGTATTCCTCGAAGCTCGGTATTGCAAATGAGACGGACGAGATTAAGAATTGCATCGATCAGCGGTTCCTGCATCCAAAATTTAAAGAAAAATAGCGTAATTGTCAATACAGCAAGCACGCCGAAACGTGAACTCTTGTCGAGGACAGAAATGAGCTTGTCGAGCGGTGACTTATGGCCGCGATACTGAGTCATAATGTACATTTCCTTCCGAACAATTGGATAGGTATGGTCAGCTCCATTCAAATCAGAGGTGGTGGGGAACCGGATGTCATAACTTCGAGAACGGAACCAATAGTAGTCGGAAATTAATTCCTTATCATCCTTTTTTACTACCCACAGTGCATTCATAGATTTTTCGAGAAGGCGATCGGTAATATTCAGCCATTGAGCTCCCACCGGTCTGTTCTTACCCCCTCCCTCCCAGGTACCGTTTCCGTTATAACGTACGTAGATTGGGTAACCGCCGAGATCTACCGTCTTGTCAAAATCCAGTCCGTCGCAACGCGAATCATCGCTGTCATAATTTCGCACGAACAAGGTCCAATTATGACCTCTCAATCCTTCGTAGATATCCACTTGTTGCCACGGGCTGGGTGCTTTCTTCGTGTAGGGATTGAAAGTATAAATCAACCTTCCTCTCTTTTGATGGAAGCAAATAAATTTGGCATTGAGTAGATCGTTTCTCCAAGCTTGCGACAACACCACATAGGCGTTTGCACATCCGTTTTTCGTCTCAGCCGAGTCAATTACAAGGAAGGAACCGATCGGGTTCCACAATTTCGCGTCTCTGATGTCATCAAGAGCTCCTACGAGGTCATTTGAACCAGTTAACGGGACCACGAAGACCTGCAGTTTGTGTCTGTCAAAATTGATGTAGGTTTCTATACGAAACCAAGGTTCAAGCGTCCAATCGCTTCCGACCAATGTTGTAGAAATAACGGTTTTCCTCGACGATATACTTTTGATGAAACTTCCAGCCGACCGCCCAGCAATTCCCACGGTATCAAAACGATCGGCGTAGCACGATTCGAGTATTTCAATCTGAAAGCGAATGATCGAACGTTATTTTGCAATTAGCGATTTTATCAATACGAAACCGATTAGGGGGTTCTGCTCTGTGCTGCTGCCCCGTTACACGTGTGTTCTGTCGCTCCGCAAGAACTTCCGTTAATTTGTGGATTTCGGCTAATTTATTGTGCGCCGTGCTTGTAAGTCAAAGTGTTGAACAGTGAGGTTTCCCTTGAGAGACAAATCAGCTTGGTGTATCGCTACAAAGAACAATTACCTCCCCCCACCTTTTTTAATATCTATCTATCGCCCTCCAACCCGAACTGCACTGCTCGTTATCTCTCGTCTCCCTCTGCTACCTCTGCGATCAAGATGCCACGTGATTCTTCGACCCTAACAGAGCTGCAAACAATTTCCTTGCATCTGCAACAAATGTCATCGCAAGTTTCCCAAAATCACCAAACCCTCGAAGCAAGACTCGCGGATATTCAGAAAACGAGCCAGGCTGAATTTGAGAAGCTGAGAATAGAATTCAAACAGGAAACAGACAAAACCAACGCACGTATAGTCGGATTCAAAAAGGAGCTGGATAAAAAATATAGCTCCCTCTCGACAAAGTTCTCGGAAGAGGTCGCCTCTGACGTCAAGGCCGCATTCTTGCCCAGAATAACAGCTCTAGAAGCCAAAGTCAACGGTCAAGCAATGCTCCAGCCAGAACAGGTTAGCAGTTTACTCTGGAAGTTGGACTCTCAAGAAAGAGCTGCGAGGAGGAATAACATCATCATAAAGAGACTCCATAGAACATCGCAAGACCTTGCTGCGGATGTACAAAACCTCCTCGCGTCTTATTTCAACCTCGAGAACGCAGTTTCTGACATCAGAGAAATTGGCAGCGGTGCTCAAAAACCGATAATAGCCACACTTCGTTCCGCCGAATTAAAGCAGCTCATAATGAGGTCTAAATATAAATTTAAGGACACAAAAATCTTCGTTGACCCTGACTTAACGAAAAACGAGCAAGAAATCTACAATAAAGCCTATTCATCAGCTGCTTCGTACAGGAAAAAAGGCCACAACCTGAGAATTAGATACAGCAAGATTTCCGCCGACGGTACTTGGCTCCACTGGAACCGTTCCTCTAACTCGTTCACGGAAAGGCCCCAACGCCCTATCAGTGCTCCACCTAGAGATTCTGCTGTTTCAATAACTGCCTCAACTTCAAAAAACCATTAACGTGCAAGATTGTATTTTGGAATGTGCAAGGCCTAAAAAACATCCATAACCACGATCAGCTCACCGACTTCATAGCCTGCTGCATCTCAGAGACGTGGCTCCTTCCCGGAACTCCACTCTTGATTCCGAACTATTTGAAGCCTCAATCCAACAACTATGTTTGTGCTAATAGAATGGGTTCAAGAGGACGTGGTAGCGGGGGCCTCCTTTGCTCGATAGCTACGAAATTGAACCCTTCGACTCTGAGCACTTTCAGGTGGTAAATAATATCACATCTATCCCTAGAAAATTGGCACGTCACAATTGCTTCTATCTACATCAACCAGGAGGACAACTTCGACTCAATAATGGCTGGCTTTCAGACTACCCTCGACGACATCGTAGAAAACTTCCCAGAAGACTGCATAATTCTGGGCGGGGATTCCAACGCCCATGTCAGTGACCTTGACACGGCTCCTACGGAGGCCTTGCAGCTTTCGACATTGAATGAAAACAGACAGGTTCGAGATACGATTACTGATCCACGTGGACGCGTGATTATGAACTTCATGAACGCAAATGGATTTATCCTACTAAACGGCCGAACCCCGAGCGATTCACCAGCGAATTACACCTGCAAGAGGATTGACAATTTCACTACCCGGTCGTCCTAGAGCTGTACCTGCATACGCAAGCTTCTCCCGCTTCCAGGCATGTCACTAGACCTCCTTTGTCCTCTCTCAAATGGAAAAGTGCCTACCCGGGCTCCTTTGCTGACGAATTACAACTCGCTCCGCCATTAGTGTCGAACCTCGAGACCACAAGCACCGAAACAGCTGCAAAGAATTTATACACCGTAATTTCAACTGCAGCCAAGAACACGGGTATGTTCATCTCTCGCCCAAACCCACGCCGTACCCACAAGCCATGGTTCGACACTGAGTGCATTAAACTTAAACGCTTGGTTCGGTGAACTCTTCGGGAAATGAGAAAAACAAACTACTGTGTGCAGACAAAGCAAACCTACCTACAACTTGACAGAGAATACGAGATTCTGAAAAGAGAGAAGAAGAAACAATATCACTCAAAGCTCACCGAGAAATTTGCCAATCTTAGCCATCTAGGGATGTCTGGTCCACGGTTTAAAATAATGCAAACATAAAGACACTCTGAACGAATCGATCCCCTTCACTGAATGGTTAAGCTTCCTAAGGCAAGTATACCCCTCGCAGGTACCTGCCAACCCCACCTTCTATGGTGTCGGTGACTTTTTGACGGACTCTGATATCACGCGGACCGAACTGAAGGCCTGCCTCTCGGAAGCCGAAGCCAACAAAGCACCTGGTTTGGACCAGATAACAAACGAATTTTATAAAGCTCTCCCAGAAGTGTGGCTCTTATACCTGCAAGGTTTCTTCAACAAAATTCTGCAAGATGAATCTTTCCCAGCTGACTGGGCGGAGATAACGTTATTCATGCTGCACAAAAAAGGGCCGAGAGATGAACCTGCTAACTACCGGGGCATCGCACTTATCAACTCTTGCGGCAAATTATTCAGGCAAATTTTTCAAGACCGAATTTACTCGTGGGCCACTGCAGCTGACCTCATACCTGAGGAACAAGCCGGTTTTGTCAGAGGCAGAGGCACTGCCGACAACATTTTTACCCTGCAATCAGCCATACACTTGAGACTCAGGCGAAAAGGTGGCAAAGTATTTGCGCTACTCGTCGATTTTAAGAGGGCCTTCGACTCGGTCCCTCACGTAAAACTCTGGTCTTACCTCTACGAAATCGGATTAAGCCCAAAACTTTTGCGCATCTTCATGGATTTCTACTCGCAGGCTTCTCTCCAAATAAAAACAAGCGAAAGCCTGCCAGAGAGCGTTCTGGTCACTGAGGGCGTGCTACAGGGACAAATTCTTAGTCCCCTTCTTTTCATCCTGCATCTCGAGGACATCGTAAAATGTTTCCGTTGGAAGGGCTACAGAGGTATCGATTTGGACTTCCAGTCCAACCTCTTAATGCTTCTATACGCTGATGACCTTGTGATTCTCAGACATTCTCTTATAGATTTGAAGAAGAAAATTAAAACAATGGAGGACTATTGTGAAAGCAAAGGTCTCAATATCAACACTTAGAAGACGAAGATACTCGTCTTCAGGAAAAGAGGACTCGTACCTGGCTCAGTCAAAAACTCGAAATTTAACAACGAGTTGATCGAGGTGGTGGATTCATATCCATACCTCGGTATTGTATTCTCGAGCTCGGGCCTGGGTTCAATTCCGGTGAAAGAGGGAGGAAGGAAGGCAAATATCGCAATGAGTACAGTATTCTCCGTCCTATCTTCAGTAAAAGTCTACTCGTGGAGCAGCACTATTCGCCTGTACGACAGTTCAGCTGCCTCTGTACTTTTGTACGGTGCTCATTTCTACGGCCTTTCTTACTCCCAACATCTTGACTCGACCCAACTCGCCTTCTTCAAAAGACTCTTCCACCTCCCGAAAAACACACCGAACTTCTCATTACGGCTTGAATTGGGCGTCCCGCGAGCGGCGGTCTTTCTCGTGAAAGCAAGCCTCTCCTGGATTATCAAGGTACTAAAAATGAAGGCTGATCGCCTCCCTCGCATCTGCTTCAACAGGCTCCGGGTATTGAGAACCGCCGAAAACTGCCCGATCAGCTACGATTGGATTGTCCAGCTACACTCTCTGACAAGGGGTCTGATCTCGGAGAAGCTCTGGAGATCAGAGGACTGGACATTTTGGGAGAGAAAAAAATACTCCATACTCAACCAGCTCACGTCGCTATTAAGATACGAAGACTTAGATAGGTTCCGCAACACCAGCGTACATCAGCTCGCACTGCCAAGAGAGAGAACTGACAACTTTCTCCCTTTTTTTCCTGGAAGATGCCCCATCCACCTGGTGCGCGCCAAATTACAAGTTAGACTCTCAACACTCCACTCGAAGCGATTCATCATAAAAAAAAGCTATTCTCGATGAATGCTTCAGAACTCTGTTCACGCTGTTATCTGGGTGAAGCCGAAACCTTCCGTCATCTCTTGCTCACCTGCCCAATTTACGCTAGTATTCTCACCCAATACATCAACCCTTGGCTTCTACCTGACGTATCAGCGGATGAAAACCTCGCCAGCCTTCTGAACTCGGCTGATATCCGCCTTCTGATGGATTTACACCGGTTTCTTGCCTGCTTATTTGAATCCCAATCTCTCGACGTACGACCCTCTGCTTAATGCACGACCAATATACACTCACGCACTCTTAGCATCATGCAGCGAAAACTCTTTATATTGTAACGCAGAACCCCTGCATTTATGAATTATGTATTCAATTATGCGATAAATAATACTACTACTACTAAACCGATTGGTGGAAACTTTTCACGTGGAATTACCGATGCTTCGACGAGCGATTCATGCTGTTCGGAGGTCTCGATAGTTAAATTCGCGAAACATAATTTCGCAATGAGCGTCGAAAACAAAACGATAGAAGCGGTATACTGCATCGGGACAAATATTTTTCTTAAAGTGTAAACGAAGATTGCACGGCGCGCATTTGAAAAGACTACGTTGTGGAATAACCGTTCGATCTGATACTTGAACACCGAATGAACAAACCTACTCGAGCAGGGCGTAGATATTCGTTCTTTTCCCACCACAACGAAATAACCGCGGTTGGGTCGATATTCATATGGGAGTAACGTAACCGAATTGTTATCGCATGAAAGATTGAGAGCTCGCGAGATTATTGTCGGTAGAGGATTTGTCGAACCAGCATATCGGAACCCATTCTTCATTATTCAACTCTTTCCAGTTGTCCTACGCACCCTTTATCGAAATGTCTCATTCGGGCATAGCTGTTTCATCATAAATGTCAAACACAGTGAAAACGGACTTCATCGATAATACCATCGTATGGAGTTGTCATTGTTGTCTTCGCAATCTCGCCAACTCACGAGTGTTATACACGATTATTCCGCAGTTTGTCGCGTGAAATTGTCGAGCTGTAGATTCGTCTCCGCCCAATGTTTCGACGCCACCTCCCAGCTTCCTGTACGTTCGTGAAATGACCTTATCAATCCTTCAAACCTTCAACCGCTATTCGCTGGAATTCAGTGGAAATGAATATTTTTTTGTGAGAAAAATATCGATGAACTTTTACGCGACAGCTTAAGGGGTTATACGCAGTTGGAAATATTTAAAAAATCGATTTTCGTTTGAAGCTGCTAATGATGCGGAGGGTTTATTTTATGGCTCTGGCGTAGATGACTCCATGTAGGTTGAAAAAATTTTTTTTTTTATCGATTTGTGGAACTTTGAACGCGTTTTCTCCAAAACGGTGTTGTCCAAGTCGGTGAGCACGATTTCTTAAAAACGGCGCAATCCATCAGTCTGCAATTTTAACACAACCTTCTCAGATATATTCTTTAGATATTGATCGAAGGAATAAGAATTCTGATAGTTATTCCTATTTTTTTAAACCAGTTCAACGAAAAAATTTCGGTCGAAAATCAAACGGCTTGAGATATCAAGCTGAAACTTATCGCACATGTGACGGGTTCCAGGTGCCTTGCTTCATTCAATTTTTGGAAAAATCCATGCAGTTTTTTTGTTTTTACGTGATTTCAAAATTCTTAAAAAATAGATTTTTTTTCTCTAGTTCGCACAATTTTCGAGATATCGAGCTCAATTTTAGTAAAATGTTGCACTCTTTTAAGAAGATGATTGGTACTGAATTTCAGCAAAATCCATGCAATGTTTTTGTTTTTAGAGAATTTTGGAATTGGTTAAAAAGTGTCGTGCGCAGTCTAGCTTGCGCAATTTCTGAGATATCGGGCTAAAATTTGGTACAAAGTCGCACTATTATCGAAAAATGTTTCGTATTGAATTTGGGCAAAATCCATCGAGCCATTCATATTTTATGTCGTTTTGAAATTTTTCAAAAATCGACGTGCGCGCTCTAGCTCTCACAATTTTCGAGATATCGGATCAAAATTTGGTACAAAGTCGCAGTATTATCGAAAGATGTTTCGTATTGAATTTGGGCAAAATCCATCTAGGCGTTTAAATTTGATGCGACTTTCAATTGTTTAGATTTGCCATGAAATTCACCATATATTTATTCTGGACTTGATCGATTTACAAACGAGTTTTATATAAGAACAAGGGCGCCAAGTCAAACCTTGCCCATTGCTCCCTCATAATTTTTTACATTTGCCAAAGCTTCCTCTATGAGGAAGCCAAAATTGATCGACACAGTTCCTCATGGAGGAAACTCTGGCAAATGTGAAGAATTGTGAGGAATCAATGTGCAAGGTTTTTTTATTCTATTTTTTACGAATATAGTTATCGTTCGGCCCTCTAATAAAAAATTTTATGGAAAATTTACAAAATGGCGGCGCTTCGAAAACAGTACTCTGATTTTCACAGTAAAATTTTTACTTCTCGTGGCCCGAAAAAATAGTTATTATAAAGCAATAATAAAAAGGGTGCAAAGTCGAACCTTGCACATTGCTTCCTCATAATTTTTTGAATTCAACAAAGCTTCCTCTATGAGGAACTGTGTCGATCAATTTTGGCTTCCTCATAGAGGAAGCTTTGTCGAATTCAAAAAATTATGAGGAAGCAATGTGCAAGGTTCGACTTTGCACCCTTGTTCTTCTATAAAATCGGTTCGTAAATCGATCTAGTCCAGAATAAATACATCGTGAATTCCATGTCAAATTAAAAAAATTGAAAGTCGCATCAAATTTAAACGCCTAGATGGATTTTGCCCAAATTCGATACGAAACATCTTTTGATGATAGTGCAACTTTGTACCAAGTTTTGATCCGATATCTCAAAAACTGTGAAAGCTAGAGCGCGCGCGACGATTTGAAAAAAATTTCTAAACGACATAAAATATGAATGGTTGGATGGATTTTGCCCAAATTCAATACGAAACATCTTTCAATCATAGTGCGACTTTGTACTGACTTTTAGCCAGATATCTCGAAAATTGTGGAAGCTAGAGCACTTACGTTCATTTTTGAAAAATTTAAAAATGACATAAAATATGAATAGCTCGATGGATTTCGCCCAAATTCAATCCGAAACGTCTCTTGATAATAGTGCAGCTACGTACCAAATTTTAGTCCGATATCTAGAAAATGGTGACAGCTAGAGTGCGCACACCATTTTTTTACACGTTTTAAAATTTCTTAAAACAAAAGCACTGCATGGATTTTTTTTCAATTTAGTGACGAGCATCACCCTGTGGTCGTACAACATTATACTAAATTTGAGGTCGATATCTCTAAAATTGTGGAAGCTAGAGACCAAAAATAATTTTTTGAATTTTTTAAAAATCGCGTAAAAACGAAAAAACTGTATGGATTTTTCTAAAAATTAAATCATGCTATGCGCCGTGAACCCTCTACATGTGTGACAAATTCCAGCTTGATATCTTGAGCCGTTCTCAAGTTATGAACGCTCAACCAATGTTACATACATACACACACACACACACACACACACACACACACACACACACACACACACACACACACACACACACACACACACACACACAAACACACATACATACATCCGGACATTTTTTCCAGTTGTGTTTTTTAGATGTTTTGGGACATTCTGAACACGTTTTCATGAACATCTCGAAAAAAAATGTTGTCACGAAAACAAAGCTTCCTCTATGAGGAAGCAAAATGAACGGCCGAACGATAGCCCGTTCTGTACTTTACATGTGTGCAAAATTGCGAGTCTATCGGCCCAGTAGTTTCCGAGAAAAATGCATGCTCGGTTTGAAAAACGTAATTTTGAGAAAAACGCGTTTAAAGGACGACGCGCTCTATAGAGTCGCATCGGCTAAACCTTCGTAGTTCGACTATTTTTACGAAAATCACTTCAAAAGTTTTGAGACACATTCTTAAGACCCCAAACACGGAAAAATTATTAAACAAAAAATTTTTTTTTTTATCAAACACACTAAAGGACTCCCTTAATAATTAATCTCTTTCAGCTTTGTAGTGGTTTTCACGAGATTTTTCGGGCTCTGATTTTCGCCCGTCGGAAATTGTTGCGTTGGTTACCCATCGATCGATTCTCTTTTGCGTCAGCTCGAAGTTTAATTCGGTGTGTTATACGAATCCGGGGAGTCCAATCGTCAAGAGACACGTATTGGCGTCACCAAGGGCGAGCCAACAAAGCCGAGGTACGGAAAGCGATGGTCGAGATGGAAAAGGGTGATAACACGTAGCAGGCAAAACTATAGAACGATAAGCCACGTAAAAATCTCGAGTTAGAAATATATCGAAATTGCTTGTTTTTGCACTATAGTTAAAAACAATTTAGAAAAAACGTAAAATAATCGTCGGCATGACGGACAAATATGCATAAAAACAAAATGAATATGTAAATATGTATAAATACCGATATATGTGTGTTAGGGTGGTTCTTAATTGGGTGATGTCGTAATTTCCGTGGTTCCCGCCTACAAAAGTAATCAACAAAAGGGTGCAAATTCGAACCTTGCACATTGGTTCGTCATAATTTTTTACATTTGCCAAAGCTTCCTCTATGAGGAACTGTGCCGATCAATTTTGGCTTCCTCATAGAGGAAGCTTTGGCAAATGTAAAAAACTATGAGGAAGCAATGTGCAAGGTTCGACTTTGCACCCTTGTTTATATATAAAATCCGTTCGTAAGTCGATCTAGTCCAGAATAAATATATATTGAATTCCATGTCAAATTTAAGAAATTGAAAGTCGCATTAAATTTAAACGCCAAGATGAATTTTGACCAAATTTTATACGAAACATCTTTCAGAAATAGTACAACTTTGCACCAATTTTGAACCCGATATCTCGAAAATTGCGGAAGCTAGAGCGCGCACGCCGATTTTTGAAAAATTTCAAAACGACATAAAATATGAATGGTCGGATGGATTTCACCCAAATTCAATATCAACCATCATTTAATAGTAGTGCAGGTTTGAACCAAATTTTAGCGAAATATCTCGAAAATTGTGGAAGCTAGAGACCAAAAATAAATTTTTGAATTTTTTTAAAATCGCGTAAAAACGAAAAAACTGCATGGATTTTTCTAAAAATTGAATCATGCTATGCGCCGTGAACCCTCTACATGTGTGACAAATTTCAGCTTGATATCTCAAGCCGTTCTCAAGTTATGAACGCTCATTTTTGCTAAATGTGATTTTTAGATGTTTTGGGACATTCTGAACACGTTTTCATGAACATCTCGAAAAAAAATTTTCACGAAAACAAAGCTTCCTCTATGAGGAAGCAAAAATAGATAAAATTGGGCGCAATCGGGAATTTGTCCGATAGGCCCAACCTACGGCGCAATGCAATCGAATTTTATAGGAGAAAATTCATGCATTTGGCATTTTGTTGGGGAAATTTTTTGTTACTTCAGAACTATACATGATAAAAACTTTCCTTTAAACGTATAGTAGAAAATTCGATGTTCCACAAAAAAGTTCTCTCGTAAAATTTCCGTGAATCTAATATTTATCACGTAAAAATGGTTTTTCAGAGCTGGCTCAAAAAAGCCATTTTTCGCGAATTACGTAATTAATATTAGATTCACGGAAATTTTATAGAAGACCTTTTTTGTAGAGCATTTAATTTCCTACAAAATTGTCAGATGAAATTTTCTTATCATGTAAAGTTTTTGTTTGTTTTTGTAAGCCAGCCCCGAAAAGCCATTTTTTTTTCAAAATACGTAATAAATATTAGATTCACAAAAATTTTACGAGAGACCTTTTTTGTAGAACATCAAATTTCCTGTAATACTGTTGGAGGAAATTTTTTGATCATGTATATTTCTGAAGTAACAAAAAATTTCCCCAACAAAATGCCAAATGCATGCATTTTCCCCTATAAAATTCGATTGCATTGTGCTGTGGGTTAGACTTATCGGACAAATTCCCAGATGCGCCCAACTTTTTTTCTATTTACGTTGATTAGGGTAAGATGGGGTTGAATCGCCAGCGGGTAAGATAACCATTTGACGCTCATATTTGACCGGATTAATAGAAAGAGTTGCCGCTTATGAGGTGAGTCGTGGTCGATAATGCGCAACTTTTGTACTTTGTTGGACTGCCGCAGCTGCATTTCTACTATTTTTGTGGTGAGATAAGCATTTTGAGCGATATGAAAACAAAAATTTCTGGCTTTTGATGGCTGGTGAAAGGTGTGAAAATTGGGCTTCAAAAAATTAGGCAAGTGTTTTCTTGGAGCAGCAATTAGTCACTAACTCGAATGTTAAAACGACTTTCCGATATTTGCATTTGTTTTCGGATCACGTGGCTTTTCTCGCAAAAGAGTGTGTGGGGTTAAATAACCAAGCAACCAGTAGGCAGCTGCACGAGCTGAGAACAATTTTTTGAAGGTGTTGGGCAAAAAATCACGAGCTGAAAAAGAAAAAGTTGCCCCTCGCCGCCCCAAGCGTGGTCGTTCCGAAAAAGTTGTTTACGTTGAAGACAGCGAGAACTACGGCGATAATTAATGCTAAAAACTGTTTTTTTATTTTTTGAAAGGTTAATATAATAAGTTGTGCCCGTTAAGAATAATAAAAAACATTAAAACAACAAGTTTGCATTTATATTTGACCCGAAAAAAAGTGGTTTTTTTACCCCACCTAGTGGCACATACTTTGCACATTTTTTTCAAACGACCGTGCTAAATAATAAGTATAAGTTACATCGAACTTGTTAAGATAAATTTTGTAGCCAAGGGTTTATACTTTCAGAAAAAAATCATGTTTGACAATATTTCAATAAATGCAGGTTCTACAGCGTGAAAAGTAAAAAAAATGTCGATTTAACCCCATCTTACCCTACTTTTGTAGGCGGGAACCACGGAAACTCCCACATCACCCAATTAAGAACCACCCTAATATATACAGATATACATGAGGCATTCCATGCGATATCGAACGGTCAAAAAGTTATCTACTCTCAAAAAAATTGAAATTTTATCAAATCATTTAATTATATGAAAAATAGTAATGTACATTTTTTCAAAATTTTTGGATTAAATTTTTTTGAGTTTTTCAAAATTTTGAAATTTTCTAAGTACCGTTATATCTTGAAAGCATACGATTGAGCAGAAAAATGTTTCAGACAAAAAAGTTACATTTTTACATAAGCTTCGTAAAAATCATTTTTCTGAATTTTTCGAGTCTAAAAAATGACCATTTTCATTAAAAATATCCGAAAATAATTTTTTTCGGTCGGTATGTCACTTTCGATTTATCTCAAAAAATTTCAGAAAATACTCCGAAATGTGCACAATAGACACGTATTTTTTTTCAGATGGCTAGATTAGTTATTTTAAGTTATGCTTTATGTTATCGATAAATTTTTTTTGGTTTTTTTAGAAAAATCAATTATTATCGAAAATCACACGCTCCCGAATTGTTTCTCTCAAATTTTTAGATAAGAGTATATCGACAATAACAATATTATTGTTTTGGCGCTTATTAGAGCATAGTTCATCGGTAACGTAAATGGAACTTCATCGATCTCTTTCGAAAGCTGCGCTCTATAATCACTCGTTAAAAAAATTCAACGATGAAATAAATAATTTTCTGTCGTAACATTATATTTTTCCCTTATTGTTGTAAACATTAATCCAAATGTCAGAACTGGGAAAATGTGAAGCATCTACGCTTTTTTCCCCCCAGTTCTTACATTGTGATGAATGTGAAGCATCTATGCTTCACTTTTCCCCAGTTATGTAGTAATATAAAATTATCAATTTAATCATTGAGTTTTTTGAACGAGTTCAATGAAGTTCTTTCTACGTTACCGATGTACTATGCTCCAATAAGCGCCAAAACATTAATATTATTATTGTCGATATTCTTTTATCTTAAAATTCGAGAGAAACAATTTAAGAGAGTATGTTCCTCGATAATAATTGATTTTTCTAAAAAAACAGAAAAAAATATTATTAATAGAATAAAGCATAGCTCTGGAACAACTAATCGGGCCATTTAAAACAAAATACGAGTCTATTGTGCACACCTTAGAGTATTTTTTGGAACTTTTTGAGATAAATCGAAAGTGACATACCGACCGAAAAAAATTATTTTCGTATATTTTTATGAAAATGGTCATTTTTTTACTCGAAAAATTTAGAAAAAAAAACTTTCATAGAGTTTATGTAAAAATGCTACTTTTTTGTCTAGGTATTGATCAAAAGAATAGTCAAAGTTGTAATTTTTGACAAAATAACGGGTAGAGAAAGAAAAAATTCCTATTTTCGACCGAAATTTTTTCGTTTAACTGTTTAAAAAAAATAGAAATAATCATTGGAATTCTGATTCCTTCGATCAATACTTGAAGAATATATCTGTGAAGGTTGTTGTGAGAGATCAAATATATTTTCCACAGATATTGAGGGGTGGGGGGGGGGGGGGGGGTAAGGGTTTCAGCGTTAAAAAAAAATACTTTTTTTGTGAATTTTTTTTATCAATATGGATGGAGCAAATTTATTTAAACCACACACACATTACACGCACATTATTCAGTATAATACCAATAACATTCTGTAATCCTTAATGCGTAAATATCGATAAACAAGCCGGTGACAAAGCTTTTCCAAGAACGTCTTTGGAAAAACACGATTTGCGGTGGTCACTGTATCTCAGCTGGAAATTATCTCAAATCGAAGATCATTGAAATTTAGTCGAAGTATCATCAAATCCTTCCCCCAACGTCCTCAGATTATTATTTTTTCCATTTTTTAATTTTTGGTGGTCATTGAAAGTGAAAACTGTTATTTTTTACCCGAAATTCCGTCATTTTGTAAGTGGGAAACCACCTTAATGCAAAAAAAAATTCCAAAATTTATCGTTGGGGGGAGGTATTTTATATGTAGAAAGTGTGTACCAAGTTTGAAATGAATCGGTAATGTAGTTTTTATATGGCAGTGAACACGGACTTTTAAATAGGGTGTTGTGAAAAACGTGTTTAAAATTTTGAAAGCTAAAAAAGTGATAAATTTTTTTTTTTTACTTACACTAAATCATCAATTTCAACTCCATAGAGTAGACTCCCTGCGGCAGCTTCAATGCCTTCAGCCTATTTTTTTCAAGTCTCAGCAGCCCGCAACTGTCGAAGCTACAATATTACACGAGAGAGGACTAACTAGTCAATAGCTTCAAGAATTTTGCTTTGATTGACTTCAAATTTGGGAACTATAGTCTTGAAATGTTCAACTATAAGAAAAGACGACGAAAAAATCGATTGCAAACCCTTACCCCCCCCTCTTGAGTTTGTCCACAAACAACAATGTTTTTGTCATTTGGGCACGGAAGAAATTACGATCCAAGATATATCGTATTTAGGGGGGGGGGGGCGGGTAATTCGATATAGAAAAAGCATATTTTAGGTAATTTTCTTCGAGTATTTTTAAAAAAATTGATTATTTAATTTTTTCACAGCACTTAGAAGTCAAATTACTGATTTTTCATGAAAAAATTGGAAATGTTACCATTTTTAAATACGATGAAATCGAAAAAAAAAACGACGTCATTACCTGCAGAAACTTATCACCTAATGAAATCATTTTCGCTTTTTGGTCTCAGATGATTCAGTGATGAGTTATGATGGGCACTGCAATAAAAATATTTTTTTTGAGATGTCCGCAAAGATTCTCCGTCAATGGCTCATTTATTAATAAAAGTTGATGAAAATTTTATAGAATAATCTTGAAATGTAGAGTTATTGAGTAGTTATTATAGAAATAAATGTATATTAACTGTGTCGTCAAAAGAAATTATCAAAAATATGCTTTTTTTGTATGGAATTAACCTTACCTCCCCCTTGATTAGGCTGTACGCACGGAACATATCAATCCCAATCCGTGGTCGCTACTTCAACAATGAAAACCATGGTAGCCAATCCCAAGCCGATTGCAAGAATTTTGAATGCAAATCCCGAATGTTCCAAACTCAGTGGTTTCAATTCCGGTTCGTGCTCTTCGAGCTGATACGATTTTAGAATACTCATTTGGCTTTGGAATATTTTAGCATGCAGAAGATTCGGGATGCCACTAGCCGCGAGTCTTCCAAAAATGGTATTGACCCTTTCTACGAGAGGCCAATTCGTTCCAACGGAATAACCGTCATAATCGTAGCGAGAAACTTCACGGGATATGTGATATTTATCACGTACCGCTTGGTCGATGAGGCCGAACCAATAGCCTACCCGAGCTTCGGCGTTGGATAGAGGCGTTGTCGACCAACTATATTGGACAAAAGCTAAATCAAGATCTTTTTTCAACACCCAGACCGCATCAATACCCACTTCCACTTCGCCACGTAACGAGATATTGAAACGAATAACGTCTTCCAAAGAATCGATGTTCGGTAGGCGGACATTTTTGGTCATCAGAGACACTAATTTACCCGAATAAATTCCTTGAATAGTCACAACTAATATAAACAAGCTCGTTAGGTAAATCCTCGGAGCAGTCTATCGGGGTATTACTCGAAGTCCGGTATTGCAAATGAGACGGACGAGATTAAGAGTTGCATCGATCATAGGTTCCCGCATCCAAAATTTGAAGAAAAATAGCGCAATCGTCAGGACAGCAAGCACTCCGAAACGTGAACTCCTTGTCGAGGACAGAAATGAGCTTGTCGAGTGGCGACTGATGGCCTCGATACTGAGTCAGGTAGTACGATTCCGCCGGAACAGTTGGATAGGTATAGTACTCTTTATTTCGAGCAGCGGTGATCGGAAACTGGATGTCATAACTTCGAAAACGGAACCTAAAGGGCACCATTAATAATTCTTCATCATCCTTTTTTACTACCCACAGTGCATTCATAGATTCTTCGAGAAGGCGATCGGTAATATTCAGCCATTGAGACCCCACTGGTCTGTTATTACCCCATCCGTTCATGATACCACTGATCCTATCATCAAATACGTAGATTGGGTAACCGCCGAGATCCACCGTCTTGTCAAAATCCATTCCGTCGCAACGTGAATCATCGTTGTCGTAATTTCGCACGAACAAGGTCCAATTATGACCTCTCGAATCCTCATAGATATCCTCATAGGTTTGTTGATATCCTCATAGATTTGTTGCCACGGGCTGGGTGCTTTATTCGTGTAGGGATTGTAAGTATAAATCAACCTTCCTCTCGTTTGATGGAAGCAAATAAATTTGGCATTGAGTATATTCACTTTCCAAGGTATTGACAACACCTCATAGGCGTTTGTACATCCGTTTTTCGTCTCAGCCGAGGCAATTATAAGGAAGGAGCCGATCGAGTTCCACCATTTCGACCGTCTGATGTCAATAAGAGCTGGTAGGACGTCACTTGTATCGATTAACGTGACCACGAAAACGTGCAGTTTGGGTCCGGCAGAATTGTTGTAGAAGAATTCAATAGGTAGTCCAAGGGGTCCAACGACCCAATCACTTCCGACCAATGTTGTGGAAATAACGGTTTTCCTCGATGATATACTTTTGATAAAACTTCCAGCCGACCGCCCGGCAATTCCCACGGTATCGAAACGATCGGCGTAGCACGATTCGAGTATTTCAATCTGAAAGCGAATGATCGAACTTTATTTTGCAATTTCGATTTTATCCTGTTCGGAGGTCTTGATAGTTAAATTCGCGAAACATAATTTCGCAATGAGTGTCGAAAACAAAACGATAAAAGCAGTATACTGCATCGAGAGAAATATTTTTCTTAAAGTGAAAACGAAGATTGCACGGCGCGCATTTGGAAAGACTACGTTGTGGTTATCCCACGGTTATTCCATAATAACCGTTCGATCTGATAATTGAACACCGAATAAACAAACCTACTCGAGCAGGGCTTAGATATTCGTTTTTTTTTCCCCACCACAACGGAATAACCGCAGTTGGGTCGATATTCGTATGTGAGTAACATAACAAGATTGTTATCGCATGAAAGATTGAGAGCTCGCGAGATTATGGTCGGTAGAGGATTTGTCGAATTCATTCTTCATTATTCAACTCTTTCCGGTTGTCCTACGCACTCTTTATCGAAATGTCTTATTTGGGCATAACTATTTCATAATAATCGTCAAACACAGTGAAAACGGACTTTATCGACAATAGCATCGTATGGAGTTGTCATTGTTGGCTTCGCAATCTCGCCAACTCACGAATGTTATACACGATTATTCCGCAGTTCGTCGCGTGAAATTGTCGAGCTATCTAAACTTCGACTAAAACAATTCGACTAAAAAACAATTCGACTAAAAACAATTCGACTAAAAACAATTCGACTAAGACAATTCGACTGAAAACAATTCGACTAAAAACAATTCGACTAAAAACAATTTGACTAAAACGATTCGACTGAAAACAATTTAGTCGAATTGTTTTTTAGTCGAGTTGTTTTAGTCGAATTGTTTTTAGTTGAATTGTTTTAGTCGAATTCTCCGCAAATTATCTCCGAGCTTCCGGTACGTTTGTGAAAATTCGTCGTTCACGGTACGCTTGAACAGCGGACTGACCTTATCAATCCTTCAACCCTTCAACCGCTATTCGCTACAATTCAGTGGACAATTTTTATTTTTTCATGGAAAAAATATCGATGAACTTTTACGCGACTGCTGAAGGGGTACCCAGTTGGAAATATCAAAAAATCGATTTTTCGTTTATACAACAAAAATATGGAATGTCAGAAGCTGCTAATGATGCGGAGGGTTCATTTTATAGCTCTGGCAGAGATGACTCCATGTAAGTTGAAAAAATTTTTTTTTTATCGATTTGTGGAACTTTGAACGCGTTTTCTCCAAAACGGTGTTGTCCAAGTCGGTGAGCACGATTTCTTAAAAACGGCGCAACCGATCGGTCTGCATTTTAACACAACCTTTCATATATATTCTTTAGGTATTGATCGAAGGAATAAGAATTTCAATAGTTATTTTTATTTTTTTTAAACAATTCAACGAAAAATTTCGGTCGAAAATCGGAATTTTTTCTTTTTGGAGCCGCCAATTTGTCAAAAATCAAAACTTTGACTATTCCTTCGATCAATACCTAGATTTGTCTATCCACTAACAGAATCTTTTTGGTTTTTTCATTTTAGATAGTTAAAACCGGAGATATCGTGCTCACCGGCACACACCTTTTTTGGAGGACCTCCAGGAGATCGTCTACAGGAGCAGAATAAGTCAATGTTACGTCCTCGCTCCTATCCGACGCCCGAGAGCGACAAAGAGATTGATGAATCATATTCGCTTTGGGAGAACAAGAGGCAATCTTTTAATAATATTCCTATCGCGCGCGTGTGAATGTGTATAGCTGTCACACGCGCCGACGGACAGCTCGCTCTCAATAAATAACGAATAATATTGCCTTCTTCGCGACCGTTTCTTCAAATGAGGTATCAGGTTTCAACGCGCCGCGAAGATACAAAGCCTGCGACACCGGAAGCAGCAATATTACTTGTCTTTTTCGGCAATAATTTAAGAGAATTCGCGAAGGCGAAGGTCTGTTACCGAACGGATGCGTAGCCCCAAAACGTGCAGAAAATCACGTATTCCATTCAATATTTTTTATGCGACAGAATGAGACAGAACGATAAGCCCTTTTATTGGATTAAGAGAAACAGGGACACTATTCCAGAGTATAAAAGCTCGGATTTTTACCTCTGTTAAGCTAGCAGGAAAAAGTCTGGAAAATGAATTTACTCTGCACCAGAATTAAGTACTTTTTAGGTACAAATTTGGTACCCCGTTGATAATTTTAGTACCCTGTAAATTTTAGCGGGGGAGGATTTTGAAAATCATTCTGCTAGCTTGACGTCAAGCTACCAGAATAATGCGAGATGTGATAAATTGGACAATTTTCTTGCACAGGAGTTAAGTACTTTTTAAGTACTTTTCATCTGTGAAAAAAGATTTTCGCTAGACCCACCCCTTAATTCCTGTGCAAGAAAATTGTCCAATTTATCACATCTCGCATTATTATGCTAGCTTGACGTCAAGCTAGCAGAATGATTTTCAAAATCCTCCCCCGCTAAAATTTACAGGGTACTAAAATTATCAACGGGGTACCAAATTTGTACCTAAAAAGTACTTAATTCTGGTGCAGAGTAAATTCATTTTCCAGACTTTTTCCTGCTAGCTTAACAGAGGTTAAGGCCTTACATACAGTTAGAAGGCTTTAAAAAGACGGATTTTCAAGAATTTTTTTCGCGCAGACTATTCAATTTATTAATTTGAAAATTGGTGTACATATTATAATAACCTTATAATATATTTACATATTTTTTATTTGTAAAAATAATCATCGCGAATGTTGCTATCGCCGATCTCCTAGAGCTCCGCAAAAAAAAACCAATTTTGCGGTGATCACGATATCTCTGGACCGGATTATCTGAAATGAAAAAACCAAATAAATTTCGTTAATATAATACATTATCTAGTATTTAATCAAAGGAATTAGCGAAAAAATAATTTTTGACAAAATGGCGACTTCTCAAAATAAAAGACTCGATTTTGAACGAAAATTTAAGCCTTAAATTGTTTATAAAATGGAAAATATTTATCGGAGAAAAAAAATCTTCGATTAATTACTGAAAAATCTAGTTAAAAAGGTTGTGTTAAAATTTGAGACTGATCGGTTCAGCCGTTTTCGAGAAATCTTGATCACCGATTTTGAAAACATAGTTTTGAGAAAAACGCGTTTAAAGTTTCAAAAGCGTTTTACATGTGGTAAATTTCGTTTTTTTTTTAACTTACATGGAGTCATCTATTCCAGGGCCATATAATAATCCGTTCGCATCGTTGGCAGCTTCTAATAATTCGATTTGATGCTGTTCGATTTTTTGAAAATTACAAGTGTATGTAACCCCTTAAATCTTTCTTCTTTGCCGCTATGACGGCGACGATACGAATTTAACATTGTGCCATTACTATACGCGTCGGGGGGAGTTAGTTCGCCGGCCCCCCGGTTGGCGGCGCCCCAGGCCGGTTGAACGGCTTCCCCGGCCTCGCTGACGATCTCTCTACTCATCTCTGGCCATACTCTTAGTGCCGCCATCTCACAGAAAAAAGGAACAGTAATCGGTAATCGCACTGTCCAAAATGTAAGATAGAATGTGTGGTTCCATGTAAATCTTTCCTCGTTCCCGTGACGTTTCGTACTTTGTGTTGTTCTTGTAATTGTCTAAAACAAAGTTCTCAAATTCGGCTGTTCAGTACCAATCAATCATAAGGTAAAACTATTAATCCAACCCGCAGATTTGGGAAATTTCGTTGTATCTTTGTGGGTTTACGCGTCGCGTTACGGACTTTCGCAATCAGATGAGTTCATCGTCATCGAAGAACCCGTTATCACTTACATTCATGAGACTGACTACTTAATTTAAAATATTATCTCTAAGACTCACGCGACGTTGGTTATTTTGTTAATTTTGTTACGGTCACCATCCAATTGGCACGACTATGATTTACGAATTTGCTGAACATCTGAATCGGATGGAAAATCAATAAAAGCGTGATACTATAAATTATCATGCATTACACATTAATTCAATTGTTTCAGGTATGGTTTTAACTTGTCAGAATTTCTTGAGGTTGTTTTCGTGTACTGTATAAATACGATTTTTTTAACTTTATTGCTCTACAAATAAATGAATTTTGTTTAATCGATCGATGGCTTTGACAATGACAGCAAGCTGTTTTGAAACTATTGGAAACTATCCTGGCAGAATTAAGTTTATAATCACGGACCTCTATTTTATTGCTGCGCCAGCGTTTTGATCTTGTCGGTATCAAACTGATTTTTGTCATGTTTATTGTCCCAGGGTTTTATCAATTTGAAATTGGTATGAACTTAGAACATGAAAAAAATTATCTATATTGCATTTTCTGAAAGATTGAGCCTCTACGAATATTATGTAGGGATTTCATTCAGAAACTCACGGTTTCGGTTGCTATAGCCAAAAGTAACCAAGGTCTGGTCATCTTGGCCTCCGTGCCCTTCGACTTCAAATGTATTTTTCTTGAGACGACCATTTTCAAAAGAAAATGGAACCCGAACGATAATTTCATGAGATATCAGTTTGAGGGGGTACATCTGTGTAGATTGCCGAAAAAGTAGGCAAATTTTGGGAATTATTATCTCAAAAACTATTCGTCCGATTAAATTCAAGTTGGTTTTATTTTAAAGTATATACATTGAGATATGTTGACGATTTTTTATATAAATATATAGTGAATGGGAGCGATGGAAATTTTTGTTTCCGACCAACCGACTGCGAGAAAAAGTGGGAACCGCAAACCGTACCGACGACAAAGTTGTTTTACGCCGGCCAGAATAACAGCGCTCCCATTCACTATATATTTATATAAAAAATCGTCAACATACCTCAATGTATATACTTTCAAATAAAACCAACCTGAATCCAATCGGACGAATAGTTTTTGAGATAATAATTCCCAAAATTTACCAACTTTTCCGGCAATCTACACAGATGTACCCTCTTCAAATTCAGTATGTCATTATTTGTTGTAATCCCTATCACTTTGCGGAATAATGTTTCCGTTGTGAAAATTTATTGTTTGATTCAACAAGAAACTGGAGAAGCGCAAGGAAAAAGAAAATCAGCGGCAGCAGCAGAAGCTTGATAACAATATTATGACCCGGTCTCAGTCATTTCTTTTTCTCTAGTCATTTTTTAACGAGTCGTCATTTATGTCAACTATATATTTTTTTGAGGTACCATCCTTGTTGAACAATTCATCATGGGGAAAGAGAAATATTGCAATTAAAAAAATCCATGTAAAGTCATTAAGCATGAATCTATAAAATTTACAGAAATGGGATGGTCTATTCATTAAATATTTCCTGAAAAAACTGAATGGATTTTTTATCGAATCGTCTGCGAAGAAAAAATTATGAAAAATAGTTAATTCTGAGACTGTCACATTGGTGCGGCCCTGTAATAATTAAATATTACTTAATCTTTGCAGCAGTGAGAAACGGACAATGATGTCTGACAGAAAGGCGGAATTGGAGCGGAAGAAGGCAAAACTTCAGGCCATAAGGGAGGAAAAGGAGAGGCGCCGAAGAGAAAAAGAGCAGAAAGATGTAAATAATTTTTATTATCCGCAAGTTGTTATTGTTACATGGTATCCAGGGGTCCTTGGAGTCCTTCGAGTCCTGGAATTTGGCTTGTCCTTAAAAATTCATGGGATGTGTTAGAATTTACTTTAATGTTCTTGAATTTTTTATTTCCCCTCAATTTCAGTTTGCTTGCAAAAGGATGGTATTAGAAATAATCCTATAAGAATTCGCGTCTCAGTTTTGCTGAGATTTACATGTACACATACGGAAATACGCATCATCATATGCAGATGTACATTAAGGTGGCTTGAAAAAAAAAAATTTCTTTCTGATTTCAATCCAAATACATTCACTGCAAAGTATTTTGCATCCGGAGAATTCACCCCAAAGATGAACCCGATCGGACCGTTTTTAGGGGTCGTGCAAGATTTTTCTAATTTTCCCATTTGATTAACATGGGAAGAACGAAAAGTTTTCATTTAAAAAATCGTAGCTCCGCCAATTTTATAGGTACATTGATCCGGTTAGTTCCATTTGAAAGCTCTTGAAAAACCGCTTAAAATGGCGTGCGGACTTTTGGGATCCCATTGCAACTTCCATCGATAATTTTGTTGTTTCGTAAGAAATTATCGACGGAAGTTGCAATCGGATTTCAAAGGTCCGCACGTCATTTTAAGCGGTTTTTCAAGAGCTTTCAAATGGAACTAACCGGATCAATGTACCTATAAAATTGGCGGAGCTACGATTTTTTGAATGGAAACTTTTCGTTCTTCCCATGTTAATCAAATGGGAAAACTAGGAAAATCTTGCGCGACCCCTAAAAATGGTCCGATCGAGCTCATCTTTGGACACGATTTTCTTGATGGAAGATACTTTGGCGTGAATGTATTTTGATTGAAAGAAAAAAAAACTTTTTTTCAAGCCACCCTAATGAATATATATTGAAAATAAATAGACCTGTATTTCGGGGGGGTTTTTTTTTTAGGCCCCGCTTTTCGGATACAGTCAATTGAAGCTTTTCAACCGTTGACCGTATTCGGTCATTCGAATCGATATATCTCAGCAATGATTAGTGATAAAAGGAAAAACCACGGGTGTTTTTTTTTTTTTTGTTTTTGCACGCTCTATACGATAAAGATATTCATGATAACGGGTCTCTTTATTTCCAACATATATTCATGTAAAAATTAGGAGGCAAAAATTTTGACCCAAGGGTCAAAGCTGTCTGAGTTGACGTGGAATACCCCATATATAAATGAATATTATAATTTATAATAAAATCAATAAAATCGAAATTTCAAATGGTTTTTACATTTTATCATTGAGTGCGCCACGTATTTCTTCATAGTTCTAAATGCATACAAAAAATAAATTGCACTTTTTTAATGTCACATTCCTGTTTTGAACATGATGATCGATTTTTGAAAAAAATAAAGCCAGATTTTTTCTAATTACGTAATAAATATTAGATTCACGAAAATTTTACAAGAAACCTTTTTTGTAGAGCATTGAATTTCCTATAAAACTTCGAAATGAAATTTTTTTATCACGCATAGTTTTGAAGTAATATAAGGTTTCTCCAACAAAATTCCAAATGCATGCACCTTTCCATATAAAAATTCGATTGCTCGGTGGGGTGGTTTTGACTTATTGGACAAATTCCCGATTGCGACCAATTTTTTTTCTATTTATGTTGATTACTTTTGAAGAACAATACCAAAGAAATTCCGACATCACCAAATTAAGAACCACCCTAATGAGTATGAACTGAGAATTTTACCACTGAGCTACTCGCCTTCTCCATTATCATAATGATTTTTGCTTCCTCATGAAGGAAGCTTTGTGACGGTCCAACATTTTTTTTCGAGATTTTGATGTCAATAGGTTCAGAATGTCCTGAAACATACATAAAACTCATGTGGAGAAAATGTCCGGCTGTATGTGTGTGTATGTAACCAGCCTCTAAAATTCAAACGTTCATAACTCGGGAACGGTTCAAGCTACCGTACTCAAATTTTGCACACATGTGGTGCCTTCTAATATCTATGTAATCTGTGATTTTCGCCATTATTGACGTATTGGATCGGCTTCGACAGCGTTTTGAATTTTTCCAAAAATGTCTGTAGCCACGCTAGCGTCCGCAAATTTTGACATATTCGGCTAAATAGTTTTTTACATATAGAGTTGAGTACAAGAACGGTTGGTATTGCATTTGATCCAAATCCATCAATAACTTTAGATTTTATGATTGTTTGAATTTTTCAAAAAATCAACTTTTTTGCTGTATTTGTCGTTAACGTCAACCAATCGAACCATAATTCTCTGCAAGTATAGGATGCCATTGTGCTATAATACATATCAAATTTGGCCGTGATCGAACGAACGGATCGAGTTCTAGAGCAATTAGAAATTTCTAAGTTCCAATCCCTGAAAATTCAAAAACACTCGACGGAACGTGCTCAAATTCGTACACACGCTCAAACTAACCGTCAGCTTAAGTTGTTATTAGATTCGATAGCAATTAAACAACGCGCTCGAATTTTGGGACACATTGAATTTTTATATACGTTCGAGTCGGTTTTTATACGGTAGGAAGGATCTACGGACATCCAGTATAAAACAAGTTGCAAGCTGAAACTTGCAATTTGCTTCCCCTGAATTTTCGGTAGTGAACGGAACTTCCTTAAAATAAAATAAATCGAGAGATGCTTTCTCATAGAAGGATTTCGTGCACTACCGAAAATTCAGGGGAAGCAAATTGCAAGTTTCAGCTTGCAGCTTGTTTATATTGTTGTCATTAATCACATGGTAACACTTTCTTTTTTTTTTTAAATAAAAGGTCGAAGAAGCAACAGTCAGAGCCGCGGGTACAGACAAGGACCATCGGAGAGAGCTCGATGCCATGTTATCGTCTCTTGGTGTAGCACCTGTCTCGGGTAATTACATCGAAAGGATATTCGCTAACTCATAATGCTCACAAGGGGAGGCCGCGAAAGGCGGGACCTACTTTTGTATGGGAATTTTTTCTCTGATATTGCCCCCCCCCCCCCAGAACACCTTGGTATCCGCTTTTGAGTCAACACTTAAGCGCTTTTGAGTTATGAATTGTTGAAAATTGACGTAGACCCGGGTTCTTCATGAGGTCTCTACGAAAATCCAATTGAGGAGTTCTCAACAAGAAAGCGACAGGTGCTCGAAAATACGGATAAGTATTGTCCAAAACTTCATATCTCGAAAAGAGCTATCTTTGTTTTGGTCCCAATTTTTTGTAATCTTCCCATGATTATTATGAAGCTACTGTATAAATTTCGTGATGGAACTCAGAAATTTACGGCACCCAGAAATTTGGGAATATTATGAAAAATCACAAAAACAGAAATACGGGTATTTCTGATTTTTCATAATATTCCCAAATTATTATTATATATTAAGGAATATTATGAAAAATTAGAAATACAGAAATACGGGTATCTCGGATTTTTCATAATATTCCCAAATTTCTGGGTACCGTAAATTTCTGAGTTCCATCACGAAATGTATACAGTAGCTTCAGAATAATCATGGGAAGATTACAAAAAATTGGGACCAAAACAAAAATAGCTCTTTTTGAGATATGAAGTTTTTTGTGTTTCTTTTGCCTCAAATCATAAGAAAACAGTTTTGATGCTGAGGTCTCATGATTTCATCTGAAAGAACGGGAAAATTCCGTTTCAAAAACACTCGTGACAACATCAATTTAATTCAGAAATAAAGACTCACCACTCATCGAAACCTTCGAAAGTAGTAAAAATACCGATAACAGAAGTATAGTGAGAAATAAACCTAGAGGCCTAAGATTTGGTGTCAACCACCATTTCTCGTCATACTTCAACTCCTTTCAATTTCGAGATAATAAAAAAACAACGGCTGAAAAGAGGGTTCGGTTCCCATGGAATACCACGTATTGTTTATCAACGATCATGCCCATACGCCTGAATATTAATAATGAATGAATAATATTTATATAACGCAGCCGTGTTTTCCTCGCTTTTCGGGACGTGTTTGGGGAAGCCAAAGTAGGCGTTTCTACATCTCTCGGCTGTTGTCATGGTAAACAGACCAATAAAACACACAAAAATGTCCTAGTACAATCAAAGTCTGTGAGTCGTCGCTGTTCAGCGGTGGGAGAACTTTTTTCGACAGTTTTTGTAGAACAAAAGACCGGCGAACAGGAGACATAACAGCTTATTCGATCTCCTGTCACATGGACTGACAGTATCAACGACATTGGGTCATTGTGCTTACAATTTTTCTTAAGACGGAAATATACTATTCAGGTTCTGTTTGTTAGAAGAGATCAAAAAATAGATAATTTTTTCAATATGCATCAGATCTATGTACCGTTTGTTCAGTGCCCCCCCCCCCCCCCCCCCCAACCGGGGCTTCGCCCCTGGACCCCACCGGAGCTTTGCCCCTGGACTCCATAAGCATGCTTACATATCGATGGTACGCATTAACTTGCATGCAGTTCGGATAACACGGCTTCGTTATATAAAGTATCGTGTGCACCTTGGAGGGGGGCTGTTTTTAGCTTCGCGCGCTTTTCGGAAACATCGCGCTGAGCTAAAACGCCCACTTTCCCTCCTTGGTACACAATGTACTATTTTATTGACCATCGATCATTGGGGTTTCAATATTCCAAGATTGCCAATAAAAAAAATGTTCTTACATTATTTTTTAGCAAAAATCAATTTGCAATGTCAATCTGTTATAAAAATTGAACGTTTACAATTATTCTAAGCTCAATTGACATAAAGTTGGGGGAAAAAAATAAATAAAAAGGCGTGATACGAACGATTAGATTTTCGTAGAGACATGAAGAAACCGGGTTCACGTCAATTTTCAAAAATTCATAACTCAAAAGCGCTTGAAGGTTGACTCAAAAGCGGATATCACGGTGTTCTGGGGGGGAGGGGGGGGGCACTACCAGTGAAAAAATCCCCATAAAAAAGTAGGTCCCGCCTTTCGCGGCGTCCCCTTATCAGATTTTTCTGAATTAATTATTTTCCGTGGGTTTCAGATGTATTATCTAGTCTTTCGAGTATAAACTCTTTGCCATCGGATCAAAGTACCAACGCCACACCCGATGCCAGTATACAGCTCACAAGTATTAATTCTGCTCAAAGGTACCTATTTTATTACGAATTTTTTTTTATCCGTGTACACATCGGGGTCCTGCAATTTCTCGAAATTTGTACCAATGTTTGATTGAAATTTCATTTTTTGACCAACATTCGCTGAGAACTTGCAAGAGATCGCTGTGTGCTATGTACAAAAAGTAAATCGATAGGGTAAGATGGGGTTAAATCGCCATTTTTTTACTTTTCACGCTGTAGAACCTGCATTTATTAAAATATTCTCAAACATGATTTTTTTTCTGAAAGTATAAACCCTTGGCTACAAAATTTGTCTTAACAAGTTTGATGTAACTTATACTTATTATTTAGCACGGTCGTTTGAAAAAAATGTGCAAAGTGGTTTTTTTACCCCACCTAGTGGGGTAATAAAACCACTTCTTTTCAGGTCAAATATAAATGCAAACTTGTTGTTTTAATGTTTTTTATTATTCATAACGGTCACAACTTATTATATTAACCTTTCAAAAAATTTAAAAAAAAACAGTTTTTAGCATTAATTATCGCCGTAGTTCTCGCTGTCTTCAACGTAAACAACTTTTTCGGGACGACCACGCTTGGGGCGGCGAGAGGCAAGTTTTTCTTTTTCAGCTCGTAATTTTTTGCCCAACACCTTCAAAAAATGTTTCTCAGCTCGTGCAGCTGCCCACTGGTTGCTTGGTTATTTAACTCCACACACTCTTTCGCGCGATAAGCCACGTGATCCGAAAACAAATGCAAATATCGAAAAATCGTTTTAACATTCGGATTAGTGACGAATCGCTGCTCCAAGAAAACACTTGCCTAATTTTTTGAAGCCCAATTTTCACGACTTTCACCGGCCATCAAAAGCCAGAAATTTTTGTTTTCACATCGCTCAAAATGCTTATCTCACCACGAAAATTGTAGAAATGCAGATGCGGCAGTCCAACAAAGTACAAAAATTGCGCATTATCGACCACGATTTACCTCATAAACGGCTACTCTTTCTATTAATCCGGTCGAATATGAGCGTCGAATGGTTATCTTACCCGCTGGCGATTTAACCCCATCTCACCCTACAATATCCATGAGAAACAAAAAAAAAATAATAACAAATATCTAGCGCGGCAACCAAGAAGAAGGCGAATCGGGAGCTCACTGTAGTGTCCGTCGCCCATACGAACATTCCTCCAAAAGAGCCAGTTGTATATAGCAAGCAAACACAAACGGCTCAAACGGCTCATGCGACTCACGACGGTGAGTTTTATTTTTCATTCTACAAAAAAAAAAATCATCATTAAAAACAAAACAAAAAATGTTCGTTCCGATTGCATCATTCGTTGCGTTTCGCGAGTGATGGAATCAACAACGCGTTTGAACTTTAACGTTATGCCGAAAATAATTGCCGTTCTTCATAAATGTGTCTCAAAACTCATTGAACCAGTGCCGGTTTGTACAAACAATTGCGCATGTAATTGATATCGGAAAGCAAAACGTAGCAGTTGCGCGAAATTAATGTGAATATTTCCGTGTTTAAAGCTATTGATTTTTTCTCAAACTAAGTTATTGTCTTTGATGACCATATTGCCGATAGACTGTTTTGTAGGATTAAACGACATACACTCGACTCTCCCTATAACGAAGTTCTCTATGGCGAACGTTCCCGTTAACGAACGCTCGATCGTTCTCCACAACGAACAGAATGCCTTTTCCGTTGCTCCCACTATTTTCTCGACAGAGCGCGCGTAAATTTAAATCAGTAATCCACATCCGTCGATTTGAATGATAAAATTCGTTCAAAATTCTGCTGCCATAATGGAAAATAAATGTAAATGGTCGTTCTCAAGTCGTGATGAAATTTTAAACATCATGGAGTATAGAAATCGGAAAGATAATTCGGAATTGCTTATCAAATCATGAAAATTAAACTAGGAAGATCAGTAATATCGCACGTTTTGAAGATTGAATGAAACTCTCAAAGTCCCAAAGAGCATAACAAAATGTGTTATTCAACATTTTCAATTTTCTTTATTACGTCAAATGAATATTTTTAAACGTTTGTGATCGACCAAATAAATTGAAAACTGCGTCAGAAGGTTGAATAAAAAACAACTTATACCGCACAAAGTATATTCCCAGATGATGATCGAATCCATACTTGGGTTTACCGTTAGCGATTGAGCCCAGTTAAAAGCCGGTTGGGATCGGCTATAGGTTGCTGCACGGACCATCTGTCAACGGAGTGACGTCATTGGCTGTAGACGTCCGCAAGGGTGGGGAACTCCTCTCGCCTTCGTTATAGGAAAAGATTTGGTTCCCGAGCCCTTCGTCATACGTAGAGTCGAGTTTACGATATTTACCTGCAATAGCTTCTTACGTTGTCAAACTTTGACACCTAGCACCACGCTGAGAATTGTTTGAGCGACGAACGCGTTACTCGAACTCGTTTTGTTCCGTACTTTTACGAATCAAGTTTCAGCTTCCGAGCTGTTGCTCGGCGGTGACAACAATAATTGTCTTTGAAGGACGAATCAATTCAACGATCGCTCACATTAGATCATTCACAAACCCCCAAACCCAATGACCAATGAATGTTACCATCACTATCTTCCCGTTGTGGATTTTTTGCCCGATAATGCTAGTTCGAATAATTTTTCTTTAAATTTTTCGAAACTCCCCAATGCGATTGATCTTACTTTACGAGAAAACATTACGTGTCAACAGAGTCCTAGTTTGTGGGACCAGGGCGGACCTGCGGTCCGTGTTTCCATGAGTTTTAATCGGAGATTTTGATCTTCCGTCTGTTTGCGGAAATTACGATCAATTGTATCTCTCAAGCGGGCATGTTTACATTCCGTCTACACGCCCCCGGTTTGTTAAAACTCATCCTAATGCGGTCAGAACTAAACTTCATCCACATGCATATCAATTATTATTGCCTCGAATTGAACGCGTGTATCATATTCATCACGACTTGTGCTGTTTTCCATGGTGACACGAACTTTTCAACCGCGGACGAAATAACCGCGACATAATAACCGAATTTTCCGAACGACAAAATAACTGGACGACAAAATAACCGAACGATAAAATAACCGCGACAAAATAACCCCGACGTTACAACCCCGGACAAAAGAAACCAAATGATAAAATAACTCAAAGACAAAATAACTGCGGACAAAATATCCGGGGACGAAATAACCTCCCGATAAAATAACCGCAACTAAATAACGATTAATATTTCTAATTTTCCATGTTTTGTGTTTGAATTTTTCGTGTATTATTATTTTTTTTAATTTATTTATGTTATTTGGGTACTCGGGGATTTAGGATTATTTGTTATTTTTTTTATTTTTTTAGGTTATTTAGTTATTTAGGTTATTTGGTTATTCGGTTATTTTTTTTGGGTTTGCTGCGGTTATTTTGTCCGTCGTTTGTTTTATGCTTCGGTTATTTCGTCATTCGGTTGACAAAATAACCGCAGCAAACCCAAAAAAAAAACCGAGTAACCTAAATAAACTAAATAACTGAATAACCTAAAAAAATAAGTAAATAACTAATAACCCTAAATCCCCGAGTACCCAAATAACCTGCCGATAAAATAACCGCAACTAAATAACGATTAATATTTCTAATTTTCCACGTTTCGTGATTGAATTTTCCGTGTTTTATTAGTTTTTTATTTATTTAGGTTATTTGGGTACTCGGGGATTTAGGGTTATTCGTTATTTACTTATTTTTTTAGGTTATTCAGTTATTTAGGTTATTTAGGTTACTCGGTAATTTTTTTCGGTTTGCTGCGGTTATTTTGTCCGTCGTTTGTTTTATGCTTCGGTTATTTCGTCATTCGGTTGACAAAATAACCGCAGCAAACCCAAAAAAATAACCGAGTAACCTAAATAAACTAAATAACTGAATAACCTAAAAAAATAAGTAAATAACTAATAACCCTAAATCCCCGAGTACCCAAATAACCTGCCGATAAAATAACCGCAACTAAATAACGATTAATATTTCTAATTTTCCACGTTTCGTGATTGAATTTTCCGTGTTTTATTAGTTTTTTATTTATTTAGGTTATTTGGGTACTCGGGGATTTAGGGTTATTTGTTATTTACTTATTTTTTTAGGTTATTCAGTTATTTAGGTTATTTAGGTTACTCGGTAATTTTTTTCGGTTTGCTGCGGTTATTTTGTCCGTCGTTTGTTTTATGCTTCGGTTATTTCGTCATTCGGTTGACAAAATAACCGCAGCAAACCCAAAAAAATAACCGAGTAACCTAAATAAACTTAATAACTGAATAACCTAAAAAAATAAGTAAATAACTAATAACCCTAAATCCCCGAGTACCCAAATAACCTGCCGATAAAATAACCGCAACTAAATAACGATTAATATTTCTAATTTTCCATGTTTTGTGTTTGAATTTTTCGTGTTTTATTAGTTTTTAATGTATTTAGGTTATTTGGGTACTCGGGGATTTAGGGTTATTCGTTATTTACTTATTTTTTTAGGTTATTCAGTTATTTAGGTTATTTAGGTTACTCGGTTATTTTTTTCGGTTTGCTGCGGTTATTTTGTCCGTCGTTTGTTTTATGCTTCGGTTATTTCGTCATTCGGTTGACAAAATAACCGCAGCAAACCCAAAAAAATAACCGAGTAACCTAAATAAACTAAATAACTGAATAACCTAAAAAAATAAGTAAATAACTAATAAGCCTAAATCCCGAAGTACCCAAATAACCTGCCGATAAAATAACCGCAACTAAATAACGATTAATATTTCTAATTTTCCACGTTTCGTGTTTGAATTTTTCGTGTTTTATTAGTTTTTTATGTATTTAGGTTATTTGGGTACTCGGGGATTTAGGGTTATTCGTTATTTACTTATTTTTTTAGGTTATTCAGTTATTTAGGTTATGTAGGTTACTCGGTTATTTTTTTCGGTTTGCTGCGGTTATTTTGTCCGTCGTTTGTTTTATGCTTCGGTTATTTCGTCATTCGGTTGTTTCATGATTTGATTATTTCGTCTCGGTTATTATGTCGCAGTTTTTTCGTCGTGCGATTATTTTGTCATCGGTTGAAATTTCGGGAAACCGTTTTCCATTCCGGTCGTTAGCAGTGGACTTCATGAAGGGAACATCGCTCACTAAGTGCGTTCATGCACATTATTACCGATATTAGAAATATACAAAGATACCCAATCAATATTTCCTGTGGTGGCTGGCTATACGGTTGGGGTTTTTTTTTTCGCAAAGGGAAAAAAGCCAAAAAAATACAATATTCTTCGTAAAATTTTCAACCTATTGACGAATCCCAAAATTGGTCGGTGACAAAAGAAAAAAAAAATCGTACCGCGATACGCTTCGATAAACAACTTATGCCCGATCATTTTCATCCTTGCGATTCATATTTGTCATAACTTTGAATTTTAACGAAAAATCCGACTGATTTTGCGGTTCTATCTAACGTGTGCGCGTGTATTTCCTTGTCTCGCAATACGAATATGGTCTAATCAACCGGTGTTGGATACAAGGATTATCCGTCTCCTCTTCCACAAATACGATCTACTCCTACTGTACGACATCGTCACCAACTCAATCTTGCTCCGCAGGCTACTTTGAGACCGACTGGTGGCGTCCCAGGAAAGGTGGGTCTGCACCAAACTACCTATGTATGTTTTGTCAAATATTTTACTGCCGTGTCTATAACCGTTTAATAGACGTATAGTAAACGTAGTTAATGTTAATTTTATTTTTTTTTCCACGAAGCTTGCGGGGTGTGGAGCTCATATTTTCGTCTTACGATCCGTCGAATTCGTTATACGCTTGCTTATTGCTCGGACACTTTTCGCGTTTTTCATATTACAGCTACTCCATTGCTATTTTATTTAAATTTCATTGTGCTTTTTTTTTTTACTACTGTCTCGATCGGTACGAGAAGACACGTTCCACACCCTTTGAAAGCATGAATAAAAGCAGATCCTAATTTCACTAATGACTTTTCGTAATAGATAGAAATTTATGCTTCGTACCAATTTTCGAACTGTCACGTGCGTCGGCTCGTTGTTGTGGTGATTTGATTAATCTCACATGATACGTAAACATCGTGATTTTTTAGAAGTAATTTGATAATTGGCCTTTTTTTATTATTCACTCTGAACATTGGCAATGAAATTTTAGGTGGGCCATTGTATGTTTTCTCTTTGATTAAAAAGATCGCGATTTTTACAAAACCGATGAGAAAACCGTTGATGGTATCCTCTTCGATTTCAATCGAACTTTGCAACGATTGTAAAGTCGATGAAAATGTTTGATTGCGAATTTTTTTTTTTTTCATTATCGGAGTCGAACATTAAGGGGGTAAAAACGAGGATTTTTCGTTCATCGATGATAACTCTCCAACGGGGGAGGGGGATATAGAAAAAAAATGTCGATGGCGTAGTTATTGAATTTTACGTGCGCTATACATTGGCGATAATAACAGTTCGCCATTATCTATTTTTAAAATAGGTTTATAGGGTTCCGGACCTGTTAATGGTAAAAACGGAACCCTCGTAGGATCAGTGGTTCGGTTTTTCACTAACTTATCATAAAAACGCATTGGCTACGTTCCGTTGACGTAGGATCGTCAAATTTGGGCCGATTAAAGGTTTGATAGCTAAAGTGAAGGAAACAATCGAAAGTCATAAATTTCTAATTCCATGAATAATCATTGTTATTTATTGTTTCCAACACTGATGACCAAAACTTATAGGGTACTTCTGATTGATCGAGAGTATTGGAATTTTTCACGAAGAAAGATTTCATAGCACAAGCGAAGAAAGAAATTCGAAAAGCATAAATTCGGAATTATATGTAGAATTACAGTCCGACGTCCAAATAAGAAACTTTCCCCAGTTTCTCACTCGAGCGCTTCCCCCACTCGGACTCGAACTTCGAGTTCAAGAATTTCGTGCGCGGAACCTCTGGTTAAGAAACCAGCCTGGGAGAGATTATTCGGACAAAATAGAGTGAACGTTGTAGTATAAATTGATGTGTGCATGCGTGCGTGAGTATGTGTGTGTGCGTGTGTGAATGTAACACAAAATCTACAAGTTTATTAGAAATTTTTTGTATTCATTAAAAAGATACATATGTGTGTTGACAAGATTTCATATAAAATAAAAACAAAGATAAGGGCGTTTAAAGATTTTCATATAAAACAGCAAAAGTTTCCGAGACGTAATGAAAAGCGTTTTCGTCTTGTTTCGGATTATTTTGATCCGCAACGCACTCAACCGACGGTGGAATATTTTCGAAAGAGTCGAACTCTGCCATTGAAGATGAAGAATCCTCAGAGATATCGACTTCTTCTTCTTTTATATAAATGGGATAAAACAATATGGACATAAAATTCGCGAAATAAATTTCCACGCGCAGTCGAAAACGTTTTTGCATGGTCGATGTGAATACCAAGTTGAAACTCGTTCGAGCGTGTTTCTTGTTGAGAGGATGGCATGTGAAAAAGAGTGAGAGAGACAGACCGAGGTAGTGAGCGCGGAGCGCGCGCCTGGTGGGGGTATGCGATATATAAGAAAAACTCTTCCCCTTGGGGGCTTTTGGTTTCTTATTTGGAGGTCAGTCTTCGAACGTCGCCAACTTCCCGTCAAAAAAAGCTAAAATCTTTTTTTCAAGCACAATTGGGAAGGTTTATGAATATTTGAATCCATTGATATTTTTTAAAAACGTTTCCATTATTGAGCACTGAGATAGCATATAAAAGTGATTGAAAGGAAATCGGATTTTTCCGAAATTTTCCAGATTGACTTCGACTTATAGCCAAAGTTAGGGAAATTTTGTCAAACGGGCTTTAGAAGCATAAGAATCAGCCGAATGTCCCCGCGCCGTATACTGCCGTTATATTTTTGAATAGTCACTATTTTAACGTGTAATAATTACACCAAGTTTTAATCCTGAATCAATGGCCCTCAAGGACGTATTCTCGCGCCGTGTAGTTAGTTACCGTGGGTAATCGAAAAACCGTGGGGGATCCCGTATTTTCCAAACGGAAAAGAGACAAGTAATGTGAGCATTTCCACGCAGCCGTAACGAAAAAACCTTTTAAGGCGTCTGGCCACCCTGGCGGACCGAAAAATGCACTTTTTTTTTTTAAAATTAATAAATTCGAAACTATGGGCCGGAATATTTTTATTTTTTAACTCAATATCATGAAGGGTTTGAAGAATAACATTGTAAAATTTTATTTGAAAATATTACAAAATGGCGCCGTGATGATGGTTGCCGCGGAGGTCCTCCACACGATACGCGCGGTCCTTGTCCCACCTGGTACTCGGTTATGGTACATCTGAAAAAAAAAAAAAAAAATTCAGGTTATTCTTAGGTAGTGTGACTACAATGTAGCGTAGCCGTTTTTTTTTTCGACCATTAGAAAAATTATGGTGATCCGAAAAAAAAAAATTTCATTTTTTACCGAAATTTTTCAAGCCAAAAACATTAATTTAAAAAAAACTAATCGAGTTATCAAAAAAAACTCTACGTAACATTGTAGATAATGTATCTAAGAATATTCAGTAAAAATTTGAAACCAATCGGACGGATAGTTTCCGAGATCTTGAAGGTACCAGGTCAAAAAATGTAGTTTCGAGACAATCGCAAAAGAAAGTAATCAGCTGAGTATTCAGCTGACGGCGCGATTTTGGCGAGTCTTACCTTCAATCAGCGATCCCTGGACCATAGACGACTCCTTCGGCAGCTGATTGAGAGTCTTGGGCCCTTTTTTTACTATCATAGTAAATGTTGGTATCATAGTAAATGGTAACACAGTAAATGATTCATCATATAAAAGGACACAATACGACAGCGGCATGAGCAAACTCGTGCGAGTTTTGAAAAAGGGTCGGACCGCGTGGTCGACCGCTCGCAGTGGCTCAACCTTCCTGTCGAAAAATGCCTGTAACTTGGCCAATTTTGAGTGTTTCGATACGCAACAGGTCTTAAAATGTTCGTTACAGTTCAGGGTTCATTGAAAAAAAATTTTTAACAAATGACAAAAAAAATTCCAGGGTGGCCAGACCCCTTAAGAACTGTAGAACTATGTAAGTTGCTAGTAATTCTGACGGTTTTTAGTGGGATGCTAGTAATTGGTATGCTAACTTCACAGACGTGAAATATTATTTAAGAAAAAATAAATGGCTCAAATATTCATAAGTTGCCCAATGGGGCTTATAAAAAGTTTCTAGCTTTCTTTCTCATCCAAAACCCATGAGGTATTCCCCGTTGACCTATGATCTTAACATTTGGCACTCAGGAAGGTGTTATAGCACAAGTAAAGAAACGTAATTAATCCGAATAGTTCATTAGATTTATTTTTAATATTGTTTTTACTTGAATTAGGTTCAGCCGGAATGGGGTCGGATGATGTCGTTTTGAATTAAAATAAATAATCACAGATGTCTTTTTATTAATTCTTATCATTCACGCACATTGGTCACATTCATACCGATTCTTGTTAGAAATAAATTATATATCTCATTCAATCGTATAATATTTTCACATTCGCATTCCCATAACACGAATTCCACGTAAACATCGACGTTCTTATTTTTGTTTTTCCATGTCGTATTCGTGTCCTTATCCGTATCGCCGGTCGTTATATCACATAGCAGTCCCAATTAAATGTATTATTTATTATCACATTTTATACATACCCATATTACACACGAATTCAGTTATTTTCGTTTTACGTTTCATTTTATTTTACGTTTCATTTTATTTTACGTTTTATTTTATTTTATATTTTATTTCATTTCACATATGATTTCATGTCACGTTAAACAGTCATTTTATCCATCACATTAGTTTCCATAAAGCATTGTTCGGGCACATCGCCAGTCGCTTCCATCTGACGATAATTTAAATTATTAGATAGACATTTTAATTGACACAGACGTTCGTACAGTTCACGTATTAATTTAGGTCTGGTGGAAATTAGACGAAATATATACGACTTTGGAGTCATATCTGCTCTCGACGACACGCGTCGGGCGACTCCCCGACAATCCCTCGTAGAATTACGCAGTTACGCCGAAATCACGCTATCCAAATTCATTCTCCTGTAGGCCTAATTTCGATGGCCTGATCTGTTTGTCCGAAGACGCTAACCACGCGATCGATGGAGGAAATCGCGGCCGTTACAGAAAGGAGTCCGAAAATTAAAAAATGTCTCGTGCATTGTAGAATTCTTATCATTCATTTAATATTATGTAATATTATTTTTTTTTTTTTTTAAATATTATTTTTTTGTTTTTTAATTATTTTTTTATTTATTATTTATTTTGTTTTTTATTTTTTTATTATTTTTTATTTTATTTTGTATTATTTTTATATTTTTTATTTTATTTTATATTATTTTTATATATATATTTTTTTTTTAAATTATTTTTTTTTATTTTATTTTATTTTTTTTTTTAATTTCATTTATTTCTCACTAAATGACGTTCAAAGTGTTTAGGGTACATCCAGATAACCTGGAATTTTGAAATTTGACACGAAGGAAAGTCTCATAGTACAAGTAGAGAAATTATCCGAACTATGGATAACAATTATCATTTATTGTCATTTCTACACTGATGGCCATAATTCAAGCTATAGGGTACTTCCGATTGTCCCAGATTCTTGAAATTCGGCAATAAGGCAGTCCTCGTAGTACAAATAAAGGAAAAAATTCGAAAATCATGAATTTCTAATTCTACGGATAATTGTTACTATTTCTTCATTTATTCACTTCATCAAAGCCTGCAGTTTACTTACGGTTGACTCGAAAACTCGAAATTTGGCTCGAAAAAAGGTCCTATAGCACAAGTAAAGGAAGAAGTCCGAAAATCATGAATTTCCAATTCCACGCATAGTTGTTGTTCTTTATTGTTTTTCCACTCGTTCATCATGAAAATGTATGAAGTACTTTCCGTTGACCTAGAATCTTGAAATTTCGAACGTAGGAAGGTTTTATAATAGTACGAGTAGCAGAAAAAATCCGTTTAAGAGTTATAATCGGCATACGAAAAATTCCTCGATTTTCAGGGATGGTTTTAACGTCCTAACTGTACGACTCCGCCGATACGGAAAAAGATTCCGATGTCTGACGGCCATTAAAGTCTTGAAAAGTTTGATCGTGATCAAAGGGGAGGATAGCTCGCTTGCGCGGTTTTCTTGTGGGTGCTGCGTACAGTTTTCATCAAGTCGCGCGCGCACAGACAATGCTTAATGCGCTTCTATGATAGATTAAGGTTTAATGACTACTGATAATGTATGATACGACTGTCGATAGAAATCGTCCGAAAAATCTTGCCTAAACATAAACCTGCGCTTTGTTTCCCGATTTTAATTTTATTTTCGTTATTTTTTTGTACGCTCAATCATAGAGATCGAAACACGATCGCGAATGACAGTTCTATAATGCATAGAGAAACCTAGGGGGTGGGTGTAAGTGTGACAAGCCATGTAAGTGAGATATAACGGCCCGACGCCAACGATATAGCTTTTACACACATTGTACAATTTTCATCACAACATTGGCGATGTTGAAATTCACGTGAACCAACGGTCGATTTGAGTGAGTGCGTTTCCTTCGATCAACGCAATTCATCTCGACACCACACGAATCCTTCAAACTTGTGTATCCGTTGATGAAGAAAAATGTATCGATACACTACAGGCGAAATTTATCAGGCCACTAACGAGGCGCGCTCGGAAAAATCATTTCTGCCTTTGAACGTCGACAACTTCGCGAAAAAAAAAGCTAGGAACTTTTTGCTAGCACCATTGAAAAGCTTATAAATATCTGAATCCATTGATATATTTTTTTGAATAATATTACCATCACTGAGTACTGAGGTAGCGTGTACAATAGATTGGCAAACAAATTCGGATTTTTTGGAAATTTTCTATCTTGACTTTGACTTATGGCCAAAATTAGTTTTTTTTTTTTTTTTTTTTTTTTTTTTTTTTTTTTTCATTTCAATTTTCTTTCGCTTAATTTCTAAAACTCTATCTTTAATTTGAGCTAAAGAACTATGGAAAATATTGACTGGTTCTTGAGTTATCTATATATAAAAGTTGCGCAGACTTTCGGGCTCGAATTGAAGAAGAATTCCAGAGAGTAGGCGTGAAAAATCTCAATTTTTTAAAGAAAATTTTCTAATTTCGGCCATAAGTTGAAATCAAGATAGAAAATTTCGGAAATTTTTTTTCCAATCTATTTTACACGCTATCCGAGTGTTTAGTGATGGCAATATTATTTAAAAAATATCAATGAATTTAGATAATAAAATCAATCTTATCTTATCTTATCTTATTTAGATAAGATTATTTAGATAATTTTGATTTTTTTTAATATTTATAACCTTTCTAATGGTACTTACGAAGAGTTTCTAGCTTTCCTTGTCGCGAAGTTGTCGACGTTCGAAGAGAGAAGTAATTTTGGTGGGGATTTTGGTGATTTTTGCGAGTCCGCTTCGTTAGTGACCGGATAATCTCCGCCGGTACTGTAAATTTATTTCAACCCATCGGATCAGTAACTCCATGTTACTTAATTCAATAATGGTAAAACCTTTCTCGTCACGGGAACTTTCTAGTATCTTAAATTTCCTGATTCACCGTTTACGTCATGACCGAAAAATATTTTCTTTTTTTTTTGTTTCAATAATAGAAGACATGATTTTTCTATAAACCTTAAAATTACGCAAAAGTTATAATAAATAAAACCGATACAAAATAGTGGAAACATCGAGAGTCGAAAATGAGAAAAAATTGAGATAATTATTTTTGTTTCATGACTGAGTAGGGAAGACCGGTACCGGTTGTAACAATTTTTGAAAAATATTTTTTTCGGGTTTAATATTTTCCATTTCTAAATAATTTTTTTTTCCAATAAGATTCTTGATCTTTATTCTTGACGATGTCATTTTTGCTCTCTCATAGAGAAAGCTTTCTTCTGGTGAAATTTTTGGCTTGAGATATCAAGCTGAAATTTGTCACGCATGTAAAGGGTTTCAAGGTGCATAGGTTTATTAAATTTTAAGAAAAATCCATGTAGTTCTTTTGTTTTTACGCGATTTAAAAAGAATTAAAAAATTTATTTTTGGTCTCTAGCTTCCACAATTTTAAAGATATCGAGCTCAAATTCAGTAGAATGTTGGACCTCTACGGAGAGATGCTGGTTACTGAATTTGAAAAAAATCCATGCAGTGCTTTTGTTTTAAAGAATTTCGGAAGGTGTCAAAAATCGCTGTGCGCTCTCTAGCTGGCGCAATTTTCGAGATATCGGACTAAAATTTTCCACGAAGTTGCACTATTATCCAAAGATGTTTCGTATTGAATTCGGGCCAAATCCATCGAGTCATTCATATTTTATATCGTATTAAAATTTTTTTTAAAGAGACGTGCGCGCTCTAGCTTCCACGATTTTCGAAATATCGGAACAAAATTTAGTACAAAGTCGCACTATTATCGAAAAATGTTTCGTATTGAATTTGAGCAAAATCCATCTAGACGTTCAAATTTAATGCGACTTTCAATTTTTTAGATTTGACATGGAATTCACGATATATTTATTCCGGACTAGATAGATTTACGAACGGATTTTATATGAAAACGCGGGTGCAAAGTCTTTTTTCAGTTCGAAAACAGATTCGGTATTATCAATAAAAATAAATTTTCGGCTATGCTACATATGTTACATTGACACCTTACCGGCGTCGATTATAACCGCTTTGGTGTCAATTGTGATACAGAAACAATGTGTCATAATTGTACGGGAAATATTTATTCACTCCTCAAAAATTCGTTCCAAAGGTCACAGTAACTTCAGTCAAATACTACATTGTTATTAATATTTTTTTTACCAAAAAAAAAACCCAAGTACTTTACATCTCACTGTGGAATTGTTCATATCTCGGCAATAAAATGAATCTCGGAAATTCCATAACGAATAAAACAATCGAATCATCTTAGAAACAGTCATCACAGATGAATAATGCACCACCATCGGTAAAATATCGATGTGTGCCTATTATTTGCATTTAATGCATTGAAGCCATTCTTCGTTGATGTGGGAATATAACTCGAAGCAGGTCGAACAGAACGTGTTTTCCTTAGATGAGTCTGGGTCCATTGATTTGGCCGGTTTTGCTTCCTTATAAAGGAAGCTTTGTGACGGTAAATAGTACATTATGACACTAGTACGAAAAAATTTTTTTTGGACGAGTGTGAATTTGCAGCACGAGCCGAATGCGAGTGTTGCAATCACACGAGTCAAGAAAATGTTTTTCGCACGAGTGTCGTATACATTTTTATGGCACAAGGTGTGTAAATGTGGTTTGAAGCGAACGAAGTGAGCGTAAAACCGCACTTTTACGCGCAGCGTGTCATAAAAAATTTTCTTTCAGGATTTTGATGTCAGTACGTAAACAATGTCCTAAAACATCCAGAAAAGACGTTTAGTCGAAATGTTTGGCTGTATGTGTGTGCGTGCGTGTGTGTGTGTGTGTGTGTATGTGCGTGTGTGTGTGTGTGTGTGTATTAGAGTGGTCCTTATTAGGGGTTGAAAAAAAATCCATGTTGGATCCCCTCCAATCGGTTAAAAATCCTGAAAAAATAATTCCCTAATTTTTTCAGATTTTTATTTCATTCCTTTCGTCTACCTATTTTAGGGTGAAGTTTCAAATTGAGGATAGTACGATATTCATGGCGCCGCGATTTGATGCACTTTTTGTATAGAACACCCCAAAATAAGAAGAAAAACAGGAACAACATCTTTTGATATCTCGCTTAGATTTCGAGTTATCGAATTTTTTTGGTTTTATTTTTGACTGAATTTTTAAATCGTAAAAATTAAATCAAAAAAATTCGATAACTCGAAATCTAAGCGAGATATCAAAAAATGTTGTTCTTGTTTTTTTTCTTCTTATTTTGGGGTATTCTATACGAAAAGTGCATCAAATCGCGGCGAATATCGTACTATCCTCAAATTGAAACTTCACCCTAAAATAGGGAGACGAAAGGAATGAAATAAAAATCTGAAAAAATTAGGGAATTATTTTTTCAGGATTTTTGACCGATTGGAGGGGGTCCAACATGGATTTTTTTTCAACCCCAAATAAGGACCACTCTAGTGTATATGTTTGTGTAACGGCCTCCCAAATTCCGAACGTCTATAACTCAATAACAGTTTCAGCTACAGCGCTGAAACTTTGCACACGTTTGCAACCTTATAATGTCTATGTCATCTGTGATTCTCGCAATAATTGGCGAAACCGCTCGGATTTGACAGCGTTTTTAAATTTTCAAGAAATGTCTGTGTCCTCTCTAGCGTCCGCAATTCTTGAATCATCGTTCCAAATAGTTTTTCACAAAGACAATGATGCTTGAGGATGTTTGGTATTGAATTTGGGCCAAATCCATCGGGGAGTTTAGATTTTATAGGATTTTGAATTTTAATAAAAATTTGAGTTTTGTTCCAACTCACGTCAGCTTCGAACGATCAAAGCCGAATTCGGTACATATCGGGAACATCAATCAACCGTACCTTGTATCAAATTTGGTAAAGATCGGTCGAGGGTATCGAATATTATAGGACTTTGAATTTCGTAGGAGTTTCAATTTTCCTTAACTAGCTGCAAGTTGGAACTTGCAATTTCCTTCCTTCGCACTTGAGCCAATGGACGAGATCTGCTATGAGGAAACGAGAATTAATAAAGAAACAGGTACTCATAGGAATCCTCATAAGAGATTTCGTCCATTGGCTCAAGTGCGGAGGGAGCAAATCGCAGGTTCCAACTTGTTTTTAGCTATCTTCTTCTTCTGCGATTTGGTGACTGCTAGCACTCGCGCGTGAGATGATATTCCGCTTCACAGCTGATTTTTTCGTTTTGTTTCAAATTTCTTCTACCAATTTCTTTTCTGAGGTATCCGTCAATATCACTGTTTTGTCTTTGGCTTGGCCTTGTTTTCGTGGTTTGGTAGAATCAGCCTTGGAGAAAGGTCTAATTGCGTCTGGTGTCCGTGCAATTGGTTTATAAGGAGACGATGAAGGTATATTGGATTTGGAGGTCGTAGCACTGGTTTCTCGACTGGGTCGGTTATCCTCTTTACCCTATCTTTCTCATAATCTCTTCTATCCTGTACTGGTTCGTTTGCATTTTCCTTATTGCCGTTGTCTACCCTAGAGGAAGATCTATCGACGAGGTTTTCCGTTCGTGAAGTTCGGCTTTGGTATTCTTCATTTTGCAAAGGGTTGTCGCTGTTCTCTTCATTTTCGAGAGGTCTAACGATTACAGTTGACGGAGCGAAATCGATGTCATTGAATATGTTCCTATTGAAACGCCATATGCTGGTGCAGGAAGAGCCAAACTGCACGTTATTTGGGGTGGTTGCGAGAGGAAGTAAGTCTCACCACACCTGATAAATCGTAAATTATCAGACACCTGCCAGGATTATTCTTCATCCACCGATCCAGATATATTATTGAAATATCTCTTGAAAGGACCGAAAACACCCTGATCGAGTGGCTGTAGCTTGGGCGATGTTGGTGGTGGAAAGAATATCAACGTTTTGAAGTTGGATTTACAAAAAATTAAAACCGGGAAGAACAAGTGTGAACTGTGGTTGTCGAGAATCACTAAAACTTGGTTTGTTTCCCTTGGCTCAGCGTGTTTAGCAAAGTCTTTGATGAAAGTTAAAAATTCGTCTCCTTGCACTCACCCAGATTTGTTTTCACCTCCTGTGCATCCTTGTGGCCCTTCTCGAACAAAATTATCGTGGAATTTGATCCTCGGGAACACGAACATAAGCGGAATTGCGATGTCAATATCGTTAACGGCCAAACACATTGTCACGAGCTTTCCTTTTTCTTGAGAGGTGATAGAACCTACTTGTTTCTTTCTCTTTTTTGCAATCATTTTGATCGGCTTTTGAACCGTGGTAACTCTGGTTTCATCAATATTGTATATGGGGTATTCCTGGGAATTTCAGCAACTTCGGACAGTTGGGTCATCATTGGGATTTTTATGACGAAAAAAGCTACAACTTCCGAATGAAGCGTCGGCCCAAAAAGTTCAAGGTGGCTAAATCTTCGTTTTTGTTCAAGGAATTTAAAAAAAAAAAAATTTCAAAAATTAAGGGTACATTTTTTGCTTTATTTCATTTTTTATTTTAAATTGTTTCTAAATAATTGTTGAATTTGTGCAACATAATCGTAAATGTTTTCATTGTATAGAGCGTTCAAAAACGAAAAAAAAGACTTTTGGTTTTTCGAGTTATCACTAACCGTTGCTGAGATATATCGATTTGAATGACCGAACGTGGTCAATACTTGTGGAAAAAGCGGGGGCTCAAAATGAAAAACGCCGAAATACGTGTCTCTTCATTTTCGACACATATTAATGTAATAAATTGGAGGGCAAAAATGTTGACCCAACTGTCCGAAGTTGCTGAAATTCCCCGGAATACCCCATATGTTTTTGGGCTCGAAGTGGTGTTCGTTCATTACCGTTGACAAATTGTCGAAAAATTTATTGACATTAGCTTCGTTGAAGTTCATGGCGCGTGCTCAGCTGTTTGCTCGATGCGAACGGAATGAAAGTTGTGGATGACCCCGTAGAATGTCACAAGCCAATATTCGCTAGCCATTTCCGTTGAATCTCATTTCTCATGAGCTTTTAAATTATTTTGAAACGCCGAATCGGTAAGCCAAGCTCCTTAAATCCTTTGTAGTGAGACCGTGGTACAAATTCGCAGCCGTTTCGCAGTGTTTACCAAGCGATATCTCTCGTTCGGTGCTGAAAACTTTGTTGTGGGGGTGATATCCAAGTTTCGGCGATTCCAAGTCCGCACGTTAGCGCATTGACAAAGCAATTCAAACTAACATGATACATTCCATAATCTTTTGCAGTTGTAACGTTTACGATTCGGCCGTCCTCCCGACAGACCTCCTCGAGTCACGTTAGGGTTCGGGGCGAGCGAAAGAAATTTTATGAGACCAGTTAGGAGGAAAAATATAATTTCTTTATTAAATCCAAAAACATTTTACACCGTTTTTTCTCTTCAAATCAACGAAATTTTTATTATGGTTTTTATCATATTTTTCTCCTTCAATTTCCATCAATTTATTTCTTAAACTTATCCCTGTCTACTATTTAGCTAACCCTCCGGATCTGATTCCGATTAAGAGATCGGGGGTTGGCAATGTCCCACAAAGCCGATCCGCTACTCTGTCTACCCTACCGGAAGATCGGGGGTCGATAATGTCACCAAAATCGACCCGCTACTCCGCTTCCTACCAGGTATTGGTTGGAGATCGGGGGTCGATAATGTCACCAAAATCGACCCGCTACTCCGTCCAATCTAGCTATCGCAATCTTAGGTTGGGGTCAACATGACCCCAAACGATACCCCCGTCCGTTGCACCCGTCTCACTCATTTGTCCTCGTCAATCGCTTTCTTAGCAGCTTCTTCATAAATACACTTGGAATAAAGCCTCTTTCCGTCCCTCGATTTTTAGGTTCTACCATTTTGAACAGCACTGTATTTCGTCACTGTCATGCACAACCTGGAAGGAGGTGGGGAATCGTGTGAGGAATGCAAATGGAAATGAAAATGAAATAATTCATAGGATTTTGATAGTGTTACAATCGTCACCGGTCGAGGTGTTACAATTGACACCTGCGACGTCTTTCAGTAAATAAATTAAATATCCTACGGTTCGTGACGTACAAATTCTAATTGACGACATTTATAGTGAAACCATCGTAGATCAATACAGATTAGACCAATTATGAAAAATAATCATTGTTCAGATACTAGACCAAAACATAGTAGGAGGGATATATTTACTTACGGGATCGAAAAACCAAAACCAAAATCAAAACGGACACAGTTACAGGAAAGAGCGCATAAAATGTTGCGAAACGTTGAATAGCAGAAGCGAAACGGACAATGGTCTAAACAGTTTGAACATTTTCCACGAGATGGCGGCGTAATCTGCGTTGTAACAATTGACACCGTGTTACAACCGACACCGGTCTCCCCTAACTATTAACAGGGACTCAAAGGTTGAGGATTGAACGAGTTCAAATTAATTCATACGGTAAAACTTTTTGACGAAAAATGTAAACGGAAAGACGAAGTGTTGATGCAGAATGAAACCGGAACGCAAAAACAGAAGTAATCGTTGCATCGGCGACCATATTTATTTTTATTATTAGAACCTTTATTTTTTCTCAGTTTTTTTTTTTTTTTTTTTTTTTTTTTTTTTTTTTTTTTAAATATTCTTTTCGACGTTTACATTGCAATTATTTTCGGCGTTGCGGAATTGTTTGATTTTTCTTAACCTCTTGTAAATGAGACAAAACGCTTTGACGCGAAGTGGTATACTCGTCCGAGAGTTGAAAAGCATTATATTTCATTAAAATTAATACCGTATTGGATGTAAGATTGTAACTAAGTACAATTTTTTTTTTCGCTCCTTTCCTCAGCTCATGCATTCGACTATTACGGTAAGTTATCATTTCTCTTGGTTCTTCTGCTGAGTCTTAAAAAAAAAACATTAGCAATTCTCGTTTACCGTCAGTTGTTACGTTTTCGAGCAGAATAGTTTTCGCTCTATACCAGCGGCATTTGTCCAAAACTTCAACGACATTAGTCGATAAAATGAAAATGCAAAACTTGAAATAAAAATTTTTTTAACGAAACGACAATCGACGAAATTTTTACAGAGATCACGGACTACTCGCTTTTACACTTTGCTTTTATCCTTTGGTATTCCGTCGGTGCTTGTTCCATATTCTAGCCACGTTATACACGTTAAACAACCTACGAAATTACACAACTTCCCGAGCCGATCGAAATCCTCCTGAACACTGAGAAAAATGTTGAACGAGGTAGTACCGAATCGAAACTCAATTGGGTCATTCCATCCCATTTCAACCAGCAATTGACCCTCGACCTTGCCGATTTTGTTTAACCTTGGGCAGTTTGTTGGTATCGACAAAGAACAGACCTAACTTCAAGATATTTTCGATATTCTGATTTTTAGTGAAGATACGGGATTTTGAAAAAACTGCAGATTTTCGTGCAATGTAAACTTTGAACGCACATAACTCAGCCCCTAATTGAGATGGATTAACGAACAAGGAATTATTCTTTTCTCAATTGAATACAAAATCTTATTCTGAAATAAAAAATTAAATTTGCGATCATTTCGACAATTTTTGAAAATTTTGAAAATTTCAAATTTGAAAATTCCAAATTTGGTATCCTGCGATTTGGCTCAATTTTTTTTCTGAAATACCTCGATACCAGTACTAGGCATCTGCGAAATTTGGTCGAGGTGTTTTTTTAAATACGGGAGAAAAAACTTCCTGCGTAATTGTAAACATTTTCGGACAAACCATTTTTCTCCACAATCATGCGTTTATGAACCTGCGCAGAACTAGAATGAACAAGACCCTCTTAAATTTTATTAGGGGCAATCTTAGACATTATTATATTTTGAAACAGGTAATGGGTTTCATCGAAAAGGGATCGAAATTATAGCATACTCCCCATGCAGTGAGTATTGAAACAAATCTGTACATCTGGTTAACTCATTATAAAACGGAGATAAATTCTTTAAACATTTATTCGTCAAATTACATTGTTAAAATCGATCCTTCGACGCATGCTTCTCTTTCATTGCCATGAAAACCCAAAAGTCTCACAGAAGTGATTGTGAACTATGGACGTAATTATCCGAAGTGACTTTTGAACGATGCGTTTATAAACCTTGAACGGATTTCAGCACACCATCTGACCAAGGATGGGCATAATTTTTTTTTTCAACTACAAAAAATACTTTTCAATTTATTGTTAGTCTTTTGTCCGGCTTGGAATACAAGATACATATTAACTTTTTATTTGACTTGGGTAAAAATGGAAAATACAATGTCTTTCAGTATTTTGTCTGGCCTTTAATACAAGATACATTTTCACTCGTTGTTTAACTGAGGTCGGTATGGAAAATACATCGTGTTTCGATATTTTAAGCGAGTCTTATTCAATGAAGTTCTGGGCAGGTTCGTAAGCGCATGATTGTGGAGAAAAATGGTTTGCCCGGAAATGTTTACAATTACGCGGGATTTTTTTTCTCCCGTATTTCATAAAACACCTTGACCAAACTTCGCAGATGTCTAGTACTGGTATCGAGGTGTTTCGGAAAAAAAATTGAGCCAAATCGCTATATACCAAATTTGGAATTTTCAAATATTAAATTTTCAAAATTTTCAAAAATTGTCGAAATGATGGCAAATTTAATTTTTCATTTCAGAATAAGATTCTGTATTCAATTGAGAGAAGAATGACTCCTTGTTCGTTAATCTATCTCAAATAGGGGCTGAGTTATGTGCGTTCAAAGTTTGCATTGCACGAAAATCTGCAGTTTTTTCAAAATGCCGTATCTTCACCAAAAATTGAAATATCGAAAAATGCTTGAAATCGAAAAATGAACAAAATCGGCGAGGTCGAGGGTCAACTGCTGGTTGAAATGGTATGGAACGACACAATTATTAAAAACCGACTTTTCTGCGCTTATTCAAAAAAAAAAAGAAAAACATATCCACTCGTTACTTCCTCATATTCCACCCCCGAAATGAATGAAACATAAATATCCATTGCGGAATCTTGTCACAACTTAACGCACCTTCCAGAGATCTCAAATGGAACGATATTTGATGCTTAATGTATAGGTAGGTCAAAATACAATAATAACCATTGTTTACTAACGGGATATAAGTAGGCAGGTTGTAATTACGGTATCGGATTTTGTTTGGAACGTAGATTGTTATAAACAAAAGGTCGTCATTGTTTGTATTAACACTATGTCCATAAAAAATCTTTAATTTCAAATTTCATGTCCGTGACGAACATTATATGGCTGTTGACTGATGAGCGAATGGAAAGACTTTGGTGGTTGGGAGTGTAAGAATTCTGATGGAAATCGAGTTATTCCGACTGCGGTGTTTCTAATTTCCACTGACAACTTGTTGAAGTTACTTACGAGTAATGAATAATATTATTTCGCGTAGCGTTTCGAACGAAATGATGGATCATACGTCGTGTGTGGATAAAAAATTGTTAACGTCGAATAATTGCTATAGGGTCCACGGGCTGAAAGCGTGTTGCATGTAATTAAAAAAAAAAAAAAAGAGGATTCAAGGCAACAAATACGAACCCACTTTTGATAACTCCAAGGTCTGCGTGTTAATCGTCGATGCGTAAAACCGGTTGATCCAACGATGACAGGAATGAGATGATCGATGAATTACTCATCGACGATTAATCAACGAGAGCGAAGGAGATCTAACGAGATAAGATACAAAATTGATTGACATTTTCTTTTCCCTCCTTCAAGACGAGTACAATCTAAATCCTGGTTTAGAGTGGGAGGACGAATTCACAGGTAGGTGATCTTCGCCGAAGCCCATTCACACTTATTAATTGTGTCACAAGCATTGCAAGCTTTACGTTTCTCTTTTTTTTTTTTGTATCACGTTCATCCAAATGAAAAATTGTCACGAATATGTGAAAATTTACGTTTCACTCCCTGTCGTTTATGCACTTGATAACGATTGAATCACTTGTCAGTATAATGTTACAAAAATTGCTTTTTCAACGCCGCGCCACCGATTTTCATTTTTTTTTCTCGTGTAGGATTGTAAAGCTTTGCCGTGGAGACTACCGCTTTGTACTTCGGTATTGTGTGGAATCGATCCGCCGTCCGTAAAATTGAACGTAAACTGCAGGCGAAAATTATCGGGCCACTAGCGAGGCCCGCTCGCAAAAATCCCTTCTGCCTTTAAGAGGGGGGGCTGAGGTTCATTCGGCGAAAAACAAGCATGTTTTTAAGATTTTTTTCTGGCGATACAAATAGTGTTAATTTATTCAATCAATTTTCATATAATAATACAACATTTAAACAATATTTTCCTAAATTTTCATTCCAAAATATTGAAAATTAAGCGGGTGACAGCGAATCTCCGGAGGCGCCTCGAAAAAAAGTTGCTTTGCGATGTTTCATCATAACTCGCAAAAGAATCATCCGAAACAAAAAAATCAAAATGCATTCGTTAAAGGAGATGTTTCTCGAGGTAATCACGGGGGATTTTTTTATTTTTTTTTTATTTCTGATTTTTTCGTAGCACTTAGAAGCAAAAAAACCGAATTACGCGATAAAAATCAGCTAATTTCTTGCTGTAAAATTGATGATTATTAAAAAAAAAACTCTTGACAATACCTGGTGAATTATGTGAAGAAGTAGTGTGCAAAATTTCAAAACGATTGGTCCAGGAGATTTTGCGTTATCGTGAACACGGACTTTTTCGAGGGGCCTCCGGAGATTCACTGTCACCCGCTTAATTTTCAATATTTTGGAATGAAAATTTAGGAAAATATTGTTTAAATGTTGTATTATTATATAGAAATTGATTGAATAAATTTACACTATTTGTATCGCCAGAAAAAAATCTTAAAAACATGCTTCTTTTTTGACGTATTAACCTTACCCCCCCTCCCCTTAAACGTCGACAACTTCGCGACAAAGAAAGCTAGGAACTGTTTGTGAGCACCATTGAAATGCGTATGAATATTTAAATCCATTGATATTTAAAAAATTATATTTCCATCACTAAGCACTGAGATAGGGTGTAAAATAAATTTTATATGTTCACTAACCTAAATTTTCTATCTTGACTTCGACTTATGGCCAAAGTTAGATAATTTTTTTCTTTTAATTTGAAATACCTCACGCCCAATCTCTAAAACTTACCTTTCATTTGAGCCGAAGAACCATGGAAATACTTCACTGGTTCTTGAGTTATCATAAAAATTACGCAGAGGTGCGTGAATCAAGCGCGGGCCATCGACTGCATCGTCTGCACAATTTTGATGATAACTCAAGAACCGGTAAAGCTATTCCATGGTTCTTGGTCTCGAATCGAAGATAAAGTTCCACCGACTAGGCACGATGAAATTCAAATTTTCAAAAAAAATTTCCCAACTTTGACCATAAGTCGAAGTTAAGCTAGAAAATTTCGGAAAAAATCGATTTTTTTCTCCAATCTACTTTACACGCTATCTCAGTGGTCAGCGATGGAAATATTATTTAAAAAGTATCAATGGATTTAGATATTTTTAAGCTTTTCAACGGTGCTTACGAAAAGTTTCTAGCTCTCTTTGTCGCGAAGTTGTCGACGTTCAAAGACAGAAGTAATTTTTTGCGATTGCGCTTTCTCAGTCACCTGATAATTTTCGCCAATAGTGCATATTTATGATTTCCATGTATTCGTAGAATTAAAGTACATTTATCTCTTTGATTATCCCTCGTGTAGTGCAACCGGTTTTTAAATTTCATTTATTTTATTTTAAAAAAAAAAAAAAAAATGTTTCCAAACTCTAGAGTAATTCCGTTCGTTCGTTCGACTACCTGTGAATTTTGAAAGATCTTTTACTTAACTCATATTTATTATAGTTGTGTAAACGAAGATTCCAAGAGACTCAGCATGATATGAGACACGAGTAGTTATATACGTATTATTTGTAAAGAATGAGTGCTTCGGTCCGAGGCGAGTCTCTTTTCAGTTTGTAGATTTGAAATTATTTATTTTCGTAGGTTTAACGACATCGATGCATGAGGCTCGGGAAGCTGCGTTAACAAATTTTATATTATGTATTATCATTTCTTTGAGTTTGAAACCGTTCCCAACCCTTCGCTGGCTTCCTGTTGCTAACATTGAATTTAATCGAGATAGCGTATCGAAATTTTTAGTTTCCGTCTTTGAAATAGAATTCCCACACGAATCAACTTTGAGCAATCTATACTGTAAATACCAGACCATACTTAATATGCAGGTCTCCCCTTTTGGTTTAATTACACGTATTTAATGAACGATGCAATCATTTTAAGGGGGTTACGTCTGTGTGGATTGCCGGAAAAGTGGGTGGATTTTTGGAATTATTATCTCGAAAACTGTTCGTCCGATTGGATTCAGGTTGGTTTTATTTGAAAGTATATACATTGAGGTATGTTGACAATTTTTTATATAAAAATATAGTGAATGGGAGCGCTGTTATTCTGGCCGGCGTAAAACAACTTTGTCTTTGGCACGGTTTGCGGTTCCCACTTTTTCTCGCAGTCGGTTGGTCCGAAACAAAAATTTCAAGAAGATTCTTAAAATGTAACGTCTTGAGCTGTTCGGCACGTATGATTTTTTTTTCCACAAAATGGCGTTTGATTGAAATTAAAATTTACTTTTTAACCTCAATTTACGACCTTTTTTGGTTGATAAAAACAAATAAAATTAGTTTTTAAAAAAATCTTACGTGCCGAACTTCATTACCTATCCGTGCGTATTGTGTCGAAAATTTTAAAGGAAACGGTCAATCCGTTATCTAAAAAAAAGTGGGAACCGTAAACCGTAAACCATATTTATATAAAAAATCGTCAACATACCTCAATGTATATACTTTCAAATAAAACCAACTCAAATTCAATCGGACGAACAGTTTTTGAGATGATAATTCCCAAAATTCACCTCCTTTTCCGTCAATCCACACAGATGTACCCCCTTAATCATCCAGCTTCGAGGGACTTCATAAAAAGAACTATTTTTATCTGTATTCTCCATCGTACATAATTGAAACAATTTTGGCGCGAAATCCACAAAGAATTTCCCTCGTTTGCGTTTGCTGTATCTGATCTTTTTCTTCATTCATTGTGCACCGGCTTAATAAATTTTCAATTTCATAAGTAACGTCACTTGGTACGAATTCCTTACAAAGAAACGAAATCGCACATACCGCCTAGCACTAGCACTAGCACCAGGCGGCTAGCACTAGGTTTGCACTAGCGATGTTAATAGACGAAAAAAAATAAATCTCTGATTCTCTCAAATATTATTTTTACTCGCACGCTCACAAACTCTCCAGCATGCTTAAGATTCGCGCAAATTCTTTACCCACGATTTTCTCATCCTATTCTTCCACAACCTAACGAAACAATTTTGACACGATACTCGAAAAATCTAAAGAAAAAAAATACGAAATCCGAGAAAAAAAAACGATTCTCAATGAACGATAACGCAAATGCATGATTGCATCGTAGACTCAAGTTCTCCGGGCATCGACGAGTACGCTTTGCATATAATTATCGTGAATTCATTGCGAACTATGATAATAGAGAAGTAGTGACAGTGACGGCTTCAAGAGATCGTAGTAGAGTTAGGCTATTTTTTTCGTGGCTGGCTTATTCACCACAGTTTTGACATATGATGATGGCCAAGCCGAGGATGAAGAGAACAGTTTGCCCCACATGGATGGATTTCAAAGCAAACTACCACCCGGAATACTTCCTCATGGCTTGCCCCAAGTCAAAGAGGTTCAACCGGCTCTCACTCAAGTCGAACAAGAGAAAGAAAATGAAAAACCCCCGAAAGAAGGTGAATCATTAATCATTAATAATTCTACATTAAAATAACAACGAGAAACGAAATTTTCATCAATTTGAAAATGTGCATCTGCTTTGAACAGTTCGAGAATTAAGCGAAGAAGAAAAACAAATGATCATTCTCTCCGAGGATTTTCAACGATTCCTCGACAGAACCAGCAGAGTTGTCGAACGAGCTCTAGCTGAATCGGTTGACATTTATACCGATTACACGGGGACTTTGGATGGGGAAGAAGGAATGTAAGTAGCAAAGACTTGCGAATTCATTGCGACCTTTTTAACCCACTGAAGAAAAGAGTCAATTTTTTTTTTTCATAATTTTCTATAAATTAAAAAAAAATACACCTCAGGAGAGCGAAAAAAAATGAATTAGGATTTTTTTTATGAAGACGGCGATATCTTAAAAACCGGAAATGCTAGTTTAAAAACGATATTGGAAGATCACATTACGAAAAGACTTTGAATGAGAAATTCCTTGTCCCTACCACCAGCAGCTTTCAAGATGTGGATAAATAATATTTTAGTTTCTAGTCTGTCTCATTGTTTGTAATTACTGTGCGAAGAAAATTCTGGTGACATATGAATGGGGACAGTGTTGTGGGACCAATACGTTCTGGCTCAAGTTTGCATCGAAAACTGTTTATCACGTTGTAACATCGGCCTGAAAATTATATTTCGTAGAGTTCGACCATAAACAACCATGTATTTTTCGAAAACGTTGTCCAAAATCATGACATGCACGCGGGCGCAACCGCTGTCAACAGCCAGAACGTCGAATACCATTGAAAGTTGTCCGGGTATACTTAAACATCACTCACAAATATATGTTTAAGGGGTTAGGCCACTCTAGAGGCCAAAAAACTAAGCTTTTTTGGGAATTTTTTCAAAAAAAACTGCAAAATAAATCAAGATTACAAAAACGGTGTTTATCATACATATCAGTGATTGTATACAATAATTTTTTTGAAACGATCAATTTCAAAATGGCGGCTGTGCAGCCTTTTAGCGATGACGTCTCCGTGTTTCCAAGGTCCACGCCCGGACAAACGGCTCATGTAATTTTTGAATTATGATGAGCCAATGAATTTTTTTCGATACTATGAAACAACAGCTATAGAAGTACGTAGAATTTTTTCGATATATTGATTTTTGGCCGAATGGCGCACTTCTGAAACGAAAAATTAAACACGATTAAAAAAATCGTCAGAAAATTGTTAATAACATATTAACTATACTATGTTATATCAAAAAAAATCCTACGCACTTCCATAGACAATGTGTTGTTAAACATATCTACAAAATTTAAATTGAATCGGATGAAAATTGCCTGAGTTACGTTTCCGGCCAACTTGATGCTGTTTTGAGATAAATACGTTTGAAGTTTTGACCTGCGGTCGCTGCGGACCAGGCGGCCTTGTACTAAAATTCGTAAACCGAGTACTTGAAGATTTTTCCCGGCAATAATCTTTTGGAACATCATCTTAAGGTCCTAAGGGACCATTAAAAATAAATCGATTTTTCGAAAATTCTAGAGTGGCCTTAAGGGGGGAGATACATGTAGACGCATGAAAATGACGGGTTTTTTGTGATTTTTTTCAAGACACTTACAAACATCTAATCATTTTACAATTTTTACACATCATAAATACAATATTCAAAGACGGAAAAAAAATTTTTTTTAAGAAAAAAAAACAAAATGGCGGCTATAACGCAATCCAAATGGAGTCCGGTCGCGCTCGACTTCTCAAACGGTATACACTGCAGCTCTCTGAATATTCGTCGGAAACAAAAACCCAAAAAAATCTCAATTATTAACCATATTTCCTCTGATGTGAACCTCTAAAATTATAAAAAAGTCGAAAATTAAAAATTTGGTATCGTTTTTTAAAAAAAGATTATTTTTGCGTGAATTTTATCAAACAATTTGTTTAAAAAAGTATTATTATTTAATGTAATTGTTGTAATCATGTAGGTACAAACTAAAAAGAATGTTATTGACTATATGTACACGAAATTTCGACTCAATCGGACAATTAGTTATTGAGTTACGATGTATACCAATTACGAAAACGTAGTTTCGAGAAAAACGCGATTGAAAATAAAGTACTCTGCGCAATGCCGAGCGCGCCGTACCTGCGGTAGCCGAACGACGCTTTCCCCGACGCTGCGCGCTCCTTTCTACAATGGAGCATAACTTTCGTTCTGTTCAATATTTTCGATTCCAGTTCGTCGCATTTTAAAGCTAAAGGTCCATACTAATTTTTAAAGCAAAAAAAATCGATTTTTTTTTTCGGTTCCACATGGATCTCCCCCCTCAATCCCCCAATCGTAATTGCAGAGACGAGAAAAGTCATCAGCGTCTCTGGTTGAATCGTTCCTTCTTCTGCGACCGTTGGTCGCGCAATCGATGCGTCACATCCATGGATTGGTCTCCGCAATTTCCCGAACTTTTGGTTGCTTCTTACGACAAGAACGACGACACTCCGAACGATCCCGACGGTGTATGCCTCGTTTGGAACACGAAATTCAAAAAAACTACACCGGAATACATATTTCACTGTCAATCGCCCGTAATGTCGACCACTTTCGCTAGATTTCATCCTAACTTGATTCTCGGTGGCACGTACTCCGGTCAGATTGTTCTTTGGGACAACAGAGTTCAGAAAAGAACGCCGATTCAACGCACACCGTTGTCCGCAAGCGCTCATACGGTAAATTCCTTTCGTTTATTTTTTTCGATGGCAACAACAGACGTCCATGAAGAAAATAAGAAATTACCTATTTTTCTGTTTAATTTTACAGCATCCGGTCTACTGTCTTAACGTTGTTGGCACCCAGAACGCTCATAATTTGATAAGTATATCGACCGACGGAAAAATGTGCTCATGGAGCTTGGACATGCTTTCGCAACCGCAGGAAACTCTTGATATTCAGACGAAACAGTCGAAATCCATCTCCGTAACGTGTCTAGCTTTTCCACATGGAGATGTTAATAATTTTGTCGTTGGCAGTGAAGACGGGACGGTTTTTTCTGGTAATCAATAATCTTATTACTACCATTTTTTAACTTCCCGATTATAGGGAAGTGTAATGACCCCGAAAATCGTTTTTTTTTTGTCAGATCTTCACGTTTCGAGGTCATTGGGGTCATTTTAGCCTATTTTGAGGGAAATTTTTGTGTGTGTGTCTGTGCGTATGTACGTACGTTCGTACGTATGTGATCAATTTTTCGTTAACGTTTCCTCTAAAACTAATAACGTGATCCAAAAAAAAAATTTTTTTTTTGTTAATTTTTAAAATTGTTTTTTTTTTTTTTTTTTTCTTACGTACCCACGTATGTGATTAATTTTTCGTTAACGCCTTTTCTAAAACTAATAAAGTGATCGAACATTTTTTTCTTTAAATTTTTTTTTTTTTTTAACTTCCCGATCAATTTTTACTTAACGTTTTCTGAAAAAATTATGAATCTTAGAGCTGATTAGATTTTGGTGAAATTCGATCGAGTAGTTTTTTAGTTTTTTTTACAAAACACATAATTTAAAAATTCTTTCGTGAACGTTTTCTTTGCAACTAATAACGCGATCCAGAAAAAAATTTTTTTAAATAATTTTTTTAGCATTTTTGAAATAGTTTTTTGGGGGGTTTTTTTTTTTACGTATGTACGTACGTATGCGGTCAATTTTCCGTTAACGTTTTCTCTGAAACTAATAACGCGATCGAATTTTTTATTTTTTTATTTTTTTTAATCAACTTCCCGATTATTGGGGGTTAAATCCGCCCCCTGCCCTCCCCTCCCCTCCCCCCGGAGCATATGCCGGGTGGTCGGGCACTTGTATTTTTTCGTTTGGTGACTTCTGGATACATCAATGTTGGACCATGAGAAAACGAAAACTCCAATTTTGAACTTGATGAGGATACACTCAACCAATAATGATAATAATAAATCTCAAAAGGGTCACACGCATAATAAATACAGGGATGGGCACCATTGAATGAAAAAGTATTTAAATACACCATTAAAATACAAAGTGAAGAATCACTTTCTAATTCTATCGCGATCAAATACCGATTTTATTTCCACTTGAAATAAATTTTGTTGTGAAATGGTCAACCACGTGACGCCGGAATAAATTCAAAGTGAATTTCGGCCGGCATTTGTTTTGATTCTGCTACAATAGTCGTTCTTCACTTTGTATTTCAGTCGCGCTGAAATCCAAAATGGAAATTAACTTTGTATTTCAACGCGATTAAAATACAAATTGAAAAATCACTTTGTATTTTTTTTTTTTTTTTAAATACATTTTGCCCATCCCTGAATAAATATGATTAGCTACAGGCATTACGAGCCATATCCACAACTAACCATGTATACTGCTAACCATAAGCTCAACCATCCATGGGCACCACTATCCACGGACACCACTAATCACAGGCTCGCTAATTATTTTATCACTCATCATACTCCTCCCGTACCTATTCTAGTCTATACGGGATTATTCTTACACAAAACAGCACGAATTTTTTTTCCCCCCCAAATGTCATTTATTCAATCCACCACAACATCCCGACCAATCAACGACGGTCCATTTTGTACGATTTACAAGCTTGTCGGCACGGTACGAGAGCCGGTGTCACCGAAACCTACGAAGGCCATCAAGGTCCTGTGACTGGCATAAGCGCTCACGCCGTTCAAGGAGGAATCGATTTTTCCCATCTGTTTCTCACCTCGTCGATCGATTGGACCATCAAATTGTGGAGTCACAAAGAAAACAAACCGTTGTACTCTTTCGAGCACAACGGCGACTACGTCTACGACGTAGCTTGGTCACCGACGCATCCCGCTCTCTTCGCCGCTGTCGATGATTCCGGCAGATTGGATCTGTGGAATTTGAATCAGGATACCGAAGTTCCGGTCGCCAGTGTCGCCGTCGACGGTTGTCCAGCTTTGAACAGGGTCTCTTGGACCCCGAGCGGTTTTCACGTGACCGTCGGCGACGATTCTGGAAAAATTTGGGTCTACGATGTCGCCGAGGTAAAATTGACGGTCGGAATGTTGGCGTAAGACGGGGTTGAATCGACTTTTTTTTACTTTTCACGCTGTAGAACCTGCATTTATTGACGTAATGTCAAACATGATTCTTTTTTCTGAAAGTACAAACCCTTGGCTACAAAATTTATCTTAACAAGTTTCATGTAAGTTATGCTTATTATTTAGCATGGTCGTTTGAAAAAAATGTGCAAAGTGGTTTTTTTATCCCACTTAGTGGGGTAATAAAACCACTTCTTTTCAGGTCAAATATAAATGCAAACTTGTTGTTTTAATGTTTTTTTATTATTCATAACGGTCACAACTTATTATATTAACCTTTCGAAAAATAAAAAAAATAGTTTCTAGCATTAATTATCGTCGTAGTCCTCGCTGTCTTCAACGTAAACAACTTTTTCGTGACGACCGCGGTTGGGGCGGCGAGGGGCAACTTTTTCTTTTTCAGCTCGTGATTTTTTGCCCAATACCTTCAAAAATTTGTTCTCAGCTCGTGCAGCTGCCCACTGGTTGCTTGGTTATTTAACCCCACACACTCTTTTGCGCGAAAAGCCACGTGATCCGAAAACAAATGCAAATATCGGAAAATCGTTTTAACATTCGGGTTAGTGACGAATCGCTGCTCCAAGAAAACACTTGCCTAATTTTTTGAAGCCCAATTTTCACAACTTTCACCAGCCATCAAAAGCCAGAAATTTTTGTTTTCACATCGCTCAAAATGCTTATCTCACCACGAAAATCGTAGAAATGCAGATGCGGCAGTCCAACAAAGATCAAAAGTTGCGCGTTATCGACCACGAATTACCTTATAAACGGCTACTCTTTCTATTAATCCGGTCAAATATGAGCGTCAAATGATTATCTTACCCGCTGGCGATTTAACCCCATCATACCCCATTATTTCATGCGATTGAAGAAAAAAAAACGTTCGTTCTTATCGAATTTTTTTTCATCTAGCACTTGGCACATCCACGGGGAGACGAGTGGAACAAGTTTTTGTACACGCAACAGGATCTTAAGAATAACAAGGCCGACGAAGAGCTGGACAAGCTCAATCTGAGTTCCGGTCCATCAAGTCTGACCTCCATGTCTTCGATTTCTTCGGTACCTATACGATAAGAAAAATCTTGTGTCAGGACTTTTTTTTGAAAAACAAACGTCCAACAACTTAACTGAAACATGAAGTAGCAGAGAAAAAAATTCAACTCATTTTAACGAGATATCAAGTTTTGAAATACCATCATTACCGAATACTTAACTGCTTTTGATCAATGTAATTTGCACATTTATTCATAGAAGAAACCTTTATAATATTGATTCAAAACATTTTGCGTTTTGTATGTTGTGAATAATCTATATTTAACGTTGTATCAATTCTCTTAGCGTCAAAACGCTGCAACAATTCGAGAAAACGTAAGGTAATAGGAGCTTTTTACGGCCTTCGGTCAATCGAAGGCCAGTTGAAGAAGCGCCGATCGTATTTGTAATTGAACTTGACAAGTTCGATCACAAATGATTCGCATGTATACAGAAATATCTAAGTCTGGAGTTGTGTCGTCATAATTTATCGAATTTTGAGAATTTCATCGACGTTCCGTTATTTATTATGTTCAGGCGTCTAAATTAAATTAAATATGTAAAACTCGGCATTATAAGCATGCACTGTATCAGAATGTCAATAAAATTTCTGTAGTAGTGAACGATAGCGAAAAGCGGTGCCGAAATATGAACAAATCCAATACCTGCGAAGACTCCGCTTTCGACGATCATAACCTCAGTCACAAACGTAAACTACGATCATACGTGTAGCGTCCCAACTGACGCAATGATTTGTTTCGACGTTGCGTATTATTATTATGATTTACATGAATCTCCCGACCGGTCCAGTAGGGCGGGTACTTAAATGTATTTCGCCCACCCTTCTAAAGAAATATTATTGGATATAATTGGGAACAATTGATGCAAATTTTCGATCGTTCCCAACTGTGTTTCCTCATTGTGTCCTGAACGATTTAGAACGATTGAAGCCGTCTATTCGTTCCCTACCGTGCTCAATGGGGACGTATGATTTATAGGTTATGCGTATTGGTAGCAACACGCTGGCTTGGGGAATTATTTGAAAACGTCCATCCAATTTCTGAGCAGAATTGTTCCACTTTTTTTTTTCAATGTTGCTCAAATTTCAAAGAACATTAGAAATTTTCAATCCAAATAATTCTCCTGTTATCAACGAATTGCCACCAACATTCTTATAAATAATATTATCAAGTCGTATCACAAGAACCACTAATCCTTCATTTATTTTTTATTGAACAATAATTATTGTTTGAGAATGATTCTTAATTATTGTACCTCATCCCCCGAAGTGCTGGGAGTAGGGGAACGATTCGTCACGAATAATATTCTTCAATCAAAGATCTGTAACCGGTCTTCAGGTGTCAATATTTCATTCCCAGGATTCGTCGGAGCTCCGTGGATGTCGGTATCTTCTTCGGGTGTTATGATACCGATGACAGATGGCATCGTTTTTGATTCTCTATTGATGAAATTGAAACGACTGGGAACGATTGGGAATGGTTGGGAACGAATGAAAAACGCTTGACTGATAAGAAACATTTGGGAACGATTGAAAAAAGAATGATTGAGAACAATTGAAAATCTCTCGAGCTATTAGGAACAATTGCAAATGATTGGAAAAAGAATACCTCAATAGAGAACGATTGGAAACGATTCAGCATTCAATCGTTTCCAACTGTATGCAATAATAATTTTGTACAAGGGAACAATAACTCACACGTTAAAGAACAAGAATGCAATCAGGAAGAAACTAGATAGGCCTTGCGAGAGTCGTAGAGAAGAAAACTGGCACGCCGAACAAGACGAGCATCGAAATGACAACTCAGGCGCAGGAAGAGAAAAAGGGGAATATTGAATATTTTTGACAAGTATTGAATAAGATTCGTGGTTGTAGAAGGAATGTAATTGAGACTTCATTAATTTCAACAGTAAATCGTAACAGAGAATCGTAATAATACTAATGACTCGAAATAAATTTAGACAGCGATGCGTTGTGTTATGCGTTGCCATGCGAACTGTCGCACGCTCGCATCACGCTCAACTGGAGAGACGCCAAGGCTCAATAGTGGGCAGGGTTGACGCGCTTCCGGAAGCTTCTACGAGACCCTTGCTTTCCATTGGCTACGTCTTGCGGCCTAGTAGCAAGGTGGACTCGCGCTGGACTTTTTCAACATTATTCCCCTCCGTGGTGCACTACCTTGCCGTGGGGGAGGGGCTTGCGCGTTTCGATGATCCCACGGGCTATTCCGGCAGAAGTTAATCTTTAGTCAGGGCCTCCTAAGCCGAAAAGGCCGAGGGCGAGAGGCCAGACAAAGCGTATTGCCAAAACTTCAAACCTAATATGGAAGAAGCGCTAATAAAACATGGGGTTACGGTGCAGGGGCTCAGATCCCCAGTACCGACGCTACCGGGTAATGAGCAAGCGGGCTACCGGGCGTCGTTAGCAAGCGATCACAGTATTACGTCGGTGGATTACTTGGCCGACGCGGCGTAGCATACAAGGTGACAAGTGAGGAAAAACGTCGCATTGACTTGAGTGCCCGTGGGGATGACGCGGACACTGAAGTTAATAACGACGTTACAAGAAAGCAGACAGGAGGAGCACGAGCAGCCGATGTATCACCGGACGCGCTTCAATGTCTAATCCGGGAACTGCAAAGCAAGGAGGAAACGCTACTGGAGAAGTGCATTAACGCCGTAGCTACTATGTCAGCAGCGGTGAAAAAACAACCCAACATTACCACCGTAGTATAGAAGGGCCTGGTTAAGGTAAACGATCTTTTCCACTCCATTTGAAGCACGAAACACCGCTGGCAGAGTATGGTTACAGAACTTTCCCAAGCCTTAGAAAGCAAGGCGGGCAGCACCCTCCTACCCTGGAAAACACGACAGACCCCAGCAGCCACACCCAAGCGTGCCAGAGGCCTTGTTAGCCCTGAAAACAAGGACAACTCGCAACTAGCAGAAAAAAAGGTACGCAGCGATACTGGGGGCTGGCAAGCGGCCCGGAATAAAAAAGGCAGGAGAAAGGTGAGCGCGGCTGGACAAGGAACTCCGAAGGTGATCGGGGAATCGGTGCATGACCCTGGGACAAGGGCGGAATCACATCAGGACCGAAGGCGAAGAGGCAACGATCGCGGGATTTCGCAGACGACGGCTACGCCCCACGCGAGTGAAGTGGCCCCAAATGACACCCGCAAAAGAAACGAAAGGAAACACCGTCGTAAGGCTCTGCTAATCAGACCAGCCGAAGGGAAGTCATACGCAGACATCCTGAGCCAAATCCGTAGCAAAGCCAGACTAGAGGACACGAAAACTGAAGTCCGATCGATCCGACAAACCAAGACCGGAGAAGTCTTGGTGGAATTCGGAAAAAAGACAAAGGAGCCTTCGTTGAGGCTCTCAAAGCCATTCTTGGGGACAACGCCTCAGTACGACACCTAGAGAGGCGAACAACTCTAGAAATAGGAGATCTCCACAGCCTTACAACCCAGGAAGAAGTAGAGGAGTCCATAAGGAATGAACTAGCTGGAGACGCCGGAGAACTGAAAATCTGGGTAGCCAAGGCAAATCGCAGGGAACAAAAAACAGCCAGAGTAGAAGTCAACGAAAAAGGAGCGGACAAGCTGCTGAAACTTGAGCACATCAAAATCGGTTGGGTCAGCTGCAGAGTGAGACAGAGACTGCTCGTGAAGCGGTATTTTAGGTGCAACGGATATGGCCATATGGCCCAAAACTGCAACGGCCCAGACCGAAGTGCACTGTACGATTTTTTCAAAATCCCTCTTCCCGTTAAAAAAAGAAGTCATTACAATTGGTTCCAAATAAATATTATTCAAGACAACTAAATTTGTAAAAAATGTAAAATGTTAGAGAAAAAAAAAATTTCTGGCGGGTTTCGATCCAGCGATCCAGCGATCCCGCGCTTACAAATCTAAGCTCTTACCGCTGCGCCACGCTGCCGTTGAAATTTAGCTAACGTAAAATGCATATGGACACCCACCGCAATTTAGATTAATTAATTTCTCGGAAACGGCTGAGAAGTGCATGTTACTACTTGCACCTGTTGTATTCCTGGTTATGCCCTACATGTGTACTAAAGATGGATCGAGTCGGTGCCCCATGTATCGTAGCCTCCTCTTGTGAACCACGATAAGCTGGAGCACACATTGGCATCGGAACGCTGTAGCGTCTTCAAAGACGCACTAAGAAACGCGCGAAAAACTCCAGGATGACCCACATCATCCTGGGGAACTTGAACAGGAGCCGAACCGCAAATGACATTCTCTACCAGCTAAGCCGCGAGAAAAACGCGGACCTGCTATTACTTAGCGAACAGTACCGAGATAGGGAAGAACCCTCCTGGTTCTCAGGACCTCTTGGGACAGCCGATATTTAGGTACGAAACCCGGGGAATGTTCAAGAACCACGGAAGTCAACGGGGCTTCGTTTGGATTAAAAGTGGGGGCGTCTCCTTTCATAGCTGCTACCTCACCCCAAACGAAAGTATCCACAAGTTTCGCCGAAAAATTGACTCTCTAGAAGACGAGATACTGAACACGCCTGGCCATGTGCTCGTGAGCGGAGACATTAACGCCAGAGCAGTCGAGGGGGGCATGCCCCACCCGGACTCCCGAGGCGCATACATCCTCGAGATGGCAGCTCGAACGGGACTGGTAGTGCTTAACACCGGAGACACGGCGACCTTTCGACGGCCTGGGTACTCGGGGACCATACCGGCTATCACCATGGCCTCGGAAGTACTAGTACCGCGGATAAGAGACTGGAAGGTGATCGAAGACTATACGGCCAGCGATCACCCGTACATCACTTTCACAGTCGACGAAGAACACCTACAAAGACGGGAACACCGGGAGCGGTCTCGAAGATGGAACGTCGAAAAAATGAACCTCCAAAGGTTCATCGAGACGATGACGAGAAAAACGGTAGTAGTCGTATGTCACGACCCAAATGAAAGAGAACAAGTAGAAGCACTTGCCGCGACGACCATGGACGTCATCAACAACGTATGCGAGGTCTCGATGTCGCGAAAAAAACCACGTCACGACAAACCATCTATGTATTGGTGGACCGCCGAAATCACAGACCTGCGTAACAGATGCCACGTATTAAGACGGGCTGCACAACGGGCGAGAAATCAAGACGATGCGAACACGAAATCGGCTGAGTACAAAACCGCGAGAAGGCTGCTTCGCCGGACCATCAACCGCTGTAAAGTCCTATGCTGGCAAAAACTCGTCGAGGACGTAAATACGAACCCATGGGGACTTGGGTACCAAATCGTTACCAAAAAGCTTGGGTCTCTCTGTGCAACCAGGGCCCTGGACGCACCTACCATAGACCACATCGTTAGGACTCTTTTCCCGACTCACCCTGAAAGAGCAGACGTAGTCTTTCCGAGACTCGAGGAGCTCCTTCTCTGTAACTCCGAAGAGCTGAAGAGAGCGGTAAATTCGCTGAAAAATAAAAAAGCGCCAGGACCAGATGGCATACCGAGTGAGGTCCTGAGACTCGTGGCACAGCACAGCCCACAACTGCTGCTCAATCTTTACAACGCGTGCCTGAGAATCGGGACCTTCGTCACCCGGTGGAAGACCCCACGCCTCGTACTGATCGGTAAAGGCAAGGGGGATCCAGAGAAGCCTTCGTACTAACGACCACTGTGCATGCTGGATACGGCGGGCAGGGCGCTAGAAAAGCTACTGAAGGCGAGGATCCAGCAGGCGATAGAGGCAGCCGGAGACTTGTCGTTAAGACAGTACGGCTTCCGAACGGTAGATGCAATACAGGAGGTCACGGCGGCAGTTCATACAGCCGAAGCGCACAACCACCACTCGCGACGAGTGGTCTTGCTGCAAACACTCGACGTTAAAAATGCCTTTAACTCGGCGAAATGGACAAAGTGCCAGGCAGGCCTCTGCAACTCCGGCTTGAATAGTAGACCAACTGTTGAAATTGGCCGTGGCGCGGCGCTGGCAGTACTTAGGGCCGAATTTGATATCGAAGCATAGATGCAAAAACCTTCAAAAACAATTGCAACCGAAAAAAAAGAAATAAGATTTAGTTTTTCTCTATGCAATTGCAATCAAGCTGTCAACTAGTCGGCCCAATGAACAGCCAGCGCTGCGCCGCGGCCAGTTTCAACTCTCGTGCTACTTTATGTCAGTAGGCCAGCATCGGAGTACCAGGGACCTGGTGCCGGGGTACCTCCTGCGGATGATAGGTGACTACCTCCGAAACCGGACGCTACTGTACGAAACCACTGCAGGACAGAGAAGCAGGGCGGTTACGGCCGGCGCAGCCCAGGGGTCAATCCTGAGCCCAGACTTATGGAATGCATCGTACGACAGCCTACTAAGGATGGAGATGCCGGAAGTAACCGTTCTGGTTGGATACGCGGACGACGTGGCAGCACTCGTAGCAGCGAGGGACTGCGAGGGATTTGTAGAAAATTTCGAAAGTTTCCAAAACCCGGGGTGTGCTCTCTAGCTCGCGCAATTTTCGAGATATAAGACTAAGATTCGGTACAAAGTTACGCTATTATCGAAAAATGTTTTGTATTTAATTTGGGCAAAATCCATTCTGACGTTAAGATCTAATGCAGGGATGTCAAACAACGATTCGCCGCGCGTCTCCTAACTTGCTTTTCTTCCCTTTCTCCGTCCACTTCTCCTTTTCTCGTTGCGTCCTTGCCGCTCGACTCCGCCTGGATGCGCGCAGGCCAGCACATGCGACTACGGTGAGCGCATTAACTCGCTTATGGCGCGTAGGATTTGAACGCAAGTTCACAATTTATTTATTAGTTTTTCGGGGTGCTTGATTAACGTGAATCCCTTCGCCTTTCACGATAATTCATAACAAAGTATTGGAAAGAAAGCATTAGTATCAAACATTAAGCGTTGAAGGGCAGGAATATCATCAGAGCTTAATTTCCAATTCAATGAATAGAATTTTTCGCAAGCGAATGAGAGACGTGTTCGGTACAGCGAATCGTTATATAATGAAGAATTGGGGATCTGCGCACGCGTCACGCTCGAAATGGTCTACAAGCCCGTTCGGCTGCGTTCGCCATGCAGCCGAGCGGAGCCGATCCCCTACCACTGCGACGCGCTTACCACACGCTGGCTTTACGGTGGGTAAGAGAGGGGATTGACGAGTTGACAGGTGTTTGCTCTTTGCTCCGGGGTTGGACATCGCTGATCTAATGCGATTGTCAATTCTTTGGATTTGACATGGCATTGCCCATATATTTAATCAGGGCTAGATAGACTCACGAGCAGATATTATATGAATACAAGGGTGCAAAGTCGAACCTTGCACATTGCTTCCTTATAATTTTACACATTTGCTAAAGCTTCCTCTATGGCGAAACCTAAATTAATCGACACATAGTTTCTCATAGAGCAAGTTTCGGCAAATGTGTAAAATTATGAGAAAGCAACGTGCAAGGTTCGACTTTGCAATTTTGTTTTTATATTAAATCCGTTAATAAAACATGATATTAATTCGTTTATTTTCCAATATTTTTCTGCAAACACGGAAGGATGAGGGTAAAGACATTTTCGGCGAGCCTTTACATGCCCTCGGTGGAAAGGTCGAATCGAAATTTTGAATGTCCGCCATGGGATGAATTTTGAATAATTTTTGCGGACATTCGTCGATTTATGTACACTCGACTCTCCCTATAACGAACTTCTCTATAGCGAACGCTCAATCGTTCTCCATAACGAACTGAATGCCTTCCCCGTTGCCCCCACTACTTTCCCGACGGAGCACGCGTAAATTTAAACCAATAATCCACATCTGTCGATTTGAATGGTTAGCCTCGAATGGTTAACCTTCATAGTTAAATCGAAATAAATAATCTAGATTGTTTACTTATTTCGATATTACACGATTTTTAATTGATTACAAACCTTCCGAATGATCAAATTCATACTTAGGTTCACCGTTAGCGGTTAAGCCCAGTTAAACCGGCTGGGATAGGCGATAGGTTGCTGTACATACCATCTGTCAACGGAGCGACGCCATTGGCTGTGGACGTCCGCAGGGTGGGGACCCCTTTCGCCTTCGTTATAGAGAAAGATTTGGTCCCCGAGCTCTTCGTTATACGGAGAGTCGAGTGTACATGAAAGCGTCGAGAGCGGCAAGAGCGACGCTGGTGGCAGAACTCGAAGGCATTTTCCATTACCTATAAGGGCAGCGAATTTCATATCTCTTTTGTAAGCATTCGGCTTGGTTTACTTCGATCTTCATGGATAAAGCAGACAACTCGTATTTCGGCAAGCTCCGGGCCAAGTTGGTGAAACATTCGAAAAAATGACGTAAATTCCGCGTTTGTTATCGCGGACGTGGCACAATAGGCCACGAATCGGGAGAACGTAATCTCATTTTAACTATCTCACATACTCCAACAACAAAACCATGCTCTCACTCTTCCAACTTTTAGCAATATTTACATTCTAGTCTCGAACCGTGAGAGGTTATGTCGATTTATTGTGAAATATTTTTGTTTATTATTCGACACCAGTGATATACCCACAAAAGTAACGAGTTTGCAAAAAAAAGAATCTCGTAACTCCAGCAATAAATCAAAATGAGGACTCGACCGACGTTTCAATTGTTCAAACTATTCGCGGTACTAGGAGCCGGTTTGATTCTCACTTGCTGCGCCATGATGTACTTGATGCTCGATCCAACGCTATTTCCCAAAGGACGCACCGCCAAACTTTCCATAGAAGATAATCAGTGGTTGCACTTCGAGAATAGATTAGCAAAATTGGAAAAAGATCTGAATCGTCATCACCAAGAAATTTTGGTGATCAAAGAAGCATCCGAAACTATGCGCGATCCGGCCGTAGCTCCGATGGCGAAATATAAAAATCACACATCGTCGTCGGAAGCTTACGATTCGCCACGATCGCCTTCGTGCAGTTTTGACCCGGATAAAGTACCCAACGTCGATATACAAATGTTGGATCTGTACAAACAGTTGGATTTCGATAATACGGACGGCGGCGTGTGGAAACAAGGCTGGGCGATAAAATACGACGAAAAGCAGTGGCACCCCAAGAGAAAGCTCAAAGTCTTCGTCGTTCCTCATTCGCACAACGATCCAGGCTGGTTGAACACGTTCGAACTTTACTACACGACTCAAACACGAAGAATTCTCAACAATATGGTGACAAAATTGGCCGAGGACAGGAGAAGAAAATTCATTTGGGCGGAAATATCATTTTTCAAAATGTGGTGGGACGAACAGTCGTCGTCGACTCGCGATCTGGTCAAACAATTGATACTCGACGGACAGTTGGAATTAGTGGCGGGCGGTTGGGTCATGCCGGACGAAGCGGTTTCTCATTGGATGGCTCAACTCGCTCAATTGACGCTGGGTCATCAGTGGTTGAAATCAAATTTGGATTACGTTCCAACTTCCGGCTGGGCCATCGATCCGTTCGGTTTGTCTCCGACGATGCCGTATCTTCTCAAAGGCGCCGGGCTCGAAAACGTTTTGATACAACGCGTACACTACGCGGTGAAAAAACGTCTCGCCAGAGATAAAAATTTGGAATTTCGTTGGCGACAATTGTGGGACAACGACGGTTCGACGGAAATTTTTACACACATGATGCCTTTTTACAGTTACGACGTACCGCACACTTGCGGACCGGATCCCAAAGTTTGCTGCCAATTCGATTTCTTCAGATTACCGTATTTCGGTCTCACTTGTCCTTGGAAAGCGGCGCCTCAAGAAATAAATAAAAACAACGTAGCGAGTCGATCTATGTTGTTGCTCGATCAGTATCGCAAAAAATCACAACTTTTTAAAACCAATGTCGTTCTGGCGCCGCTGGGCGATGATTTTCGTTACGCCCAGATCACCGAATGGGACGCGCAGTATGGAAATTATCAAAAATTGTTCGATCATATGAATAACAACGAACAGTTGAACGTTCGCATACAATTTGGAACTCTGACAGATTATTTCAATGCCGTGAGGAAGGAGCAAGGTAATTTGGATGAATTTCCTACCTTGTCCGGAGATTTTTTCACTTATGCGGACAGAGATGATCAGTATTGGAGCGGATATTACACATCCAGGTAATATTAATAAACAGTGCGACGGTGAAAAAAAAATAAAATAGGGATTTCTATGTCAACATTTTGGGAATTTATTGAAACGTCTGGAAAATTGTATTTTGATTGAAAGAAAAAAAAAGTTTTTTTTTTCAAGCCGGCCTAATGTTTATGGATGTCTGATATTGAGGTCGGACCAAATCCATGGAGAAGTTCAGATTTTATAGGACTTCGAATTTTTTTTTTAAATTTACGTTATTTCTCGAATTCGGATTAATTTTAATTCGTTGAATCCAAATTCAATACAGGCATGTAATATCATATTCAGCCATGCTATGAATGAAATTTGGTGAAGATCAGTCGGAGGCATTGGATCCTAGAGGAATTGAAATTTTCTCTGTCCTGTGTGACTTTCATTGAATGCAAACCGTGCTACCTCTTATAGATTCATGTATGGGGCCAAATTTCCCAATTCACCGAACTGAAACCCTCCGGTCCCCCGATGTGGACGATGATTTTTTTTTAGTATCCTTTGGATCCCACGACCTCACTCATTTTTTTTTTTTAGATTTTTTAGACCCCTTATTCCCCTCCCCTTCCCCCGCCATATTATTTTTATCAAGAGGTAACTGCTATTTGCCCCCTTTTTATTTGGATGAAATTTTTTTCCCGGATACTCGATTGAAATTGAAGAACTTTTTTCATAAAATTGGAGTGGGCAGCGGGTTCCTAATATTTTTATTTATTTTTTTGAAATTTTGCGAAAATTTGATTTTTTCCGAAATTTGAATATATGATAATGGTTTTCCATCGAAAAAAAGAAAAGAAAAATGAAATCTATCTTGCAAAAAATCGATATTCCGATTATTTCGATAGAAAATTGATTGGAAATAGGAGTTACCTCCTGATGATAGCAACAAAAATCAAATTCATACTCAAAAATCGATTTTCTATCGAAATAATCGAAACATCGATTTTTTCGCAAGATAAATCTAATTTTTCTTTCCTTTTTTTAGATCAAAAACCATTATCATATATTCAAATTTCGGAAAAAATCGAATTTTTGCAAAATTTCAAAAAAATAAATAAAAATATTAGGAACCCGCTGTCCACTCCAATGTTATGAAAAAAGTTCTTCAATTTCAATGGAGCATCCGGAAAAAAAATTTCATCCAAATAAAAAGGGAGTAAATACCAGTTACCCCTTGATAAAAATAATACAATGAGGGGTGGGGAGGGGAATAAGGGGTCTGAAAAATCTGAAAAAAAATAAGTGAGGTCGTAGGATCCAAAGGATACTAAAAAAAAAAATCATCGTCCGCATCGTGGTATAGGAGGGTTTCAATTCGGTGAATTGGGAAATTTTGCCCCATACATACAAACTGATAAACCAGTTTCTCTGAATTCGAGATAACGCACAATCCTTCTATCAGAAAATAGAATCAATAAAAGATAGTTCGTCATAAAAAAAAAAAAAACCACGTGTTATCTAAAATTCGGAGGAATCAGAGAAAAATACTAGCACCGAGTTTCGAATAAAATTTCGTCGTTGAAAAAAAAAAAAATAATCTTCCATTTGCAGACCTTTTCACAAAAGATTGGATCGTGTATTGCTCGGTACGCTCAGAGCTGCCGAAATTCTCGCGGCTATAGGTTGGGCCAGAGGACACGAAAATTTGATCGAAGGCAAAATCGAAGACAAGATAAACGAGGCCAGACGTTGGCACTCGTTGTTTCAGCATCACGACGGTGTTACCGGCACCGCCCGTGACAACGTCGTCGTTGATTACGCTCAAAAAATGATCGTTGCACTGAATAATTCCGGCTACGTTATTCAACAATCGGCCGCGCATTTGTTGAAAAGTCTTCAAGGTCCCGCGCTCGATTCGGATTCCCAATATTTTACAATGGACGAAATGAGGTTTGCGTTATTGCATATTTTTACAGATTTTGAGCAACGACCCGAGAGAGTAAAGGGGTTGGGTTACTCGAGAGGCCGAAAAAATAGGTTTTTTTGGGGATTTTTTTTCTCAGAAAAACTACGAAATAAATCGAGACTACACGAACGAGCGTTTATCACAGGGTGAGATGGGGTTAAATCGCCATTTTTTTACTTTTCACGCTGTAGAACCTGCATTTATTGAAATATTCTCAAACATGATTTTTTTCCTGAAAGTATGAACCCTTGGCTACAAAATTTATCTGAACAAGTTTGATGTAACTTTTACTTATTATTTAGCACGGTCGTTTGAAAAAAATGTGCAAAGTGGTTTTTTTACCCCACCTAGTGGGGTAATAAAACCACTTCTTTTCGGGTCAAATATAAATGCAAACTTGTTGTTTTAATGTTTTTTATTATTCTTAACGGGCACAACTTATTATATTAACCTTTCAAAAAATTTAAAAAAAAACAGTTTTTAGCATTAATTATCGCCGTAGTCCTCGCTGTCTTCAACGTAAACAACTTTTTCGGGACGACCACGCTTGGGGTGGCGAGGGGCAACTTTTTCTTTTTCAGCTCGTGATTTTTGCCCAACACCTTCAAAAAATTGTTCTCAGCTCGTGCAGCTGCCCACTGGTTGCTCGGTTATTTAACCCCACACACTCTTTTGCGCGAAAAGCCACGTGATCCGAAAACAAATGCAAATATCGGAAAATCGTTTTAACATTCGGGTTAGTGACGAATTGCTGCTCCAAGAAAACACTTGCCTAATTTTTTGAAGCCCAATTTTCACAACTTTCACCAGCCATCAAAAGCCAGACATTTTTGTTTTCACATCGCTCAAAATGCTTATCTCACCACGAAAATTGTAGAAATGCAGATGCGACAGTCCAACAAAGTACAAGAGTTGCGCATTATCGGCCACGACTTTCCTTATAAACGGCTACTCTTTCAATTAATCCGGTCAAATATGAGCGTCAAATGGTTATCTTACCCGCCGGCGATTCAACCCCATCTTACCCTATATAAGTGCGTAGGATTTTTTTCGATATATTGGTTTTTGGCCAAATGGCGCACTTCTAAAGTGAAAAGTGAAAAATTCTCCGGAAAGTTATTGAAATTCAAAAACCGAGTACTTAGAGATTTTTCTCGGCTATAATCTTTTGGGACATCATTATTGAGGTTCTAAGGGACCATTTGAAAAAAAAATCGATTTTTTGAATGTTATAGAGTGGCCTTGACCCCTTAACCCGTTGCGTGGGTAGCGCGGCTATAGCCGCATCTTCAAAAAAGTCGATTAAGACTTCTTCGATCTTCCTGAAATGTGGTATCCTGAAGTTTTTTCGGCCTGTGATTCCGAAAATGATATCAGAATTCCGAAATTCAAAATAGCGGATCCAATATGGCGGAACGAAATTACAATATCGGTGGATATTTATAAAACTTGGTATTTACAAGTTTTTTATACTGCTGAATCCAAATATGATGTCAAAATTTTGAAATCCCAAATAGCGGATCCAATATGGCGGATCGAAATTACAATATCGGTGGATTTTCATGAAACTTGGTATCACATGTTTTTTATATCGCTGAATTCAAATCTGATGTAAAAGTTTCGAAATAAAAAATGGCGAATCGCAACTAAAAACATGAGTGAATTTTCATGAAACTTCCTGGCTAAAAGTTTTTGGTATCGCTGAATCCGAACATGTCGAAATTTGGAAATTAAGAACACACCTTAAAGGCAATTTTCACGGAAATACATTCATTTTTGTAATTTTTATCCGCTATATTGAATACGCCATTTTCAATTTCGAAATTTCACTTTCGGATTCAGCGATACCGAAAACTTGTAGATATGAAGTTTCATGGAAATCCACCGATATTGTAATTTTGATCTGCCATATTGAAACCGACATTTCGAATTTCGAAATTTTTACATCATATTCGGATTCAGCGATACAGAGAACTTATACGTACCAAGTTTCACAAAAATCCACCAATATTGTAATTTCGATCCGCCATTTTGAATTTTGAAATTTCCGAAAATCCGATGACTTTTTTTTACCTATTCTTGGCCACTTTTGTGTCCGCGGCTGTAGTCCTAATTGCACACTCAAGGGGTTAATTATATATTTAAAAAATTCTTCGGTAAAAAAAAAAATTAATTGATGGTTCCGAGTGTTAAATCGCGTTTGGTTGTGATCAAAATCGTTTTGGTTTTTCAGATCACATCACACGAGCGTTGGCGATAGACATACGGTCGACCTCAGCGATGAGGGTAAAACGCACAAAGTTATTATATACAATCCCTTGCCCCGTCAACGAACCAAAGTTCAAACTTTGATAGTTTCGACGCCCTACGTGAGGGTGTCCGATCGCATAGGTCAATCCGTTCAATGTCAAATATCGCCTGTTTGGCTCGGTCGCACGACTTTATCCGCTGCACGTTACGAACTTTCGTTCCTCGTGACGGTTCCTGGTTTTGGTATAACGACTTATATCGTTCATTCTCTTCACGGAACGAGTTTGCCCGAGTAAGTTTTAGATGCTTTTACACGCTAAGCGACGAGCTTGTTTCATATTTCTTTCCGTTTAATCCGTAAACACGGGATTTTGCAGCGATCGTTTTTTTTTCAAAACCGAGTTTCAATAACAACGATTGAAAGTCTTCGTCTCCTCGCACCGACGCTCTCGCGTTCGCTCTCCTCCTTCGCAACGCTCGCCACATCCTTCTCGCTCCTCGCCCTCGCTCGCCCGCTCTTCCCTCTTCTGACCTCCGTTTCCGCCCTTTTCACTCCGTTCTATCTTTCACACCATCCCTTCCGCACTTTCTTCCTTTTCTCCTCTTTCCTCATTTTCTCCGGGTTTTTCATCCACTCCTCGCCAGCTCCCCCATCATCCAGAATTTCCCTGACCCTCTTCCCCACTCCCCTATCCGTTTCTTCTCTGCCCCGACATCTCCCCAACACGTGCTCCCTGGTTTCTTCTTCCCATCCGCACATCCGGCACTTCCTCCCCTCCTCCCTTTCCCAGTATCGTCCCTCCCTCATTTCGTTCCCCATTCTAAACCTTCCAATTCTTTTCCATCTCTTCATCCGTCCATCCCTTTCTCAGGTATCTCGGCGTCCCCTCTACTCTTATCTCTCTATACCACCGGTTGTATCCCGATTTCCTTATTTTTTCCCATTTCTCCCATCCTTACTCTATTTTTTCTTGTTCCATTCTTTCGTACCTTCCTTGCCCCTAATAACATCGATTGAAAGTTTTCGTCTCCTCGCACTGACGCTCTCGCGTTCGCTCTCCTCCTTCGCAACGCTCGCCACATCCTTCTGACCTCCGCTTCCGCCCTTTTCACTCCATTCTTTTTTTCACTCCATCCCTTCCGCACTTTCTTCCTTTTCTCCTCTTTCTTTCCTTATTTTCTCCAGGTTTTTCATCCACTCCTTGCCCCCTCCCCCATCATCCAGAATTTCCCTGACCCTCTTCCCCACTCCCCTATCCGTTTCTTCTCTGCCCCGACATCTCTCCAACACGTGCTCCCTGGTTTCTTCTTCCCATCCGCACATCCGGCACTTCCTCCCCTCCTCCATTTCCCAGTATCGTCCCTCCCTCATTTCGTTCCCCATTCTAAACCTTCCAATTCTTTTCCATCTCTTCATCCGTCCATCCCTTTCTCAGGTATCTCGGCGTCCCCTCTACTCTTATCTCTCTATACCACCGGTTGTATCCCGATTTCCTTATTTTTTCCCATTTCTCCCATCCTTACTCTATTTTTTCTTGTTCCATTCTTTCGTACCTTCCTTGCCCCTAATAACATCGATTGAAAGTTTTCGTCTCCTCGCACTGACGCTCTCGCGTTCGCTCTCCTCCTTCGCAACGCTCGCCACATCCTTCTGACCTCCGCTTCCGCCCTTTTCACTCCATTCTTTTTTTCACTCCATCCCTTCCGCACTTTCTTCCTTTTCTCCTCTTTCTTTCCTTATTTTCTCCAGGTTTTTCATCCACTCCTTGCCCCCTCCCCCATCATCTAGAATTTCCCTGACCCTCTTCCCCACTCCCCTATCCGTTTTTTCTCTGCCCCCACGTCTCTCCAACACGTGCTCCCACGTTTCTTCTTCCCATCCGCACATCCGGCACTTCCTCCCCTCCTCCATTTCCCAGTATCGTCCCTCCCTCATTTCGTTCCCCATTCTAAACCTTCGAATTCTTTTCCATCTCTTCATCCGTCCATCCCTTTCTCAGGTATCTCGGCGTCCCCTCTACTCTTATCTCTCTATAGCACCCGTTGTATCCCGATTTCCTTATTTTTTCCCATTTCTCCCATCCTTACTCTATTTTTTCTTGTTCCATTCTTTCGTACCCTCCTTGCCCCTCTATGTCTCCTTCCCTTCCTTCACCTAGTTCTCTTGCCTTCCATCTCTTGGTGACTTCTTCCCACTCCGCCCTCCTTTCTCCTTCTCTCTTTTCCCTCTTCTTAATTTCTTCCAAACACTCTCGCCTTTTGACTTTTCCCTCCTTTCCCTCACTTTTCCTCGTATTTCCACGTTATTCTCCCCGCTCTCGTTCTTAGTTTTATCCCTTCTTGTTTCTTCCCTTACCATATAACCTGGCGTTCTCCAGTCTACCCCTTAGCGTCCATTTAAGGGAGGGGTTAGGGTTTCAGCGTAAAAAAAAAAAACACTTTTTTTGCGATTTTTTTTCTCAAAGATGGATTGAGCAATTTTATTCGAACCTTTTGTACATTATTGAGCATACTTTTGACAATGTTGTGTAATTTTATCATGCAGAAATATTCAAGCATAAGCCGGTAACAGAGCTTCCCCCAGAACGTCTTGGAAAAAAAAAACAATTTGCGGCGTTCACTATAACTCGGCCGGAAATTATCTGAAAATGAAAAACCATGAAAATTTAGTCAAATTATAATTGAATCTTCCCCCCAACGTTCTCTGATAATTCTTTTTTCCATTCAAAAATTTTTGGCACCCATCTAAAGTGTGAACTGTTAATTTCCACGAAAAATTCCGCCATTTTGTGGGTAGGAAACACTCTTAATGTAAAAAAAAAAAATTTAACTAAACGTTGGGGGGAGGTATTTTATATGTAGAAAATATGTACAAAGTTTGAAATGAATCGGTCAAGTAGTTTTTAAATGGCAGTGAACACGGACTTTGAAAAAGTAGTTTTGAGAAAAACGCGTCTAAAGTTTATGAACTAAAAAAGTGATATACAACAGACTTCCTGCGGCATTGTCGAAGACGAAAAAAAAATTCGTTTTTTCGAAAGTGAAAACCCTGACCCAGCCCTTAAGGCGCTCGATAAGACACATTAGCTAAGTGATATGATATTTTCCATCGATAGCGTGCATTTCATCCCAAAATTTTTGTTCCACAGCGTTTGTAATTTTCGTTCAATCATTCTTAATCGTAACAAATTTGTTTCAACAGGGGAGTTCACATGGCCAATGTAACGCTCTACAACACCGCAATCGTTCCACCCGTTGTACCCGGTTTCGCTCATCTCCAAGCAATTCCGTCTAGTCAAGAATTCTCGATAGGCGACAGATCGAAACTATCGGCGGCTTTTGGAAAATCCGGATTGCTCAAAGCGTTGCGAGTCGGCAACAAAACGTTTCCGGTTCATTTGGATTTCGTTAAATACGGAACCCGACGTCCCGGTGACGATCGTAGCGGTGCTTATTTGTTTTTACCCGACAAACCGGAAGCCGATCCTATATACGCGATGAACGAGAGAATCGTTCATCTGGTCGACGGTCCAGTTTTGTCACGTGTTTTTGTCGAATTGCCACACGTTCGTCACACTTGCACGATCTTTAATTCGCCGGGTAGCGACGGACTCGGTCTTCAAATATTGAACGAGGTTGATATTTCGGAGACACAAAATTTCGAATTGGCGATGAGATTGGACACCGACATTGCTTCTGGGGATAATTTTTTTACGGATCTCAACGGTTTGAATGTGAGCGAATAGTTTTGCGGTTTGATACCACGGGAACGTGGACGTTTTTGATTCCTCGTGAAGGAAGCTTTGTGACGGTCCGAACACTTTTTTTTTTCGAGATTTTGATGTTAAGAGGTTCGGAATGTCCTGAAACATCCAGAAAACACATTTGGAGAAAATTTCTGGATGTATGTGTGCGTATGTGATCACCCTTTAAAATTCAAAGGTTCATAACTCGAGAACGGTTTGAGCTAACGTACTCAAATTTTGCACACATGGGGTGCCTTCTGATATCTATGTAATCTGTGATTTTTGCAATTATTGACGCATTTGCTCGGCTTCGACGGCGTTTTGAATTTTTCCAAAAATGTCTGTAGCCACGCTAGCGTCCGCAAATTTTGACATATTCGGCTGAATAGTTTTTCACATATAGAGTTGGGTACAAGGACGGTTGGTATTGCATTTGAGCCGAATCCATCGATAACTTTAGATTTTATGATTTTTTGAATTTTTCAAAAAATCAACTTTTTTGCTGTATTTGTCGTTAACGTCAACCAATCGAACCATAATTCTATGCAAGTATAGGATGTCATTGTGCTATAATACATATCAAATTTGGCCGAGATCGGAGGAACGGATCGAGTTCTAGAGCAATTAGAAATTTCTAAGTTCCAATCCCTGAAAATTCAAAAACACTCGACGGAACGTGCTCAAATTCATACACACGCTCAAACTAACCGTCAGCTTAAGTTGTTACTAGATTCGATAGCAATTGAACAACGCGATCGAATTTTGGGACACATTGCATTTTTCTATACGTTCGAGTCGGTTTTTATACGGTAAGAAGGATCTACGGACATCCTGTATAAAACAAGCTGCAAGCTCAAACTTGCAATTTGCTTCCCCTGAATTTTCGGTAGTGAACGTGAAGTACCGCAGAATATTTGTCACTTACACGTAATTCTTGGTAAATCTACTTACCGACGGCGATCTATCACACTTCACCTTGCAACAAATCACCTTCCAGCCGGTTGATTCTATTTACATTTTATTTATTTGTAAGTTTCTTTGGACCGGAGTGGGGTCGATTTTTTGGGACATTTGAAAGAACTAATTATGACGATGATGTATTGATTTTTATTTTACACGACATAATACGTTTTTATTCAATATTCGGTTAATCTCGTCACGTAACCACATTCGTTCACATACATGATTCTCATTATTTCATTTATACGCCATTAATTTCATCACAGTAATTTATTTGTTCTCACTTTATTCACATTCATCACTCATTCTTCAATATATACATATTTTATCCTAACTTCTTCTCGATCACACAAACATATTTCGATTATTACATTTATCAATCACGTTCTCACCCCAAAAGCACACTGTGTAAATCTCGTTCCGTATTCGTGTCCGTATGTCAAGCCGTTCTCAAGTTATTAACGTTAAACCAATGCTACATTAGGCCGGCTTGAAAAAAAAACTTTTTTTTCTTCTTTCAATCAAAATACATTCACGCCGAAGTATCTTCCATCAAGATAATCGTGTTCAAAAATGAGCCCGATCGGACCATTTTTAGGGGTCGCGCAAGATTTTTCTAGTTTTCCCATTTGATTGACATGGGAAGAACGAAAAGTTTCCATTTAAAAAATCGTAGCTCCGCCAATTTTATAGGTACATTGATCCGGTTAGTTCCATTTGAAAGCTCTTGAAAAACCGCTTAAAATGGCGTGCGGACCTTTGGGATCCCATTGCAACTTCCATCAATAATTTTGTTGTTTCGTAAGAAATTATCGACGGAAGTTGCAATCGGATTTCAAAGGTCCGCACGTCATTTTAAGCGGTTTTTCAAGAGCTTTCGAATAGAACTAACCGGATCGATGTACCTATAAAATTGGCGGAGCTACGATTTTTTTAATGGAAACTTTTCGTTCTTCCCATGTTAATCAAATGGGAAAACTAGAAAAATCTTGCGCGACCCATAAAAATGGTCCGATCGGGCTCATCTTTGGACACGATTTTCTTGATGGAAGATACCTCGGCGTGAATGTATTTTGATTGAAAGAAAAAAAAAAGTTTTTTTTTTCAAGCCGGCCTAATACACACACACACACATCCGGACATTTTCTTTGAATGTGATTTTTAGATGTTTTGGGACATTCTGAACGTGTTTTCATGAACATCTCGAAAAAAAAAATTTTTTTCACGAAAACAAAGCTTCCTCTATGAGGAAGCAAAAAACGGCTGTTTACCGTCGCCCTGTATAAAAACGGATTTACGTATTTTCGTCGCCATTGAGAAAAAATTTAAGGAATTGTAATTTTTTTTTTTTTTCCGTCTATTGTCCACAGATGGTTAGGCGACAAAGATTTTCAAAACTGCCTACGCAAGGAAATTATTATCCGCTTGCTTCGGCCGGTTACATCGAAGACAAGCGGGTGCGCCTCACCATTGCAACAGCCCAACCACTGGGTGCCGCTTCCATGGCATCGGGACAGTTCGAAGTGAGTATACTCATCAGGGGTGGTTCTTAATTGGGGGATGTCGGAATTTCCGTGGTTTACGCCTCCACAAGTGATCGACATAAATAGAAAAAAAATTGGGCGCAATCGGGAATTTGTCCGATAAGCACGGCGCAATGCAATCGAATTTTACAGGGAAAAATGCATGCTTTTGACATTTTGTTGGGAAAATTATTTATTACTTCAAAACTATACAGGATAAAAAAAAATTCCTTTAACAATATTGTAGGAAATTTGATGTTCTACAAAAAAGGTCTCTTGTAAAATTTCCGTGAATTGAATATTAATTACGTAAAAATGACTTTTCATAGCTGGCTCAAAAAAAACCATTTTTTTGGCGAATTACGTAATAAATATCAGATTCACCAAAATTTTATAGAAGACCTTTTTTTGTAGAGCATTCAATTTCCTACAAAACGGTCGCATGAAATTTTCTTATCATGTGAAGTTTTTTTTTGCTTTTTTGAGCCAGCCATGAAAAGCTTTTTTTTTTTTTCCAAAATTAATAATAAATAAATAAAAAATAAAAAAATAAATAATAAATATTAGATTCACGAAAATTTTACAAGAGACCTTTTTTGTAGAGCAATAAATTTTCTACAAAATCGTAGGTGATCATATTTTTATCATGTATAGTTTTGAAGTAATAAAAAATTTCCCCAAAGAAATTCCAAATGCATGCATTTTTCCGTATAAAATTCGATTGCGATGCGACAATTGTTGTTAGGCTTATCGGAAAAATTCCCGCTTGCGCCGAAATTTTTTTTCTTTTTATGTTAATTACTTTTGTGGGCGGAAACCACGGGAATTCCGACATCACCCGATTAAGAACCACCCTAATACTCATCAACAACCCCACAATATATGGGGTATTCCATACGAACCGAACCACTTTTTCAGCCGATGTTTTTTTTATTCCCTCGAAATTGAAAGGAGTTGAAGTATGACTAGAAATAGTGGTTGACTCCAAATCTTAGGCCTCTAGGTTTACTTCTCACTACACTTCTGTAATTGGTATTTTTACTACTTTCGAAGGTTTCGAGGCGTGGTGAGTCTTTATTTCTGGATTAAATTGACGTTGTCACAAGTGTTTTGGAACGGAATTTTCTCGTTCTTTCAGATTAAATTACGAGACCTCGGTAGAAAAAATGTTTTCTCATGATTTGAGGCAAAAAAACACAAAAAAATTTATTTCTCGACAAGTACTATTTTTTTTTTGGTTCCAATTTTTCGTTATCTTCCCATGATTATTCCGAAGCTGCTGTATAAATTTCGTGATGGAACTCGGAAATTTACGGCACCCAGAAATTTGGGAATACTGTGAAAAATCAGAAATACAGAAATACGGGTATTTCTGATTTTTCGTAATATTCCCAAATTTCTGGGTACCGTAAATTTCCGAGTTCCATCACGAAATTTATACAGTAGCTTCAGAATAATCATGGGAAGATAACGAAAAATTAGAACCAAAACAAAATTAGCACTTGTCGAGAAATTAAGTTTTTTGTGTATTTTTGCCTCAAATCATAAGAAAACATTTTTGTTTCTCTTGACGGAAGATACTTTGGCGTGAATGTATTTTGATTGGAAAAAAAGCTACTTTATAAATTTCGTGATGGAACTCAGAAATTTACGGGACTCAGAAATTTGGGAATATTATGAAAAATCAGAAATACCCGTATTTCTGTATTTTCGGTTTTTTCATAGTATTCCCAAATTTCTGGGTGCCGTAAATTTCCGAGTTCCATCACGAAATTTATACAGTAGCTTCAGAATAATCATGGGAGGATTACGAAAAATTGGTACCAAAACAAAAATAGCTCTTTTCGAGATATGAAGTTTTTTGTGTTTTTTGCCTCAAATCATAAGAAAACATTCTTGATACTGAGGTCTCATGATTTTATCTGAAAGAACGGGAAAATTACGTTCCAAAACAATCGCGACAACATCAATTCAATTCATAAATAAAGACTCACCACGCCTCGAAATCTTCGAAAGTAATAAAAATACCAATTACAGTAGTATAGTGACAAATAAACCTAGAGGCCTAAGATTTTGGAGTCAACCACTTTCTTTCTGATATTTTCAAACCAAACGCACAAATTTTTCGAAGCTATTCTCGATACTACGATATTTCATCTCCCAATTTCACCCAAGAAATAAAATACAAGCCCAAAAAAAAAAAAACCTTCATTCGCTCAAAATTACAATTTCATTTTATTCACGATTCATTCGTTCAATCATCTTATTTTTTTTTTTTACACACGGAGAAAAAAACCAAATCTCGGTTACAAAAATTCGACATTCAAACGTGTATTTATACAAAAAATTTGTTCACGAATCGACACGACGATTTGCAGATAATGCAAGACCGAAGACTTCTTCAAGACGACAATCGAGGATTGAGTCAAGGCGTGACGGATAATTTATTGACAAATCACGCGTTTACTCTGGTGATGGAAAGAAAAAGAACGAAAACAACGACGCCGAGCCAATCGTCTCATCATCCCGCGGGAATGTTGTCCCTCGGGGGACATTTGGTGTCGGAAGAATTGTTGCATCCAACGATCGCTCTTCATCACCGCGATCCCACGATTTCCAATTTTAACGCTAATTTCATAGCTCTGCGACACGATTTACCCGTCGATCTCGCTGTCGTGAGTCTTCGGGTGTTTCCGGTACCCGAAGGAGCCGGAAAAAGCGTCGGTATGGTTCTCCATCGTCAAGCGATCGATTCGAATTGGGGAGAAGAAAAAATGTTTAAAATTTTCGACTTAACGAAAACCGGTGAAATAAATTTAACCAAATTTCTTAGTTTCACGGAAGATTGGATGATTAGCGAAGCACCGTTGACTTTTCACAACGTCGGGCCTACGATGAAATCTTCGATGGTTGAGATATGTCCGCACCAAATAACGTCGATATTGTTTCACAAGACGCAATCGTAAAATTCGAAGAAGAACAAAAAATTAAAACCAAGAGAAAAAAATAAGGAAATAATTTTTTCGGGGCTTTAAAATTCTTCGTTCGTGGCGTTTTTCAACGGTGATAGATGTTTTTTACTGAGAATGACGTAATGAAGATAGTCCGATTCCGCGGGACTCGTTTTGTCCAAATTGTAACTGAAAAAAAAAAAAAAAAAAAAAACAGTATTAGTTGACGAAATTACGAGGCAAAAGCAGGGATTGATCGATGTCGATTGGATTATCGATTTTTAATTAAGAATGAATAATGGAGTCACCGAACGGGGAGTTTGATTAATTGAACGATCTGTTGGCGCATTTTTTTTTTTTTTTAAGGCACAGAACGATCTTTCAACTTTCATAGGAATTTTTAGGGGTGAAATGACTGAAAATTTTACTAGCGATTATAAAAATCGATGGCTGCTCTTTCGACAATTATTGAGACGATGTAGATTGGAGAATTCGAATTTTCTAAACAACAATTATAACGGGATTAAGGGGGGGGGGGGGGGGTAAGGTTAATTCGGCGAAAAAGAAGCATGTTTTTAAGATTTTTTTCTGGCGATACAAATAGTGTTGATTTATTCAATCAATTTCCATATAATAATACAACATTTAAACAATATTTGACGAAATTTTTATTCCAAAATATTGAAAATTAAGGGGACTGATTCACCTAAAAAGTCGAAGGAAAAAAAAAATTTTTTTCTGTGACAAGATCAATCTACATTTTCATTCTAATTTATCCTTATAAAGTATCTATACTTAGCTATCTTTTCAAAAATTTTCAGAACCATATCAAGCATCCGAACGCTGTGATATTTTCCCAAAGTTTGGGAGCTTGTCGTAAGATTCAGACCGAACAACTCAACCGATCGTGGACTTTGACGTCTCATTTTGTTCAGAAAACACATAATTCCGAAGTGAATGTGGTAATTTGGAATGCGAGGTACGACGAAGTTATGGTGACCTATTATTCAACTGTTTATCCACAAACTTTGTTTCCTTTTTACGTTATAGGCTGCCAAAATGTTTAAAGTGCATTAAAAAAAAAAATCCCACATTCACTTCGGAATTATGTGTTTTCTGAACAAAATGAGACGTCAAAGTCCACGATCGGTTGAGTTGTTCGGTCTGAATCTTACAACAAGCTCCCAAACTTTGGGAAAATATCACAGCGTTCGGATGCTTGATATGGTTCTGAAAAAATTTGAAAAGATAGCTAAGAATAGATACTTTGTAAGGATAAATTAGAATGAAAATGTAGATTGATCTTGTCACAAAAAAATTTTTTTTCCTTCGACTTTTTAGGTGACTCAGTCCCTTTAATTTTCAATATTTTGGAATAAAAATTTAGTCAAATATTGTTCAAATGTTGTATAATTATATGAAAATTGATTGAATAAATCAACACTATTTGTATCGCCAGAAAAAAATCTTAAAAACATGCTTCTTCCTCGCCGAATCAACCTCACCCCCCTCTTAAAAAAACAAAAAAAATTTACCCCAACGAATGGAAGAACGGAACGGCGATGAAGTTGCGTTTGAAAACTGTCAGGGCAACTTTTTGCATGTGATTCTCGTAAGCCATGGACTCGAGAGCGTGCATCATTCGACGACCGAGTCCTTTTCGCCTCACCGTTGCTTCTATTTGTAATTCGTAACTGCAAAAAAGGAAAAACCCAAAATTGAAAAAAAAAAATTCGTCGAAACAAAAAAAACAAGAAATTACAATGTAAAAAAAAAAAAAAAAAAATGTCATTCCAGGTCGATTAGAATACAAAAATGATTCGATTGATATTTTACCAGTACAGTACTTCTACCCCGTAATCCATGTCGAAGCGAAAATGAGAAAATCCCACCGACTCGTCGTCGGCGGTGGAAGCTATGAGATACCAGGCCGCAGGTTCCGTCAATTCTTTTCGCTTTTCCTCCGGATTCCATCCCCACTTGGTCTGTTCGTACATAGTTTTCATGTTACGCTCCATGAGATCGCAAACCCAAGCGATCGTTTCGACGTCCAAATCGGCGACTCTGCTGCATCTCAATTTTATGAAACTGCCGTCGGGCGCTTTGTAACTGGAAAACGAAGGATTCAGAGGATCGGACAGAGCGTTAGCCGCTTCCACGTGTTTTTTGGCAGTCGCCATTTTTTCAGCCAGTTGCTGCCTTCTCGTCTTGCGCGCCGACTTCTGAGGAAAAAATGAAAACCTTTGGTTCAAAAAATTCTCAACAATTTTTTATATCGAAAGAAAAATTAGCGTAGCACGAATGGAAAATAATTAAAAAATAAGATGTTTTTTAATTTTTCTCGAAAAATACTGTACCTTCATTGCGTAGAGAAAAATTGAACATTAACACAGTTAATTCCGCACCGTTATTTTTTTTTCTTTCTCTTTCACAAAATTTTAAACTCGAATTGGCTTCTAATTCGATTTTATTTATCTTCGCGTCGATACGTTTTTTTTTTTTTCAACACCGTAGGGATAAACGTCGGGATACTAACGATTTTTCATTGTTGATAAATATATTTCCGAATAAATAACGTACTTCTTGGTCCATGCGAGTTTTCTTCATTTTTTTTTTTGTTATTTTTATATTGCCGAACGTTTTTTTCAGAGACTATTCGACCTAATTTGGTCGATGTTGCCGGATTTCACGAATTTATAGGTTATGTCACCGACGTCGATCGTCTATGACTCACGTTGCGAACACTGGCAACGGGGTTGAATCTTTTTAAATCAACGAAATAAGTTCGCTTCGACCGATCGTCAGCGTCTAACATCCGCAGGAATTCGTTATTTCTTATTGAGATTGTTTACAAATGACAAGTGAGTTTTACGATCGTTCGTACGTTTAAATCCTCGTTCGAACGATCGAACGTTACGATTAGAACGATGAATATTTTTGAGGACGCGTTTTCGCGCGACGTCCGCAAAAAGGTTAGAATTATGGAAATTCACACGGATTTGACAAACGAGCGTTCGCTCATTTTTTTATATGATTAATTTTTCTTTGTTTTTTTTTTTTTGTTGATAAAATCAACGATATTTTCGGTATAAAAGTTGCGCTCGTAGTTAAAAACAATACGGAAATTAATGGTTCGGATATTCTTATGAAATTGATTATTTAAGTTCGTTATTGTTGTTATTTTGATTTATTTTTTGCTCTTAACGTTAGAGATTGCACATCTGGAGATACAATTTTTTTTTTTTTTAAGGTCTATTATTGTTTCGATTCGCGTGTGATTATTTAGTTTGTTCGGTACATATCGTTTTGTCTTTGTTGGATTGTTATAGGTGTGAGGAAGATAGATGAATTTTTTTCCCAAAGTGTTGTTCTTCGCTATAGTTGAACTATCGAGTTAAAGATGAAAACGGTTGATTGCGCAATTTTGAGACGCAGTCAAGCGTTCTTTTTTTTTTCATCCGAAAGATTGATCGAGGCTGTGAAAAATGTTTTACAGGTTTTGTTATCGACCTAACAATAGCGATTAATCTTCATTGGAAATAATTATCGCAGTCCAGTGACCAAATCATTGGTCAAACTCTTTATTTTTATTGCAAAGTTCGTGGCACGCCTTTGATTAATTATCATACTGGTTTGGTGAAGATACTGTGATTTTTATACCAACATTATTTTTACATTTGGATGAATCTCGAGTTCCAGCTTTGGTTGAAATTATGACTTTATTGAATTCATTTGAATTCATCAATTTCTAATCTTTTCGTAATGAATTTATGATCGCTATACGTTTTTGCTTCCTGATAAAGAAAGCTTTGTGACGGTTCGAAATTTTTTTTTCACGATTTTGATGTCAATAGGTTCGGAATGTCTTAAAACATCTAGAAAACACATTTGGAGAAAATTTCTGGATGTATGAGTGTGTGTGTAATCGTCCTCTAAAATTCAAAGGTTCGTAACTCGAGAACGGTTTGAGCTAACGTACTCAAATTTTGCACACATGGGGTGCCTTCTGATATCTATGTAATCTGTGATTTTTGGAATTATTGACGCATTTGCTCGGCTTCGACAGCGTTTTGAATTTTTCCAAAAATGTCTGTAGCCACGCTAGCGTCCGCAAATTTTGACATATTCGGCTAAATAGTTTTTTACATATAGAGTTGAGTACAAGGACGGTTTGTATTGCATTTGAGCCGAATCCATCAATAACTTTAGATTTTATGATTTTTTGAATTTTTCAAAAAAACAACTTTTTTGCTGTATTTGTCGTTAACGTCAACCAATCGAACCATAATTCTCTGCAAGTATAGGATGCCATTGCGCTATAATACATATCAAATTTGGCCGAGATCGGAGGAACGGATCGAGTTCTAGAGCAATTAGAAATTTCTAAGTTCCAATCCCTGAAAATTCAAAAACACTCGACGGAACGTGCGCAAATTCATACACACGCTCAAACTAATCGTCAGCTTAAGTTGTTACTAGATTCGATAGCAATTGAACAACGCGCTCGAATTTTGGGACACATTGAATTTTTATATACGTTCGAGTCGGTTTTTGTACGGTAGGAAGGATCTACGTACATTCTGTATAAAACAAGCTGCAAGCTGAAACTTGCAATTTGCTTACCCTGAATTTGCGGTAGTGAACGGAACTTCCTTTATGAGAAAGCCGAAGATTTAAAAAAATTAAATATAACAAATCGAGTGATGCTTCCTCGTAGAAGGATTTCGTGCACTACCAAAAATTCAGAGGAAGCAAATTGCAAGTTTCAGCTTGGTTATTTTTTATCAAGCACAGTTCTAATAATTGACGGACTATTTCTGAAACTCACAATTTTTCAAATATGAGAGACATCTCATCTTCTTCCGGATATCATGCAAATGTGCACCAAATATATTTAAAAATAAACCTCTCTGTACCATCCACAATAAGTGCACAAGCCCTGAGTGCCTAAGTGCTTATTTGTTAACAAAAACCGTTAATTTTGTTTCTTCAAGACCCACCGCAGCTTACTGCTATAGAAGAGAAAAATCTTGTATGATTTTTCTTGTAATCTGCGCAAAGTGAGACTTCTCCAGTCTAACGAAAAATATTTGGCAGCATTGGAAATAATTAATAGAACGAATAAATCGAAAATAAATAATTAATAAATGAAATAAAAACGATAAATTTATAAATTTATTCATGATCGATTGACAAATGATTGGTAAATAATTGATTAATTGGATGAATTGATCCAATATGGTTATTGACATAATTTTGTAGGCTTCATCCGCTAGAAAAAAGATTGAAAAAGCTGCAAATTAAAAGTTTCCACTTGCTACCTGCGTATTTGAGATATTGTACAAATTTGCCTTTACGAGAAATGATTTTCAAAAACTCTGGCGTCTCGTAAAATCTGTACTTCTCTATAGATTCGGACCATATTCAATAACAAACGTCTGTGAGCATCATTCTATTTGTGAAAAACTATTAAGACCGAAAACTCAAAATTTGCGGATACTTCGGTGGTAACCGGTATTTCGTGGAAATTTCAAAACGCTGTCAAATCCGAACGGCTTCGCCAAACATTGTGAGAATTACCGATGACAACGATATTATGAGGCTGCATACGTGTGTAAAATTTGACCGGTGTAGATTAAGGGGGGGGGGGGGGGGTAAGGTTAATTCGGCGAAGAAGAAGCATGTTTTTAAGATTTTTTTTTGGCGATACAAATAGTGTAAATTTATTCAATCAATTGCCATATAATAATACAACATTTGAACAATATTTTCCTAAATTTTCATTCCAAAATATTGAAAATTGAGCGGGTGACAGTGAATCCCCGGAGGCGCCACGAAAAAAAGTTGCTTTGCGGTGTTCATCATAACTCGCAAAAGAATCATCTGAATCAAAAAAATCAAAATGCATTCGTTAAAGGAGATGTTTCTCGAGGTAATCACGAGAAGATTTTTTTTTTGTTTTGATTTTTGATTTTTTCGTAGCACTTGGAAGCAAAAAAACCGATTTTCGCTATAAAAATCAGTTAATTACTTGCTGTAAAATTAATAATTATTAAAAAAAAAAAAGCTCTCGACAATACCTGGTGAATTATGTGAAGAAGTAGTGTGGAAAATTTCAAAACGATTGGTCCAGTAGATTTTGCGTTATCGTGAAGACGGACTTTTTCGAGGCGCCTCCGGAGATTCACTGTCACCCGCTTAATTTTCAATATTTTGGAATGAAAATTTAGGAAAATATTGTTTAAATGTTGTATTATTATATGGAAATTCATGGAATAAATTAACACTATTTGTATCGCCAAAAAAAAATCTTAACAACATGCTTTTTTTCGCCGAATTACCCTTAACCCCCCCCCCCCCCCTCTTAAGGGGTTAGGCCACTCTAGAGGCCGGAAAAATAGGCTTTTTGGAGGTTTTTTGTCAGAAAAATTACAAAATAAATTGAGATTACAAAAAAGGGTGTTTATTATACTGTGACTGTATGCAATAATTTTCTTGAAGCGATTAATTTTGAAATGGCGGCTGTGCAACGTTTTTGCGATGACGTCAACGTTTTTCCAGGTTCCACGGCCGAACAAACGGCTCCTTTAATTTTTGAATTATGCTGAACAACAGCTGAAGAAGTACATAGGACTTTTTTGATATATTGACTTTTGGCCAAATGGCGCACTTCTAAAGTGAAAAGTGAAAAATTTGCCTAAAAATCGTCAGAAAATTAACTGTGCAGTATAAAAAACTCAGACAATGTTTTTTTTAAGATGTATTAAAAATTTCAAGTTAATCGGTAAGAAATTGTCTAATTTATGCTTCCGGACAACCTAAAAAATGAATTTTCCAGACACCATTTTTGAGGTCCTAAGGGACCATTAAAAAGGAAAATCGATTTTTTGAAAATTCTAGAGTGGCCTAACCCCTTAAACTGGTTTCTTCCGTGGTTTCCGCATACAAAAGTAATCAACATAAATAAATAAAAAATGGGGAAAATGCATGCATCTGGCATCTTGTTGGGGAACATTTTTTTTTACTTCAGAACTATACATGACAAAAAAATTTCCTTCAACAGTATTGTAGGAAATTTGATGTTCTACAAAAAAGATCACCTGTAAAGTTTTCGTGAATCTAATATTTATTACGTAATTCGCAAAAAATGGCTTTTTTGAGCTAGCTATGAAAAGCCATTATTACGTAATAAATATTAGATTCACGGAAGTTTTACAAGAGACCTTTTTTGTAGAACATCAAATTTCCTACAATACTGTTGAAGGACATTTTTTTATCATGTATAGTTCTGAAGTAACAAAAAATTTTCCCAACAAAATGTCAAAAGCATGCATTTTTCCCTATAAAATTCGATTGCATTGCGCCGTGCTTATCGGACAAATTCCCGATTGCGCCCAATTTTTTTTCCATTTATGTCGATTACTTGTTTAGGCGGAAACCACGGAAATTCCGACATCCCCCAATTAAGAACCACCCTAATATATATCCACACATTTTCCCTGCGATTGCTCTATGTTTTAAGAACCTTTGAACGTACTGATTGATTATTAAAACCCCGATAAAAAAAATTTTCAAACCATCACATAGTTTACTCCATCTATGGACGATTCTTTTTCAACTGGGCCACTTTTTTTTTCAACCCCCAATTTTTTTCATAATCTGCCAGTTTGAAATATTGGTCAAAAGAAACGTCTGTAATTTTTTTTAGATTTTTTTAGGCGTCCATTCAGGATTTTCAATTTTTCATTACGAACACTTTACCTAAAAAAATATTCATCGAACAAGAAAAAACATCGGGATAAAAACTTTTTCATTTTTTCCGCTTTATCGAAAAAAAATCAAAATGATAATTTTTTTGGATTGAGAAAATTAAAATTTGGCAAATAAACGAGAAAAACATTTTTTCTAACCAAATAATACACCTTCGATTTCGGTACAAATTTTACAGGATGTCTGTCATTTGGTAAAGTGTATGCGTGAATTTTTCCAGAATGGTACCTGCAATGATTACGATAAAAAAATAAATAAAAACCCTGCGAAATGATTTATGATTTATGAGATCTATGAGATTTTGCAGGGTTTTTATTTTTTTTTCATCGTAACCATTGCAGGTACCATTCTGGAAAAATTCACACACACACTTTACCGAATGCCAAACATCCTGTAAAATTTGTACCGAAATCGAAGGTGGGTTATTTCGTTAAAAAAATGTTTTTCTCATTTATTTGCCAAATTTGAATTTTCTCAATCAAAAAAAATTATGGTTTTGATTTTTTTCGATAAAGCGAAAAAAAAATAAAAAAGTTTTTATCCCGATGTTTTTCTTGTTCGATGAATATTTTTTGATGTACAGTGTTCGTAATGAAAAATTGAAAATTCTGAACTCAATTCTGAAAAAAATGTAAAAAAATCGAAGACGTTCCTTTTGACGAATATTTCAAACTGACAGATTATGAAAAAAAAATTGAGGGTTGAAAAAAAAAAAAGTGGCCCAGTTGAAAAAGAATCGTCCCCATAAGGACGCAAAACTCGTTTAAAAGTCCAACCCGGTCTCTCAGAAAAAAAAAAAAAAAACGTTCGCCCAATCAATGAAATATTCTTTTCGTTTTCAGAAAATTAAAACGACAAAAAAAAAAAAAAATCAAGAATGTCCGAAAACGCAAGCTCATCGACGGTCGTCGAAAAGGATCCGATAACGTCCATGAGCCAATGTTACGAAAATTACATACTCGTCGACGTAGGAGCAAATTTAACGAACAAAAAATACAGTCGTGATTTAGATAGCGTCGTGCATCGCGCCAAAGACGCGGGTGTTCAAAAAATAATGGTTACCGGAGCGAGTATAAGATCTAGCAAAGAAGCTCTGCGTTTGACCAGAATCTATCCCGGAACCCTTTATTCAACCGCCGGTGTTCATCCGCACGACGCAAAATCGTGGGAAGAACCGGAAACTCTTCGGGAACTCGAAACAATAGCGAATAATCCCGAATGCGTTGCCATCGGTGAATGCGGCCTCGATTACAATCGTGATTTTTCCGATCCCGAGACTCAAAGATCGGTTTTTCAAAAACAAATCGAATTGGCGCGTCGTTTGAACAAACCTCTCATAATTCACGAACGTGGCGCTCAGATCGATGTTTTGAAAGTTTTGAGTAATTACGAAAATTTGCCACCCGTTATAATTCATTCGTTCGTTGGTATGGCCGACGAGGCGCAACGTTATTTGGATCAAGGATTTTATCTCGGTATAACCGGTTATTTGTGCAAAGACAAATCCGACAGCGGGGTAAGAAAAATTCTCGAGGGTGGAAAAGCACCGTTGGATCGTATACTCGTGGAAACCGACGCGCCGTTCATGTATCCGAACACTAGAGCCAGCAAACTTCCGCCACGTGTCAAAGACGCTCTTACGGAAAGATCGATGACATTTTTGCATCGTTATTGCACGTTTCAACGCAACGAACCGTGCGCATTGCCGGCCGTTGTGGAAATGGTTGCCGCTTTTATGCACAAAACACCGGAGGAAGTTGCTCTCGCGACGGCTTTCAATGCTCTCAAGCTCTTCGGGCTCGATCAATGATGCTGCGACGATGTTTTCGTGGATTTTATTCATCGTCGAGACGAATAAGGTGCTCAGTTGGTGCTCCAGGAGAATTTGACGGTTGGAAATTATTGAGGGGGTACATCTGTGTGGATTGACGGAAATGTAGGTGAATTTTGGGAATTATTGTCTTGAAAACTATTCCGTTCGATTGAATTCATGTTGGTTTTATTTGAAAGTATATAAAACCATGACGACGACAAAGTTTTTTTTACACAGGCCAGAATAACAGCGCTCCCGTTCACTATATATTTGAGGCATTCCACATCAACTCGACCACTTCGAAACCTTAATATCTTGAATTTTTTTGCAATCAACATATGTCATAGTACTCTTTAAAACAAAAATATTGATATGTATTAATTTATGGTGGCATTGATAGGGGTGAAATGACAGTAAAATGCAATTTTCGCTTGTTTTTTCTTGCTGATTTTATTACATGGAAATAGTGGGTCGGAGCGGAAAAATGCTCAGAATCAATCTTGTGGCGTTTGTTGCAAGGATAACGAAAAAAAATGTTAGAAGGCAAGATTTTAGATTTTTAATGGAAAAAAACCCATTTCAAAAATATAAATCGATTTTTGGACGATTATGACATTTTTAAAAAATTTGAAATATTTTTTTTTTGATTCCTCGAACTTTTTCCAGAAGGAATACGTCTCTTTCCAGATGGAGAAATTCTGTTTAAAGGCTCAGCAAAAAAAAAAAGAAAATTTGGAAAAAAAAAATTTATGCAAAATTTGAGATAAAAACGTTATATAATGCGAGTATATTTCTTAATATTCATTTACAAAATATTCGCACCTTCGAACGATATAATAAGTCGTTAAAGATTCAAATATTTCAAATCAGAAATTTCTTCTGATTTTTTCCATGGTTGAATGTATTTTTCTTCGAGGCTGTCTTCCGCGACAGAAAATGTACACTGCGTAGACTGTGTATCCTCGGGATGCCATAGGAAAAACCATGCATTTATCCCTACATCACGAGATTATATGCTGGTGAAGAAATTCTATTTTGCTGAAGAAGCCGTGAATTTCAAAACGAAAAAAGAATCTGGCAAAGGGAAAAAGTAAAATAGCGTGCCTAGCGGCCCGAATCAGAACTCAACCATCGTGAGCTGTGTATTCTCGGGATACATAGTTTATACAGTCTAAATTTTCTGTCGCGGAAGGCAGCCTCGAGGAAAAATACATTCGACCATGGAAAAAATCAGAAGAAATTTCTGATTTGACATATTTGAATCTTTAACGACTTATTATATCGCTTGAAGGTGCGATTATTTTGTAGATAAATATTGAGAAATATACTCGCAATATATAACATTTTTATTTCGAATTTTGCATAAATTTTTTTTTTCCAAGTTTTCTTTTTTTTTTTTGCTGAGCCTTTAGATTGAATTTCTCCATCTGGAAAGAGAAGGATTCCTTTTGGAAAAAATTCGAGGAATCCAAAAAAAAATATTTCAAATTTTTTAAAAATGTCATAATCGTCCAAAAATCGATTTATATTTTCAAAATTGGTTTTTTTCCATGAAAAATATAAAATCTTGTCTTCCAACTATTTTTTCGTTATCCTTGCAACAAACACCACAAAATTGATCCTAAGCAATTTTTCGCTCCGACCCACTATTTCCATGTAATAAAATCAGCAAGAAAAAACAAGCGAAAATTGCATTTTCCTGTAATTTCACCCCTATCAATGCCACCATAAATTAATACATATCAATATTTTTGTTTTAAAGAGTACTATAACATATGTTGATTGCAAAAAAATTCAAGATATTAAGGTTTCGAAGTGGTCGAGTTGATGTGGAATGCCTCATTTACATAAAAAATTGTCAACATACCTCAATGTATGTACTTTCAAATAAAACCAACGTGAATTCAATCGAACGAATAGTTTTTGAGATAATAATTCTCAAAATTCACCTACTTTTCCGGCAATCTACACAGATGTAGCCCCTTATGAAGGGATTGCCGCATTCGTTTGTTTATTTTTTTATTTTGTAGTGAAATAACTACACGATAAATCAATTTGAAATTTGACATAGATTTATTGTGATATCGCATAGAAATGATAAAAAATTGAAGACGTTTTTTTTTTATCGAGAATACGCGATTGAACGCGTTTTTTTCTTGAAACAACTTTTTCGCTACTGATTTTCATGATATTCACAAAATTAGTGAACCGATCGGCTTGAAATTTGGACATCATGCCAAGCAAACATACTTTTATCGTTTGGAGTGACGAAAAAAAAATGATTAAAAATACGGCGACTGTTTAAACTCGAGCTACTGATTTGACTAAAAAAAAATAACCGATATTGTTGTTGGAAAAAAATTCTACGTACAATTTTTTTGCTCGGTTAAACGATAAAAGCATGCTGCCCAAAATTGAAGGCTATTACAATAAATCTGCACGGCAATTTAACAATTGATTCATTGTTTAGTTTCTTTACTAGAATGATTCCAAAAAGCGGCCATTTCAGCGAAAAAATATAAAAATCTCTCGTTAACCGTAGGCAGCTTCAATTTTTTTTATGTTGTCATGTATCTACAACTATCGCTAATCATTTTAGATATTGCGCGGCTATTTTATTGATATTATTATTATTATCATTATCACGTCACAATCATAGACGAGATTTTACTATATTTGACATCGGCGATTGTGCATTACGTTATCGGCGTATCTGTGACTCGAAGTTTTACCCTTAAGATTTTTTTTTATCGTTTTTGAAATTGTCTTTACCGTTCGACGTTGAATTTCATTGCGAAATATACCGAAATTCGCGGAATTAAAATTAAACTTGCCAATTTTTTTAAGGAAGTAAGAAATGAAAAGCAATTGCAAAGCGTAAGCTTAAGACGTTGATTGTACAGTCCGACCTCCAAATAAGAAACCAAAAGCCCCCAAGGGGAAGGGGATTTTCTTATATATCGCATACCCCCACCAGGCGCGCTCCGCGCTCACTACCTCGGTCTGTCTCTCTCACTCTTTTTCGCATGCGATCTTCTCAACAAGAAACACGCTCGAACGAGTTCCAACTTAGTATTCACATCGCCCATGCAAAAACGTTTTCGACTGCGCGTGGAAATTTATTTCGCGAATTTTATGTCCATATTGTTTTATCCCATTTATATAAAAGAAGAAGAAGTCGATATCTCTGAGGATTCTTCATCTTCAATGGCAGAGTTCGACTCTCTCGAAAATATTCCACCGTCGGTTGAGTGCGTTGCGGATCAAAATAATCCGCAACAAGACGAAAACGCTTTTCATTACGTCTCGGAAACTTTTGCTTTTTTGTATGAAAATCTTTAAACGCCCTTATCTTTGTTTTTATTTTATATGAAATTTTGTCAACACACATATGTATCTTTTTAATGAATACAAAAAATTTCTAATAAACTTGTAGATTTTGTGTTACATTCACACACGCACACACACATACTCACGCACGCGTGCACACATCAATTTATACTACAACGTTAACTCTATTCTGCCCGAATAATCTCTCCCAGGCTGGTTTCTTAACCAGAGGTTCCGCGCACGAAATTCTTGAGCTCGGAGTCCGAGTCGGAGTGGGGGAAGCGCCGGAGTGAGAAAATGGCGAAAGTTTCTTATCACCGGGTTTCTTATTTGGAGGTCGGACTGTATATTGTTTTGATTGTTGGGACACGAAACCTTTGGTGGGGACACTACGAAACTAACCGCAATTCGGAAAAAAATTGAAATTGCTGTACAATATGAGGTCTTCAACTACGTTCTTACGAGCTGAATCGATGTTGAAATCGCGAAACATTGTAGGATCTATAAAATTGAACATTTTTTTACAGATTTGCAACGAATAGTCTATCTAACATTCGAGAATGTTATTGCAATTATTGGAGTGTCCTCATCAATATGGGCCTTGACAATTTTCTAGTGCTCTGCCTCACTTTGGTGACAAATTTCAGATTAACGGAATAAACTTTTAAAGCTATGATAAGGTTGATTTCTCCGGAATCTTAAAACAAAAATTCATTCGGCGATTTTTTCTGAATTGCGGCTTGAACTAAGAGTTGCGTTTTAAACTAAGAGTTAAAAACGTTCTTAGGAGTATCTTTACAGGAAAATCATGAAGAAAAGAAAAGTTTTTCACTGCAAGCAAAGCTCATACTTTTGTACGCTGAATCTTAATGATTTACTAAACGATGCATAATTTCATTATATTTAACAATTATTTACTGTGACCATAAATTCGTCGATTCAACGAGCAATAATTCGCGTCGCAGTTTTCATTTGGTATCGTTTCTTTTCCGATGAGTAACTTTGGATGTCTGACTTCTAACTTCCGGCTATATCGGAACAGACAAAAATGGCGAACGTTTCGAATGCCAATTTGTAACTCACGCTATCATCTGATCACGCTATCCGCGTGGAGATGTCAGGCTTTCCAATCGCATCGTTAATCTTTATGTTTCGTACGCGGCGGTAAGAATAAACATTTTATTGAAAATTGTTATCGTTCGATATCGTCAGTTTCCGTTTGGCGTTAGTTTTACATACCCACTCGTTACGCGATATACCGTAACCGAGTGGTTTATTCCCATTCGGAAGAATCATACGATGACTGTATTTTATTGTTGACATATATTACCTATTTTCGTATAATAAATTGTTGATTAACTATCGACGTTTATATTATTAATTGTTTGTACCATCCTTGCAATTAAATCCTGCAATAATGTATCCTGTATTCTTTGTTTGTTTTCATTATTCAAATGTCTGACGGGGAGCATCTTTTATTCGTTTATTCAACAATTTTAAGGCCTCGAGGTAAATTTTTTGGATTATCGATAAAATTGGTTTTCTGTAAAATCCTCATCAATTACAATAATTCTTTTTACATCATTTGGAAGTGAGCAAACCGTTATTGATGAGAAAAAAAGATGTTTCATTATTTTAATAAGTATTTTTTAATGAAATTTGGGGATTAGTTGTACGTATGAAGATCTTTAAGGCCTTACATACAGTTAGAAGGCTTTAAAAAGACGGATTTTCAAGAATTTTTTTCGCGCAGACTATTCAATTTATTAATTTGAAAATTGGTGTACATATTATAATAACCTTATAATATATTTACATATTTTTTATTTGTAAAAATAATCATCGCGAATGTTGCTATCGCCGATCTCCTAGAGCTCCGCAAAAAAAACCAATTTTGCGGTGATCACGATATCTCTGGACCGGATTATCTGAAATGAAAAAACCAAATAAATTTCGTTAATATAATACATTATCTAGTATTTAATCTAAGGAATTAGCGAAAAAATAATTTTTGACAAAATGGCGACTTCTCAAAATAAAAGACTCGATTTTGAACGAAAATTTAAGCCTTAAATTGTTTATAAAATGGAAAATATTTATCGGAGAAAAAAAATCTTCGATTAATTACTAAAAAATCTAGTTAAAAAGGTTGTGTTAAAATTTGAGACTGATCGGTTCAGCCGTTTTCGAGAAATCTTGATCACCGATTTTGAAAACATAGTTTTGAGAAAAACGCGTTTAAAGTTTCAAAAGCGTTTTACATGTGGTAAATTTCGTTTTTTTTCAACTTACATGGAGTCATCTATTCCAGGGCCATATAATAATCCGTTCGCATCGTTGTGATATTCAGAAAATACAAAAAAAAACGATTTTTTGAAAATTACAAGTGTATGTAACCCCTTAAGTAACACAAATTTGATGTCAATCTGAGAGATGTAAATCCACCCCTTACCCAAAAATCGAAATTTTTGAATAATCGAAATTTTGAAAACTCCGCTGACACCCTACGTGACCCTATGTCTAGTACACTTAACTCTCCCTATAACGAAGTTCTCTTTTTAGCGAACGCTCCGGGTAACGAACGCTCGACCGTTCTCCATAACGAACAGAATGCCTTCCCCGTTGCCCCCCCCCCTATTTTCTCGACAGAGCGCGCGTAAATTTAAATCAGTAATCCACATCTGTCGATTTGAATGATAAAATTCGTTAAAAATTCTGCTGCCAGCATGGAAAATAAATGTAAATGGTCGTTCTCAAGTCGTGATAAAATTTTAAACATCATGGAGTATAAAAATCGTAAAGATAATTGAGAATTGCTTGTCGAATCATGAAAATTGAACTAGGAAGATCAGTAATATTGCACGTTTTGAAGATTGAATGAAACTCTCAAAGTCCCAAAGAGCATAACAAAATGTGTTATTCAACATGTTCAATTTTCTTTATTACAATACTGTATATTGTGTATTGCATATTTTTAAACGTTCGTGATCGACTAAACGAACTGAAAACTGCGTCAGAAGGATGAATAAAAAAGAACTTATACCGCACAAAGTATATTCCCAGATGATGATCGAATCCATACTTGGGTTCACCGTTAGCGGTTAAGCCCAGTTAAAAGCCGGTTGGGATCGGCTATAGGTTGCTGCACAGACCATCTGTCAACGGAGTGACGTCATTGGCTGTAGACGTCCGCAGGGTGGGGACCCCTCTCACCTTCGTTATAGGGAAAGACATGGAGACTAGAGTAAAGGAGCCCAATCACAATGTTAAAGAAATGGTCGGAAAAAGCGAGGAAAGATCCCATGGATTGCACCGCTTGGCGGCGCCACTTCTGCTCGGAACCACCAAGCGCGGTGACATACGCCGTGATTTTGAATCGTTCATCTGCAGCAAACTCAAAAAAACTCGGGGTTGCTTCGAGCATTTGAATTCAATTCGTGGATCTTGCCCATTCGATCATCATCGAAATGATTATCCTTGAGTATAAACAGTTCGATTGGATTGTTTGAAATTTCTAATGTATGATATTGACACGGTTTAACGATTATTTCACGAGCTAAACGCACGTGTCTTTATTTCTTATTTTAATCATTTTTCACTTTCGAAGCATTGTTTTGTTTCATGCACTTAAAATTGATAATTGTCGCAATCCCATGCACGATCTTTTTTTTTCTCGGCACGTCCTCCCGTTCGACATCCTGGATATGAGCACAGTTTGCCCATTTTCGCAGAAACAAATTGGAAAAAATAATAAATTTAATATAGTTTTTGCATTGCAATTCTCGATATGAATGTTAATCTCTCGAGCAGCAAGAAAAATTTCACGCTGGCTCCGAGCGTGGAAAATAGACGCTACATAGCATCACAACCTGAATTCAATTAACATTTAATGCGCGAATTATAACAGAAAACTTTTTTCTTACCTGCTGGTTATAAAATATGGTTTTACTGTGCCTTTTTTTTTTTGTTTTTCCGTCACCTTTCTTAAAATCGTCGAAAGATTGTACCAAAAACGATGAATTTCGTTTTCGTAAATTCTGCGTAAAGTTTACGTCACATGCAACACAAAATGTGTTTATATCCCGCTCACTTCATTTCATCACCAACGCCACACTTCACAGTGAGTTCCGAGCAGAAGTGGCGCCGCCAAGCGGTGCAATCCATGGGATCTTTCCTCGCTTTTTCCGACCATTTCTTTAACATTGTGATTGGGCTCCTTTACTCTAGTCTCCATGCCCGTTTGTTTCCGGTGAAAACGCTGTTCCGGAAGTCCGTATCCCAGTGTCCGACCCCTGCTGAGGAGAACAATGCAAAGTAAGTCACGAGCACCTTAAATTAATTAAAGAATAAATACTACAAAATGGTTTTAAGTAATCAATTTGCGATATCACTCAAAATAAGTCCGTCATAATCCATAATTTGAACAATTAGTGAACGTGACTAACCTAATTTCAATCTACAAGAATCATTCATTTTATTTCACTCCTAATGATGGTCATTTGATTTTTATCGATTAACCGTCTTGTCTATACAACTTTCTTTTTATCATTAAATACAAGAGCGGAGAGGAGGCTTTGCGGCTGTGAGGCCATACCAAACGGCAGGTCTGCCCACCGGAGCCATCATAAATTGCGCTGATAATTCTGGTAAGTCGCTAGTATCTTTGGGATGGTGGCAGCTTATCACTCGCCAACCTACCTCACTTTCAGATTGGACATTATCTGCACGGCTCGCATCATCTCGACAGTCACGTTATCCGGGCTACGGCCGCTCACGTGACTGTCGAGATGATGCGAGCCGTGCAAATAATGTGCCATCTCGAAGTGGTAAGTTGGCAAGTGGTAAGCTGCCACCATCTTGTATCTTTTTCCTACTCGAGTAAAATAGACACATTCCTGTTTTTTTCTTTATTTATTTTTTCATTACAGGTGCGAAAACGTTAAAAATTATTGGAGTTCTCGGTGTAAAGGGGCATCTCAATCGCCTCCCGTCGGCTGGCCTCGGCATGGCAGTATTAGTTTCTGTGAAGAAGGGGAAACCAGAAATGAGAAAAAAGGGTAAGTGAAATATTTCTCATTCCCTCATCTGTTAAAAAAGGACTACTGCTCGGTCAGCAACAGAAAACTGTAATCTATTGCTTGGGGCCCAAGGAGACTAGAGGAAAGGAGACCGAACTTACCCGGATATGACCGTACGAATATGGGGATGGTGGCGATTCGCCCAATTCCCGATTCGACTATTTTCCGATGCGACCAATTCTCGTGTCGACTCAACAGCTCTGCGACTTTTTTTTTTTTTTTTTTTTCATCCTGCTGTTGGATCGTCCCTCGTTGGGGACCTGCGCCACTCTCTTCTAGCTCTGCGACTTCGAAAAGACCCGACTGACTCGGTACTAACTTATTAAAGCGTAAACTGGAGCGATATTGAAAATTGCATGTAAAACAGAAGATACAAAACTGGTAATTTCATAAAATTAATCAAAGATCATCATGTTCCCATAAATGTGAGGCTTTTATATATAATTTTCAATATCGCTTCAGTTTGCGCTTTAATAAGTTAGTACCGGGTTAGTGATCTTAAGATAGTTTTATCGCTTAGTGTTCATTCTGCATAAGTTAGATAAAAATGAGAGATTTCATAACATTAATAGTTCATAATTTTTTCTCATTACAGTCATGAAGGCTGTAATCATCCGTCAGCGGCAGGTAGTACGCCGCAAAGATGGACGATTCATTGGGTTCGAGGATAATGCAGGCGTGATCGTCAACGATAATGGAGATATCAAAGGTAGCATGATAGCCGGCCCAGTTTCACTCGAGTGTGCCGACATTTGGCCGAAAATCGCAGCGAAGGCATGTTACATGATTTAGGTATTAAATTTCATAAACCGCCATTAACACGAAGTTAAAACCTAAGCCGAAGGTCTACCTGCAAGCGCAGAAAAGGGCGCTGTCGACGAAAATGAATTATTGTTATTTATTATCAATTGGATAATTAAACATGAACTCAATAAATGTCGATGCGTAATACATTATTAATTCGCAAAATTATACAAAAATAAAAGAATTTTTACGTTATTTCATTGTAATCAGTAATTTTTATTTTAAGTTTTCTGCGGTTATTTTGTCTTTCGGTTGTTTAATCGTTTTGTTGCTTTGTCTTGCGGTTGTTTTATGTTTCGATTATTTTGTCCCGGTTGTTTTATGTTTTGATTATTTTGTCCCGGTTATTTTTCCCGTGGTTGAAAAGTCGCGGTTATTTTGTCCCTGGTTGAACAGTCAGGGAAACAGTATTTCGATTCCGACGAAACAATGGAACTGTTATTTCATTAAGAATACTGGACCCCAGAGATGAGTAGGGAGATTGGTACAGAGCCGTATATCGTCAATTCCGGCTGCTTCTCATTCGTTGGTCGTGCAGAGGCGACGCCTCGTGGTCGACGAGGAAAAGACGCCGTCGTTTTTGCTTGTTTAGCGTATACAGGGTAGCCGAAAGCAAATTCTCGGCCGCATTGAACCGCTCGCGTACAGGCATAGCTCGGAGTGGTGTGTGCGTGTGCATGTACAGGAATGCTGGCTAGGAAGTATTGTAGTAGAGGGGAGGATTTTCGACGCCGCCGTGGCCGTGAACGCCGTGGATAGCTCGTTTCGACAAGCGTTTTTGGCTTGCCGCGCAACGATGAGCGAGCGTTGATGTATTTCCCTTTACAGTTTCCCCGTACATCGATGTTTTTGCATTTATTTCTAACTCATTTTGGTTATAATTATATCGCGCATTCTGTGTAATGTATGGTTTTGAACTAAATTGTTTAGCATATTATCGAAAAAATAAATCTCCATTGATAGTGTATATTTATGTAAAATTTCCGAGATAAACGATTATCGCAAATATTGATTTTGATTGAACACAAACTTATGGAAATTAAGTTCAACCGGTGAAAAGCTTATAAATATTTAAACCCATTGATATTTTTATATCAGGAATAACTCACAGCACTCCTGCCTTCGCAAGAGAACACAATTTTCACACGTTTGCACAATTTTTAAAATAACTTAAGAACCAGCAAAGATTTTCCGTGGTTCTTAGGCTCAAATTGAAGATAAACATGTAGAAAAGAGAACATGTAAAGAGGTCATGTAGAGGTTAGGTGTGAGAAATTTAAAATTGGAAAAAAACTTAACTTCGTTCAGAAGTCAAGATAGAAAAATTGGGAATAATCCGATTTTTATTCCGATCAACATAACATGCTATCTCAGTACTGACTAATGGAAATATTCTCCTTTTAATATCAATAAATTCAAAAATTTATAAGCTTTCCAATGGTGCTTACAGGAAGTTCCTAGCGTTTTTCATCTCAAAGTTGTCGACGTTGAAAAACAAGTGATTTTTACGGGCAACTTTATAGCCTGATAATGTTCTCCGGCAGTGTATAAAATGAAGAATTACTGTTTTAATATTCTGGTTTAATTTTCATGTCATGATCAAAAGTTTTTTTTCAAAATAAATGTAAAATCATTTTTTATTAATAAATTAATTAATTTCAATTATCATTCCAAAATTCACACATCCTTTATATATTCCGACTAGCCAAGACAAAATATCTATGGCATCGCAGAAAATGTTTTTTCCTGAAATCGGCTTTCAGTTAGCTGTTCATTATATTATATCCACTCGGCAAAAAAATTAAAGGAACGGAAAATTTTTCCATTTTTTATACGTGATTTTCACGTGACTGTAACTTCAGGAAAAATGCTCGTATTGAGATGAATGAGAAAGCATTTCCGAGCTTTACATGTCTAGTTTCGAAATCTTATAATGACATTTCGTTCCTGGCCACTAATGATGGCACAATCAAGAAAAAAGTCACGACATTTTTTTTTTAATCATCCGTGCTTCAGAGTTGTCAGTGAGATCGAGAATTCACTTATTCAGTTACTTATAAGCGGAGGGCCAAACATGTTAATAACGGATTTTGATTGGTCTCAGGTATATTGAAAAGGGGGATTCCTGAGTACTAGGCTTACAGCTTTTGCTTCACTGGGCCTTAGTTTCGGAGAAAAAATTTTGGAAACCCCTTTTCGCAATACATGTACCTCCGACTTTCGCCGCCTGCCTCGAAAGCGATCGTAGCTTAGCGGACAAGGCTTGGGACTGGCACCCGGGCGACCAGGGTTCATATCTCGCTGTTTTGTCGATTTTTTTTCTAATTTATTTTTATTTTTTTTATTTTAACGTTTATTTTTATTTCTATTTTGGTTTTTTATTGTTTTTGACTTTTTATTCTATTTTTATGGATATTTTTTTTCTTAATAATTGAAACGGTCAATATTAATCCATCAGGCGTATTTCTGGTACAAAATTCACGCTGACGTTGGAACAATTTATTACAGGAAAAGAAGTTACACTACAAAATTCTGGCGTATAAGTTTTTATTCGTCAAATAACACAGTGTATATTGTACGTGAATGATCCCTGCTTTCCGGTATAATCATAATAATCAAACGGAATATAGATTTCGTCCTAGTTTACACAATCTTGTATGTTATGTTCAATTATTACGATTGTATCAAATGGAAATCACAATCATGCCTGTGTTGTATTGTGCTGCAATGAGCCGAAAATTAGTGTAATTTCATATTCAACGTACACTTTCCATTCAAGACACGGGGTCAAACTAGAATTTAACAATATAAATTCTTGCTACAAACCTTGAACGAATAAACAACTATTTACGGAGACAAAGGATGAGAATGCCCAAAACAAAGTTTTTCACTTGATAAAAAAAATCAAATGTAAGTAAATGAAGATAATTTAATCGGATTTTTCTCCATGATAATTGTATGATTCAATGTTTTTTTCATTCCGGAAAAAAAAATGTTTATTACGGGACTTGAACTTGCAACCTTCAAGTTTCCACGCCAGCCCGCTACCATTGTAGCTGTCACAGCCTTAGAGATTTAACGCCATCAATAGTACTTGTAGGCTGCAATTTATTTTCCCAGAACGATTTTTCATGGAATACACTCAAGACTAAATAGTGCAATTTATCATTTGCAATCGCGAGAAATAAATAATCGTACGGGAAGAATCCGTCATAATCGACTGCACAGAACGAAAATTTCTTCATAAACAATTTTTTTTGCTACATATTATTCCCCTGTATGCATGTAAAATAAATCTTTTTTAGCCATGACTCGAGCCATTCGACGACATTCAATTCATTCACAGCACGCATTGATTGTAATCGATCAAAGTTAGCCAGTCCGAACGCTGAACGGCGTTTGACATTTGAGGCCCCGCAGCCCCAGCTGTTAGTAAAGGCGCTCGAACGGTCGAATTCGTACTTGGGTGTCCACCCGACGTAGTGTGAACCTAGCCACAATCCAGTGGAACCCAACACCCAAGACGGTCGGATTCGTACTTGAGTGTCCACCCGATGTAGCGTGAACATAGCCACAACCCAAGCCGCCGGTGTCGACTCGACACCGGCCGTGCCAAGGGAATGGGAAGTACTATAAACTACAAAAAGGGGGCTCTGTACCAATCTCCCTACTCATCTCTGCTGGACCCATAGGGAAACGGTCGAATTTGGAATCGTTCGAAACCGGAAACGGGCGAATTGCCACCATCCCGTAGTTCAAGTGGCGAGCCAGTGAACACGATGGAACAGGGACCAGGTTCAGACAAAGCTGAAATGCAGGAGAAATGGAAACAGAACGGTGAATTTTTTTTTTTAAATAGTGAGGTCAGGGCAAACATTAATTTTAACCTGTTTTTCAGTTTTGAGGGACCAAAACCACGTCGGTCAAATGATGCCGGATCAAGTATCCATCAATCGCTTCCGTCAAATGGAAAAACAGGTCAACCTTACTGTTGTGTATTGACGAGACACATATAAGTTAGGATATATATTTATTATTCAGGAAACCCATTACTTGGTGTTGGTATAAATGAGTTTTACGCGCATTTTCCTCTTTTCTTGTTTAAATCCTAGTCTACACGGGTTTTGCGTGCGTATGAGAGTTGTTCGGGTAATCGGGATCGTTCGGCTATCATCGTGGTGTGGCGCTAAAAGCAGTCGCAAGCACGCTCGTAGCTTGAGGCAAAGTTTAGTATCATCGAAAGCATCGTGAAACAAAGAGCGATATATATTTTCTTTTTGTAAAGATTCGAATAAAAGCGTTGGCAAATTTGGCCATCTCTGTTTCTCCGTCATACAAACCGTCACGTGTCTGATTAAATTTTTCCATTTATTCTCCGCTCTATCCCTCGTCGATCCAAATAAAACCATTCAGTTCAACACTTGGTTCTACAGATACTAATTAGTACTACAGCACAGCGCGTGCTTCTTCGGATACGTCTGGCGTGCGACTGCCTTGGGTCTCGTACGGTCACACCGCTAACCCAGCCTAACAATACATCACAATTTCTTCTCCCTTACGCGAAGTACAACTTAATTCCTCGCTCCCTTATCGGCTAAGCGCTTTGAAACTCTTCTAGCTTGAACGACTTCAGTTTGAGATTTTCCTGGACTATTACGGTCCACATTTGAACTTGTTTCCTCTCTATATTTTAGAATTTGGTCAACGTGCCTTTTCCAACACTTTCCAGGCGAAACCTCAACTTCGAAGTTTACCGGTGACAATTGAGCCGTGATAATCGCAGGAATCCTCTTATTTCGGTTAGATGAGTAGTCGTTCACCCAGACTCTTTCCCCCTTTACGAATTTAACATTACGTGACCCTTTTAGGCCAAGTGTTTGCTGTAGTTGTTTTATTCTTTTTTTTATTCGAAGACGATATAATTGAAACGAGATTACGCGATGCTACTCGCGTTCGAAGCGATTCTTGGCCATAAATCTGCGCACTCTTTAGCAACCGGTCCAGTAATTGCCGAACCTTTCATTTCGCCTTTGTTGTTGACGATAACCCCAGCGTTGTCCTCGAAGTAGATAAACACTCCGTCCTTCCTGCGAAATGGTTTTCGCTGTCGAATAACCACAGCTGGCATAACCTTTTTTCTGAGTTCGGGCTTTCCTTTCTTGACGGTGGCGACGATCATGTCACCCGAGCCAGCGGCGGGCAGTCGATTCAGACGTCCCTTGATTCCCTGAACGGCGATCACGTAAAGATTCTTGGCACCAGTATTGTCGGCACAGTTGATAACAGCACCCACTGGCAAACCCAATGATATCCTGAACTTAGCTCCGGCGGAACCACCGCGACCTCGCTTCGACATCTTGTCGTGTTTGAAAGGTGTTTGCTGTAGTTGTGCATTCTTAATTTTAGTCGATACGTTTGGTCTCAAGAGGTCGAGTTTTGTACGTAGCTCCCGTTTGTATATCATCCACGCTGGCGATCGACCGGTAGAGCAATGTTCAGTGCTTCTGTAATCAAACAGGAATTTATCAATAGCTTCACCTAGTTTTTTTCCAGATTTAATCATTTTGTTAATTTTGTCCTTGAACGTTCCTACAAAATTTTCCGCCGCACCGTTTGTAGCCGGGTGATATGGTGCTGAAAATGTATGTTTTATTCCGTTTGCTGTCATAAATGTTCCAAATTCTATACTTGTGTATTGACGACCATTGTCAGTCACCATGTGGTTCGGAAAACCGTATCGTGCGAACAGTTCTTTTAACTGAGCTATTGCTCTATCGGTCTGTGTATTCATTCCCATGTCGAATATTTCTGGCCATTTGCTATAAGCGTCGATTACTAACATAAACATGTGGCCTTGGAACGGCCCAAGAAAGTCACTATGGATCCTACTCCAGCATTTGTTCGGCGATGGCCACGGATTGAGCGGTACTTTTGGCGGTGCTTTTTTTCCTTGCATACACACTTTGCATGTAGCCGATAATTCTTCTAAGTGTGAGTCAACACCAGGCCACCAAACGTATGATCTCGCTCGCATTTTCATTTTCACGCTACCAAAGTGAGAGTCATGCAATTCCTGCAGGATTTGGGGTCTGAGACTTTCCGGTATAATAATACGATAACCCCATAAAATACAATCTTTCTCAATGTACAATTCATCTCGTTTCACGTAATACTTTTGCTCGATTTCATTGAGATGTTCGTGTTTTGGCCATTCATTTTTCACGTAATGCACTATGTTACGCAATATTGCATCTTTTAAAGTTTCTTTTGCTATTTCTTTCGCAGTGATTACTTTTAATTCTTCCACGACATAGTTTATTGATACAAAATTTGTACCGATAACCGGTGTACTATCTTCGATTGGTAGTCTCGATAAAGCGTCACAGTTGCCGTTCTTTTTGGTATTAATATATTCAATCTTATACGTGAAATGTGATAGGAAATAGGCCCATCTTTGAAGGCGACTGGCTATCGTTAAAGGGATTTCCTGATTCGGTCCAAAAATATATGAGTCATTCCACGGCTAATCGCATGGTGGAAACCCGACCGGTCTTCGATTCGGATGGAAAAATTTTCCCTCAAAGTGCATCATAAAAACAGCATATGATAATTTTTTCAGATTTTTTCCGTTATTTTTTTTCCAGTTATGAATTTCTGAAAATTCGATCAAAAAAAAGTTCAAATGCAAATATCTCCTAGACGAAACATTCAAATTCAATAGCACGCGCGTCAAAATTTGCGTTTCGAACTGCGCTTTTAGAAAAGAATATTGCGAACAAATTTTATTTATTTAAAAAAAAAAAATTTCACGTTTTAAAAATTAAAATTGACTTTTTGAAAAAACCCCATTTTTGATTTTTTTAAAAAAATGTTCCCAAATTTCGTATCCAATTACGAAAATTTTGAGCCCCTAGTGAGAATGGGCAATTGATATCTACTATTTTTCCGTGAATTTTGAAGTTCATTAAAATTGGGAAACGTGCACGTATCTCCAGAACGAAATATTTTTAATTGGATCGTAAGCACGTTACAATGTGCTTTTTGAATTGCTCTTTCAGGGAAAAGACTTGTGAAAAAATTCAAATACATTTTAATCAGTTTTGTCACGTTTTCATTACTAAAATTTATTTTTGGAAATAAAAAACCCCGCTTAAAAAAAAAATCTCAAATTCCTTGTCTCATTGCGCAGATGTTGAGCCCCTGGTGAGAATCAAATAATATCCACTGTTGGGATTTTCAAGGGTGAGCGCGATGTTGTCAGAATGAGTCGTAGACGAGCGCGCGCAACGCGCATCGCAAAGATGAGTACTGAGAACATCGCGCTCACCCTTGAAAGTCCCAATAGTGAATATTATTTTCCAACTCTCACCAGAGGCTCAACATCTGCGCAATGAGACAAGGAATTTGAGGTTTTTTTAAAGCGGGGTTTTTTATTTCCAAAAATAAATTTTAGTAATGAAAACGTGACGAAACTGATTAAAATGTATTTGAATTTTTTCACAAGTCTTTTCCCTGAAAGAGCAATTGAAAAAGCACATTGTAACGTGCTTACGATCCAATTGGAAATATTTCGTTCAGGAGATACGTGCACGTTTCCCAATTTTAATGAACTTAAAAATTCACGGAAAAATAGTAGATATCAATTGCCCATTCTCACTAAGGGCTCAAAATTTTCGTAATTGGATACGGAATTTGGGAAAATTTTTTTAAAAAAATAAAAAATGGGGGTTTTTCAAAAAGTCAATTTTAATTTTTAAAACGTGAAATTTTTTTTTTTTAAATAAATAAATTTTGTTCACAATATTCGTTTCTAAAAGTGCAGTTCGAAACGCAAATTTTGACGCGCGTGCAATTGAATTTGAATGTTTCGTCTAGGAGATATTTGCATTTGAACTTTTTTTTGATCGAATTTTCAGAAATTCATAACTGGAAAAAAAATAACGGAAAAAATCTGAAAAAATTATCATATGCTGTATTTATGATGCACTTTGAGGGAAATTTTTTTTATCCGAATCGAAGACCGGTCGGGTTTCCACCGTGCGATTAGCCGTGGAACACACCATATATTAAAGGTTTATGATCTGTCTTCAAAATTACCTCTCTACCGTATACATAATTGTAGTATTTTTTGAAGCCAAAAACGATTGCAGCAGCCTCCTTGTCAATAATGGCTCTATTCAGCTCTTTCTCCGGGATAATTTTTGATGCGAACTCAATAGGTTTTTCAACTCCATTCGCATCTCGCTGCGACAATATGGCTGAGAGCCCGTACATTGAAGCGTCGCGAGCAAGCACAAGTTCTTTAGTCGGGTCGTAATTTGTCAAGACTTTAGGTGACGCGATCTCATTTTTCAACCAACGATACGCTTCATCACACTGAGCATTCCAGACATATTCAGTATTCTTTGTTAAGTAATACAGTGATTTTAAACGTGTACTGAGAAGTACAATTTTCAAATATCGCGCGTACACCGAGCGCGCTCCAGTAGTTACGGCAGTCGAAAATTGACGAGCGTTGCCGAAATATGATCTCTCCCTATCTACCGAAGATCCTCGAAACGGATCGATTTTAGATTACTACCTCTCGAACTACCGTCGGAGCAAGACAGAAGGGACGACGTCCGAGTCTACGTAAAATCAGCGTGCAGGAGAAGCCAGGCAACGAATTATTATCTTTTCGTCCACGCCCTAGCTTTTTTGGCAACTGCAAAGTCAACTAAAAATATCAACGGTTGAATTTGGACAGCTTTACAACTATGAAGTCGACCGTAAAAAAGAATCCTAATGGTTGATTCAGCCATTCGGACAGCTTTGCAACTCTAAAGTCAACCGTAAACAAGAATCCTAATGGTTGATTCAACGGTTGTTTGAACGCAGGATGGTTTACTTTCCAAGATGAACAGTTGAGAAGCTGTCCAATTTCAACCGTTGAACTTTTCCGTTGACTCAACTGTCTTTTCAAACGGTTGACCAAAATGACAGGGCGTTCCAAATTCCAGGCGTGGGTTCATACGAACTGAGCGGTTTTCTCCTCGATTATAATCGGATAAGTACCAAAAATTACTACACGCATATATGTATATATATCAATTAGATTTTTGTATAATTTTCGGTTAGACTCGGCGTCCGTCATTTGTTTTCTCTGTTCTTTTCTTTCCACTGAACTCCGCGGTGAAACTCGACTGTGTAAAAACTTATATATATATTTACGTATGTAAATGGATTCGTCTGTACTGTTGTTCGAGAAAATTATTCGGCAGGGTTTTGTAGCGATCGAATAAATAAAGACGGATTACCTTTCGGAGCACGTTTCGTCGAGAGCTTTATTGAAAAAAACAACAGTTGCGAGCACGCATGCTCGTCCGAAGGTACAGAAAAACGGAAGTTAGTGAACGCAATTAATGCGACGCTGGTCAAGCACGATCTGACCGGAAGAACAATGAAAAGCGAGGAATTGTCTTTCGCTAGTCAGCTCGTGGCTGTTCTCACGTCGCGCTCGGTCGGTATGTCAGCGCTACCTTGATATATTCGCAACATGTACCGTGTGTGTGTGTGTGATGAAAGGACTTTTGCTGAAAATCGGAATATTAATTTCTATTATACGCGCTGCGCTCTTATTATTTTAAAATAAATATTTACAATTGCTATACATTCTGCACATGCTTTCATTTTTCTCCTTAAATAAACTTCTTGAATTCGTTTCTAGATATATATTTGTATATTAATTTAAATAATAAATAATCCATGCAACATTAATAAAATAAATAAGAATAAAATAAATAAAATCATTACAAACGGGACGCGCGGTCCGACAAAAATCGCTCATAATACGTTACAAGTCCTAAGAATGATAATAATTGTTTTTTATTTTCCGGTATTGGTGCTTTTACTATAGCGTCTACTTTCTTCTGTGAAGCGCATAGTTCACCTTTTCGGATTATGAAACCGAGGATCTCTAACTCTTCCTTTAAAAAATCGCATTTTTTTGCATTCACACGAAATCCATACTCTTCTAATCGTTGCAGGACTCTGTACAATGTATCGATGTGTTCTTCGTCGTTTTTACCCGTAACGTAAACATTATCCAAATAGATAGCAATCTGTCCGTTAATGCCTCGTAAACAATCCTCAACAATTTTCTGAAATTCCCCCGGACCCGACGCAACTCCCTCTGTTAACTTTGTATACCGATACAAACCAACGTGCGTAATAATCGTTAACATATCTCGTGACTCTGGATGAATCGGAATTTGCATATAGGCATGCGTTAAGTCCACTTGACTTATTTTCAGACCACCTTGTAGTATTCCAAAGATATCATTAATAGTCGGTAACGGGTGCCTGTTTATTATCAAACATGGGTTTACTGTCAACTTGAAGTTACCGCATATTCGCACGCTCTTATCATCTTTGATGATTGGGACGATGGGCGTAGCCCATTCACTCGTTTCGACACGCTCAATATGTCCTAGGTTTTCTAATCGTTTTACTTCTGCTTCGACTTTACTCTTCAGAGCGAACGGTACGTGCCTCAGCTTACATGCCTTTGGCGTGGCATTTTCTTTCAAGACTAACTTTATTGTACCCCTGTTAAAACATCCAATTCCAGGGCCAAACAACGTTGGAAATTTTTTCGCCATTTTTTCACTTAGCTTGTTCTCGGTGTATGATTCTATACTGTTTAATTGAAGCAATGGCCAAAATCCAAAAGCATGTAACCAGGACCTCCCAAACAACGTTGCACCTTTTCCCGGCATTACAAGTGCATCTAACTTCATTGTCTGATTATTAAAACAAACGTTTAAATTACGCAGTACGCCTACTGGTTTTACTTTCAGATTATAAGCATTCATGGAAAACGAAACATTAGAAAGTTTTAAATGTGGGAAACAATTGTTTCTCGTTTCATCTGACACGATACTCCAGTACGAGCCCGAGTCTACTTCCATTTTCAAATCAACCGAGTTCACAACTACGTCGAAATACATCGGTGTCAGCGCGGCCCTCGAATCTATTATACTACTTGTTTTGTTTTGCCCGTTTACTACTTGTTTTGTTTTATTACCATGCGGCGTCAGGTTGTGAAATTCGTAAGTTTCGTCTTCTTCCTCTTCGTCGCTCTCGGCATCATTAGTTTCCTCTCCGTGCATGTGTTGTAGTCTCCAAAGTTGAGCTCGACACGCTGCTTGGATATGGCCCTGTCGATTACACTGCCGGCAAACCTTGAATCGGTGCTTACATTCCTTGCCGATGTGTCCTCTGTTCCCACAGCAGTAACAGATTATTAATTCTCGTCTATTTTGATTTCGTTCTCCGGATGGCGGTTGTGAGCGGTACGACGTCCCTTGCCGTTTAGTAGTCCCACTGTACCGTACATTATTATTACCACCACGATTACTTTTCACACCGAGGACATGTACATCTTTTTCTAGTTCGTTCACTTCACTCCTCTTGTCTGTTAGCGTTGCGTCTTTCTCTGCTTTCTCCCGTGCTAGTGCTATCTTGTAGGCTTTTTCGTATGTTAACGTATCTTCTTTGAACAACTCCGTTTTTGTAGCATGATCACGCAGTCCACATACCAGTTGATCTCGGAGGGCTGTTTCCACCGACGAAAAATTGCAATTCAGCGACAGCTCTTTCAACCAGGCTATATAGTCCGATATCGTCTCTGTCATTGTCTGTTTCGCCGCATAGAAATTACACCTCTCCATTGTTTCTGATGGCTTGGGGCATAGGTGTTCGGATAGCACCCATAGGGAAAGGTCGAATTTGGAATCGTTCGAAACCGGAAACGGGCGAATTGCCACCATTCCGTAGTTCAAGTGGCGAGCCAGTGAACACGATGGAACAGGGACCAGGTTCAGACAAAGCTGAAATGCAGGAGAAATGGAAACAGAAATGTCGGGTGACAGAGATTTCTCGCTAGTTTGTAGGTATCAGGGCTTACTTTTGTCAACAAGATAGCCATCTGCTTCGTGTTGTCCCTAACATTATTGACTATGAAAAATAATTCCAGTCTCTCCACAAACGTTTCCCAGTCGTCCTTGCCGAGCTCGAACTCCAACTTGATTTTGGATTCCACCGCTGCCATATTTCACTCACACTGGTATCGTCGTTACGTGTTTGCACTATAGTGACACTCTTTTCTCCCTCTCCTAGCTTCTCCTTACACGAGTCCAGATGCCCAACCAATTTCTTCTGTAATCTACTCGTCGAATCCTTCGTTTCCCATGTGATACACGCCTTGTCTAATCGTGTGCACAATTCTTTCCTTGTGAGCGCTTCTACTTCGATGTCGTATTTATTTCCAGCACTTTCTGCTTTGTCCGACATTAGTTTTTACATGCGGCGCCGGTTCGAGGTATTCTCGTCGCCAATTGTTGTGTATTGACGAGACACATATAAGTTAGGATATATATTTATTATTCAGGAAACCCATTACTTGGTTCTACAGATACTAATTAGTACTACAGCACAGCGCGTGCTTCTTCGGATACGTCTGGCGTGCGACTGCCTTGGGTCTCGTACGGTCACACCGCTAACCAAGCCTAACAATACATCACATGTTTGTCGACAGGATCTCTGTGGCTGGGTCTGACTCCGCTGTGGCCTTTTCGATTTCCTCAAAACACTGAAACATTAAATATTAGTAACATTCATAACATTCAATTATAAACTGTCATGCTGCACAAGTTTTTTGCCTTTTCTATTAGCAGTGAGTAATTGAAATACAATTTACCTCTGCATTGTTCGACAAACTTAGCGGGATGGCATTAGCTCTCAAGCAGGGTTTCCCACGTTCGATCCATCAGCCAATTTCGTTGAGTAATGCGTTAGGACATCCTCTTGGCGAAAATGATCTCTCGTTCTCGACCGGTTCTGAAAAGAAATGAATAATGTCAGGGAGACTATGTCTCCCTGCACTGAATAAGTTATATTTTCTATTCTATTAATGATTACTTTTTGTTTTTTCGGATTTCAATCATCAAATTCACTCAACCCTAAATAAAAATTAGTTTTTAATAAATAACTAGTTATAATAATTAATTAATTAGTTAATTAGTTAGGTATAATTAGTTTTTTAAGTAAATGGTAGCAGAATTTATTTGTTGGATGACATTTAATCGATTCGTTTCGAAAAATAAGGGAAATGGGATTGCTCAAGGTTGCAGTTGGAGTTTGACGGTCAGATAAATGAAATAAAGCCTATTTTGTCCGAGATATTGATATTATTTATTGAATAATAAATCATCTTTCACTCATACAGAAAATGAAAAAAAAAGAAAAAAAAATCGCGCAACAGGCGATCCGGTACAGTCATCGACAATGGCGCTGTCAGTTTAATCATAACAATTAATAAACGCTCTACGATTTTTCATTGTATTGACAGCGCTTGTATTAATGCAAAATGATTTGATTGTTGAGAACTTCGAAAAAGAAGATTGAAAGGTGGAAAAAAATCATTTCATTTGTTACAAAAACCGAAACGATCGAGGAAGGCTCTCTTGGGCACTAGTGATGGTCATGTGGTGCGAAAGCTATGTAAACATAGCTAGAATGTAAATAAAACGCGCCGTTACGTGTTGACGAGCTATATCTAGTGTCGATCGACTACATACATAATACGCTGGCTCGTTTGGAATCTGCAGACCAGCCGTCACGACCACGGTCTTTTATATACAGGTTTGGAAACGAAGCCCGTATTTCACTGATGCCGTGAGGCAGATCAACGGTCGGCGCTATTATTTCCGTTTGCAGCCACATGCATCGCTGCTATCGGAGATTGTTATTGTTTTCCGCGTGGTGATGAAAAAAATAATCTGCACCAGACGGTGAGCTGCACTTGAGTAAAAAATTAACAAAAATGAAAAAAAAAATCGAGGAAAAATTCGCGGAAAATGTCGAAGCCGTGTGCTATACGCAAGTGTGGCACCGGGTGTCGGCTTTCGACTAAGAAATGTTCGACTTTCCGAGTGCCAGCCGCTGTCGAATGATTCAAAGAGTGGTTGGCGGTGGTTCCAGGACTGAAGCAGTCCCAGTTTGTGTATGAAAGACACTTTGAAAAAAGGTTTATTACGAGAGAGTGGAAAAAATACGATGCAGATGGTCGAATTATTGCTAAAGTAAGTTCAGTTCATCTTTCATGGTTTTTGTACTTTGTGAAGTGATAAAAAGAAATTTTACCATCGAACCTCATTGATGGTATTGGATGTTGGTGAATTTAGCTACGTAAAAAAAAATCATTACGGTTTTCAATAACCTTATTATTGGATGAATAATAAAATAATAATAATCATTACTTTAATTATTATTATTATTATTTTATCCTTTGGCTTCTTCCGTATCACTATATATACGATACACTAGAGGTTAGATCGACGCCGCATGCACCTCATTCAGAAGAGTGAGAGAGACAGGCAAAAGCTACTCTGCCTGTCCCTCTCACAAAAGAGTCTGTCCTTGTTTAACGTACTCCGATGTCAGTGCCCTGTGGTGGCGAAAGATGGAAATGAATGTGAAGCCGTATACGATGCCGACCAAATCGGAGTCGTTTCCAGACCTGTATATAAGACCGTGGTCACGACCAGTTGTAGTTTTGCATTTCGCCACACCATGACCGAAGCGTATTTACGTGCGTGCGAGCAGTATCTATTACCGACCGACGACATTCGTAATTCGCCGGTTCGTTTGGAATCTGCAGATCGGCCTTCACCACCATTCTGTGCTCTCCCATTTCGCTAGAGCCGCTACAGCACAACCGCCGCGTTTGGCCACGCTCATTTGCGTGCGTGCGCGCGCATTCATCTATTTCTGGGTTCCACATTTCGCCGCTACGATATCCGGATCGGCTGGCTATGGAAGGTGGTTTCCAAAAGAAAAAAAAACTCCATGGAGAACCTGGTTGGAATCTGTTTGTAAGAGCGTTTTCTAGGTGCAAAAGAAGTTCCACAGCACCAGGAAACAAATTGTAGGAATAACGACCAATTCACCACGGCTAGAGTCTCAGCGGGCGAAAATGACAAATATCCGGATCGGCTGATCATGGAGGCTGATTTTTGAAAGAAAAAAAAACTTCCAAGAAGTTATTCGTTGGAATCTGTTTGTGAGAGTCGATTCTCAGTGCAGAAAGAGTTCCACAGCACCAGGAAAAAAATTGTAGGAATAACGACCAAAGATCTACGGCTGGGTTCCCGGCAGGCAAAGATGAGAAATATTCGGATCGGCTGGCTATGGAGGCTGGTTCTCGGAAGAAAAAAAACGCCAAGAAGTTTCTGGTTGGAATCAAAGGGGCAAATCTCCAATGGAGCCAGCGAGGTCCGAGTTTTGCAGGAACCAGCACCGCGGTGGCGCTGCTGGGCATAGTCTGTCTCACTCGCACACTATTGCCGTTTCAGTTGCACTCACGCCTACTCATTCCCAGTGCTAGTTGAACGCTAGCGCCATCGGTCTAGGCGTCTAGGCTTTTGTCAAAATCATTTGTAATCATTTGTCAATGCTTTTTACGAATGATTACAGGGCGAGGACAAGTTAACGTTTCATCGCCACCCCGTTGCCCAAAGCACGGATTGCATACGAGGAAAGGTTGGTTACACGAAGGTCATGCACGTCTGGGAGCTTCACTGGAGCACGAGACAGCGAGGAACCAACGCGGTCATTTGCGTTGCGACGTCAGACGCGCCTTTGCACAGCGTCGGCTATCAAAGTCGATGTTATAAAGAAAAAACGACGTGAAGCTGACCTCGCAGCGCCATCTCTCGGATAATTTTGAGCAGCTAACGCCACTGGCACTACCCGCGAAACTATTAAATTCCGTATTTCCGTAATTACCGTCCGACAAATTACGCTGATCGTCCGACAGATTCGAGGGGCCGGTTCTCAATTGATTGGGACCAGTTTCGTGTAAATCCATTGGGAATCGCCCATTTTATTAAGGAAAACGACGCAACCAGCACTACCCGTAAAACTATTAAAATCCGTCATTTCGTAATTAACGTCCGACAAATTACGCTGCCAGTCCGAAAAATTAGAGGGGCTTTTTCTCATTCGATTGGGCTTCGTTTTATGTAAATCCATTAAGAATTGTCGATATTATAAAGAAAAAACTACGTGAAGCTAACCTCGCAGCGCCATCTCCTGGATAAGTTGGGCAAACAACGTTACTGGCACTATCTGCGTAACTATTAATATCTTTATTTCCGTAATTAACGTCCGACAAATTATGCTGATAGTCCGACAAATTCAAGGGGTCGTTTCTCAATTGATTAGGACCAGTTTCGTGTAAATCCGTTGGGAATTGCCCATTTTATTAAGGAAAACGATGCAACCAGCACTACCCGTAAAACTATTAAAATCCGTAATTTCGTAATTAACGTCCGACAAATTACGCTGCTAGTCCGACGAATTCAAGGGGCCGTTCCTCAATCGATTGGGATCTGTTTTATGTAAATCCGTTAAGAATTGTCGATGTTATAAAGAAAAAACTACGTGAAGCTGACCCCGCAGCGCCATCTGCATGACCCAATTTAGTTTTTTGTGATTATCTCGGAAAATAAGGTCCGACAAATTATTCTATTGTTATATTCGTCTCCGACAAAAAATTCCTCATCGATTAAACCCCAAAACCATTAGTTTCGGTTGATATTTAAAAATTACCGGCTAACTTGACGGTCAAATTTGTTTATTTATTTACAAGTAAACGACGGTCCGACAATTTCTAGTTTTGGTCCGACAATTTCCGACAATTTACCGACAATTATTTGCAATTTTTAGAAATTAAATCGGTTACTTCGATCGGCTAACTTTATGTAGGTTGTCATATTAGGGCGGCTTGAAAAAAAAACTTTTTTTTTTCTTTCAATCAAAATACATTCACGCCAAAGTATCTTCCATCAAGAGAATCGTGTCCAAAAATGAGCCCGATCGGACCATTTTTAAGGGTCGCGCAAGATTTTTCTAGTTTTCACATTTGATTAACATGGGAAGAACGAAAAGTGTCCATTCAAAAAATTGTAGGTCCGTCAATTTTATAGGTACATTGATCCCGTTAGTCCCATTTGAAAGCTCTTGAAAACCTGCTTAAAATGGTGTGCGGACCTTTGAAATCCGATAGCAACTTCCGTCGATAATTTCTTACGAAACCACAAAATTATTGATGAAAGTTGAAATGGGATCCCAAAGGTCCACACGCCATTTTAAGCGGTTTTTCAAGAGCTTTCAAATGGGACTAACGGGATTAATGTACCTATAAAATTGGCGGAGCTACGATTTTATGAATGGAAACTTTACGCCCTTCCCATGTTAATCAAATGGGAAAACTAGAAAAATCTTGCGCGACCCCTAAAAATGGTCCAATCGGGCTCATTTTTGGACACGATTCTCTTGATGGAAGATACTTTGGCGTGAATGTATTTTGATTTAAAGAAAAAAAAAAGTTTTTTTTTCAAGCCGCCCTAATGTCATATGGATGGAGACTAGAGGTAAGGAGTACGCACGACCGTGGAAATCGCGGTCGAAATGTGTTCTCCGAAACCGGGAAAAAGTCGTCAACGCGAACCGAAATGGAGAACCACTGCTCTATGTGACTGAAGTGAGCGACCCTTGAACCTAGCTCTACGAGTCGCTCAAGTTTTATCGGCGCTAACTTCATCTCGGTTCGCGTTGACGTTCAGTGGTGCCCAGCCATCCAACTTTTTCCTCACTTTTCGCGCACGTTTCTGAGCGGTCCGTGCGTACTCCTTACCTCTAGTCTCCATGGTCATATGCACGGTCTTACATACAGGTCTGGAAACTCCGTCAAGTATCTGGTGGTGGGGGTGGAACGTTTTCGGGCAAATATTTGTTTCTCGAAGCTGCCACAAGTAAGGCGCTGACATACTGGGGTCACGCATCGCGCACGCGCGGATAGGTTCCGCTGCGCGCGGGTGGGGATGGGAACCTATCCGCGCATGCGCGACGCGCGACCCCAGTATGTCAGCGCCTTACTTGTGGCAGCTTCGAGAAACAAATATTGGCCCGAAAACGTTCCAACCAAATCGGCGGAGTTTCCAGACCTGTATGTAAGACCGTGGTCATATGTATGGTTCGGTATATCTATACCAGGGAGACTAGAGGACAGGAGACGGAACTCCGGTAACAGAATCTGGGACAAAAATCCGTGAAATAGCAAGGTTCCGAGAGTGGCCGCTACGAGCGCTCGCATCCGAGAGGGTAGGCCGCAGATATATGTCATATGTATGGTTCGGTATATCTATACATATCGTTTTTGACCCTGTTCGCACAGCTGATGTTTCTGCCAGCTTCTGCTACACGGCCCCGCGGTAGAACTTTTGCAAGATGTCTGTTAGAGTTTGTGGTTATTGAAGGAGAATCGTGCGGGAATATGATGGAGAAAGAAAACGACACGAAGAGTCACGTGGTTAATATTAAACGTTCGACAGACTTTATTCATGTATCGAGAATATATAAGTATATATATATACGTGTTCGCTTTCGTTTCGAGATCGCAGTAAGACTGACCAGACTGACCACGCATGGTCCCTTGACTAGTGTCGTGCGACAGCAACGGCAACCGAGTACGCACGACTATGCCCGACTCCGACTTCGGAGATCGACGCGCGCATCATGGATACGTGCGATAACCTTATTTCTTAACACTCCCGCCGTTTGAGCACTCTCCATGATTTGAGAGCATATTGATACTTTCACACAACATTTTGAAACGTTCTCGAGGTAAAGGTTTGGTAAACATATCAGCTCGTTGAATCTCTGACGGGATATATTCTACGACTATATCTTTGTTTTCAACTTTTTCTCTTATAAAGTGATAGCGAATGTCTATGTGCTTGGTTCGTTTATGATATACGGGATTCTTGACTATTTGTATCGCGCTCTGATTATCAACGTATAACGTTGTTTCACCTGCACATTGACATCCGATATCACTCAGCAATTTCCGTAACCATATTGCTTCTCGTGCTGCTGCCGATGCAGCAACATACTCTGATTCGGTTGTGCTCAGGGTCACCAATTTTTGTCGTTGCGATGACCAACTTACAGCTCCGTTTGCTAGACAGAAGACATACCCTGTGGTAGATCTTCTCGTTTCTATGTCTCCCGCATAATCTGCATCGGAAAAACCAATCAGACCAGATTTACTACCGTTGTATTTATATTCTATCCCTAACCCGATCGTTCCTTTTAAATAGGCAAATATTTTCTTCACCGCTCGCCAATGTTCGTTATTATGATTATTTAAAAATTTACTGACTGAATTGACGGCGAATGCAATATCTGGACGGGATACTGCTGATACGAAAACCAGGGACCCGACAGCTTCACGATACGGCACATTATCTGATTTGTTGTCGTCCATTTCCGACGGAACGAGAATTGCTTGCGGATCAGCTGGTATGCTAACTGTTTTCGCATCTGACATCCGAAATGTTTTAATTATTTTCTTAACGTACGAGCTCTGATGAATTTTCAGAGATTTTTCTTTTCTATTACGTGAAATTTGTAGACCTACAAACGAATTTGAATCACCGATTGTTATCTTAAAAGTATCGCTCAGTCTCTTGATAACTATATCTAGGGTTTCTTTTGACTTTGCAGCAACAAGTCCATCATCGACGAACAGGGCCAGATACACGGATTCATCACAGAACTGACCTACGAATACGCACTTATCGGCTTCACACTCACTGAACTTGAACTCATTTAAGAACTGCGTGAATCGTTTGTTCCAACACCTTGGGGCTTGTTTCAGCCCATATATTGACTTCTCCAATTTGCATACGATTCTTTTCTTCTCTCTTGTTTTTCCCTCGACGTCAAGTCCCTCAGGAATTTCCATGTAGATGTTTTCGTCCAGTTTTCCATACAGAAAGGCCGTCTGCACGTCAAATTGAGCTAACTCCAGATCTTTGATGGCAACGACAGCGAGGAGTACTCTAAGTGAGTCGTATCTCACAACGGGTGAGAACGACTCAGAATAATCTACTTCATATTGCTGCAAGAATCCTCTTGCACACAGTCGTGCCTTGAATCGAAGTCTTGTCTCGTTTGGATCACTCTTTATTCGAAAAACCCATTTGGAATCAATAGGTTTCATTTCCGACGTTCTCGGAACAAGTGACCAAGTTTTATTGTTTTCATGAGAGTCGAGTTCTTCTGCGATTGCTTTTGCCCACTGCGTGGCTTCTCGAGAGCTGGTAGCTTCAGAATACGTGTTCGGAACTACGTACTCGGCTACATCACCTTCGTATCGTGACGGAAGTCTGAGTTTACTTCGATCTCTCAGAGCTCGCGGACTGTTTCTGGGTTGCTCCACTTCGACAGCTTCGTTTTCGTCGACACTCTCGTCATCTTTTGGTAAGTTATTATTAACCCCCCTTTTTTCACCTTCTTTTTCAGGTTCTGTTTCAGCTTCTTTTTCAGGTTCTTTTTCAGGCTCTTTATCGGCTGCCGGAAGGATTGTTGCGTCCTTGTCGATTGTGTTGACTGTGTTCACACTGAATTTTCCACTCTTTTCATGAAAAGTTACATCTCTTGACACGGTCACCTTCTTCGACACAGGATCCCACAGACGATAGTTCGTTGATTCATTTTCATACCCGACAAGAATTGCTTTACGCGCACGAACGTCGAGCTTGCGTGTAAATTGTTTGGGTATGTGTACGAACGCCTCCGACCCGAAGATTCTCAGATGCTTTAAATTTGGAACTTTTCCCACCCATTTCTCGTAGGGTGTAACACCATCACTCGACCACACGGTTCGATTTAACAAGTACACGGCCGTGTTTACTGCTTCCGCCCACAGAGCAAGCGGAAGGTCTTTCGCGTGCAGCATTGTACGAGCACTTTCTATTATTGTTCTGTTGTCTCTTTCCGCTTTCCCATTTTGTTCGGGAGTGTACGGTGCGGTGTTTTCTTTCTTAATCCCCCTATCCGCGAGATACTCGTTCATGTTTTTATTACAAAACTCCAGACCGTTGTCTGATCGTAGCACTTTTATCGACCGTCCGAACTTGTTTTTAACGATTTTTTCGAATTCAACAAATTTTTCGAACACATCACTTTTATGTCTTATAAAATAGACATGCCGATAGCCACTCGCGTCGTCTTTAAAGGTTAAGAAGAATTTTTTGCCCATGATCGATTCAGTCGATATCGGTCCGCATACGTCGGTATGTATCAATTCCCCCACTTTCGTCGACCTTCTCGTGTCAATTTCCTTAAACGCCAGCCGATGTGCCTTTCCGAACTGACATGGTTCACAGAACAAGTCACTCTGGTCTCCGGTGGACACACCGGTTATCAGACCCTTTTTCGCTAAATCGAATATCACTCGCTTCCCCACATGCCCTAGTCGTTCGTGCCACATATTCAAGTTTATCGTTGAAACGTTCACTTCCATTTGTGTTTCAGGAGTTTGCACTTTAAAAAACAATCGATACGTGTCATTGTGTTGTTTTACACCAAACGCAACCACTTCATTATCGCGCTCGATTGCCACGTATTTATCTCGAAAACGTACCTCGAAACCTTTCCTGGTGCACGTGCCGACTGAGAACAAGTTTTTTCGAAGTTTTGGTACATACAGTACGTTGTCGATGCGTGCATCTCGCCACACACCATTCACAAGTTTTTTAATTCTCACTGTGCCTTTTCCGACGACATCGCACGCTCCATCATCACCCAAGGCAATGGTGTCGCCACTATTGTCATCTTGGTAATTTTCGAGCCACTCACGTCGATATGTCATGTGTCGTGACGCCCCGCTATCGGTCAGCCAGACATCGCTCTTATCGGCAGCCATCAACTCTCTCAGTTGTGCCGTAGAGCATTCGACCTCGATACTCGCGCCACCGCTCGGTTCATTTGACACGATTGGCTTATCGCCACCGACAGCTATGAATGCGCAGTCGCGGGAATCACTATCGTCGTTTCGTTTCCGACGTTCACTTTTGCACTGCCGCGCAAAATGCCCCATCTGGTGGCATCGATAGCACTCTATTTCTTTTTTTTGTTTTCGCGGGTTTTTTTTTTGCTTGCATTTTTTGTTGCCGATAGCGCACTTCCTTTATCGTCTTCGATGCACATTTTCATATCTTCTCTGATTAACCTTTCTTCTAGGTACTCCACCGTTTGCCGATCTGGATCCACGCTGTCCCATGCCGTTTGAAGCGTGCTGTACTTTTGCGTGAGACTCGCCAGGATTTTCGCCATCACGGTGTCGTCTGATAGCTCTTCCCCGACATCACGTAGCTGACCGGCTAAGTTCTGTACGTTCGCTACGTGTTGCACAGCTGTATCTCCCGGATTCATCTTGTATTTGTAAAATTTTTGCAGAAGTCCGAGCTTGTTGGATGCTGTTTTTTGTTCGTGGATCAAGCTGAGCTTATCCCACATCACTTTCGCACTCGAACAGGTCAATAAATTTTGCATTTGCGCATCGTCCATGGATGATGCAATGAGAAACATCGCTTTGGCGTTGTCGCGCACCCACAGCTTCGTTTCGGCCTCGTGGCCCGAAGTTTCCACCGGTCTCACTCTCGAGCCATCTACCACGTCTCGAATCTCGTGCGCCATAAATAACGAATTCATTTGAAATTTCCATCCTTGGAAATTATTCCCGTCGAATTTCTTTACCCCGCGCGCTAAGATGGCTTCGGACATTGCGGATGCAAATCGCTTGCCCGCACTCACTCGACAGCCCTCCCACGTGCGACCAAAAATGGCCGACGAGTTTTCTTCGCGCCGCGTGCCTCGTGTCTCACGAAGCTGACTCAACCGTTTTCTTTCCTTTTTCACACACGATTCTCATTCAGGCTTTGTGCCTGGGCCCATAACCTGTTAGAGTTTGTGGTTATTGAAGGAGAATCGTGCGGGAATATGATGGAGAAAGAAAACGACACGAAGAGTCACGTGGTTAATATTAAACGTTCGACAGACTTTATTCATGTATCGAGAATATATAAGTATATATATATACGTGTTCGCTTTCGTTTCGAGATCGCAGTAAGACTGACCAGACTGACCACGCATGGTCCCTTGACTAGTGTCGTGCGACAGCAACGGCAACCGAGTACGCACGACTATGCCCGACTCCGACTTCGGAGATCGACGCGCGCATCATGGATACGTGCGATAACCTTATTTCTTAACAATGTCAAATAAGTGAGGTTATATGAATAATATGGAACGGTGTGTGATGTACGATTATGCATATTGAATTACATGTATATGCGGCACATAATATAATAAACGAACGCTTAGATTTTTCTTATCACTTTATTGTTCCCATTTTATTCGTCGATCCTCGTACTAGTAGTTTTCTTCAAATTTTTCCATCACCGACAACAAACGAATGAGTCGACTGGGAGAAGAAACAAAGTGATAGTAGGGTTTATTTTTGGTACATGTTATGCACGTAGATCTTAAATATTCTGAAGTAGATTTTAGTATTTGGTGTGATTAATTGGAAGAAAAATCGTACTGAATCTATCAATGATTGCGGTAATTATCAAATCAATTAATAGATGACTCAATAATTGTTAATTGTTCATTCAACTAACAATAAATTAAGCACTATTAAGTCAAATCCAATGAAGATGGATACATGAGAGATGGCATATTAGAAAGAAACACTGTCTCTACGTCCAAAAAATTGGTTAGAGCTGACTCGATAAATCCCCACTGAGCGATGGTTGCAGAATACTAGTTCGACGACCGCATGTAACGGTTAGAAATCACAGCAACTTTCTTACATCTATCGATTTGCATGCGTCTTCGAACGATGCCCACATAATTAACATCAGTATAAATGAATAGAATTATATACAAAAGAAAAAAATTAAATTTTCTCTTGAACCAAGGATGAAACATTTTGAAAAAGTGTAATATTTACATAAAAGAGTAAATTGAATCTCCACGGATCGGGCAGCAGAGCTTACGCTTGGAGGAAGCGAAGTACAGAACTTCAGCCAAATGGAAAGAAGAATTGTACACTCGACTCTCCGTATAACGAACGGCTCGGAACCAAACCGTTCCCTATAACGAACGCGAGAGGGGCCCCTACCCTTCGGACGTCCACAACCAATGGCGTCGCTCCGTTGACAGATGGTCTGTGCAGCAACATGCAGCCTATCCCAGCCGGTCTGGGCTTAACCGCTAACTGTCAACGCAAGTATAGATTCAATCAGTCGAAAGGTTTGTAATCAATTGAAATATCCTTGCGATTTCTATACTCCATGATGTTTAAAGTTTCATCACGACTTGAGAACGACCATTTACATTTATTTTCCATGCTGGCAGCAGAATTTTGAACGAATTTTATCATTCAAATCGACCAATGTGGGATACTGATTTAAATTTACGCGCGCTCTGTCGAGAAAATAGTGGGGGCAGCGGGGAAGGCATTCTGTTCGTTATGGAGAGCGATCGAGCGTTCGTTATAGGGAGCGTTCGCTATAGCGAATTTCGTTATAGAGAGAGTCGAGTGTACAGTAAAACACGATGGAGGCCACGTTATGGTATGGGGCTGCATGGCCTCCGCTGGCGTGGATAATTTGATATTACTGAAGGGTTTATGCACAATAAAATGTATTTACACGTTTGGAACACAATTTTTAAAAAAGTGTCAAAAAAATCGAAATACGAGACAATTTGCGGCTTTACCAAGAAAACGATCCTAGACACGAGCTTGGAATTGTGCAAACTTGGTTGATTTGAAATTGTCCTCGCATAGTCCAACCACCTGCACGATCACCAGACCTCAATGGGAGAGAAAATGTATGGTCTAAACTCGGACGTGAACTCGAAAAACATCACATAAGAAACAAAGCAGATCTCGAATAAGCGTTAAATAAAGCTCTTTAGATCAATGCCGACAGAACTGGAATCAGTGCTAAAACAAAAAGAATATCCGAGAGAATACTGAAAACATTTTTTTATTTTTCTGATATATATTAGAATTCAATACATTGCATCTTTTCACCTGTGTCCATGTACCAAAACAAATAAAACTCAATACTCGTTTACATGTAAAATATGTCATGTTATGCTGTCTTTCCATCGATAATCTTTTTAAATAAACCGAAATAGAATATCAAACTGTTTTTTTATTTGTAAAATATTTTATATATATTTTTTTTGTTTTTCCAGCCAAAAAGTTGACTGCATTAATTTGTGCTAGGAGCCACGGTATACCAAAAGGTTCCGGCTTTTGTTGGTAGGCGATTTTTCGAATTTCCGCTCGACCACGTACAAGGTTTCGTACACTTTGTCGAAGAGTCCTGCCTCCGTGCCTAAAAATAACGACATAAATAGACTTTTCTATAGCCTTTATAATAATGTTATTGAAAGCTAGAGACCATCAATACTTAACTTTGATTGGGAGAAGCCAGGACTTCGAGTTCTGCCTTGCTATTTCCCGGATTTTCGTCCCAGATTTCAGATGCCAAATCCAGGCAAGTTCGGTCTCCTGTCCTCTAGTCTCCCTGTATTGAATTTAAAAAGCAAGCTGTATAGATATACCGAACCATACATCTGGCATATATCTGCTTTACCCTCTCGGATGCGAGCGCTCGTTGCGGCCACTCTCGGAACCTTGCTATTTCCCGGATTTTTGTCCCAGATTTCAGAGGCCAAATCCAGGCAAGTTCGGTCTCCTGTCCTCTAGTCTCCCTGGTTCATAGGTATGGGGGAGCCACCGTCAAGGTTTGGCCAGAGATGAGTAGGGAGCAGGGTTGGGTAGGTAAAATACTCGATGTAAATTACATGGTTTTCGACGTGTAAAATACCACGGTCTTACATACAGGTCTGGAAACTCCGTCAAGTATCCGGTGGTGGGAGTGGAACGTTTTCGGGCAAATATTTGTTTCTCGAAGCTGCCACAAGTAAGAAGCTGACGTACTGGGGTCACGCATCGCGCACGCGCGGATAGGTTCCGCTGCGCGCGGGTGGGGATGGGAACCTATCCGCGCATGCGCGACGCGCGACCCCAGAATGTCAGCGCCTTATTTGTGGCAGCTTCGAGAAACAAATATTGGCCCGAAAACGTTCCAACCAAATCGGCGGAGTTTCCAGACCTGTATGTAAGACCGTGTAAAATACTAGGTATTTTACGTCCCTAGTTTTCTACATTATGTAATTTACGTCGAACGACGTAGGCGCCACTTTAGGTCGTTAGTGCGACTACATCCAACTGCATCACATACACGTAGATTGTTTGATCATTTGAATTTAGCGATCAAATAAGGTCGATATTAGCCGATAAATTCCCCTTATTTGAATAAAATGAATCACGGTGGCAGGTTTTTCCATGATTATTGACAAGAAGGCAGGTATGAAAGGCGAGTAGAGAACGGGAGACGTCGCGTTTCGACCGAAATGTGAAAAAACTCTAAGAAATACCGCGAAAAAGAGGCTCGAAACCTCGAACAAGATTCACGAAACCTTTGAAATGTTGGGATTCTACAACTTCGAATGAAATATTACATCCAAAAAAAAACGAGCCAGAGCCGTATCAATCTTATCCTTGGTTGGAGTACCTCCATTCTGAAATTGGATGATTCGCATTCAAGAACAATTTACGTTGATTCGGAATCAAATGATAAGAAGCGAAGTTCATATCATTATATGAATATATGAACTTTAAATGAGAATAGATGGTTTTTGACGTTTTCGACGTAAAATACCAGGTAATTTACATGACGTGTCAAAAACCCTACATATCACCATTTCACCCCACCCTGCTTATATAGTATGCACGCACAATGCGCCCCGCGCGCTCTGAATTCCTCTCCACCTGACGCGCGACTCAACAAAAAAATCCTCATAACTTTTTCAAAAATGTAAGTTACGAACTATTTCCAACGGAAAAATCTTCTCAATTGAACACAGAATAAACGTCTAATCGGAAAAAAAGAAAATCGATGGAGAAGTCGTTGAATTTTCTATTTGTTTAAAAAAATTGTTTAAATTTTAGGTAAATTTTAGCATCACGTTTTCAAGAAAAATATCATCGAATAGAACGGTTTGTTCGAAATATTCCCTAAAAATATCATTCAATTTTATCAAATAGATCGAGAGAAAAAAATATTCTTCTAAATTACTACAAAAAAATGCAAATGTTAATAACTATTAGAAAAATGAAAATTAAAAAAAAACAGAAAATACGAATTCTTGTATCTCTGAAAGATATCGGAATATGTTTATTACTTTCATATCCCCGAGTGACGAATTTTCAAGGGGGCCACTTGTTTTATTTTTGCTCTGATGGCATCATTGTTTCGTGTGGCAGAACGACCGCATTGTTATTGTTAATATTTTGTTCACATCCTTATTTTCCACGTCATTTTACTCGTGATAATATTTTTACTACAATAAGAGCTTCCAAGAAAGATAAGGGCTTTCAAAAAACTAGAGAACTTTTCTAAGCCCTTCAAACTTAAAAATAGGCAACTTCCTATCTGAATAAATTGGAGGGGTTGCATCTACTAGTTAGTGAGAAAATTAAGAGATTTTCAATATTTACTTTTTATTTATTTTACGTCTTGATCTCTGGTTTGCCGTCGAGTATTCGAAAAATTATGGGCGTATCACAAATATCGTTGAAAAATACCTTCTTTATTAATTCTGCAACATCTGTTTGTTCTACGTTCGTTGTTGCTCAATCATTGATTCTCTAAGAATTTCCGGGATACGATCAAAGGAAAATTCGATTTCATTTGGAAGGATTGTTTACTTCCGGTGGGTACAAAGCTGTTGGTCGTAATGGTATGACCAATAATTAGTTATGAGATTGCCGCTATTAGATCTGGGCAGTGCATTCAGGTACGTACCGAATTTAGAGATTTTTTATAGCGTCACAATTTTTCTCTGAAAATTTGAACAAGCAGCTTTTTTTATTATTGTATATATTGACTTCAAAATGTTCACCTACATCGCCCAGTGCGAAGGTGACAGCGCTATCGGCGCTCGCTGCGGAGTGAGAGAGACGGAGAAGAGCGTTTGTAGTCCATCGTCTTAACCCCTACAGCACGAAAGATTCCAGGAACGTTGTAGCTACATCGCATGGCAAGATTGCAATGTTGCTCGAAATATTCCCAGAACATTACTAAAATGTCTCTATGTCCGCGCTTCAGAACATTACAGCAATGTTGCACAACGATGCAGAAATATTACTTGCAGCGTTATCGCGATATACCAGCAGCATTGTGTTAAAGTTGTAGCAAGTTATCGCCAGTTACTTGCTACGTTGATGCAATGCTGCACAGCATTGATCCAATATTCCAGCGACGTCGTACAAGCTTCCAAAAGTTGATCATATTAAAAAAAGGGATGATTATAGTCTGCCTCGGAACAGTCTTCCCCGGAACAGTCTGCATCGGTATTGTTGGGCAGACTAGTCTGACGTGTTTCAAGTCTGCCTAACGATGCCGAGGCAGACTGTTCCGACGAAGACTGTTCCGAGGCAGACTGTAGCCATCCTTTGAAATTATGATATGTCAAAGGATTTAACACGGGCAATTGATTAAAAATATATATATATATTTATTTTTCATAATAAACGCGTAACAAAGTTTTATTCAGCGGCATCGTCGGTAGCATCTGAGTAGTTATCGACGTTATCCTTATCATTACGTTGTGATTCTCGGCTTTGTTGACGGATGCGGCGTGTTTTGGGTTGCGCAAACCATTTCGATGTAACGTTTTTTATACTTGCGTCTGTGCAGTGGGGTGCACACATGATATGTGCGGCTTCTGAAATGATATAAAATAAAAAATGTTATACGATCACGGAAAAATTGTAGCAAACGATTATCTTATGAAACGAAATTACTAACTTATTATTAGTTTGGCCGTCCGCGATAACTTGAAGGCTTTTTCTTCTTTCATCCGTCCCAGCTGAAGAGTTCGGCAAGCGGGTCCGTCCACAACTTTTTCATCGTGGACTAATGAAACATTTTTTTATTATACCATAGAGTATTTATTCTTTATTTATTTTATTTAGATTGCCTCAAACTTACCTGTCTTTCCAAAGATCCGTTTTACATTCAGTTTTATCCAATGATCGGGCTCATTTGTGGGTTGCAGTTGACGATGGATAGCTCTATCAATTGACCATTTTGAGGTTAGGAACTTCGGCCACCAGCTTTTCCCCGCATCTTCATCGAGCCACAGGGTCGGAACAATTTGTAAACCATCGTCGGATTCGACGATGGCAAACTTCTTCTCCGTTGGCATTCCGTTTCAGAGATACAACACGTTAATTCCATTTTTTTCGAACCACTTCACACGCCAAACGTATTGCGCACGATCGTTGAACGGGCATGAACAGGCAGTGAAGGGGAGAGCGGAGGAGAGTTGCCAGGAGAGGAGTGATGGGCAAAGAAGATGGACGACGCTGGCAATTCAGCCGCGGCCAATCGCGTTATTCGACGACCCAACCTCTCTTTCCGTCGCGGGGGTGAATACGAATGTAGCATCCGCATAACGAAATTACGGATTACACCTCTGAATTATGTTTTTCCAAAACATTTGACAATTAATCGACACGACATAATGAAACCCTAGTGCTATTTTCAACTAAGCTAATAATGAAAGCATACACAATGAAATAGAAGTAAGGATCTCGTTGTTTGACATTAATTGAACATTAATCTCGACAGTTTTTTCATTCATATCCTATTCGTGTTCTGCCGCGCAGACGGGGCAACATGGCCCACAAACCCCCATGGCCTATATCTCAGGTAAAAAAAAATGTGCAAATTGAAACGCTCAACAAAAGCGACATTTTTCGGAATACTACTACGACATTAATTGGTATGAGAAGCAATAAAATTAAATATTTTGAATTCTAAGTCTATGTGATATCATTTTACCTGGATTGATCGTAATCAGCGCACGTTATACAGGGTGTTCCATTTTTATTTATACTTTCGGTTTTTATGAAAAATAAAGGTCCAATTGAAATATAATTCGAGTGAAGCTTATAGGATTTGGAGGGGGACATCCGAAAACAAAAAAAAACTGTTGAAAATTCTAAAATTGTGGTGCACAACGTGTGTTTTTGAAATAGAAACCATACTTTGAAAAAAATGTCGCTACAACGCTGTTGCAATGTTGCAGTGCAACATTACAATATTTGAAATTAGAAATGTCGATGCAGCGTTGATGGAATATTTTACTGCAACTGCAATCTAAAAACATCGCTGCAATGCTGATGCAATAATTTGTGCTGTAGGGGAAGCTACACAGATCGAGTACGCTCGCTCAACTTTAAATGCACATTTAATTATAAAGAGTTCGCCACTTGGCGAGCCTTTCTAACCTGATGACCCGACAACATTTCTGGGTTTCAATTTGTATAGAACTTGCAAAAATAATTAAAAACGATTCGAGCTCCGTTCATTATTCAGCCAATTTTTTTTCTGTAAAACTTTCGCTTCTATACTCCAAAATAAATATGATTTTTGGGATAAAACTGCTCTTATTTTCATACGAATTAATTGACGTTAATTGAACAGTGAGATGATATGCAATGTAAGGGTTTCACGAGACGGTAGAAGACGTTTCACGATTGAATTTAATGCTTTATAAGAGTCATAAAGAATATATAAACACGAACGATCACAATTCAAATTATTAATGAACTACCATAATGTCGAGGATTATTTCATCCTTCATAAATTTCTATATAAGCTCATTTATTATGCGAGACAACTTCAGCAGCCGGGGAGTTTCTTCAAATTTTTCAATCTGTTTATTTTGTTCTTTATTCTTTTTGATCGTCGTCTCCTTTCTCACCTGTAAAACCTGTGTATAACTTTTTTTATTTACTCATAAAATTGACGTTTTTTTCTAATTTCCTTATGATTATCATTTATTCGTTTTCTACTGTATTGATTAATTATTTTTTTTTGTTTATTTCCGTGTGCAAACTTATTTAGTTCGAACGAAGTACCGCTGAAAACGGTCAAGCAAGGACCGAGTCTATATTTCTTGAATAATATAGATGTTATGCAATTATGAGTCATGATGTGTCATGATCGAGTTATAAGCATGGAACGCCTACTGCCACCGCGCAAAATTAAGTAACCGAGAAATTAAATTAATTTTTCACATATATATTAAGGGAGGGGTAAGGGTTTCAGTGTTAAAATAAAACACTTTTTTTGCGAATTTTTTTTATCAATATGGATGAAGCAAATTTATTCAAACCACACACACACATTACACGAACATTATTAAGTATCATTTAAATAACATTCTGTAATTTTTTTATGCGAAAAGATCGACAAACAAGCCGGTGACAAACTTTCTCGAAGAACGTCGTTGGAAAAACACGATTTGCGGTGTTCACTGTATCTCAGCTGGAAATTATCTCCAATCGAAGATCATTGAAATTTGGTCAAAGTATCATCGAAATCTTCCCCCAACTATTCGATATAAAAAAAGCATATTTTTGATCATTTTTTTTTTTTTTAGTACTTTCTTAAAATTTGATTTTTTAATTTTTTACAGTACTTAGAAGTCAAAATACTGATTTTTCATGAAAAAAAATTGAAAATGTTGCTATTTTTAAATACGATAAAATTCGAAGAAAAAAACGACGTCATTGCCTGAAAAAACTCATCACCTAATAAAATCATTTTGGTTTTTTGGTCTCAGATGATTCAGTGATGAGTTATGATGGGCACCGCAATAAAAATATTTTTTTGAGATGTCCGCAGAGATTCTTCGTCAATGGCTCATGTATTCATAAAAGTTGATGAAAATGTTTTAGAATGAATTTGAGATGTTACGTCATTGAGTAGTTATTATAGAAATAAATATATATTAACTGTGTTGGCAAAAGAAATTATCAAAAATATGCTTTTTTTTTTTATATCGAATTAACCTTACCTCCCCCTTAATTAGGCTGCATGCACGGAACATATCAATCCCAATCCTTGGTCGCTACTTCGTAAATGAAAACCATGGTAGCCAATCCCAAGCCGATTGCAAGAATTTTGAATGCAAATCCCAAATGTTTCATACTCAGTGGTTTCAATTCGGGTTCGTGCTCTTCGAGCTCATACGATTTTAGAATTCTCATTTGCCTTTGGAATATTTCATCATGCAGATATTTCGGGATGCCACTAGCCCCGAGTCTTCCAAAAATGGTATTGACCCTTTCTACGAGAGGCCAATACTCACTAACTTCATAGCCCGAATCTTCGTAGTCAACAGCTTCCCGGGTTAGGTGATATTTATCATGTACCGCTTGGTCGATAAGGTTGGCCCAATCGCTTGCCCAAGCTTCTTCGACGTTGGATTGATCCGGTGTCGCCTTAGATGAATAAAAACCAAATACTTTAGAATGTCCATTGAACACCGTGACCCGAGGAATATCCGATGGCCGTCGGATACGTAACGTCATATTGTAGCGAACAACGTCTTCGAAAGAATCGACGGTCGGTAGGCGAACATTTTTGGTCAGCAGCGACGCTAATATTCCGGAATAAATTCCTTGAATAGTCACAACTAATATAAACAAGCTCGTTAGGTAAATCCTCGGAGCAGTCTGCCGGGGTATTCCTCGAAGCCCGGTATTGCAAATGAGACGGACGAGATTGAGAATTGCATCGATCAGAGGTTCCCGCATCCAAAATTTGAAGAAAAATAACGTAAATGTCAATACAGCGAGCACGCCGAAACGTGAACTCTTGTCGAGGACATCAATGAACTTGTCGAGTGTTGACTTATGGCCTCGATACTGAGTCATGATGTAAATTTCCTTCTTAACAATTGGATAGGTATAACCATTTTCGTTCCTAACAGAGCTGATGGGGAACAGCATGTCATTATAGTCGAAACGTGGCATCCCAACATCCTCCACTACCCACAGTGCATTCATGGACTCTTTGAGAAGGCGATCGGTAACATTCAACCATTGGGCCGCCACTGGTGTGCTATTATCCACTCCCTCGAAGATACCGCAATAAGTTACGTAGATTGGGTAACCGCCGAGATCCACCGTCTTGTCAAAATCCAGTTCGTCGCAACGCGAATCATCGCTGTCATAATTTCGTACGAACAAGGTCCAATTATGACCTCGGAGTCCCTTGTAGATATCCACTTGTTGCCACGGGCTGGGTGCTTTATTCGTGTAGGGATTGAAAGTATAAATCAACCTTCCTCTCGTTTGATGGAAGCAAATAAATTTGGCATTGAGTCGATCCCATCCCCAAGCTTCAAGCAACACTTCATAGGCGTTTGTACATCCGTTTTTCGTCTCAGCCGAGTCAATTATAAGGACGGAACCGATCGGGTTACCCCATTTGGGGTAACTGATTTCTTTAACAACTGGTCCGACGTCACTTGTTTCGGTTAACGTGACCACGAAAACGTTCAGTTTGGGTCTGACAGAATTCATGAAGGGCGTATATCGTTCAAGAGTCCAAACACTTCCGATCGATTCTGTAGAAATAACGGTTTTCCTCGACGATATTCTTTGGATGACACTTCCAGCCGATGGCCCAGCAATTGCCACGGTATCAAAACGATCGGCGTAGCACGATTCGAATATTTCAATCTGAAAGCGAATTATCGAACATTATTTCGCAATTTTTATTTTATCAATACCAAACCGATTAGTGGAAACTTTTGACGTGAAATTACCGTTGCTTCGACGAGCGATTCATGCTGTTCGAAGGTCTTGATAGTTAAATTCGCGAAACATAATTTCGCAATGAGCGTCGAAAACAAAACGATCGAAGCGGTATACGGCATCGAGACAAATATTTTTCTTAAAGTGTAAACGAAGATTGCACGGCGCGCATTTTGTAAGACTACGTTGTGGAATAACCGTTCGATCTGATACTTGAACACCGAATGAACAAACCTACTCGAGCAGGGCGTAGATATTCGTTTCTTTCCCACCACAACGGAATAACCGCGGTTGGGTCGATATTCATATGTGAGTAACGTCACAAGATTGTTATCGCATGAAAGATTGAGAGCTCGCGAGATATGGTCGGTAGAGGATTTGCCGAACCAGCATATCGGAACCCATTCTTCATTATTCAACTCTTTCCGGTTGTCCTACGCACTCTTTATCGAAATGTCTCATTCGGGCATAGCTGTTTTATCATAAATGTCAAACACAGTGAAAACGGACTTCATCGATAATACCATCGTACGGAGTTGTCATTGTTGTCTTCGCAATCTCGCCAACTTACGAATGTTATACACGATTATTCCGCAGTTCGTCGCGTGAAATTGTCGAGCTGTCGATTCGTCTCCGTCCAATGTTTCGACGCTATCTCCGAGTTCGTGAAAATGCGTCGGTCACGGTACGCTTGAACAGCGGGATGATCTTATCAACCCTTCAACCCTTCAACCGCTATTCACTACAATTCAGTGGACAATGAATTTTTTTTTATGAGAAAAATATCGATTAACTTTTTCGCGACTGCTTAAAGGGTTATACACAGTTGGAAATATCAAAAAATCGATTTTTCGTTTATACAACAAAAACATGGAATATCAGAAGCTGCTAATGATGCGGAGGGTTTATTTCATGGCTTTGGCGTAGATAACTCCATGTGAGTTGAACATTTTTTTTTTTTTAAACTTTTTTTGGAACTTTGAACGCGCTTTCCCTAAAACGGTGTTTTTAAAGTCGGTGAGCACGATTTCTTAAAAACGGCGCAACCGATCGGTCTGCAATTTTAACACAACCTTTTCAGATATATTCTTCAGGTATCGATGGTAGGAAGAAGAATTCCGATAGTTATTTCTTTTTTTTTCAACGGTTCAACGAAAAAATTTCGGTCAAAAATTGGAATTCTGTCTCTTTGGAGCCGCTATTTTGTCAAAAATAAAAACTTTGACTATTCTTTTAATCAATACCTAGATTTATCTATCCATAAAATGAAATCTCTTTGGTTTTTTCATTTTAGATAATCGAAACCGGAGATGTCGTGCTCACCGGGAGACACCTTTTTTTAGAGGACCTCCAGGAGATGGTCTACAGGAGCAATATAAGTGAACTTTTTTGAAAATAAAAAAGGCTAATATCAAGTCAAAAGCTACCTCTACATTTATTGATACTTCTTTTATTTGTCAAATCAAAACCTTTTTCAGAAAAAATTCGTAAAAAATTACGTTTTTTCGGCTTTGCAACGGCGTATAACCCCTTAAGGGAGTCTTCTAGTCTATATACCGTAGGGTGGCTGGAAAAAAAACTTTTCTTTTTCTTTAAATCAAAATACATTCACGCCAAAGTATCTTCCATCAAGAGAATCGTGTCCAAAAATGAGCCCGATTGGACCATTTTTAGGGGTCGCGCAAGATTTTTCTAGTTATCCCATTTGATTAATATGGGAAGGGCGTAAAGTTTCCATTCAAGAAATCGTAGCTCCGCTAATTTTATAGGTACATTGATCCCATTAGTCCCATTTGAAAGCTCTCGAAAAACCGCTTAAAATGGCGTGCGGACCTTTGGGATCCCATTTCAACTTTCATCAATAATTTTGTGGTTTCGTAAGAAATTATGGACGGAAGTTGCAATCGGATTTCAAAGGTCCGCACGCCATTTTAAGCGGTTTTTCAAGAGCTTCCAAATGGGACTAACGGGATCAATGTACCTATAAAATTGGCGGAGCAACGATTTTTTTAATGGAAACTTTTCGTTCTTCCTATGTTAATCAAATGGGAAAACTAGAAAAATCTTGCGCGACCCCTAAAAATGGTCCGATCGGGCTCATTTTTGGACACGATCGTCTTGATGGAAGATACTTTCGCGTGAATGTATTTTGATTGAAAGAAAAAAAAAAGTTTTTTTTTCAAGCCCGCCTAGTATACCCATTGTCGAGGTGGTTATTTCGGAATTAAATTTAGAAAAACGGTTAAATGTACAGTGTTCATATTTCACAGTTATTTTAATACATGTGTGAATCCACATTTTGAATTCTTTCAAAGCATTTTATTCCAAATGACACAAGATATTTAATGTTGCGCAGGTCATGTCGCCAAAAATCTTTTCAGTCGGGCATTGAGATTGTGGCTGGCCGGGTCATCTGAAACAAACGTTTCTCTTTTCATTCTATTCTTGACGAATATGGTTATCGTTCGGCCGTCTAAAAAAAATTTTTTTGAAATATTTACAAAATGGCGGCGCTTCGAAAACAGTACTCTGATTTTCACAGTAAAATGTTCACTTCTCGTGGCTCGGAAAAATAGGAATTATAGATCAATAATAAAAGTGGAGGGCTGAACGATAGCCCGTTATGTACTCTACATGTGTGCAAAATTGCGAGTCGATCGGCCCAGTAGTTTCCGAGAAAAATTCACGCCCGGTTTGAAAAACGTAATTTTGAGAAAAACGCGTTTGAAGGTCGACGGGCTCTATAGAGGCGCATCGGCTAAACCTTCGTAGTTCGACTATTTTTACGAAAATCACTTCAAAAGCTTTGAGACACATTCTTAAGACTCCAAACACGGAAAAATGAAAAAAAAAAAAATTTTTTGGATTAAACACACTAGTGGACTCCCTTAATAAATAATCTCTTTTAGCTTTGTAGTGGTTTTCACGAGATTTTTCGGGCTCTGCTTTTCGCCCGTCGGAAATTGTTACGTTGGTTACCCGTCGATCGATTCTCGTTTGCGTCAACTCGAAGTTTAATTCGGTGTGTTATACGAATCCGAGGAGTCCAATGGTCAAGAGACACGTATTGGCATCACCAAGGGCGAGCCAACAAAGCCGAGGTACGGAAAGCGATGGTCGAGATGGAAAAGGGTGATAACACGTAGCAGGTAAAAATATAGAACAATAAGCCACGTAAAAATCTCGAGGTAGAAATATATCGAAATTGCTTGTTTTTGCACTACAGTTAAAAACGATTTGGAAAAAATGTAGAATAATCTCCGGCACGTCAGTCAAATATGTATAAAAACAAAATCAATATGCAAATATGTATAAATACCGATATATGCGTGTGGTTCTTAATTGGGTGATGTCGGAATTTCCGTGGTTTCCGCCTACAAAAGTAATCAACATGAATAGACAAAATATTGGGCGCAACCGGGAATTTGTTCGATAAGCCTAACCCACGGCGCAATGAGCGAAAATAAAACAAGTGGCCCCCTTGAAAATTCGTCACTCGGGGATATGAAAGTAATGACCATATTCTAATACTTTTCAGAGATACAAGAATACGTATTTTTGGTTTTTTTGAAATTTTCATCTTTATAAAAGTTATTAACATTTGCATTTTTTTGTAGTAGTTCAGAAGTAATTTTTTTTCTCTCGATCTATTCGATAAAATTGAATATTGTTTTCTGGGAATATTTTTAACAAACTGTTCTATTCAATGACATTTTTTTTTTAAACCGTGATGCAAAAATTTACCTCAACTATTTATATAATTTAATTCAACGACTTCTCCATCGATTTTCATATTTTTCCTCATGGACGTTTATTCTGTGTTTAATTGAGAAGATTTTTCCGTTGGAAAAAGTTTGTACTTAACATTTTTGAAAAAGTTATGAGGATTTTTCTTCTGAGTGCATAAATAAGTAAGGTTCGCATTACAAACAACAATTTTAAAGACAAATGCATGTCTTTATTTTTCAACGCTTACAAATATATTATTTTCTTTTTTTTGTTGATTCTTGTTTTTACTAACGTGCTGATGACAGACTCTTCAGAATCGAAAAAAACTTTGCACGAAATTTTGTTTTTATCGACTGGAATGTAGCAATGGTACAATCGAGTATTTTTCAATGTTTTTGCCATTGTGTACCGGGTTTTTAATAATTCTTCATGCGTATTATGTTCTCCGTCTGAACAAAAATCAAAGTTAATGTTCTTGAAAAACGTTTTTGCCCATTCGTACATAAGTTAAGGTGAAGTAATGTTAACGTTTCGCAAACTTGATCGGTACGCGTGTCTCTTCACTGTACCACCAAATCCATTGCAGCCTCCTTTGCCATGTGAGGTGGCAAAAACGTGCCACTCAGCTTTGATGTTTAATTCTTCTTCATCAAACGTAAGATTAATCAAATTGTACATGTTTTCGTACTGTGCGCCAGCGCCGTCTGAGAAGTACACTATTCCTTCGATACTATTGATACCGAATTTTTTTTTCAAATGAGTAATCATTTCACAATTGAAAAAATGAACTGCATAAGAATCGTGCTGAATATTTTCTGAAATTACAACTGGTTGTGTTGACCGCGCGTATGTACACAATGAAAAAAACATTGAAAATTACCCGACAGGGGTGGGGTTCAAAATTTTGAATGGAATAAATGTAGAACGACCGGTATTTCGAAACGGAAATAGTCGAGCATCCAAATTAAGAAGAGTGATTTATTTGAACGTCTTTAAAGTCGAAAATAAAACCACGAACATCAAAATTTCGAAGCAAAATTTATAACGAAAAAAAAAATTCGAGTGCGCACAATTGCGAGAGGTGATATTTCGAATGAACGTGAATATCGAACACGTTTCGGTCGAGTTTTCATGGATAAATTAGTAAATATTGAGACCGTTAATAATTTCGAATTTCATATAGCGACAGACTAACTCAACGAGTGATCAAAGTAGCGATAGACAAGAAAGTCGAACGGCCGAAATGTCGAACGCTTCGTGCAAAAAAATTAGCGATGAGAAAGACTATTCAAATGTAATGTTTAGCTCTGGTTCCATTCTTCGATTCGTTACCTCAATGTTCGACATTTTGATGTTCGACATTAACATGTTCGACATTTTTATGTTCGACATTTTGCCCCTTCGAAATTTCAATTCTCGCCAAATGATTTTTTGGCATGTTGGGTATTCGAAATATTAGCCGTTCACAATTATTTAGCTCGAAAATATAAACTTTTTTAATTATTCAAATCTCTATTATATTCTTTTCAAATATATATTCTCTAAACAAATAATTTCGAATAAAGGTCCACTCGAATATAGTTGCTTCGATATAAAGAAGATTCGACGGCATCGTGTGTCGAAAAAGAAAATTTCAAATAACGAATCTTTTGGTGTTTCATATTTCGGTTCTTTTTTTTTTTCGAATTACCGGCCGTTTTACATTTATTCCATTCAAAATGTTGACCCCCACCCCTTATTTTCCAGGTCATTTTACTCGTGATAATATTTTTACTACAATGAGAATTTTCAAGACAGGGTTTTTGGAGAAACAGAGAACTCTTTTGAGCCCTTCAAACTGTAAAATAGACAACTTTCCCACTTGAATAATTTTTAGGGGTTACATCTACTTGTTAGTGGGAAGATTGAGAGATTTTCAATATTTTCTTTTTATTTATTTTGTCTTTATTTCTTGGTTGCTGACAAGTATCCAAAAAATTATGGGTGTCTCACAAATAACGTTGAAAAATAACTTCTTTATTAATTCTGCAACATCTGATTGTTCTACGTTCGTTGTTGCTCATTCGCTGATTCTCTGAGAATTTCCGGGAAACGATTCAAGGTAAATTCGATTTCATTCGGAAGAATTGTTTACTTCCGGTGGGTACAAAGCTGTTGGTCGTATTGGTATGACCAATAATTAGTTATGAGATTGCCGCCGATGGAACTGGACAGTACATTAAGGTACGTGCCGAATTTAGCGATATTTTATAGCGTCACCATTTTTCTCTGAACATTTGAACGAGCAGCTTTTTTTATTATCGTATATATTGACTTAAAAATGTTTACCTACATCGCCCAGTGCGAAGGTGACAGCGCTATCGGCGCTCGGTGCGGAGTCAGAGAGACGGAGAAGAGCGTTTGTAGTCCATCGTCTTAAGGGGTTACATACACTTGTAATTTTCAAAAAATCGTTTTATCATCAAATCGAATTATTAGAAGCTGCCAACGATGCGAACGGATTATTATATGGCCCTGGAATAGATGACTCCATGTAAGTTGAAAAAAAAAACGAAATTTACTACATGTAAAACGCTTTTGAAACTTTAAACGCGTTTTTCTCAAAACTATGTTTTCAAAATCGGTGATCAAGATTTCTCGAAAACGGCTGAACCGATCAGTCTCAAATTTTAACACAACCTTTTTAACTAGATTTTTTAGTAATTAATCGAAGATTTTTTTTCTCCGATTAATATTTTCCATTTTATAAACAGTTTAAGGCTTAAATTTTCGTTCAAAATCGAGTCTTTTATTTTGAGAAGTCGCCATTTTGTCAAAAATTATTTTTTCGCTAATTCCTTCGATTAAATACTAGATAATGTATTATATTAACGAAATTTATTTGGTTTTTTCATTTCAGATAATCCGGTCCAGAGATATCGTGATCACCGCAAAATTGGTTTTTTTTGCGGAGCTCTAGGAGATCGGCGATAGCAACATTCGCGATGATTATTTTTACAAATAAAAAATATGTAAATATATTATAAGGTTATTATAATATGTACACCAATTTTCAAATTAATAAATTGAATAGTCTGCGCGAAAAAAATTCTTGAAAATCCGTCTTTTTAAAGCCTTCTAACTGTATGTAACCCCTTAAGGTACACAAATCGAGTATGCTAGCTCAACTTTAAATGCACATTTAATTATAAAGAGTTCGTGACTTGGCGAGCCTTTCTAACCTGATGACCCGACAACATTCCTGGGTTTCAATTTGTATAAAACTTGTAAAAAAATCATGAAAATGATTCGAGCTATGTTCATTATTCAGCCAATTTTTTTTCTGTAAAATTTTCGCTACTATACTTCAAAATAAATATGATTTTTGGGTTAAATTGCTCTTATTTTCGGACGAATTAATTCACGTTAATTGAACAGAGAGATGATATGCAATGTAAGGGTTTTACGAGACGGTAGAAGACGTCTCACGACTGAATTGAAGGCTTTTTTTCGAGTCATAAAGAATATATGAGGCATTCCATGCGGTTTCGAACGGTCAAAAAGTTGTCCATTCTCAAATAAATTGACACTTTGTCAAATTATAGAATTATGTGAAAAAGAGTAGTGTACCTTTTTTTCAAAATTATTGGAGCGCATTTTTTTGAGTTTTTCAAAATTTTGTAAGTACCGTTATATCTTGAAAGCATACGATTAAGCAGAGAAATATTTTAGACGAAAAAGTTGCATTTTTACATAAACTTTGTGAAAAAATTTTTTCGAAATTTTTCGAATCTAAAAAATGACCATTTTCATAAAAAATATACGAAAATAATGTTTTTCGGTTGGTATGTCACTTTCGATTAATCTCAAACAAATCCAGAAAATACTCTTAACTAACATGATGTCGAGGATTATTTCATCCTTCAATTTCTATGTAAGCTCATTTATCATGCAAGACAACTTCAGCAGTCGGGAGTTTTTTCAAATTTTTTAATTTGTTTTTTCGTTTTTTTTTCCTTTCGATCGTCGTCTCCTTTCTTACCTGTCAAAATTGTGTATAACTTTTTTTATTTATTCATAAAATTGACGAATTTTTCTAATTTCCTTATGATTATCATTTATTCGTTTTCTACTGTATTAATTATTTTTTTTTGTTTATTTCCGTGTGCAAACTTATTTAATTCGAACGAAGTACTGCTGAAAACGGTCAAGCGAGGACCGAGTCTATATTTCTTAAATAATATAGATGTTATGCAATTATGAGTCATGATGTGTAATGAGTTGTAAGCATGGGACGTCTACTGCCAACGCAAAACTAAGTAACCGAGAAATTAAATTTATTTTTCACAGATATTAAGGGAGGGGTAAGGGTTTCAATTAAAAAAAAAAAAACACTTTTTTACGAATTTTTTTTTATCAATATGAATGGAGCAAATTTATTCAAACCGCACACACATTACACGCACATTATTAAGTATAATTTTAATAACATTCTGTAATTTTCTAATGCGAAAATATCGATAAACAAGCCGGTGACAAATCTTTTCCAAGAACGTCTTTGGAAACAGACGATTTGCGGTGTTCGCTGTATTTCAGCTGGAAATTATCTCAAATCGAAGATCATTGAAATTTAGTCTTAGTATCATCAAATCCTTCTCCCGATGTCCTCTCATTATTATTTTTTTCATTTTTTAATTTTTGGTGTCCATCTAAAGTGAAAACTGCTATTTTTCACGGAAAATACCGTCATTTTGTAAGTGGAAAACCCCCTTAATGCAAAAAAAAATTCCAAAACTTATCGTTGGAGGGAGGTTTTTCATATGTAGAAAGTGTGTACCAAGTTTAAATTGAGTCCGTAATGTCGTTTTTAAATGGCGGCGAACATGGACTTTTAAAAAGTGGTTTTGTGAAAAACGCGTTTAAAATTTTAAAAGCTTAAAAAGTGATACATATTTTTTTTAAACTTACACTAAATCATTAATTCCAGCTTCATCGAGTAGACTCTCTGCAGCAGCTTCAATGCCTTCAGCCTATTTTTTCTCAACTCTCAGCAGCCCGCAGCTGTCGAAGCTACAATGTTACATTAGAGGGGACTAACTAGTCAATAACTTCGAGAGTTTTGCTCCGATTGACTTCAAATTTGGGAACTATATATCTGAAATGTTTAACTATAAGAAAAGACAACAAAACATCGATTGCAAACCCTTACTCCCCCCTTAAGTTTGTCCACGAACGACAATGTTTTTGTCTCTTTCGCACGGAAGAAATTACGATCCAAGTATATCGTATTGAGGGGGGTTAATTCGATATAAAAGAAGCATATTTTTGATAATTTTTTTTTGAGTATTTTTTTAAATTTGATTTTTTAATTTTTTGAAGCACTTAGGAGTCAAAATACTGATTTTTCATGAAAAAAATTGACAATGTTGCCATTTTCAAATACGATAAAAGATTTAAAAAAAAAACGACGTCATTACCTGCAGAAACTTATCACCTAATAAAATCATTTTCGTTTTTTGGTCTCAGATAATTCAGTGATGAGTTATGATGGGCGACGCAATAGAAATATTTTTTTTGAGATGTCCGCAGAGATACTCCGTCAATGGCTCATTTATTAATAAAAGTTAATGAAATTTTTATAAAGTAATCTTGAAATGTTACGTTATTGAGTAGTTTTTGTAAAAATAAATGTATATTAACTGTGCCGTCAAAAGAAATGATCAAAAATATGCTTTTTTTATATCGAATTAACCTTACCTCCCCCTTAATTAGGCTGCACGCACGGAACATATCAATCCCAATCCTTGGTCGCTACTTCGTAAATGAAAACCATGGTAGCCAATCCCAAGCCGATTGCAAGAAATTTGAATGCAAATCCCAAATGTTCCATACTCAGTGGTTTCAATTCGGGTTCGTGCTCTTCGAGCTCATACGATTTTAGAATTCTCATTTGACTTTGGAATATTTTAGCATGCAGATAATTCGGGATGCCACTGGCCGCGAGTCTTCCAAAAATGGTATTGACCCTTTCTACGAGAGGCCAATTCTTTTCAACGTAATAACCCCCATAAGGATAATCTTCGACGATAATAGCTTCCCGGGATATGTGATATTTATCACGTACCGCTTCGTCGATGAGTTTGAACCAATAGCCTATCCGAGCTTCGGCGTTGGATAGAGTCGGTTCCGAGTAACGGTATTCGACAAAATCTAAATGAAAATCTTTATTTACCAAAAAGACTCGATCAAAACCCGTATCCACTTCGTCAAGTACCGTCATATTGTAGCGAAAAACGTCTTCCCCAGAATCGACGGTCGGTAGGCGGACATTTTTGGTCAGCAGCGTCGCTAATTTACCCGAATAAATTCCTTGAATAGTTACAACCAATATAAATAAGCTCGTTAGGTAAATCCTCGGAGCAGTATGCCGGGGTATTCTTCGAAGTCCGGTATTGCAAATGAGACGGACGAGATCAAGAATCGCATCGATCGGAGGTTCCCGCATCCAAAATTTGAAGAAAAATAGGGTAATTGTCAATACAGCGAGCACGCCGAAACGTGAACTCTTGTCGAGGACAGAAATGAGCTTGTCGAGTGGTGACTTATGGCCTCGATACTGAGTCATGATGTACTTTTCCATCCGAACGATTGGATACGAACGAACGATTGGAACGATTGGATTGGTAGAGTGAGATGCATAAAAAACAGTTCCGATGGGAAAGTACATATCATACAGTCGCGAATTGAATGGATAAGGTTTGTCAAATAATCTCGAATCACTCTTTACCACCCACATTGCATTCATGGACTCTATGAGAAGGCGATTGGTAATATTCAGCCATTGAGTTCTCACTGATCTTTTTTTAATCCCTCCCTCCCAGGTACCGGAGTCGTCGTATTTCACGTAGATTGGGTAACCGCCAAGATCCAACGTCTTATCAAAATCCAGTCCGTCGCAACGCGAATCATCGCTGTCGTAATTTCGCACGAACAAGGTCCAATTATGACCTCCGAATCCCTTGTAGATATCCACTTGTTGCCACGGTTTAGGTGCTTTATTTGTGTAGGGATTGAAAGTATAAATCAACCTTCTTCTCGTTTGATCAAAGCAAATAAATTTGGCATTGAGTAGATCCATTTGCCAAGCTCGCAACAACTCCTTACGGGCGTTTGTACATCCGTTTTTCTCCTCAGCCGAGTCAATTATAAGGAAGGAAGCGATCGCGTTGAACCATTTTGCGCGCCTCTCGCGCCGAAACGTATATGCGAGATGATCTGAACCGGTTAACGGGACCACGTAAACCTGCAGTTGGTGCATGTCAGAACGCGAGATTGTTCCCCGAAACTTGGGACTGGTTCCGATAAATGCTGTCGGAATAACGGTTTTGGTCGACAATATTTTTTTGAAGAACCTTTCGGTCCATCGCCCAGCAATTCCCACGGTATCAAAACGATCGGCGTAGCACGATTCGAGTATTTCAATCTGAAAGCGAATGATCGAACGTTATTTTGCAATTTCGATTTAATCAATACTAAACCGATTAGTGGAAACTTTTGACGTAAAATTACCGTTGCTTCGACGAGCGATTCATGCTGTTCGGAGGTCTCGATAGTTAAATTCGCGAAACATAATTTCGCAATGAGCGTCGAAAACAAAACGATAGAAGCGGCACACTGCATCGCGAGAAATATTTTTCTTAAAGTGTAAACGAAGATTGCACGGCGCGCATTTTGAAAGACTACGTTGTGGAATAACCGTTCGATCTGATACTTGAACAACGAATGAACAAACCTACTCGACCAGGGCGTAGATATTCGTTTCTTTCCCACCACAACGGAATAACCGCGGTTGGGTCGATATTCATATGTGAGTAACGTCACAAGATTGTTATCGCATGAAAGATTGAGAGCTCGCGAGATATGGTCGGTAGAGGATTTGTCGAACCAGCATATCGGAACCCATTCTTCATTATTCAACTCTTTCCGGTTGTCCTACGCACTCTTTATCGAAATGTCTCATTCGGGCATAGCTGTTTTATCATAAATGTCAAACCCAGTGAAAACGGACTTCATCGACAATACCATCGTATGGAGTTGTCATTGTTGTCTTCGCAATCTCGCCAACTTACGAATGTTATACACGATTATTCCGCAGTTCGTCGCGTGAAATTGTCGAGGTGTCGATTCGTCTCCGCCCAATGGTTCGACGCTATCTCCGAGCTTCCGGTACGGTCGTCAAATTTCGTCGTTCACGGTACGCTTGAACAGCGAAATGACCTTATCAATCCTTCAAACCTTCAACCGCTATTTACTACAATACAGTGGACAATGAATATTTTTTCAAGAGAAAAAAATCGATGAACTTTTACGCGACTGCTTAAGGGGTGGGAATACGCAGTTGGAAATAAAAACAAAATCGATTTTCCGTTTATGCAACAAAAATATGGAATATTAGAAACTGCCAATGATGCGGAGGGTTCATTTTATGGCTCTGGCGTAGATGACTCCGTGTAAGTTGAAACAAATTTTTTTTAACGATTTTTGGAACTTTGAACGCATTTTTTCCAAAACGGTGTTTTCAAGGTCGGCGAGCGCGATTTCTTAAAAACAACGCAACCGATCGGTCTGCAATTTCAACACAACCTCCTCAGGTATATTCTTTAGGTATTGATCGAAGGAATAAGAATTCCGATAGCTATTGCTGTTTTTTTAAAATAGTTCAACGAAAAAATTTCGGTCGAAAATTGTAATTTTTTCTTTTTGGAGCCGCCATTTTGTCAAAAATAAAAACTTTGATCATTCCTTCTATCAATACCTAAATTTATCTATCCTTTAAATAAAATCTTTTTGGTTTTTTCATTTTTGATAATCGAAACCGGAGATATCGTGCTCACCGGCAGACACCTTTTTTGGAGGACCTCCGGGAAATCGTCTACAGGAGCAGAATAAGTTAATATTTTTGAAAATAAAAAATGCTGATATAAAGTTGAAAGCTACCACTACATTTATTGATACTTTTTGTATTTGTCAAATAAAAAACTTTTTCCGAAAAAATTCGTAAAAAATTACGTCTTTTGGTCTTGCAACTGCGTATAGCCCCTTAATAAGGGAGATACATGTAGAAACAAGCAAAAATCGATTTTTTTTTGTTTTAAAAAATTAGTATGGACCTTTAGCTTTAAAATGCGACGAACAGGAATCGAAAATATCGAATAGAACAAAAGTTATGCTCCATTATAGAAAGGAGCGCGCAGCGTCAGGAAAAGCGTCGTCCGGCTACCGCAGGTACGGCGCGCTCGGCATTGCGCAGAGTAGGTACAGTTTGACAAAATATATTTCCAACAGTCCTTCTTCGACAGTTATTTAGCAATATTTGTGGACGTGACGAGTCCTTACAACCTCCTCGCTTCCGACAATCCTTCCTCGCAATTTCCTTAATCCTGACAATTTATAACGGGTACGATCTGTAATTAACGCTTCTCTTCCGTAATCTTGACTCTGTCAAAGATATTAAATACGCTAATCGAGAAGCGGACGATGAGTGAGTTGATTTCGTCGCTCCGCGGGGCCCGTCGCACGAGCGCGTGGGGTGGGGAAGCAGCCCAAATGTTGGCGCTTGCGCACGCGCAGACCGTAGCTCGATCGTGCGTCGATAAACGGATCGACGGAAGTCAACGACAAAATCTTTTATCAAAACCGTCCTGTCACACAATATTTTCGATTCCAGTTCGTCGCATTTTAAAGCTAAAGGTCCATACTAATTTTTAAAGTAAAAAAAAATCGATTTTTTTTTTGGTTCTACATGTATCTCCCCCCTTGAGGCAATGTTGTTACATGTCGTCCATCAATCTCAGATACCTGCAAATGCGAAGGAGCTGACTGAATCTTCTCAATGTGTTGTTCTTCAACATCGTGTAACAATCCAATAAAAGGTGAAAATGGTTGTCTGCAGAATTCTGATACGCGGTAAACTGTTCTCGTCTTTCACAGGAGGGGTCAATGGTGGCCGAGAAAAATCCTTTACAGATTTTATTTTCGACCGACCAGTGACCATAATCTGATCAAAATGGACAATAGAAAATTGGGAATAAAATTCCATCAAAGCATTTATTAGTTGGATGAAAAAAAATGGATGATACGATTTTCGAATTTCAATAGCAATCTTTTGTATGCGTGATGGGTCAATGTGAGAGCTCCGAACTATATTAATACAAGTATTTGCCTGGCACTACTCAGCCTATACGTGTTCATTGAGGATGTCGACGTGTGCGAAATGTTTTTCTTTTTTTTTTTCGTTCATTGAAAACTTTGAAAAAATGCCAAAAGTTCAATGACCTTTATGGGACATAAATGTCATTCGAAAAATCTAAAAAAAAATGGCGTGTCTTCTGTTTGACATACATAAATAAATATCAAAGTTACAAGGTGATCGAGCACTATGAGGTCCACAAGTGTGTCGGGTTTTTAAAGAACGACTCATATATATCTATATGGTAGTCGTAGATAGAGTTTTATTTGCACAGCAGGTTTTCGCTTTTTACAAAATAATGACATCAATGGGAATACTTATATTCTATTGATTACAACAATGGTTTTTTAAATTCTAATTCGCGCTCCTTTTTTCTCTACAAGCTTTCTCCATTGTTCTATAAAATTGGCACATTCGCTTATCAATCTTGTCTTTTAGCATTCTACTAAGCTTGTCCCCTATTGCAGCTTCGTTCAAATCTCTTGCTCACTCTTCCACATACATTTTCAGCTCCTCATCAACTAGCTCCCGGCCTTTTACACACATTACTAGGTGCTCCATGGTCTCTCTTCGTCAGTCCCACATAGTTCTACACCTATGGTCGTATACCCCTTTTTTCCCCGCTCTTCCCACATTCCCGCCTCTCATTCTCGCCCGCATCTCATTCTCGCCCACATCTCCTTGTCCTTCCCGCTTACTGCTTGCTCCTTCCAATATTGCCATGGTTTTTCTTCCTCTTCTATTCGTTTTTTATATCTGCCACAGTACGTAGATCTTTCTATTTTCTCTATCTCGTTTCTTATTGTTCCATTTTTCAGGTTATCTAGTTCGTCCTTATACTTTTTCGCTAATTCTTCTGATGTTCTTTGTTCTTTGATCATGTCTATTAAGTCCATTATTTCCAACTTCTGCAGAACCCTCACCGGATCCTTCCCCCGCCTGGACGGCGTCCCGTTCTCCATACCTCTTATTTCCTCCATTAAACAGATCTTAGGCCACCTTCTATCCTCCATTTCCATGATGTCCGCTATGAATCTCAGTGCTCTCTCGCTTATTGTGTATCCTAGTGTTGGAATTGCGATTTCCATTCTCCATGTATACTTGCGCGCGTTTTTTGCTACTCCAAGGGCCATCTTGCAGTACCTATTCTGAATTCGTTCAAAACTCCCTATCTCTCCGAAGCCCCATGTCTCCGCGCCATATAGTGCCCCCCCCCCCCCGCCCTAACAATCGGCTCTGTCAGATACAGCCTATCTCCGATTTGGTTCTGTCTTGCTCGTTTTCACACTCCCCATACCGCGTTGGCTGCTTTATATATGGGGGAAGCCACGCCAACTCAGCCAGCTGACAACCTTCTAATCTCCGATCAGGTCGATAATTTTTTTTTAGTATCTTTAGGGTCCTACGAATTTAATGTTCCATGTATATCCATTGGATATCCATAATGTGAAAAGGATATCCTGTATATCCTATGGATATCCATACGACTTACAGGGTAGGTCTCGAAATCCCGAATCTCATTCGGCCGAAAACCATCTTCACGCGGTACAACGCGTGAAGCGAGCTGTGCCACTATATATATGGGGTATTCCTGGGAATGTCGGCAACTTCGGACAGTTGGGTCAAAATTTTTGCTCCCCAATTTTTTTCTTTAATATGTGTTGAAAATAAAGAGACACGTATTTCGGCGTTTTTTATTTTGAGCCCCCACTTTTGAAATACAGTCAAATGAAGTTTTTGAAGTATTGACCTCATTCGGTCATTCAAATCGATATATCTCAGCAACGGTTAGTGATAACTCAAAAAACCACAGGTGTTTTTTTTTCGTTTTTGAATGCGTTATACATTGAAAACATTGACGATTATGTTGCACAGATTCAACAATAAACAATTCAAAATTAAAAATGAAATAAAACAAAAAACGCACTTTTAATTTTTGAAATGTATTTTTTTTTAAATTCCTTGAACAAAAACGAAAATTGAGTCACCTTGAACTTTTTGGGCCGACGCTTCATTCGGGAGTTATAGATTTTTTTGTCACAAAAAACCCCTAAATGTTTACCCGGTTGTTTAAAATAAAAGCTATAATTTTTGAACGAAACGTCGGCCCAAGTCCGGCCGGGTCTCAAAATTTTTCTTTTCGTCCAAGGAACTTGAAAAAAAATCAATTTCAATAATTAAGGGTACTTTTTTTTCATGCAAATTTTTACTAATAAAATACGTATATTTACCGGTTTTTTATGACAAAAAAAGCTATAACTTTCGAACGAAACGTCGGCCCAAGTCCGGCCGGGTCTCAAAATTTTTCTTTTCATCCAAGGAATTTGAAAAAAAATCAATTTCAATAATTAAGGGTACTTTTTTTTCATGCACATTTTTACTAATAAAATACGTAAATTTACGGGTTTTTTGTGACAAAAAATCTATAACTTCCGAACGAAGCGTCGGCCCAAAAAGTTCAAGGTGGCTAAAATTTCGTTTTTGTTCAAAGAATTAAAAAAAAAATACATTTTAAAAATTAAAAGTGCGTTTTTTGTTTTATTTCATTTTTACTTTTAAATTGTTTATAAATAATTGTTGAATTTGTGCATCATAATCGTTAATGTTTTTAATGTATAACGCATTCAAAAACGAAAAAAAAACACCTGTGGTTTTTTGAGTTATCACTAACCGTTGCTGAGATATATCGATTTGAATGACCGAATGTGGTCAATACTTCAAAAACTTCATTTGACTGTATTTCAAAAGTGGGGGCTCAAAATAAAAAACGCCGAAATACGTGTCTCTTTATTTTCAACACACAACAATAATAAAAAAAGCTGCTCGTTCAAATGTTCAAAGAAAAATGGTGGCGCTATAAAATATCTCTAAATTCGGTACGTACATGGAATGTACTGTCCAGTTCCATCGATGAAAATCTCATAACTAATTATTGGTCATACCATTACGACCAACAGCTTTGTACCCACCGGAAGTAAACAATCCGTCCGAATGAAATCGAATTTACCTTGAATCGTTTCCCGGAAATTCTCTGAGAATCAGCGAATGAGCGACAACGAACATAGAACAATCAGATTTTGCAGAATTAATAAAGAAGTTATTTTTCAACGATATTTGTGAGACAACCATAATTTTTCGGATATTCGACGGCAACCCAGAAATAAAAACATGAAATAAATAAAAAGAAAATATTGAAAATCTCTCAATCTTCCCACTAACAAGTAGATGTAACCCCTCAAAATTATTCAGGTGGGAAAGTTGTCTATTTTACAGTTTGAAGGACTCACAAGAATTCTCTGTTTCTTCAAAAGCCCTGTCATGGAAATTCTCATTGTAGTAAAAATATTATCACGAGTAAAATGACCCGGAAAATAAGGATGTGAAAAAAATATTAACAATAACAATGCGGTCGTTCTGCCACACGGAACAATGATGCCATTAAAGCAAAAATAAAACAAATGGCCACCTTGAAAGTCCGCCACTCAGGGATATGAAAGAAATGAACATATTCTGATATTTTTCAGAGATACAAGAATCCGTATTTTTTTTTCTTTTTTTTAAATTTTCATTTTTCTAAAATTTATTAACATTTGCATTTTTTTGTAGTAGTTTAGAAGACATTTTTTTTCTCTCGACCTATTCGATGAAATTGAATATTGTTTTCAGGGAATATTTATAACAAACTGTTCTATTCAATGACATTTTTTTCAAAACCGTGATGCAAAAATTTACCTCAACTATTTATATAATTTAATTCAACGACTTCTCCATCGATTTTCATATTTTTCCTCATGGACGTTTATTCTGTGTTCAATAGAGAAGATTTTTCCGTTGGAAAAAGTTTGTACTTGACATTTTTGAAAAAGTTCTGAGGATTTTTCTGTTGAGTGCATAAATAAGTAAGGTTCGCATTACAAACAACAATTTTAAAGACAAATGCATATCTTTATTTTTCAACGCTTACAAATATATTATTTTTTTTTGTTGATTCTTGTTTTTACAAACGTGCTAATGACAGACTCTTCAGAATCGGAAAAAAACTTTGCACGAAATTTTGTTTTTATCGACTGGAATGTACCAATGGTACAGTCGAGTATTTTTCAATGTTTTTGCCATTGTGTACCGGGTTTTTAATGATTCTTCATGCGTATTATGTTCTCCGTCTGAACAAAAATCAAAGTTAATGTTCGCGAAAAACGTTTTTGCCCATTCGTACACAAGTTAAGGTGAAGTAATGTTGACGTTTTGCAAACTTGCTCGGTACGCGTGTCTCTTCACTGTACTACCAAATTCATTACAGCCTCCTTTGCCATGTGAGGTGGCAAAAAAGTGCTACCCAGCTTTGATGTTAAAGTCTTCTTCACGAAACGTAAGATTAATCAAATTGTACATGTTTTCGTACTGTGCGCCAGCGCCGTCTGAGAAGTACACTGTTCCTTCGATACTATTGATGCCGAATTTTTTTTTCAAATGAGTAATCATTTCACAATTAAAAAAATAAACTGCGTCAGAATTGTGCTAAAGATTTTTTTAAATTACAACTGGTTGTGTCGACCGCGCGTATGTACACAATGGAAAAAACATTGAAAAATACTCGACAGTACCATTGGTACAATCCAGTCGATAAAAACAAAATTTCGTGCAAAGTTTTTTCCGATTCTGAAGAGTCTGTCATTAGCACGTTTGTAAAAACAAAAATTAACAAAAAAAAAAATAATATATTTGTTAGCGTTGAACAATAAAGATATGCATTTGTCTTCAAAATTGTTGTTTGTAATGCGAACGTTACTTATTTAGGCACGCACAATGCGCGTCGCGCGCTGTGAATTCCTCGCCACCTGACGCGCGACTCAACAGAAAAATCCTCATAACTTTTTCGAAAATGTTAAGTACAAACTTTTTCCAACGTAAAAATCTTCTCAATTGAACACAGAATAAACGTCCATGAGGAAAAATATGAAAATCGATGGAGAAGTCGTTGAATTAAATTATATAAATAGTTGAGGTAAATTTTTGCATCACGGTTTAAAAAAAAATGTCATTGAATAGAACAGTTTGTTATAAATATTCCCTGAAAATATCATTCAATTTTATCAAAATAGATCGAGAGAAAAAAATGTTCTTCTAAATTACTACAAAAAAATGCAAATGTTAATAACTATTAGAAAAATGAAAATTAAAAAAAAAAAAACAAAAAATACGAATTCTTGAATCTCTGAAAGATATCGGAATATGTTTATTACTTTCATATCCCCGAGTGACGAATTTTCAAGGGGGCCACTTGTTTTATTTTTGCTCTGATGGCATCATTGTTTCGTGTGGCAGAACGACCGCATTGTTATTGTTAATATTTTGTTCACATCCTTATTTTCCACGTCATTTTACTCGTGATAATATTTTTACTACAATAAGAGCTTCCAAGAAAGATAAGGGCTTTCAAAAAATTAGAGAACTCTTCTAATCTCTTCAAACTTAAAAATAGGCAACTTTCCATCTGAATAAATTTGAGGGGTTACATCTACTAGTTAGTGAGAAAATTAAGAGATTTTCAATATTTTTTTTTAATTTATTTTATGTCTTGATTTCTGGTTTGCCGTCGAATATTCGAAAAATTATGGAGACATCACAAATATCGTAAAAAAATAGCTTCTATATTAATTCTGCAACATCTGTTTGTTCTACGTTCGTCGTTGCTCAATCATTGATTCTCTAAGAATTTCCGGGAAACGATTCAAGAAAATTTCGATTTCATTTGGAAGGATTGTTTACTTCCGGTGGGTACAAAGCTATTGGCCGTAATGGTATGACCAATAATTAGTTATGAGATTGCCGCTATTAGGTCTGGGCAGTGCATTCAGGTATGTACCGAATTTAGAGATTTTTTATGGCGTCACAATTTTTCTCTGAATATTTGAACAAGCAGCTTTTTTTATTATTGTATATATTGACTTCAAAATGTTTACCTGCATCGCCCAGTGCGAAGGTGACAGCGCTATCCGCGCTCGGTGCGGAGTGAGAGAGACGGAGAAGAGCGTTTGTAGTCCATCGTCTTAAGCTACACAGATCGAGTACGCTCGCTCAACTTTAAATGCACATTTAATTATAAAGAGTTCGCCACTTGGCGAGCCTTTCTAACCTGATGACCCGACAACATTTCTGGGTTTCAATTTGTATAGAACTTGCAAAAATAATTAAAAACGATTCGAGTTCCGTTCATTATTCAGCCAATTTTTTGTCTGTAAAATTTTCGCTTCTATACTCCAAAATAAATATGATTTTTGGGATAAAACTGCTCTTATTTTCATACGAATTAATTGACGTTAATTGAACAGTGAGACGATATGCAATGTAAGGGTTTTACGAGACGGTAGAAGACGTTTCACGATTGAATTTAAGGCTTTATAAGAGTCATAAAGAATATATAAACACGAACGATCACAATTAAAATTATTAATGAACTACCATAATGTCGAGGATTATTTCATCGTTCATGAATTTCTATATAAGCTCATTTATTATGCGAGACAACTTCAGCAGCCGGGGAGTTTCTTCAAATTTTTTAATCTGTTTATTTTGTTCTTTATTCTTTTTGATCGTCGTCTCCTTTCTCACCTGTAAAACCTGTGTATAACTTTTTTTATTTACTCATAAAACTGACGATTATTTCTAATTTCCTTGTGATTATCATTTATTCGTTTTCTACTGTATTGATTAATTATTTTTTCTGTTTATTTCCGTGTGCGAACTTATTTAGTTCGAACGAAGTACCGCTGAAAACGGTCAAGCGAGGATTAAGTCTATTTCTTAAATAATATAGATGTGATGCAATTATGAGTCATGATGTGTAATGAGTTATAAGCATGGAACGTCTACTGCCACCGCGCAAAATTAAGTAACCGAGAAATTAAATTAATTTTGCTTCCTCATAAAGGAAGCTTTGTGACGGTCCGAAATTTTTTTTTCGAGATTTTGATGTCAATAGGTTCAGAATGTCCTACAACATCCAGAAAACACATTCGGAAAAAATGTCCGGATGTATGTGTGTGTGTGTGTGTGTGTGTGTGTGTGTGTGTGTGTGTGTGTGTGTGTATGTATGTAACCACCCTCTAAAATTCAAACGTTCATAACTCGAGAACGGTTCAAGCTACCGTACTCAAATTTTGCACATATGTGATGCCTTCTAATATCTATGTAATCTGTAAATTTCGCAATTATCGACGCACTTGTTCGGCTTCGACAGCGTTTTGAATTTTTCAAAAAATGTCTGTAGCCACGCTAGCGTCCGCAATTTTTGACATTTTCGGCTAAATAGTTTTTTACATATAGAACTATGTACAAGAACGGTTGGTATTGCATTTGAGCCGAATCCATCAATAACTTTAGATTTTATGATTTTTTGAATTTTTCGAAAAATCAACTTTTTTGCTCTATTTGTCGTTAACTTCAACCAATCGAACCATAATTCTCTGCAAGTATAGGATGTCATTGTGTTATAATACATACCAAATTTGGCCGAGATCGGCTGAACGGATCGAGTTCTAGAGCAATTAGAAATTTCTAAGTTCCAACCCCTGAAAATTCAAAACCACTCGACCGAACGTGCTCAAATTTATACACACGCTCAAACTAACCGTCAGCTTAAGTTGTTACTAGATTAGATAGGAATTAAACAACGCGCTCGAATTTTGGGACACATTGAATTTTTATATACGTTCGAGTCGGTTTTTATACGGTGGGAAGGATCTACGGATATCCTGCATAAAACAAGCTGCAAGCTGAAACTTGCAATTGGCTTCCCCTGAATTTTCGGTAGTGAACGGAACTTCCTTTATGAGGAAGCCGAAGATTAAAAAAAATAAAATAAAATAAATCGAGAGATGCTTCCTCATAAAAAGATTTCGTGCACTACCGAAAATTCAGGGGAAGCCAATTGCAAGTTTCAGCTTGTTTTACAGATATGAAGGGTAATTGTTTCAGTTTAAAATGAGACACTTTTTTTGCGAATTTTTTTTTATCAATATGGATTGAGCAAATTTATTCAAACCACACACACATTACACGCACATTATTAAGTATCATTTCAATAACATTCTGTAATTTTTTAATGCGAAAATATCGACAAACAAGCCGGTGACAAAGTTTTTCGAAAAACGTCGTTGTAAAAACACGAATTGCGGTGTTCACTGTATCTCAGCTGGAAATCATCTCATATCGAAGATCATTAAAATTTAGTCAAAGTATCATCGAATCCTTCCTCCAACGTCCTCTGATTATTATTTTTTTAATTTTTTCATTTTTTGGTGGTCATTCAATGTGAAAACTGCTATTTTTCCCAAAAAATTCCGTCATTTTGTGAGTGGAAAACCCCCTTAATGCAAAAAAAAGTTCCAAAACTTATCGTTGGAAGGAGGTATTTTGTATGTAGAAAGTGTGTAGCAAGTTTGAAATGAATCGGTAATGTAGTTTTTAAATCGCGGTGAACACGGAGTTCTAAAAAGGGGTTTTGTGAAAAACGCATTTAATATTTTAAAAGCTAAAAAAGTGATACATTTTTTTTTGTAACTTACACTAAATCATCAATTCCAGCTCTATAGAGTAGACTCCCTGCAGCAGCTTCAATTCTTTCAGCCTATTTTTTTTCAAATCTCAGCATCTGTCGAAACTGCAGTGTTACATGAGAGAGGACTAACTAATCAATAACTTCGAGAGTTTTGCTATGATTGACTTCAAATTTGGGGACTATATTCTTAAAATGTTTAACTATAAGAAAAGACAACAAATAAATCGATTGCAAACCCTTACCCCCCCTTAAGTCTGTCCACGAACGACAATGTTTTTGTTATTTTCGCACGGAAGAAATTACGATCCAAGTATATCGTATTTAAGGGGGGGGGGGGGGGGGGGTGATTCGATATAAAAAAGCATATTTTTGATTATTTTTTTTTAAGTATTTTTTCAAATTTGATTTTTTTATTTTTTACAGCACTTAGGAGTCAAAATACTGATTTTTCATGAAAAAAAATTTACGATGTTGCCATTTTAAAATGCGAAAAAAAAAAACGGCGTCATTACCTGCAGAAACTTATCGCCTAATAAAATCATTTTGGTTTTTTGGTCTCAGATGATTCAATGATGAGTTATGATGGGCATCGCAATAAACATTTTTTTTTTGACATGTCCACAGAGATTCTCCGTCAATGGCTCATTTATTCATAAAAGTTAATGAAAATTTTATAGAATAATCTTAAAATGTTACGTTATTGAGTAGTTTTTGCAAAAATAAATGTATATTAACTGTGCCGTCAAAAGAAATGATCAAAAATATGCTTTTTTATATGTATCGAATTAACCTTACCTCAATTCGGCTGCACGCACGGAACATATCAATTCCAATCCTTGGTCGCTAATTCGACAATGAAAACCATGGTAGCCAATCCCAAGCCGATTGCAAGAATTTTGAATGCAAATCCCAAATGTTCCAAACTCAGTGGTTTCAATTCGGGTTCGTGCTCCTCGAGCTCATACGATTTTAGAATTCTCATTTGCCTTTGAAATATTTTAGCATGAAGAAAATTCGGAATGCCACTAGCCACGAGTCTTCCTAAAATGGTATTGACCCTTTCTACGAGAGGCCAATTCTCTCTGACGACATAGCCCGCATCTTCGTAGGCAACAGCTTCCCGGGATAGGTGATATTTATAATGTACCGCTTGGTCGATAAGGCCGATCCAATAGCCTACACGAGCTTCTTTGGCGTTGGATAGAGCTTGTGTCGACGGATAGATCGCGACAGGTCCTTCGAAGAAGAAATCTTTATCGGGCACGTAGGCCCCTTCGACACCCGGTAACAGTGGGATACGTAACGTGATATTGTAGCGAAAAACGTCTTCCCAAGAATCGACGGTCGGTAGGCGGACATTTTTGGTCAGCAGCGTCGCTAATTTACCCGAATAAATTCCTTGAATAGTTACAACCAATATAAATAAGCTCGTTAGGTAAATCCTCGGAGCAGTATGCCGGGGTATTCCTCGAAGTCCAGAATTGCAAATGGGACGGACGAGATTGAGAACTGCATCGATCAGAGGTTCCCGCATCCAAAATTTGAAGAAAAATAGGGTAATTGTCAATACAGCGAGCACGCCGAAACGTGAACTCTTGTCGAGGACAGAAATGAGCTTGTCGAGTGGTGACTTATGGCCTCGATACCGAGTCATGATGTACACTGCATTCTGAACAATTGGATAGGTATAACCAGTTTCGTTCCTAACAGAGCTGATGGGGAACCGCATGTCATAGTCTACGTCATAGTACCAAGTGTTGTCATCAAATAATGTACCATTATCCTTTACTACCCACCGTGCATTCATAGATTCTTCGAGAAGACGATCGGTAATGTCCAGCCATTGAGACCTCACTGGTCTGTTATTACCCCATCCGTTCATGACACCACTGATCCTATCATCAAATACGTAGATTGGGTAACCGCCGAGATCCACCGTCTTGTCAAAATCCAGTTCGTCGCAACGCGAATCGTCGCTGTCATAATTTCGCACGAACAAGGTCCAATTATGACCTTCGAATCCCTCGTAGATATCCACTTGTCGCCACGGGCTGGGCGCATCATTCGTGTAGGGGTTGAAAGTATAAATCAACCTTCCTCTTGTTTGATCGAAACAAATAAATTTGGCATTGAGTAGATCCGCTACCCAAGCGTCCGACAACACCTCATAGGCCTTTGAACATCCGTTTTTCTTCTCAGCCGAGTCAATTATAAGGAAGGAACCGATCGGGTTACCCCATTTTTGCCAACTAATGTCCATAAGAACTTCTGCGACTTCACTTGTATCGATTAACGTGACCACAAAAACGTGCAGTTTGTGTCCGCCAGGATCGATGAGGAAGGGGTTATGTCTGCCGATCGATGCTGTAGAAATAACGGTTTTCCTCGACGATACACTTTTGATGAAACTTCCAGCCGACCGCCCAGCAATTCCCACGGTATCAAAACGATCGGCATAGCACGATTCGAGTATTTCAATCTGAAAGCGAATTATCAAACATTATTTTGCCATTTTTATTTTATCAATACCAAACCGATTAGTGGAAACTTTTGACGTAAAATTACCGTTGCTTCGACGAGCGATTCATGCTGTTCGGAGGTCTCGATAGTTAAATTCGCGAAACATAATTTCGCAATGAGCGTCGAAAACAAGACGATAGAAGCAGTATACTGCATCGAGACGAATATTTTTCTTAAAGTGTAAACGAAAATTGCACGGCGCGCATTTTGAAAGACCACGTTGTGGAATAACCGTTCGATCTGATACTTGAACACCGAATGAACAAACCTACTCGAGCAGGGCGTAGATATTCGTTTCTTTCCCACCACAACGGAATAACCGCGGTTGGGTCGATATTCATATGTGAGTAACGTAACAAGATTGTTATTGCATGAAAGATTGAAAGCTCGCGAGATTATGGTCGGTAGAGGATTTGTCGAACCAGCATATCGGAACCCATTCTTCATTATTCAACTCTTTCCGGTTGTCCTACGCACCCTTTATCGAAATGTCTCATTCGGGCATAGCTGTTTTATCATAAATGTCAAACACAGTGAAAACGGACTTCATCGACAATACCATCGTATGGAGTTGTCATTGTTGTCCTCGCAATCTCGCCAGCTCACGAATATTATACACGATTATTCCGCAGTTCGTCGCGTGAAATTGTCAAGCTGTCGATTCGTCTCCGCCCAATGTTTCGACGCTATCTCCGAGCTTCCGGTACGTTCGTGAAAATGCGTCGTTCACGGTACGCTTGAACAGCGAAATGACCTTATCAATCCTTCAAAAGTTCAACCGCTATTTACTACAATACAGTGGGCAATAAATACTTTTTCATGAGAAAAATATCGACGAACTTTTCCGCGACTGTTTAAGGGGTGGGAATACGCAGTTAGAAATATTAAAAAATCGATTTTTCGTTTATGCACAAAAAATATGGAATATCAGAAGCTGCTAATGATGCGGAGGGTTTATTTTATGGCTCTGGCGTTGATGATTTCATGTAAATTGAAAAAAAAATTTTTTGAACGCGTTTTTTCCAAAACGGTGTTTTCAAAGTCGCCGAGCACGATTTCTTAAAAACGGCGCAATCGATCGGTCTGCAATTTTAACACAACCTTCTCAGATATATTCTTCAGGTATTGATAGAAGGAATGAGAATTCCGATAGTTATTTCTATTTTTTTTTTAACAGTTGTTTAAAACATGCAGTTTTTTTGTTTTTACGTGATTACAGAATTCTTCAAAAATCGATTTTTTTTCTCTAGCTCGCACAATTTTCGAGATATCGTGCTCAATTTCAGTCATATGTTGCACTCCTTGAGAAAAATGATTGGTACTGAATTTGAGCGAAATCCATGCAGTGCTTTTGTTTTTAGACAATTTTAAAATTGGTTAAAAAACGTAGTGCGCGCTCTAGCTTGCGCAATTTTCGAGATATCCGGTTAAAATTTTTTACAAAGTCGCACTATTGTCGAAAGATGTTTTGCATTGAATTTGGGCAAAATCCATCGAGCCATTCATATTTTATGTCGTTTTGAAATTTTTCAAAAATCGACGTGCGCGCTCTAGCTCCCACAATTTTCGAAATATCGGATCAAAATTTGGTACAAAGTTGCACTATTATCGGAAGATGTTTTGTTTTAAATTTGGGCAAAATCCATCTAAGCGTTTAAATTTGATGCGATTATTAATTTTTTAGATTCGACATGGAATTTACCGTATATTTATTCTGGACTCGATCGATTTACGAACGTATTTTATATAAGAACAAGGGTGCAAAGTCGAACCTTGCACATTGCTTTCTCATAATTTTTTACATTTGCCGAAGCTTCCTCTATGAGGAAGCCAAAATTGATCGCCACAGTTCCTCATGGAGGAAACTCTGGCAAATGTGAAGAATTATGAGGAAGCAATGTGCAAGGTTTTTTTATTCCATTTTTTACGAATATAGTTATCGTTCGGCCCTCTCATAAGAATTTTTGTGAAAAATTTACAAAATGGCCGCGATTCGAAAACAGTACTCTGATTTTCACTGTAAAATTTCCACTTCTCGTGGGCCGGAAAAATAGTATTTATAGAGTAATAATAAAAATGGAGGGCTGAAAGATAGCCCGTTATGTACTCTACATGTGTGCAAAATTGCGAGTCGATCGGCCCAGTAGTTTCCGAAAAAAATGCACGCCCGGTTTGAAAAACGTAATTTTGAGAAAAACGCGTTTAAAGGTCGACGGGTTTCATAGAGTCGCATCGGCTAAACCTCCGTAGTTCGACTATTTTTACAAAAATCACTTCAAAAGTTTTTAAACACATTCTTAAGACCCCAAACACGGAAATATGAAATAAAAAAAAAGTTTTCTTGGATCAAACACACTAGAGGACTCCCTTAATAATTAATCTCATTCAGCTTTGTAGTGGTTTTCACAAGATTTTTCGGATTCTGCTTTTCGCCGGTCGGAAATTGTTACGTTGGTTACCCGTCGATCGATTCTCGTTTGCGTCACCTCGAAGTTTAATTCGGTGGGTTATACTAATCCGGGGAGTCCAATGGTCAAGAGACACGTATTGGTTTAACCAAGGGCGAGGCCAACAAAGCCGAGGTACGGAAAGCGATGGTCGAGATGGAAAAGGGTGATAACACGTAGCAGGTAAAAATATAGAACGATAAGCCACGTAAAAATCTCGAGGTAGAAATATATCGAAATTGCTTGTTTTTGCACTACAGTTAAAAACGATTTGGAAAAAATGTAGAATAATCTCCGGCACGACAGTCAAATATGTATAAAAACAAAATAAATGTGCAAATATGTATAAATACCGATATATGCGTGTGGTTCTTAATTGGGTGATGTCGGAATTTCCGTGGTTTCCGCCTACAAAAGTAATCAACATGAATAGACAAAATATTGGGCGCAACCGGGAATTTGTTCGATAAGCCTAACCCACGGCGCAATGAGCGAAAATAAAACAAGTGGCCCCCTTGAAAATTCGTCACTCGGGGATATGAAAGTAATGACCATATTCTGATACTTTTCAGAGATACAAGAATACGTATTTTTGGTTTTTTTGAAATTTTCATCTTTATAAAAGTTATTAACATTTGCATTTTTTTGTAGTAGTTTAGAAGAAATTTTTTTTCTCTCGATCTATTCGATAAAATTAAATATTTTTTTCAGAGAATATTTCTAACAAACTGTTCTATTCAATGACATTTTTTTTTTAAACCGTGATGCAAAAATTTACCTCAACTATTTATATAATTTAATTCAACGACTTCTCCATCGATTTTCATATTTTTCCTCATGGACGTTTATTCTGTGTTTAATTGAGAAGATTTTTCCGTTGGAAAAAGTTTGTACTTAACATTTTTGAAAAAGTTATGAGGATTTTTCTTCTGAGTGCATAAATAAGTAAGGTTCGCATTGCAAACAACAATTTTAAAGACAAATGCATGTCTTTATTTTTCAACGCTTACAAATATATTATTTTCTTTTTTTTTTTGTTGATTCTTGTTTTGACTAACGTGCTGATGACAGACTCTTCAGAATCGAAAAAAACTTTGCACGAAATTTTGTTTTTATCGACTGGAATGTAGCAATGGTACAATCGAGTATTTTTCAATGTTTTTGCCATTGTGTACCGGGTTTTTAATAATCCTTCATGCGTATTATGTTCTCCGTCTGAACAAAAATCAAAGTTAATGTTCTTGAAAAACGTTTTTGCCCATTCGTACATAAGTTAAGGTGAAGTAATGTTAACGTTTCGCAAACTTGATCGGTACGCGTGTCTCTTCACTGTACCACCAAATCCATTGCAGCCTCCTTTGCCATGTGAGGTGGCAAAAACGTGCCACTCAGCTTTGATGTTCAATTCTTCTTCATCAAACGTAAGATTAATCAAATTGTACATGTTTTCATACTGTGCGCCAGCGCCGTCTGAGAAGTACACTATTCTTTCGATACTATTGATACCGAATTTTTTTTTCAAATGAGTAATCATTTCACAATTAAACAAATGAACTGCATAAGAATTGTGCTGAAGATTTTCTGAAATTACAACTGGTTGTGTTGACCGCGCGTATGTACACAATGAAAAAAACATTGAAAATTACCCGACAGGGGTGGGGTTCAAAATTTTGAATGGAATAAATGTAGAACGACCGGTATTTCGAAACGGAAATAGTCGAGCATCCAAATTAAGAAGAGTGATTTATTTGAACGTCTTTAAAGTCGAAAATAAAACCACGAACATCAAAATTTCGAAGCAAAATTTATAACGAAAAAAAAAATTCGAGTGCGCACAATTGCGAGAGGTGATATTTCGAATGAACGTGAATATCGAACACGTTTCGGTCGAGTTTTCATGGATAAATTAGTAAATATTGAGACCGTTAATAATTTCGAATTTCATATAGCGACAGACTAACTCAACGAGTGATCAAAGTAGCGATAGACAAGAAAGTCGAACGGCCGAAATGTCGAACGCTTCGTGCAAAAAAATTAGCGATGAGAAAGACTATTCAAATGTAATGTTTAGCTCTGGTTCCATTCTTCGATTCGTTACCTCAATGTTCGACATTTTGATGTTCGACATTAACATGTTCGACATTTTTATGTTCGACATTTTGCCCCTTCGAAATTTCAATTCTCGCCAAATGATTTTTTGGCATGTTGGGTATTCGAAATATTAGCCGTTAACAATTATTTAGCTCGAAAATATAAACTTTTTTAATTATTCAAATCTCTATTATATTCTTTTCAAATATATATTCTCTAAACAAATAATTTCGAATAAAGGTCCACTCGAATATAGTTGCTTCGATATAAAGAAGATTCGACGGCATCGTGTGTCGAAAAAGAAAATTTCAAATAACGAATCTTTTGGTGTTTCATATTTCGGTTCTTTTTTTTTTTCGAAATACCGGCCGTTTTACATTTATTCCATTCAAAATGTTGACCCCCACCCCTTATTTTCCAGGTCATTTTACTCGTGATAATATTTTTACTACAATGAGAATTTTCAAGACAGGGTTTTTGGAGAAACAGAGAACTCTTTTGAGCCCTTCAAACTGTAAAATAGACAACTTTCCCACTTGAATAATTTTTAGGGGTTACATCTACTTGTTAGTGGGAAGATTGAGAGATTTTCAATATTTTCTTTTTATTTATTTTGTCTTTATTTCTTGGTTGCTGACAAGTATCCAAAAAATTATGGGTGTCTCACAAATAACGTTGAAAAATAACTTCTTTATTAATTCTGCAACATCTGATTGTTCTACGTTCGTTGTTGCTCATTCGCTGATTCTCTGAGAATTTCCGGGAAACGATTCAAGGTAAATTCGATTTCATTCGGAAGAATTGTTTACTTCCGGTGGGTACAAAGCTGTTGGTCGTATTGGTATGACCAATAATTAGTTATGAGATTGCCGCCGATGGAACTGGACAGTACATTAAGGTACGTGCCGAATTTAGCGATATTTTATAGCGTCACCATTTTTCTCTGAACATTTGAACGAGCAGCTTTTTTTATTATCGTATATATTGACTTAAAAATGTTTACCTACATCGCCCAGTGCGAAGGTGACAGCGCTATCGGCGCTCGGTGCGGAGTCAGAGAGACGGAGAAGAGCGTTTGTAGTCCATCGTCTTAAGGGGTTACATACACTTGTAATTTTCAAAAAATCGTTTTATCATCAAATCGAATTATTAGAAGCTGCCAACGATGCGAACGGATTATTATATGGCCCTGGAATAGATGACTCCATGTAAGTTGAAAAAAAACGAAATTTACCACATGTAAAACGCTTTTGAAACTTTAAACGCGTTTTTCTCAAAACTATGTTTTCAAAATCGGTGATCAAGATTTCTCGAAAACGGCTGAACCGATCAGTCTCAAATTTTAACACAACCTTTTTAACTAGATTTTTTAGTAATTAATCGAAGATTTTTTTTCTCCGATTAATATTTTCCATTTTATAAACAGTTTAAGGCTTAAATTTTCGTTCAAAATCGAGTCTTTTATTTTGAGAAGTCGCCATTTTGTCAAAAATTATTTTTTCGCTAATTCCTTCGATTAAATACTAGATAATGTATTATATTAACGAAATTTATTTGGTTTTTTCATTTCAGATAATCCGGTCCAGAGATATCGTGATCACCGCAAAATTGGTTTTTTTTGCGGAGCTCTAGGAGATCAGGGATAGCAACATTCGCGATGATTATTTTTACAAATAAAAAATATGTAAATATATTATAAGGTTATTATAATATGTACACCAATTTTCAAATTAATAAATTGAAAAAAAAAAAAAAAATTGCGCGAAAAAAATTCTTGAAAATCCGTCTTTTTAAAGCCTTCTAACTGTATGTAACCCCTTAAGGTACACAAATCGAGTATGCTAGCTCAACTTTAAATGCACATTTAATTATAAAAAGTTCGTGACTTGGCGAGCCTTTCTAACCTGATGACCCGACAACATTCCTGGGTTTCAATTTGTATAAAACTTGTAAAAAAATAATGAAAATGATTCGAGCTATGTTCATTATTCAGCCAATTTTTTTTCTGTAAAATTTTCGCTACTATACTTCAAAATAAATATGATTTTTGGGTTTAATTGCTCTTATTTTCGGACGAATTAATTCACGTTAATTGAACGGAGAGATGATATGCAATGTAAGGGTTTTACGAGACGGTAGAAGACGTCTCACGACTGAATTGAAGGCTTTTCTTCGAGTCATAAAGAATATATGAGGCATTCCATGCGGTTTCGAACGGTCAAAAAGTTGTCCATTCTCAAAAAAATTGACTGTCCAATTATTTAATTATATGAAAGAGAGTAGTGTACCTTTTTTTCAAAATTATTGGAGCGCATTTTTTTTGAGTTTTTTCAAAATTTCAAAATTTTCTGAGTACCGTTATATCTCGAAAGCATAGGATTAAGGAGAGAAATGTTTAGGACAAAAAAGTTGCATCTTTACATAAACTGTATGAAAAAAAAAATTTTCGGAATTTTTCGAGTCTAAAAAATGACCATTTTCATAAAAAATATACGAAAATAATGTTTTTCGGTTGGTATGTCACTTTCGATTAATCTCAAACAAATCCAGAAAATACTCTTAACTAACATGATGTCGAGGATTAATTCATCCTTAAATTTCTATGTAAGCTCATTTATCATGCAAGACAACTTCAGCAGTCGGGAGTTTTTTCAAATTTTTTAATTTGTTTTTTCGTTTTTTTTTCCTTTCGATCGTCGTCTCCTTTCTTACCTGCCAAAATTGTGTATAACTTTTTTTATTTATTCATAAAATTGACGAATTTTTCTAATTTCCTTATGATTATCATTTATTCGTTTTCTACTGTATTAATTATTTTTTTTTTGTTTATTTCCGTGTGTGTTATTTAATTCGAACGAAGTACTGCTGAAAACGGTCAAGCGAGGACTGGGTCTATATATCTTAAATAATATAGATGTTATGCAATTATGAGTCATGATGTGTAATGAGTTGTAAGCATGGGACGTCTACTGCCAACGCAAAACTAAGTAACCGAGAAATTAAATTAATTTTTCACAGATATTAAGGGAGGGGTAAGGGTTTCAATTTAAAAAAAAAAACACTTTTTTACGAATTTTTTTTTATCAATATGAATGGAGCAAATTTATTCAAACCGCACACACATTACACGCACATTATTAAGTATAATTTTAATAACATTCTGTAATTTTCTAATGCGAAAATATCGATAAACAAGCCGGTGACAAATCTTTTCCAAGAACGTCTTTGGAAAAATACGATTTGCGGTGTTCGCTGTATTTCAGCTGGAAATTATCTCAAATCGAAGATCATTGAAATTTAGTCTTAGTATCATCAAATCCTTCTCCCAACGTCCTCTGATTATTATTTTTTTAATTTTTTAATTTTTGGTGTCCATCTAAAGTGAAAACTGCTATTTTTCACGGAAAATACCGTCATTTTGTAAGTGGAAAACCCCCTTAATGCAAAAAAAAATTCCAAAACTTATCGTTGGAGGGAGGTTTTTCATATGTAGAAAGTGTGTACCAAGTTTAAATTGAGTCCGTAATGTAGTTTTTAAATGGCGGCGAACATGGACTTTTAAAAAGTGGTTTTGTGAAAAACGCGTTTAAAATTTTAAAAGCTTAAAAAGTGATACATATTTTTTTTAAACTTACACTAAATCATTAATTCCAGCTCCATAGAGTAGACTCTCTGCAGCAGCTTCAATGCCTTCAGCCTATTTTTTCTCAACTCTCAGCAGCCCGCAGCTGTCGAAGCTACAATGTTACATTAGAGGGGACTAACTAGTCAATAACTTCGAGAGTTTTGCTCCGATTGACTTCAAATTTGGGAACTATATTTCTGAAATGTTTAACTATAAGAAAAGACAACAAAACATCGATTGCAAACCCTTACTCCCCCCTTAAGTTTGTCCACGAACGACAATGTTTTTGTCTCTTTCGCACGGAAGAAATTACGATCCAAGATGTATCGTATTTAGGGGGGGGGATTCGATATAGAAAAAGCATATTTTTGGTAATTTTTTTTGGAGTATTTTTAAAAAAATTGATTTTTTAATTTTTTACAGCACTCAAATACACTAGTCAAAATACTGAATTATCATGAAAAAAATCAAAAACGTTACCATTTAAAAAGACGATAAAATGGAAAAAAAACCGTCATTACCTGCAATAACTTATTACCTAATAAAATCATTTTGGTTTTTTGGTCTCAGATGATTCAGTGATGAGTAATGATGGGCACCGCAATAAAAATATTTTTTTTTAGATGTCCGCAGAGATTCTCCGTCAATGGCTCATTTATTCATAAAAGTTAATGAAAATTTTATAGAATAATCTCAAAATGTTACGTTATTGAGTAGTTTTTGCAAAAATAAATTTATATTAACTGTGTCGTCAAAAGAAATGATAAAAAATATGCTTTTTTTTTATATATATCGAATTAACCTACCATAACCACCTTAATTAGGCTGCACGCACGGAACATATCAATCCCAATCCTTGGTCGCTACTTCGTAAATGAAAACCATGGTAGCCAATCCCAAGCCGATTGCAAGAAATTTGAATGCAAATCCCAAATGTTCCATACTCAGTGGTTTCAATTCGGGTTCGTGCTCTTCGAGCTCATACGATTTTAGAATTCTCATTTGACTTTGGAATATTTTAGCATGCAGATAATTCGGGATGCCACTGGCCGCGAGTCTTCCAAAAATGGTATTGATCCTTTCTACGAGAGGCCAATTCTTTTCAACGTAATAACCCCCATAAGGATAATCTTCGACGATAATAGCTTCCCGGGATATGTGATATTTATCACGTACCGCTTCGTCGATGAGTTTGAACCAATAGCCTATCCGAGCTTCGGCGTTGGATAGGGTCGGTTCCGAGTAACGGTATTCGACAAAATCTAAATGAAAATCTTTATTTACCAAAAAGACTCGATCAAAACCCGTATCCACTTCGTCAAGTACCGTCATATTGTAGCGAAAAACGTCTTCCCCAGAATCGACGGTCGGTAGGCGGACATTTTTGGTCAGCAGCGTCGCTAATTTACCCGAATAAATTCCTTGAATAGTTACAACCAATATAAATAAGCTCGTTAGGTAAATCCTCGGAGCAGTATGCCGGGGTATTCTTCGAAGTCCGGTATTGCAAATGAGACGGACGAGATCAAGAATCGCATCGATCGGAGGTTCCCGCATCCAAAATTTGAAGAAAAATAGGGTAATTGTCAATACAGCGAGCACGCCGAAACGTGAACTCTTGTCGAGGACAGAAATGAGCTTGTCGAGTGGTGACTTATGGCCTCGATACTGAGTCATGATGTACTTTTCCATCCGAACGATTGGATACGAACGAACGATTGGAACGATTGGATTGGTAGAGTGAGATGCATAAAAAACAGTTCCGATGGGAAAGTACATATCATACAGTCGCGAATTGAATGGATAAGGTTTGTCAAATAATCTCAAATCACTCTTTACCACCCACATTGCATTCATGGACTCTATGAGAAGGCGATTGGTAATATTCAGCCATTGAGTTCTCACTGATCTTTTTTTAATCCCTCCCTCCCAGGTACCGGAGTCGTCGTATTTCACGTAGATTGGGTAACCGCCAAGATCCAACGTCTTATCAAAATCCAGTCCGTCGCAACGCGAATCATCGCTGTCGTAATTTCGCACGAACAAGGTCCAATTATGACCTCCGAATCCCTTGTAGATATCCACTTGTTGCCACGGTTTAGGTGCTTTATTTGTGTAGGGATTGAAAGTATAAATCAACCTTCTTCTCGTTTGATCAAAGCAAATAAATTTGGCATTGAGTAGATCCATTTGCCAAGCTCGCAACAACTCCTTACGGGCGTTTGTACATCCGTTTTTCTCCTCAGCCGAATCAATTATAAGGAAGGAAGCGATCGCGTTGAACCATTTTGCGCGCCTCTCGCGCCGAAACGTATATGCGAGATGATCTGAACCGGTTAACGGGACCACGTAAACCTGCAGTTGGTGCATGTCAGAACGCGAGATTGTTCCCCGAAACTTGGGACTGGTTCCGATAAATGCTGTCGGAATAACGGTTTTGGTCGACAATATTTTTTTAAAGAACCTTTCGGTCCATCGCCCAGCAATTCCCACGGTATCAAAACGATCGGCGTAGCACGATTCGAGTATTTCAATCTGAAAGCGAATGATCGAACGTTATTTTGCAATTTCGATTTAATCAATACTAAACCGATTCGTGGAAACTTTTGACGTAAAATTACCGATGCTTCGACGAGCGATTCATGCTGTTCGGAGGTCTCGATAGTTAAATTCGCGAAACATAATTTCGCAATGAGCGTCGAAAACAAAACGATAGAAGCGGCACACTGCATCGCGAGAAATATTTTTCTTAAAGTGTAAACGAAGATTGCACGGCGCGCATTTTGAAAGACCACGTTGTGGAATAACCGTTCGATCTGATACTTGAACAACGAATGAACAAACCTACTCGACCAGGGCGTAGATATTCGTTTCTTTCCCACCACAACGGAATAACCGCGGTTGGGTCGATATTCATATGTGAGTAACGTCACAAGATTGTTATCGCATGAAAGATTGAGAGCTCGCGAGATATGGTCGGTAGAGGATTTGTCGAACCAGCATATCGGAACCCATTCTTCATTATTCAACTCTTTCCGGTTGTCCTACGCACTCTTTATCGAAATGTCTCATTCGGGCATAGCTGTTTTATCATAAATGTCAAACCCAGTGAAAACGGACTTCATCGACAATACCATCGTATGGAGTTGTCATTGTTGTCTTCGCAATCTCGCCAACTTACGAATGTTATACACGATTATTCCGCAGTTCGTCGCGTGAAATTGTCGAGGTGTCGATTCGTCCCCGCCCAATGGTTCGACGCTATCTCCGAGCTTCCGGTACGGTCGTCAAATTTCGTCGTTCACGGTACGCTTGAACAGCGAAATGACCTTATCAATCCTTCAAACCTTCAACCGCTATTTACTACAATACAGTGGACAATGAATATTTTTTCAAGAGAAAAAAATCGATGAACTTTTACGCGACTGCTTAAGGGGTGGGAATACGCAGTTGGAAATACAAAAAAAAATCGATTTTCCGTTTATGCAACAAAAATATGGAATATTAGAAACTGCCAATGATGCGGAGGGTTCATTTTATGGCTCTAGCGTAGATGACTCCGTGTAAGTTGAAACAAATTTTTTTTAACGATTTTTGGAACTTTGAACGCATTTTTTCCAAAACGATGTTTTCAAGGTCGGCGAGCGCGATTTCTTAAAAACAGCGCAACCGATCGGTCTACAATTTCAACACAACCTCCTCAGGTATATTCTTTAGGTATTGATCGAAGGAATAAGAATTCCGATAGCTATTGCTGTTTTTTTAAAATAGTTCAACGAAAAAATTTCGGTCGAAAATTGTAATTTTTTCTTTTTGGAGCCGCCATTTTGTCAAAAATAAAAACTTTGATCATTCCTTCTATCAATACCTAAATTTATCTATCCTTTAAATAAAATCTTTTTGGTTTTTTCATTTTTGATAATCGAAACCGGAGATATCGTGCTCACCGGCAGACACCTTTTTTGGAGGACCTCCGGGAAATCGTCTACAGGAGCAGAATAAGTTAATATTTTTGAAAATAAAAAATGCTGATATAAAGTTGAAAGCTACCACTACATTTATTGATACTTTTTGTATTTGTCAAATAAAAAACTTTTTCCGAAAAAATTCGTAAAAAATTACGTATTTTGGTCTTGCAACTGCGTATAGCCCCTTAAGAGGGGAGATACATGTAGAAACAAGCAAAAATCGATTTTTTTTTGTTTCAAAAATTAGTATGGACCTTTAGCTTTAAAATGCGACGAACTGGAATCGAAAATATCGAATAGAACAAAAGTTATGCTCCATTGTAGAAAGGAGCGCGCAGCGTCAGGAAAAGCGTCGTCCGGCTACCGCATGTACGGCGCGCTCGGCATTGCGCAGAGTAGGTACAGTTTGACAAAATATATTTTCAACAGTCCTTCTTCGACAGTTATTTAGCAATATTTGTGGACGTGACGAGTCCTTACAACCTCCTCGCTTCCGACAATCCTTCCTCGCAATTTCCTTAATCCTGACAATTTATAACGGGTACGATCTGTAATTAACGCTTCTCTTCCGTAATCTTGACTCTGTCAAAGATATTAAATACGCTAATTGAGAAGCGGACGATGAGTGAGTTGATTTCGTCGCTCCGCGGGGCCCGTCGCACGAGCGCGTGGGGTGGGGAAGCAGCCCAAATGTTGGCGCTTGCGCACGCGCAGACCGTAGCTCGATCATGCGTCGATAAACGGATCGACGGAAGTCAACGACAAAATCTCTTATCAAAACCGTCCTGTCACACAATATTTTCGATTCCAGTTCGTCGCATTTTAAAGCTAAAGGTCCATACTAATTTTTAAAGTAAAAAAAAATCGATTTTTTTTTTGGTTCTACATGTATCTCCCCCCTTAAGGCAATGTTGTTACATGTCGTCCATCAATCTCAGATACCTGCAAATGCGAAGGAGCTGACTGAATCTTCTCAATGTGTTGTTCTTCAACATCGTGTAACAATCCAATAAAAGGTGAAAATGGTTGTCTGCAGAATTCTGATACGCGGTAAACTGTTCTCGTCTTTCACAGGAGGGGTCAATGGTGGCCGAGAAAAATCCTTTACAGATTTTATTTTCGACCGACCAGTGACCATAATCTGATCAAAATGGACAATAGAAAATTGGGAATAAAATTCCATCAAAGCATTTATTAGTTGGATGAAAAAAAATGGATGATACGATTTTCGAATTTCAATAGCAATCTTTTGTATGCGTGATGGGTCAATGTGAGAGCTCCGAACTATATTAATACAAGTATTTGCCTGGCACTACTCAGCCTACTTATACGTGTTCATTGAGGATGTCGACGTGTGCGAAATGTTTTTCTTTTTTTTTTTTCGTTCATTGAAAACTTTGAAAAAATGCCAAAAGTTCAATGACCTTTATGGGACATGAATGTCATTCGAAAAATCTAAAAAAAATGGAGTGTCTTCTGTTTGACATACATAAATAAATATCAAAGTTACAAGGTGATCGAGCACTATGAGGTCCACAAGTGTGTCGGGTTTTTAAAGAACGACTTATATATATCTATATGGTAGTCGTAGATAGAGTTTTATTTGCACAGCAGGTTTTCGCTTTTTACAAAATAATGACATCAATGGGAATACTTATATTCTATTGACTAGCTTTTACCCGCGACTTCGTCCGCGTAGATTTCGGTTTTGAACCGACGACCGATACGTCGACCCCCCTCCTCCCGTTGCCCCTCCGACCCGCCCTTCGCCCCCCACCCCCCGTCGATTCCCGTCGAACCACAATACGAAAACCATAAGACAGAGACGGTATACGAAGATCCGCACAGAGAGGAGACGCTGAGAATACAATTTTCCGAACAAACGTTTACAACCCCATTTTACTCCCTCAGGATTTTATTTTCGAAAAATCCTTTCTTAGTAAGCACCTATTGTGTAACCCGAACTTACATGTAAGATTCAAGCTATCTATCTATTGCCGTTCCAGAGATACAGTAACAACGGTTACGAACGCCCACACCCTATTCTACCCCCTTAGGGGTTGATTTTTAAAAAATCCTTCTCCAGTGAGCATCTACTGTATGAGCCAAACCTCCATGGCAAATTTCAACTCTCTATCTATTGCCGTTCCAGAGATACTGTAACAATGGTTACAAACGCCCACACCCCATTCCACCCCCTTAGGGGTTGATTTTCGAAAAATCCTTTCTTAGTGGACCTCTACACCCTCCAAGGAACCTATATTCCAAATTTCATTTTCCTATCTTCAGTGGTTTAGGCTGTGCGTTGTCTGTCAGTCAGTCAGTCAGTCAGTCAGTCACGGAACAGTTTTATATATGGGGTATTCCTGGGAATTTCGGCAACTTCGGACAGTTGGGTCGAAATTTTTGCCCCCCAATTTTTTTCATTAATATGTGTTCAAAATAAAGAGACACCTATTTCGGCGTTTTTATTTTGAGCCCCCACTTTTGAAATACAGTCAAATGAAGTTTTTGAAGTATTGACCACATTCGGTCATTCAAATCGATATATCTCAGCAACGGTTAGTGATAACTCAAAAAACCACAGGTATTTTTTTTTCGTTTTTGAACGCTTTATACATTGAAAATATTGACGATTATGTTGCACAAATTCAACAATTATTTATAAACAATTCAAAATCAAAAATGAAATACAACAAAAAATGTACCCTTAATTTTTGAAATGTATTTTTTTTTAAATTCCTTGAACAAAAACGAAAATTTAGCCACCTTGAACTTTTTGGGCCGACGCTTCGTTCGGGAGTTACAGATTTTTTTGTCACAAAAAACCCGTAAATGTTTACCCGGTTGTTAAGAATAAAAGCTATAACTTTCGAACGAAACGTCGGCCCAAGTCCGGCCGGGTCTCAAAATTTTTCTTTTCGTCCAAGGAATTTGAAAAACAATCAATTTCAATAATTAAGGGTACTTTTTTCTTCATGCAATTTTTTACTAATAAAATACGTATATTTACCGGTTTTTTATGACAAAAAAAGCTATAACTTTCGAACGAAACGTCGGCCCAAGTCCGGCCGGGTCTCAAAATTTTTCTTTTCGTCCAAGGAATTTGAAAAAAAATCAATTTCAATAATTAAGGGTACTTTTTTTTTCATGCAAATTTTTACTGATAAAATACGTAAATTTACGGGTTTTTTGTGACAAAAAAATCTATAACTTCCGAACGAAGCGTCGGCCCAAAAAGTTCAAGGTGGCTAAATTTTTGTTTTTGTTCAAGGAATTAAAAAAAAAATACATTTCAAAAATTAAGGGTACATTTTTTGTTGTATTTCATTTTTAATTTTGAATTGTTTATAAATAATTGTTGAATTTGTGCAACATAATCGTCAATGTTTTCAATGTATAAAGCGTTCAAAAACGAAAAAAAAATACCTGTGGTTTTTTGAGTTATCACTAACCGTTGCTGAGATATATCGATTTGAATGACCGAATGTGGTCAATACTTCAAAAACTTCATTTGACTGTATTTCAAAAGTGGGGGCTCAAAATAAAAAACGCCGAAATAGGTGTCTCTTTATTTTGAACACATATTAATGAAAAAAATTGGGGGGCAAAAATTTCGACCCAACTGTCCGAAGTTGCCGAAATTCCCAGGAATACCCCATATATAGATTACAACAATGGTTTTTTAAATTCTAATTCTAATTCCATTGTTCTATAAAATTGGCACATTCGCTTATCAATCTTGTCTTTTAGCATTCTACTAAGCTTGTCCCCTATTGCAGTTTCGTTCAAATCTCTTGCTCACTCTTCTACATACATTTTCAGCTCCTCATCGACTAGCTCCCGGCCTTTTACACACATTACTAGGTGCTCCATGGTCTCTCTTCGTCAGTCCCACATAGTTCTACACCTATGGTCGTATACCCCTTTTTTCCCCGCTCTTCCCACATTCCCGCATCTCATTCTCGCCCGCATCTCATTCTCGCCCACATCTCCTTGTCCTTCCCGCTTACTGCTTACTCCTTCCAATATTGCCATGGTTTTTCTTCCTCTTCTATTAGTTTTTTATATCTGCCACAGTACGTAGATCTTTCTATTCTCTCTATCTCGTTTCTTATTGTTCCATTTTTCAGGTTATCTAGTTCGTCCTTATACTTTTTTGCTAATTCTTCTGATGTTCTTTGTTCTTTGATCATGTCTATTAAGTCCATTATTTCCAACTTCTGCAGAACCCTCACCAGATCCTTCCCCCGCCTGGACGGCGTCCCGTTCTCCATACCTCTTATTTCCTCCATTAAACAGATCTTGGGCCACCTTCTATCCTCCATTTCCATGATGTCCGCTATGAATCTCAGTGCTCTCTCCCTTATTGTGTATCCTAGTGTTGGAATTGCGAGTTCCATTCTCCATATATACTTGGGCGTGTTTTTTGCTACTCCAAGGGCCATCTTGCAGTACCTATTCTGAATCCGTTAAAAACTCCCTATCTCTTCGAAGCCCCATGTCTCCGCGCCATATAGTGCCCCCGCCCTAACCATCGGCTCTGTCAGATACAGCCTATCTACGATTTTGTTCCGTCTTGCTCGTTTCCACACTCCCCATACCGCGTTGGCTGCTTTATATATGGGGGAAGCCACGCCAACTCAGCCAGCTGACAACCTTCTATTCTCCGATCAGGTCGATAATTTTTTTTTAGTATCTTTAGGGTCCTACGACTTTATTAATTTTTGTTCAGATTTTTTAGACCCCCCCCCCCCCCTTCCCCTCGCCTCACCCGATATACAGAATAAATGGGGCAACCCACGCTATTTAAGATAGCTGATTCCCCGATGCGGTCGATGATTTTTTTAAATTATCTTACGGATCCTACGACCTCACTCATTTTTTTAAAGATTTTTTTGCCCCCTCCCCCCTTCCCCTCACCCCACACCCCCCAATTTTTTTTATCGAGAGGGAACGGCTATTTCGCCATTTTTCAATTGAATGACATTTTTTTCACAGATACCTTATCGAAATTGAGGAACTTTTTCCATAAAATTGGGGTGGAACTATTTTTTCTAATATTTAATTTTTATTTTTTTTCAATTTTGAAAAAATTCCACTTTTTCCGAAATTTTAATATGATCATGGTTTCCTATCTAAAAAAAAAAAGAAATATAAAATCTGTCTTGTGAAAAATCGATATTTCGATTCCGTTAGAAGATATTCCGATTAGAAATCAGAATGACAAGGTTAGCTCGTCTCACGGGGGGGGGGGGGGGGGGGGGGTGGATTCTCTTTATAAAATAATGGGAATATCGATTTTGGCGAGAATGATTTTTTTTTCTTTTTTTTTTTAGATAGGAAACCATGATCATATATTAAAATTTCGGAAAAAGTGGAATTTTTGAAAATTGAAAAAGAATTAAAATGAAATATTAGAAACAATAGTTCCACTCCAATTTTATGAAAAAAGTTTCTCAATTTCGATAAGGTATCTGGGAAAAAATTGGGAATTTGTCCGATAAGCCTAACCCCCGGCACAATGCAATCGAATTTTACAGGGAAAAATGCATGCATTTGGCATTTCGTTGGGGAAGTTTTTTGTTACTTTAGAACTATACATGATGAAAAAATTTCCTTCAACAGTATTATAGGAAATTTGATGTTCTACAAAAAAGGTATCTTGTAAAATTTTCGTGAATCTTATATTTATTACGTATTTTGAAAAAAAATGGCTTTTCATGGCGGGCTTAAAAAAGCAAAAACAAAAAACTTTTCATGATAAGGAAATTTCATCTGACAGTTTTGTAGGAAATTGAATGCTCTACAAAAAAAATCTACCATAAAATTTTCGTGAATCTAATATTCATTACGTAATTCGCGAAAAATGGCTTTTTTGAGCCAGCTCTGAAAAACCATTTTTACGTGATAAATATTAGATTCACGGAAATTTTACAAGAGACCTTTTTTTGTAGAACATCAAATTTCCTACAATACGGTCGGAAGAAATTTTTTTATCATGTATAGTTCTGAAGTAACAAAAAATTTCCCCAACAAAATGCCAAACGCATGCATTTTCTCCTACAAAATTCGATTGGATTGCGCCGTGGGTTAGGCTTATCGAACAAATTCCCGGTTGCGCCCAATTTTTCGTCTATTCATGTTGATTACTTTTGTAGGCGGAAACCACGGAAATTCCGACATCACCCAATTAAGAACCACACGCATATATCGGTATTTATACATATTTGCATATTTATTTTGTTTTTATACATATTTGACTGTCGTGCCGACGATTATTTTACATTTTTTCTAAATCGTTTTTAACTATAGTGCAAAAACAAGCAATTTCGATATACTTCTACCTCGAGATTTTTACGTGGCTTATCGTTCTATAGTTTTGCCCGCTACGTGTTATCACCCTTTTCCATCTCGACCATCGCTTTCCGTACCTCGGCTTTGTTGGCTCGCCCTTGGTAATGCCAATACGTGTCTCTTGACCATTGGACTCCCCGGATTCGTATAACCCACCGAATTAAACTTCGAGGTGACGCAAACGAGAATCGATCGACGGGTAACCAACGTAACAATTTCCGACGGGCGAAAAGCAGAACCCGAAAAATCTCGTGAAAACCACTACAAAGCTGAAAAGGATTAATTCTTAAGGGAGTCCTCTAGTGTGTTTGATCCGAAAAAGAAAATTCTTTTTTTTTTCGTATTTCCGTGTTTGGGGTCTTCAGAATGTGTCTCACGATTTTTTAAGTGATTTTCGTTAAAATAGTCGAACTACGAAGGTTTAGCCGATGCGACTCTATGAAGCCCGTCGACCTTTAAACGCGTTTTTCTCAAAATTACGTTTTTCAAACCGGGCATGAATTTTTCTCGGAAACTACTCGGCCGATCGACTCGCAATTTTGCACACATGTAGAGTACATAACGGGCTATCGTCCAGCCCTTCATTTTTATTATTGCTTCATAATTACTATTTTTCCGGGCCACGAGAAGTGAACATTTTACTGTGAAAATCAGAGTACTGTTTTCGAAGCGCCGCCATTTTGTAAATATTTCATAAAAATTTTTTTTAGAGGGCCTCACGATAACCATATTCGTAAAGAATAGAATGGAAAAAGAAACGTTTGTTTCAGATGACCCGGCCAGCCACAATCTCAACGCCCGACTAAAAAGAATTTTCGCGACATGACCTGCGCAACATTAAATATCTTGTCTCATTTGGAATAAAATGCTTTGGAAAAATGCAAGATGTGGCTTTACACATGTTGATATAACTGTAAAATATCAACACTACATTTGACCGTTTTTCTAAATTTAATTCCCAAATAACCAACTCAAAAATGGGTACATAGACTAGAAGGCTCCCTTAAGCAATCGCGTAAAAGTTCATCGATATTTTTCTCATGAAAAAATATTTATTGTCCATTGAATTGTAGCGAATAGCGGTTGAAGGGTTGAAGGATTGATAACGTCATTTCGCTGTTAAAGCGTACCGTGAACGACGCATTTTCACGAACGTACCGGAAGCTCGGAGATAACGTCGAAACATTGGGCGGAGACGAATCGACAGCTCGACAATTTCACGCGACGAACTGCGGAATAATCGTGTATAACATTGGTGAGTTGGCGAAATTGCGAAGACAACAATGCCAACTCCGTACGATGGTATTATCGATTAAGTCCGTTTTCACTGTGTTTGACATATATATGATAAAACAGGTATGCCCGAATGAGACATTTCGATAAAGGGTACGCACCGACAACCGGAAAGAGTCGAATAATGAAGAATGGGCTCCGATATGCTGGTTCGACAAATCCTCTACCGACCATAATCTTGCGAGATTTAAATCTTTCATGCGATAACAATCTTGTCACGTTACTCACATATGAATATCGACCCAACCGCGGTTATTTCGTTGTGGTGGGAAAAAAACGAATATCTACGCCCTGCTCGAGTACGTTTGTTCATTCGGTGTTTAAGTATCAGATCGAACGGTTATTCCACAACGTAGTCTTTCAAAATGCGCGCCGTGCAATCTTCGTTTACACTTTAAGAAAAATATTTGTCTCGATGCAGTATACTGCTTCTATCGTTTTGTTTTCGACGCTCATTGCGAAATTATGTTTCGCGAATTTAACTATCAAGACCCCCGAAGAGCATGAATCGCTCGTCGAAGCATCGGTAATTCCACGACAAAAGTTTCCACTGATCGTTTTAATATTGATAAAATCGAAATTGCAAGATATAGTTCCATCATTCGCTTTCAGATTGAAATACTCGAATCGTGCTACGCCGATCGTTTTGATATCGTGGCAATTGCTGGGCCATCGGCTGGAAGTGTCATCAAAAGTATATCATCGAGGAAAACCGTTATTTCGACAACATTGATCGGAATGGATTGGATGCCTGAACAGCCTTTAAGGGCGAGGTAAAGTTAATTCGGCGAAAAAGAAACATTTTTTTGAGATTTCTTTCGGGCGATACAAATAGTGTAAATTTATTCAATCAATTTTCATATAATGATACAACATTTGAACAATATTTTCCTAAATTTTCATTCCAAAATATTGAAAATTAAGCGGGTGACAGTGAATCTCCGGAGGCGGCTCGAAAAAAAGTTGCTTTGCGGTGTTCATCATAACTCGCAAAAGAATCATCTGAAATAAAAAAATCAAAATACATTCGTTACAGGATATGCTTCTCGAGGTTATCACAAGAGAATTTTCTTTTTTGGATTTTACATTTTTTCGTAGCACTTGGAAGCGAAAAAACCGATTATCGCTATAAAAATCAGCTAATTTCTCGCTGTAAAATTAATAGTTATTAAAAAAAAAAAAAAAAAGCTCTCGACAATACCTGGTGAATTATGTGAAGAAGTAGTGTGCGAAATTTCGAAACGATTGGTCCAGTAGATTTCGCGTTATCGTGAACGCGGACTTCAAAAATATCAAGTTTCCGGAAAACGCTTTGAAGTTTTGCGCACTGAAAAATTCGAAATAAAACTCGATAGTTTTCTTATACTCGCACAGAGTCGTCGATGCCAGATCCTTAGAGCAAAAAGCTTCCATCGACATGATCTAGAGGATCTTTTTGCATTTGTCCACGCAAAACTCTTTATTCTTTAATGTCGTGCGCTCCTTGCTCCTCTGCTCTAGTAATTCGCAATTTGCTTGTCAACTACACTCAAATACTCATAACGTCGTCAATTTTGCTCCAATCGAATTGCAAATTTTGACACAACATTATTGAGTCATTATGCATTTGGGTGAAAAAAATAGAACAAAAATGCAACAAAAAAATTTTAATACCTTACGCCGCTCTTAATTTTCGATTTACAGACACAAACTGCATGTTTTCGTGGTCACTTTAGCCGGTTCGGATGCCCCCATTGGAGACATTACGAGAGTAGCTCTTGGAGCAATAAAAATTTCGAAATGGTTCAACGCGATCGCTTCCTTCCTTATAATTGACTCGGCTGAGAAGAAAAACGGATGTACAAACGCCTATGAGGTGTTGTCGAAAGCTTGGGAAGCGAAACTACTCAATGCCAAATTCATTTGCTTCCATCAAACGAGAGGAAAGTTGATTTATACTTTCAATCCCTGCACGATTAAAGCTCCCATCCCGTGGCGCCAAGTGAATATCTATAAGGTAAATTTTTACAAGTCAGTGAAGGGTCACAATTGGACCTTGTTTGAGCGAAATTATGACAGCGATGATTCGCGTTGCAACGGAATGGATTTTGACAAGACGGTGGATCTCGGCGGTTACCCAATCATCGTGCGTTATGACAAGTTTGGTACTACCTGGAAAAGAGGGGATTGGTACAGACCAGTGATGGTTCAATGGCTGAATGTTACCAATCGCCTTCTCATGGAGTCCATGAATGCACTGTGGGAAGTAGATGATCCTGGTGCGAGATACGCGAAACCTGATGTCAGATATTGGTTGTCTCTTCGACGTTATGACATGAAGTTTCCCGTCGTGATTGTTACGTATGAAAATGACTATACCTATCCAATTATTCAGAAGGAAAGATACATCATGACTCAGTATCGAGGCCATAAATCACCCCTGGACAAGTTCATTTCTGTCCTCGACAAAAGTTCACGTTTCGGTGTGCTCGCTGTATTGGCGATAACCCTACTTTTCTTCAAATTTTGGATGCGGAAACCTCTGATCGATGCAATTCTCAATCTCGTCCGTCTCATTTGCAATACCGGGCTTCAAGGAATACCCCGGCAGACTGCTCCGAGGATTTACCTAACGAGTTTATTTATATTGGTTGTAACTATTCAAGGAATTTATTCGGGTATATTAGCGTCGATGCTGACGAAAAATGTCCGTCTACCGACCGTCGATTCTTTGGAAGACGTTATTCGAGACAATATGACGTTACATATCACAGGGGAAGGGTATATTGATCGTGTCTACGTGGTCAATAAAGATTCTGATTTAGTTTTTCTCGAATACTCTTCGCGGACAACGTATCTATTCAACGCCGAAGAAGCTAAGTTAGGATATTGGCTCGACTTCATCGACGTAGCGGTACGTGAAGAATATCATCTATCCCGGGAAGCTGTTGAATACGATTATGCGGGTTATTACGTTACAAGCGATTGGCCTCTCGTAGAAAGGGTCAATACCATTTTTGGAAGACTCGCGGCCAGTGGAATCCCGAATCTTCTGCATGCTAAAATATTCCAAAGCCAAATAAGAATTCTAAAATCGTATGAGCTTGAAGAGCACGAACCCGAATTGAAACCACTGAGTTTGGAACATTTGGGATTTGCATTCAAAATTCTTGCAATCGGCTTGGGATTGGCTACTATGGTTTTCATTTACGAAGTAGCGACCAAGGATTGGGATTGATATGTTCCGTGCGTGCAGCCTAATTAAGGGGGTGGTAAGGTTAATTCGATATAAAAAAAAAGCATATTATTGATAATTTCTTTTGACGACACAGTTAATATTCATTTATTTTTACAAAAACTACTCAATAACGTAACATTTCAAAATTATTTTATAAAAATTTCATTAACTTTTATTAATAAATTATTTTAAACACGATTTTCACAAAACTACTTTCGTAAAGTCCGTGTTCACCGCCATTTAAAAACTACATTACCGTTTCATTTCAAACTTGGTACACACTTTTTATATATAAAATACCTCCCCCCAACGATAAGTTTTGGAATTTTTTTTTGCATTAAGGGGGTTTTCCACTAATAAAATGACGAAATTTTCCATGAAAAATAGCACTTTTCACTTTAAATGACCACCAAAAATTAAAAAATTAAAAAAATAATAATCAGAGGACGTTGGAGGAAGGATTTGATGATACTTTTCCTAAATTTCAATGATCTTAGATTTGAGATAATTTCCAGCTGAGATACAGTGATCACCGCAAATCGTCTCTTTCCAAAGACGTTCTTGGAAAAGATTTGTCACCGGCTTGTTTGCCGATATTTTCGCATTAAAAAATTACAGAATGTTATACTTAATAATGTGCGTGTAATGTGTGTGTGGTTGGAATAAATTTGCTCGATCCATATTGATAAAAAAAAATTCGGAAAAAAAAGAGTTTTTTTTCACACTGAAACCCTTACCCCTCCTTTAATATCTGTGAAAAATTAATTTAATTTCTCGGTTACTGAGTTTTGCGCGTTGGCCGGAGATGTTCCATGCTTATAACTCATTACACATCATGACTCATAGTTGCATAACATCTATATTATTTAAGAAATATAGACTCGGTCCTCGCTTGACAAAAAAAAATTAATTAATACAGTAGAAAACGAATAAATGATAATAATAAGGGAATTAGAAAAAATCGTCAATTTTATGAGTAAAAAAAAAGTTATGCACATTTTTCACAGGTAAGAAAGGAGACGACGATCGAAAAGAAAAAAAAACGCAAAAACAAATTTAAAAATCTGAAAAAACTCCCGACTGCCGAAGTTGTCTTGCATAATAAATGAGCTTACATAGAAATTAAAGAATCAAATAATCCTCGACATCATGTTAGTTAATTAATAATTTAAATTGTGACCGTTGATGTTTATATATTGTTTATGACTCTTATAAAGCCTTCAATTCAGTGGTAAGACGTCTTCTACCGTCTCGTAAAACCTTTACATTGCATATCACTGTTCAATTATTCCGTCCTTTTCAAAATTTTATATAAGCTCATTTATAATGCAAAACAACTTCAGTGGTCGGAAGTTTTTTCAAATTTTTAAATTTGCTTAATAATATTCTTCCATTCTGATCTTTTCATTTGATTCAAAAAAATTATAATTGATTTCTTAAAGATTCAAAGGACAAACTACGTTTTTTTCAAAGAGTTTCGGTCGGTAGTTGGCAATTCAAAAAATCGATGGGTCTTTTTTTTACAAAAATTTTATTATTTTTTGTAAATTTTAATATTTTTTCCAAAATATGTTAGGTACCTACTGTCGAGTTATTATAGTTCAAAATAAGACCTGTGTTACATCCCAAAAATATATTTATTTATTATTATTTATTAATTTATTTTGAAGTATAGAAGCGGAACTTTTGGGGAAAAAACATTGGCTGAATAATGAACGGAGCTCGAACTGTTTTTAATTACTTTTTGCAAGTTCTACACAAATTAAAACCGAGAAATGTTGTCGGGTCATCAGGTTAGAAAGGCTCGCCAAGTGGCGAACTCTGCATAATTAAATGTGCATTGAAAGTTGAGCGAGCATACTCGATCGGTGTAGCTTAAGGGGACTGAGTCACCTAAAAAGTCGAAGGAAAGAAATTTTTATTTTTTGTAACAAGATCAATCTACATTTTCATTCTAATTTATCCTTATAAAGTATCTATACTTAGCTATATTTTCAAATTTTTTCGGAACCATATCAAGCATCCGAACGCTGTGATATTTTCCCAAAGTTTGGGAGCTTGTCGTAAGATTCAGACCGAACAAATGAACCGATCTTAGATTCTGACGTTCCATTTTGTTCAGAAAACACATAATTCCGAAGTGAATGTGGGATTTTTTTTTTGATGCACTTTAAACATTTTGGCAGCCTATAACGTAAAAAGGAAACAAAGTTTGTGGAAAAACAGTTGAATAATAGATCACCATAACTTCGTCGTACCTCGCATTCCAAATTCCCACATTCACTTCGGAATTGTGTGTTTTCTGAACAAAATGAGACGTCAAAGTCCACGATCGGTTGAGTTGTTCGGTCTGAATCTTACAACAAGCTCCCAAACTTTGGGAAAATATCACAGCGTTCGGATGCTTGATATGGTTCTGAAAAAATTTGAAAAGATAGCTAAGTATAGATACTTCATAAGAATAAATTAGAATAAAAATGTAGATTGATCTTGTCACAAAAAAAAATGTTCTTTCCTTCGACTTTTCAGGTGCCTCAGTCCCCTTAAGAACTACTCAATAACATCAATTCCACAGAACAAGATAGTTAATTTAAGTAATGAATCGAACAATTCCTGTTAGTTCTCCGACTTGCGATCCTCAGATTATAATCTTTCCGTAACAAAATGTCTCGATACAAACGTACAGTTTACTTTCCGAAAATCCACCCTCTTGAATAACAATTGGTAGCATATTCAATGTAAATTTCGCTTTATCGTGGAAGAAAATTCTATCATTCTTGTTCTGCATCACCAATTATCGTTCCGGACCACAGAAAATTTTCTGACTTTTACCCCATTTCCTCGCTCATTATTTAATTTCTCGACTCCTCCATCTTTTCCATGACCGTGGCTACCACGTACATATGAGCTAAGTTTTAACTGTCAAAATCATCATAACCCTGTCAAAATCATGTTCATGAGATAATTCAAACGGCTCACTGGCAGCTCGCAATGTTTGAAAACCCAGAAAATGCACTAGGACAAGTGCAAACAGCACTCAGAAAGATCAACGATGAAGCCGACAAGCTGGACGTAAGATCCGAAACAATATCTTCGAAAAGTTTCGATTTATGTACTGCCACGAGCTTACGTCAAGCCACGTACGGAGAAAAACGATCGAGATGATACAATCTAGACAAGTCCAAGCTTCAATAAACTAAACGAATTCGGACAACCGTCGATCGATTCTTTTGACAATTAGAAAAATAATTTCGAAAGTCACAACGAATCAAAAGTTTCTTTTCGTAATTCTAACGATGAAATGTATCCTCGCTATTTATATCAGGTGGAACCGATAGTGATAGAACCACCCGGAAAGACGGATTCACGGCAGAACGGAAAAAATGGCAATAGATGCGCCGGCGAATGCATATGCAAGATTAAAAAAGCCTTAGGACTCATTGTAGCGGAAATTATACAGGTTCTTCAATTATTTTATTCAGCATAGATATAAGGGTGTTTTCAAAAAGAGCTTTTTTCCTTTTTCAATTTTAAACCGTAAACATTTTTTAATATACATTGAAACGAAAATTTTGGTACAGAATTTAGTTTTTAATATTCATATTTGAAGCCTCTCATCGCCTTTGGAGATTTTTCATTTAAAATACACAGGAAAAATGCGTTTTTGTCTCAAAATTACTCCCATTCAGTAGTATTCAACTCATCTTCATCAATACCAGGCTTTTCAGATGAGAAAGTGACACCTTCTGGAAAGTATCTACTTAAAAATATTTTTTCCTTTCTAATTTAATAGTAAAAAATGATTTTTTTCCAAATATCACGTTTTTTTTCGGAAGAAAATCACGTTACCGGGCTAAAGAATGAACTTTTTGAAAAAAGTACAGGAGTACTTTTTTTTAGAAAATTTAATTCCCTGTGGAAAAATTTATTTACAATTTTTTTACAAATCGATTATTTTACGAGTTATTCCGAAAAAACCGATAGAAATTGATGAACATCGCGCTGCTGAAATCCCAAAAAAATATCCTGAAATTTATCAATTACCATTGGTTTTTCTGGAATAACTCGTAAAATAATCGATCTATAAAAAAAATTGCAGGGAGCAAGGGAGCTTTGCCATAGGAAATTAAATTTTCTACAAAAAAGTACTCGGGTTATTTTTTTCAAAAGTTCATTCTTTAGCCAGGAAACATGATTTGTCACTTAAAAACGTGATTTTTCAAAAAAAATCAATTTAAAAAATTAAATTAGAAGAAAAATTCTAATTTAATCTTAATCTTTAATTTAATCTTAAAGTACTTGAACTTTCCAAAAGATGTCACTTCCTTACCGAAAAAGCCTGGTATTAATGAACATGAGCTGAATACTACTGAATGGGAGTAAGAATGGAAGTATTTAAATGGAAACTCTTCAAAGGCGATGAGAGGCTTCAAATATCAATAGGAAGAGCTCAATTTTGTACCAACATTTTCGTTTCAATGTATATTAAAGGATTTTTATCGTTCAAAGTTAAAAAAAAAAGCTTTTTTCTTTAAACGCCCTAATTTATACAAATTTTTTCCTAATAATTATAGTGTCAGCCGATGAGGCGACGTTATTATTTCAATCCTGATAATAGATAGACGCGACGATTCGACTGGCAGCTCAGAGCGGTTGTCACTATACACCCGAACCGGACGATAAAAGAGCGTTTGCAAATTCGGTTGAAAAAAATTCCAGAATGTGCCATGTGATAATTGACGAATTAAAGAAGCAAAGAAGAGACATAAAAGGAATGCTGGAACTGTATAAGGAGTCATCGGTAGAATTTTCCAAGCTGGAACTCACTGTGGAAAGACAACGTGAAAATGTATGCGAGGTTAAATCGTTCGATTCATAAATATAATCTAATTGCTTGATCAATCAGCAAAAGTATACCGATTGAAATTCCAATCGGTTAGATTGATTTTTTTTAAGGAACATTACTTCCACTTCCTTGTCGCAGTATTGTTTTATTTAGATCAGACGCATGGAGATCATCCTGGAATCCGCAACGAACACCTTAAATCATGTTGAAATTGATATCAAGAAACGTTACGAAAGCTTCATCTTGGAATTAAAATCGTTACGTGCGAGGGAAGAAACGCGAAAAGAAATCCTGCAAGTGGTTATCAATTGGATAACGTCTCTGGATGAAAAACGGTTAGACAAGCGAGAAGCTGCAAATTATGCCGTTAAAGAAGCGATTGAACAAACCAACAACGACCGAATAGTGTTGACCACAGCACTCAGACAGCTTCAAGAAGTCGATAGGATCGAAAGACTGCTCGTTACGCAGCGTTCTGCGCATCGAGAAAATTGTACACAATAATTAATCTTTGTTGGGCACACCGTTGAAAAATTGGGTAGGTCTCGAAGTTCATACTCTCATTAGTCCGAAAACGTATGTATAGATATAGTGGCGTAGCTCGTTGTACCGCGTGAATATGATTATTTCCGTGTAAAACTAAATATATATGGGGTATTCCTGGGGATTTCGGCAACTTCGGACAGTTGGGTCAAAATTTTGCCCCCCCAATTTTTTTCATTAATATGTGTTGAAAATAAAGAGACACGTATTTCGGCGTTTTTTATTTTGAGCCCCCACTTTTGAAATACAGTCAAATGAAGTTTTTGAAGTATTGACCACATTCGGTCATTCAAATCGATATATCTCAGCAACGGTTAGTGATAACCCAAAATACCACGGGTATTTTTTTTTCGTTTTTGAACGCTCTATACAATGAAAACATTTACGATTATGTTGCACAAATTCAACAATTATTTATAAACAATTCAAAATTAAAAATGAAATAAAACAAAAAATGTACCCTTAATTTCTGAAATGTATTTTTTTTTAATTTCTTGAACAAAAAGGAAGATTTAGCCACCTTGAACTTTTTGGGCCGACGCTTCGTTCGGGAGTTATAGATTTTTTTGTCACAAAAAACCCGTAAATTTACGTATTTTATTAGTAAAAATTTGCATGAAAAAAAAGTACCCTTAATTATTGAAATTGATTTTTTTTCAAATTCCTTGGTCGAAAAGAAAAATTTTGGGACCCTGCCGAACTTGGGCCGACGCTTCGTTCGAAAGTTATAGCTTTTTTTCTTAACAACCGGGAAAACATTTACGGGTTTTTTATGACAAAAAAATCTATAACTCCCGAACGAAGCGTCGGCCCAAAAAGTTCAAGGTGGCTAAATCTTCGTTTTTGTTCAAGGAATTAAAAAAAAAATACATTTCAAAAATTAAGGGTATATTTTTGGTTTTATTTCATTTTTAATTTTGAATTGTTTATAAATAATTGTTGAATTTGTACAACATAATCGTAAATGTTTTCATTGTATAGAGCGTTGAAAAACGGAAAAACAAGACCCGTGGTTTTTTGAGTTATCATTAACCGTTGCTGAGATATATCGATTTGAATGACCGTATGTGGTCAATACTTCAAAAACTTCATTTGACTGTATTTCAAAAGTGATGACTCAAAATAAAAAACGCCGAAATACGTGTCTCTTTATTTTCAAACCATATTAATGAAAAAAATTGGGGGGCAAACATTTTGACCCAACTGTCCGAAGTTGCCGAAATTCCCCGGAATACCCCATTTATACGTTTTCGGACTAATGAGAGTATGAACTTCGAGACCCACCCGAAAAATTACGTATGGTGCACGTGGCGTACGGCAGCAAGTACAAACGTCTATTGCGGGCACACTGTTTCTTATTTTCGCTTCAAAAGTAACTGGATACTTCTTGAAGCTTCTCAAACTAGGCCCGACAGGTGTTAGTAATTTTTATGAATATTATCAGAACGAAAAAGTTTCTTTTTCCAAAGAATACGCGAAAATTGGCTTTTTATGCTTAGGAATTCATAAAAACTTCAATATTCAACAATTTTTGAAAATCTTGAGATAGTATTTTTACAAAATACTACACTTCAAGTATATACCAAACTCAGTTTAAACTCAGTGAGTTGAATTGGGTTGAACCAAGTTTGGTTTAGTTTAGTCTAACCTGAGTTGAGACTAAACTAAACGGACTAAACGCAAGTAAACTGAGTTTGACCTACACTAAACTGAGTTTGAACTATACTAAACTAAGTTTCATCCAAACGCAAATGAGTTTAAACTGAACTAAACTGAGTTTAAACTAAACTAAACTGAGTTCAAACTGAACTAAACTGACAAGGAAACCGCGCGATGCGTCCGCCTCTGATTTCGATCAAACTGTGCACGATTGTTGAGTCAGTAAAAATATTTGACACGTGGTTTTTTTATCGGTGGAGTCGCATATTTACGGGGTGAAAAATACCCCCGAAAATCGAGGGATTTTTCGTTTTTCGATTGTAATTCGTTAATGGGAAAAGATTGAAGAAAGTTTCAATGGCGGAATTATTGCATTTGATGCGCACTATACATTCGTGATAAGAACGGTCAATTAATTTAAACAATTGACCTTTATTTATTTAAACAATGGGTATTTTAAAACATATTTCCGAGAGTTTTAGTTTGATCGGAATGTGGATTGGTCAATGTATAAATGATGAAGAAATAAAGTTTACGTGTTTTTGGGTTTTTCCATATCGCGCATATAAAGGGGTGTAAACCACCCTTGAAGTTTTCGATGATATTGTATCATAATTGGTAATTCCATCCGGAATATTTAAATCATTTCGTGTCCGTAGCGAGTGTTGCGAGTGTTCTACCCCTACAGCACATCATATTGTGGCAGTGCTGCAAAAATGTTCCAATATTGCAGTTGCAACGATATGTTGCACATTTATTGTGGTTAAGTTTTGTGTACGATATTGCACTTAAATATTACAGCGATATTATATTGGAAACTGTCCTGCAATATTTTGCAAAAACCTTGCTTATAATTTGCAGTAATATTAGAACTACAGGATTTTTTGAAGTTTCATGCAAAACATACATGTAAAACGAAATTCTTTTTATTATCTTTATTTATTATTAGCTTTTTTCCTACAAATTATGACCATGGCGCAATGGTATCACATAAAATTCGGATTCTGATTGTCGAAACGACATCGATAACGAGTCTTTTTCCAGTGCTGAATGATCAGCAAAGATATATGAGATGTATCCAGTTGTCAATCAGTGCAAAAAAAACTATTGTTAATTTAAAGAAAAACATATATTCTATACGTATAAAATATATATGTATTATGTAATCATTCTCTACTTATAAATGTAAAAATGTAATGTAATAAACCTTATGGATCATACTATTATAACATCATATTTGTACTGATTATAACAGTGTGGATTTGTTTGTATGCACATCTCTATTTGTCTACTTTATACACCTATTTTCAATTCGTCACGATAAAATCGTTGAATCAATTCTAAATTGGTGCAGTCCTGCCTCGATATTGCAAGATATATTTCATTGAAATGTTTTGAAAGGATTATGGCAAAATTTTGTATACAGAGTCTGCATTATTCCCACAATATTTTTGAAACAGAATTGCAATGTTGCGAAGGGGCGGACATAGATACACTCCAGCAGTTTTGCTTTAACGTTCCGTGCTATATTTCAATATCTCATAAAAAGATTCTTGCAAGATTGTTGAAAAAATTCAGGCTGTAGGGGTGGGCACATGCAGCGTGTTCCAAGAAATATATTTCGTCTTGGAATTTATGATCGTACTCTCTGGACTGGTCCGTTATCTCACTTAAAATGTATCCCATAGCTTAAATTCAAAAGGACCAAACAGTAAAATTCGAAAGAAACCAGAGCTCTCTTCCAGACGCTCCACTAACAAAAGAGAACCCTTCAAGAGAAGAATTTATTGAAAGTAACTTCTTGATTGAAGTAAAGGGATAGCACAACGTGCCAGCTTCGGGGGTGATTGGCTTATCCGGGGTCTTAGGGGCGTAGCCTCGATGACCGCCCAATTCACAATCAGTAGAGATTTTTCCAAGCGTAAAGATATCAGTTAGATCCTTGAGACGAGTCGCGCGGAGTGGTTCTACATTTCATTTTGTTCTCAAATATTTTTGTACGATAGAATAAAGTATCCACAATTTCTTAATATATATCTGCGTTACGTCTTGCCATTTTATTTCAAATAACCTTTTCTCGCACGAGGTGAGCTTTGCTCTTTACAGCGGAATGTCCGTAACAATTGCATTTGAATTTTCCCGCGCGCAAACAGGGTTTGCGCGTCACAAAAAGTCGCCAAGCTCCAGAAAACTGTAGTCGCCAAAATTTGCCAACCGATGGAAGCCAAGTCCTTATCGGTGTGGCGACTTCGTACGCTTCACAAGATGGCCGCGAGGTGGCAGGTCGAATCCTCAAAACCGCCGAGATTAGTTCGCGCCGCCGAAAGCAGGATGTAGAGGCGCTGCTCCGCTCGTCCGTGTACACGCATACAACGGAATCTGGCTTTGCTCTCCTCATATATCTTCCATGTGTCTGTCACACCGATACAGTGATGCCATGTAACAGGAAAAAGCGACACTAATCGCACCGTCCAAAATCCAACTTGGGAAGCAGAGATTAGAGTAGAGATCGCCAACGCCGTGGAGTCCTGTTGGCCCCGAATTTTTCCGATTTGTAGCAGGATCCGCCGAGCCGAGGTTCCAATGGAGTCCAACAGAATATACCGGGTGTCACGCTCAAGTGTGAGCCTCAACGCGAGGCCAGAGCTGCGCTGAACTAAACAAAATAAACGAAAGTATACGATCATTTAATTCGGTTTCTTTCTTATTTTAGATTTAAGCCGAAAATATTGATCGGAGATGGAAAATTGTTGTGAACAAACCGGTAGAAAATTAAATTTCCTACAGGTTTCCTTATGACCATCCTTAATCAAAACCCAGATAGCAAAATGACGTTTTAAGTCAGTCCGTATGAGCTCAGATTTATGATTTGGACTTCAGATCCTACGTCTGAATGACATTTTTAAGACCTTCTCAAGAAGTTGAATGCGCCACCTAATGTACACTCTAAGATCTCATCAAAAAGAGCTCTTAAAGAACTCTTTTTTCTGAACTTGCAAAAATGAACGCATGAAGATATTCATTTAGAGGTAAAAAAAATTGACTTCCCATTTATGAGTTCATTAAGAACTCTGAATCCTAAGCTCATAAAAATGAGCTACTTAAGACGTCATGATATAACTTCTATAAGAAGTTTTTTAAAAGACTTCATACTGAAATCTTTATGATTTGGATGCTGACTGGGAAGTAGAAAATAAACAAGTTATTTCATAAGAACGAGTTTCCCTTTAAATTACGGTGGCGAGACACGTGGGTCTCGCTGTCGTAACATCTTATTTCAATGAGGCGGCCTGTTCGGAAATTCCCCACTACGCTCTGACCACCTCTGACGTCCCCCTCTAAGCATACGACCGAGAATGGCCTCGCCGATGTAGCTCCGGCTCGAAAATGACACCCGCTATGACGGCGGCGATACGAATTTAGCATTGTGCTATTACTATATATACGCGCCCGGGGGGAGCTAGTTCGCCGGCCCCCTGGTTGGCGGCGCACCAAGTCGGTGAAACGGCTTCCCCGACCTCGCTGGCGATCTCTCCTCTAATCTCTGTAGAAGTCATCTCACGGCGAGAACCGTAATTGGCCAGCAGGGCAGCCCATTAGACGCAGTTGTGATTATAACTGAAATTTACGACGAGCTCAATGTGAATCGAAAAGTCGCGAAAATATCGCCCATTGTAAATCGGAAATCGCCCAATTATCGCCAAGTCGCCAATCGAACATTCCGACGCCAAATGAGTAACTCAAGTCGCCAATTTCGCGCAAAGTCGCCAATGCTGGCTAGCCTGCTCACCGGTTGTTTTGAAGCAATTGCAATGGAAACGGCGTCCCATATGTCATATATTTTATTTCAAATAATATATAGGTATACCAAAACGTACAATTAACTTTACCCACTGTCGCCGACAGCGCTATGCTCGGCGGCTCTCGAACTACAGACCTAAGCCAACTTTTTATTCCCGATTTTGACGCCAAAACAGGTCTAGTTGTGTCGTCTGTCCTCTAGTCTCCCTGATCTTTCCTCTAATCACTGGTTATACTCGAAGCGCCGACAGTGACGCCAGTGGCAAAACCCGTAATCCTTCATCGTTGAAATTCGTAGATGCAAAAAGGCCGCGTAAAACGCGTCGTACACACCGGACGGATTCAAATAATTGATAAACAAGAAAAAAATGGATGAGATTGCGATTATCGAACGAATTATCAGCGATTTCGCTGTGATAGCCAAAAAACGAAATTACACATATATCGACAGAATTTTACCTGGACTATCGAATGGAGTCGTTCTCGTTTGTAAAAAAGTGAGCATTCAATGACATTGTTTAATGAATCAAATATTTACCTTCGTTTATTGCGAATTTTTGTCATATTTTTAATTGAATAATTATTTTCATTTTTTTTTATTTTTCGTGGCTCAGATACTACAATCATCGAGCGTGGATCAGCCGAAGGACACGATCTACGTTAAGGATGAATATTTAGAAACAACAGGTGAGTCTGCGATAATTCTTGCGTCCGCTAAATCTCAGTCCGACTCCTATGTTCGCCGCAGATCACGACGTCACCGGCTCTCCTCTGGAACACTCGTTCGGTGAGGACGTCTTCGACGTGACCATCGTCGGAGAAACGCGAAATTGGTCAAAGGACGAAGAAATTCACTTTCCGTTGAACAAGTCGCGTGCTAGGTATGAAATCGTGCGAAATTGAGATCGAAAGATCGTCAAAACTGAAATTTACTTCTATTTTGTCGATCAAAGATCAACAAAATTCCATAAAATTTGATTTTTGAACTTTGGATTCGATTCGATTTGATTCAATAGAAATTTGAATTCGATTTTCTTTGATTCGAATCTATTCGAATTTGAAATTGATTCGATTCGATTGAAATTCATTATTTTTTCAGTTTTATTCTGAAGTTTGTTGACGATTTAACGTTGTAAAAATTTACTATTCGCAGCAATATTTTGAACGTGTGCCTCGAAGCTTTGAGCGACGAATGGCGATCGCCGTTGTTCGTTCTGTGCGACGCTTCTGACAAGGAGAAAACAATTTTGATTGGCGCGCTTGTGCAACCGTTGTGGTTCTCCACGATGCGAGTTTGTGCCTTAGGCATCAGGGAAGGTTCGAAAATTCATGATTGCCACGCATTGATGCGGGAGCACTGCCAATTGTCCTTGGTTGCCGAGCGTGAAGTGAGTATTCGGGAATAAATGTTTCTCCGCACTTCGTTCGTATGGAGCAAAAATAAAACTAGTGGCCCCCTTGAAAATCTGTCCCTCGGGGATATGAAAGTAATGAACATATTCTGATACTTTTCAGAGATACAAGAATACGTATTTTTTTTTTTTTATTTTCTTTTTTCTAAAAATTATTAACATTTGAATTTTTTTGTATCAATTTAGAAGAACATTTTTTTCTCTCGATCTATTTGATAAAATTAAATAATATTTTCAGGGAATATTTCTAACAAGCTGTTCTATTAAATATTTTTTTTAAAAATGTGATGCAAAAATTGACCTAAAATATAAACAATTTTTTTAAGCAAATAGAAAATTCAACGACTTCCCCATTGATTTTTACATTTTTTCTCATAGACATTTATTCGGTGTTCAATTGAGAAGATTTTTCCGTTGGAAAAAGTTCGTAACTTACATTTTTGAAAAAGTTATTCGCATTACAAACAACAATTACATAAAAACAAATGCACATCATTATTCTTCAACGCTTACAAATATATTATTTCTTTTTTTTTTGTTGATTCTTGTTTTTACTAATGGGCTAATGACAGACTCTTCAGAATCGGAAAAAACTTTGCACGAAATTTTGTTTTTATCGACTGGAATGTAGCAATGGTACTGTCGAGTATTTTTCAATGTTTTTGCCATTATGTACATACGCGCGGTCAACACAACATCAGTTGTAATTTCAAAAAATCTTCAGCACAATTCTTATGCAGTTCATTTGTTTAATTGTGAAATGATTACTCATTTGAAAAAAAAATTCGGTATCAATAGTATCGAAAGATTAGTGTACTTCTCAGACGGCGCTGGCGCACAGTATGAAAACATGTGCAATTTGATTAATCTTACGTTTCATGAAGAAGGCTTTAACATCAAAGCTGAGTGGCACTTTTTTGCCACCTCACATGGCAAAGAAGGCTGTAATGGATTTGGTAGTACAGTGAAGAGACACGCGTACCGATCAAGTTTGCCAAACGTTAACATTACTTCACCTCAACTTATGTACGAATGGGCAAAAACGTTTTTCAAGAACATCAACTTTGATTTTTGTTCAGACGGAGAACATAATACGCATGAAAAATTATTAAAGACCCGGTACACAATGGCAAAAACATTGAAAAATACTCGACTGTACCATTGCTACATTCCAGTCGATAAAAACAAAATTTCGTGCAAAGTTTTTTTCCGATTCTGAAGAGTCTGTCATTAGCATATTAGTAAAAACAAGAATCAACAAAAAAAAGAAAATAATATATTTGTAAGCGTTGAAAAATAAAGATATGCATTTGTTTTCATTTAATTGTTGTTTGTAATACGAACCTTACTTATGCACGCACAATTTAAGCTACGATTTTTTTCCAACGGAAAAATCTTCTCAATTGAACACAGAATAAATGTCTATGAGAAAAAATATGAAAATCGATGGAGAAGTCGTTGATCTTTCTATTTGTTTGAAAAAATTGTTTATATTTCAGATAAATTTTTGCATCACGTTTTCAAAAAAAATGTCAGTAAATAGAACAGTTTGTTAGAAATATTCCCTGGAAATATTATTCAATTTTATCAAATAGATCGAGAGAAAAAAATTTTCTTCTAAATGAATACAAAAAAATTCAAATGTTAATAAATTTTAGAAAAATGAAAATTTCAAAAAAAAAAACAAAAAATACGTATTCTTGTATCTCTGAAAAGTATCAAAATATGTTCATTACTTTCATATCCCCGAGTGACGGATTTTCAAGGTGGCCACTTGTTTTATTTTTGTTCATAATTATAATTATCATCGTCATTATTTCAGGCAAAAGTTTCTGTATTCAGTGTATACGAGTTCTGTGGATCCGACAAAACCACGGTTGACTGGTCGTCGCAAAAGAGAATCGATTTCGAGGGATATCTAAGTTTGGAACTGAGCTGGAACACTCTGTCCTTTCTACCGCCTATAAGAACCACATCGAATTATCTTGTGCGTCAAATTTCGATTAATTTTTGTTTCTACATCGTAGAGTTGAAAAAAAAAAAAAAAAATTTGTTGAAAAGAAAATATGTCATCAGATGATTCGCAGGTTGCTCAATTAGCGGCGGGCTGGAGAGGCAGCCCCATGTGCAAGCTGTGGGATCAATTGTTGTTGCTCGAAAAATATTTAACGATCCTCGAGGATTATCAGAAAAAAAATCTTCGTTCGAGATACAGCGTATTGCCGTTGAAATTTCCTCGCGATTTCGATACTCCCTGTCTCAAGGTATTTCCGAAAAAAATATTGGTATCAAACTCTGGAGACGTAATAGTAATTTTAGTTTTTTTCTATTTAAGAGGGTACATCTGTGTAGATTGCCGAAAAAGTCGGTGAATTTTGGAAATTATTATTTCAAAAACTATTCGTCCGATTGAATTCAAGTTGGTTTCATTTGAAAGTATATACATTTAGGTATGTTGACGATTTTTTATATAAATATATAGTGAATGGGAGCGATGTTATTCTGTCCGGCGTAAAACAACTTTGTCGTCGGCACGGTTTGCGGTTCCCACTTTTTCTCGCAGTCGGTTGGTCTTGAACAAAAATTTCAAGAAGATTCTTAAAGTGTAACGTCTTGAGCTGTTCGGCACGTAGGATTTTTTCTATTTCATTTTTTTTTCACAAAATGGCGATTGATTGAAATTGAAATTCACTTTTTAACCTCAATTTACGACCTTCTTTGGTTGATAAAAAAATAAATAAACAAGTTTAAAAAAAAATCCTACGTGCCGAACTTCATTGCCTATCCGTGCATATTGTGTCCAAATTTTAAAGGAATCGGTCAATCCGTTATCTAAAAAAAAGTGGGAATCGACTTTGAAAAGCGTGTTTCGAGATAAACGCGTTTGAAGTTTGGGAACTCGCTATATATTTATATAAAAAATCGTCAACATACCTCAATGTATATGAGCAAGTCCACCAATTCGAGTACCGGTTTTGGGCGTCGATATCAGTGATCTTTTTGTAACTTTGAGAAATGGAAGCTCCCATTGAGAAATGAACTCTGATTTTTTTTTAGATTTTTCCTTTGGTTATTTTCGCTGTAATTGTATGGGTAATTCTGTGAGTTTGTCATTTTTTTCTTGTTTTCATTAATTTCTCAATGTGTTTTAATAGGAGAAAAAATTAAACGCGACCATTTTTTCTTTGTGAAAAAAGCTCAGCTTTTCGAAAAAAAATACAAAAACATTTTTGGGACTTGAAAAATTACTTAAAATCGCATTTGAAATATAAAAGTCGATTTTTCTCAAATGTATATTTTTTAAAAATTTTGAAAGTATTTTTATCGAAAAACTGAGAAAATTTCACGTAATATATGTAGAAATCAAGTTGGGACCTCTGTAATAACTCGTTGAATTACTAAATGTGTGACAAAATAACTAAAACCTCAATTTATATTTTTTTCATTTCCAAATGATTCGTATTACTGTTTCTAAATACATGGAAACCATATGATCAAAGATGAAACTTAGAGTCATGTGGTGACGCTGTTAGCTTTGGAAGTGCACCATCTACAACTTAAGGGCGGGGTAAGGTTAGTTCGATATTAAAAAAAGGATATTTTTGATAATTTTTCTTGACGATACAGTTGATATACATTTATTGATATAATGACCAACTCAATAACGTTACGTTTGAAGAATATTCTATAAAATTTTCATTAACTTTAATGAACAACTAAGCAATTGACGGAGAATCTCTGCAGACGTCTAAGAAAAAAAGTTGTATCGCGGTGCCCATTATAACTAATTACTGGAGCATCTGAGACGAAAAAACCGGAGTGATTTCAGTAGCCGCTAAGTTTCTGCAGGTGATGAAGGCAAGTCTTTATTTTCAAATTGATTTTTTAATTTTTTACAGCATTTAGAAGTCAAAATACTGGTTTTTCATTTAAAAAATTGAGAATGTTTCCATTTCAAAATACGATGAAATCAAAAAACTCGACGTCATTACCTGCAGAAACTTGTCAACTTATCAAATTATCTCGGTTTCTTGATCTCAGTATTACGAATCATTTGAAAATGAAAAAATATTAATTAAGGTTTTAGTTGTTTCGTTATACATTTGGTGATTCAACGAGTTATTACAGAGGTCCCAACTTCATTTCTACATATGATACGTGAAATTTTCTCAGTTTTTCGATAAAAATACTTTCAAATTTTTTAAAAAATATACATTTGAGAAAAATCGACTTTTATATTTCAAATGCGATTTTAAGTAATTTTTCAAGTCCCAAAAATGTTTTTGTATTTTTTTTCGAAATGCTGAGCTTTTTTCACAAAGAAAAGGTGGTCGCGTTTAATTTTTTCTCCTATTAAAACACATTGAGAAATTAATGAATACAAGAAAAACATGACAAACTCACAGAATTACCCATACAATTACAGCGAAAATAACCAAGGGAAAAATCTAAAAAAAAATCAGAGTTCATTTCTCAATGGGAGGTTCCATTTCTCAAAGTTACAAAAAGATCGCTGATATCGACGCCCAAAACCGGTACTCGAATTGGTGGACTTGCTCATATACTTTCAAATAAAACCAACATGAATTCAATCGGACGAATAGTATTTGAGATAACAATTCCCAAAATTCACCTACTTTTCCGGCAATCTACAGAGATGTGCCCCCCTTGAACAATTTTTTTTAAAATCGATTTTTTATACGCAGAATCCGGCAAATATAACGGAAAAATTGAGTCTGCTCATGAGTGGAAACGACGCGTTTGAGGCCGAGGATTTAACTTCCGAAAGTTCGAACGAACGTCCATTCGTAAACGATGCAGATTTGGAAGATACGGCTTTACTAAGAAATCATTTGAAAGACGTGTCACGTCAGAATTACGATTTTTCCGATCAGCTTTGGCAGCTTGTTATAACGTCCAACGATTATGCCGAAATTACCGATTGCATCCACGCGGTTTTCGAGGAAATCGTCGACAACGGTTACAAACCTCAAGTAACGAACGATTTTTAAGATACGCGAATGATTCAACAACAAAAACAATTACAAAAAACGATTTTTTCTGATATAACCAAATTTGCCAATTTTTTTATTATTTGGTATAGGGTAAGATGGGGTTAAATCGTCGTTTTTTTACTTTTCACGCTGTAGAACCTGCTATTTATTAGAATATTCTGAAACATGATTTTTTTTTCTGAAAGTATAAATCCTAGGCTACAAAATTTATCTTGACGAGTTTGATGTTGGTTATACTTGTTATTTAGCACGGTCGTTTGAAAAAAATGTGCATAGTGGTTTTTTTCACCCCACCTAGTGGGGTAATAAAACCACTTCTTTTCAGGTCAAATATAAATGCAAACTTGTTGTTTCAATGTTTTTTATTATTCATAACGGTCACAGCTTATTATATTAACCTTTCAAAAAATTTAAAAAAAAACAGTTTCCAGCATTAATTATCGCCGTAGTCCTCGCTGTCTTCAACGTAAACAACTTTTTTCGGGACGACCACGCTTGGTGCGGCGAGGGGCAACTTTATCTTTTTCAGCTCGTGATTTTTTGCCCAACACCTTCAAAAAATTTTTTCTCAGCTCGTGCAGCTGCCCACTGGTTGCTCGGTTATTTAACCCCGCACACTCTTTTGCGCGAAAAGCCACGTGATCCGAAAACAAATGCAAATATCGAAAAATCGTTTTAACATTCGGATTAGTGACGAATCGCTGCTCCAAGAAAACACTTGACTAATTTTTTGAAGCCCAATTTTCACAACTTTCACCAGCCATCAAAAGCCAGAAATTTTTTTTTTCACATCGCTCAAAATGCTTATCTCACCACGAAAATTGTAGAAATGCAGATGCGGCAGTCCAACAAAGTACAAAAGTTGCGCATTATCGACCACGACTTACCTTATAAACGGCTAATCTTTCTATTAATCCGGTCAAATATTAGCGTCAAATGGTTATCTTACCCGCTGGCGATTTAACCCCATCTTACCCTATAATTCGTTACGAGTTTTAGCCATATTTTGAGAAACGAGTTAAAAAATTCCATATTTTTAGATCGACGGAACGAATCCGACGCGATTGGCAAAGCTGATATCCGAACAGAACTCGCAAAAATCAACTATTCCATCCTTAGCAGGAAGTTTTCCTCTGGAGCTCATAATCGACATGGGAATCGAAAAACTCAGCCGTGACTACACGTATCTGATGCTGAGCGCCAGCCTAGCCGATTTGTACGACATTCGTCAAAAATTAACGAACGTTTCGACGGGAGATTTTTCCGCCGGAAAATATCGGTAAAACGAATAATTGATCAACGGATATAATAAACAACATTTATTAGGGCTCCGTAGAAATCTAGGAACTCCCTTGTGGTTTCGGCAAGTCCGTCCGTCCGTCTGTATGTCACACTGTTTTTTTTTCTTTCAATCAAAATACATTCACGCCGAAGTATCTTCCATCGAGAAAATTGTGTCCAAAGATGAGACCGATCGGACCATTTTTAGGGGTCGCGCAAGATTTTTCTAGTTTTCCCATTTGATTAACATGGGATGAACGAAAAGTTTCCATTAAAAAAATCGTAGCTCCGCCAATTTTATAGGTACATCGATCCGGTTAGTTTCATTTGAAAGCTCTTGAAAAACCGCTTAAAATGACGCGCGGACCTTTGAAATCCGATTGCAACTTCCGTCGATAATTTCTTACGAAACAACAAAATTATTGATGGAAGTTGCAATGGGATCCCAAAGGTCCGCGCGCCGTTTTAAGCGGTTTTTCAAGAGCTTTCAAGTGGAACTAAACGGATCGATGTACCTATAAAATTGGCGGAGCTACGATTTTTTGAATGGAAACTTTTCGTTCTTCCCATGTTAATCAAATGGGAAAACTAGAAAAATCTTGCCCGACCCCTAAAAATGGTCCGATCGGGCTCATTTTTGGACACGATTCTCTTGATGGAAGTTACTTTGGCGTGAATGTATTTTGATTGAAAGAAAAAAAAAAAGTTTTTTTTTCATGCCGGCCTAATGTCACAGGCCCCCCATTCTCTCAGTTATGGACCGATCGAGATGAAATTTGGTACACAAACGTAGATCGGTGACCCAAAAACAGAAATGACAACATAAAAAAAAAAAAAAATTTTTTTGACCCCCCTCCCGCAGATTAAACAGTGTACTAGAAATTTTTTTTTTTGCTCACCCCATTGAGTGAGGTATCTTTGGATAGGTCTCATCAAATGCAACAAATAATGTCCTGAGACCTTTCCATTTAAACCCTTCAGTCATGAGATATTTGCTTTCAAAGTCGTTATCAGAGTGTCCCCCCTCCCCTCCCTCTAACTTTTAAACTATCGATGCGAAAAATCTGGAAAAATTCTAAAATGTAGCTTTTAATAAGTACATTCAATCAAAATTATAACGAACACTGTAGCAAAAATAGTTAACGAAAAATATAAAAATAACTCTTTTTCGGATACGAGCTAATTTGTCACGGTAAAATTGGTCTCCTATTGGAATAATCTAAAAAAAATTCCGGAATGTCAATTACTAATACAGAATGACTATTCATTTCGAAATAACATTTTTTTGTTTGTTTCTTGTCCATTTTGTAGGAAAAAATTGATGACAATGGCGCAAATCCACATGTGTATGGAATTTTTGTTCCTCGTGCAGGGACATCTGGATTATTCCCTTGACACGTCGCATTCCTTCTTCAACAACGCTTTGAAAATTTACACGTCGGATGAATCGCCAATTAAATCATTCCCGGATTTGATAACCAACACGATTTACACCCTCAACGTTCCCGTGAGCAACGCCATGCTCATGGAAATTGCTAAAGCGTGAGAATTTATCTTATTTACTAAACTACAATGAGCAAAAATAAAACAAGTGGCCCCCCTTGAAAATCCGTCACTCGGGGATATGAAAGTAATGAACATATTATGATACTTTTCAGAGATACAAGAATACGTATTTTTTGTTTCTTTTTTTGAAATTTTCATTTTTCTAAAATTTATTAACATTTGAATTTTTTGGATTAATTTAGAAGAACATTTTTTTCTCTCGATCTATTTGATAAAATTGAATAATATTTTTGGGGAATATTTTTAACAAACTGTTCTATTCAATGCCATTTTTTTTGAAAACGTGATGCAAAAATTTACCTAAAATATAAACAATTTTTTTAAACAAATAGAAAATTCAACGACTTCTCCATCGATTTTCATATTTTTTCTCATAGACATTTATTCTGCGTTCAATTGAGAAGATTTTTCCGTTGGAAAAAGTTCGTAACTTAGATTGTGCGTGCATAAGTAAGGTTCGTATTACAAACAACAATTAAATGAAAACAAATGCATATCTTTATTTTTCAACGCTTACAAATATATTATTATCTTTTTTTTGTTGATTCTTGTTTTTACTAATATGCTAATGACAGACTCTTCAGAATCGGAAAAAAACTTTGCACAAAATTTTGTTTTTATCGACTAGAATGTAGCAATGGTACAATCGAGTATTTTTCAATGTTTTTGCCATTGTGTACCGGGTCTTTAATAATTCTTCATGCGTATTATGTTCTACGTCTGAACAAAAATCAAAGTTGATGTTCTTGAAAAACGTTTTTGCCCATTCGTACATAAGTTGAGGTGAAGTAATGTTAACGTTTTGCAAACTTGATCGGTACGCGTGTCTCTTCACTGTACTACCAAATTCATTACAGCCTTCTTTGCCATGTGAGGTGGCAAAAAAGTGCGACTCAGCTTTGATGTTAAAGTCTTCTTCATGAAACGTAAGATTAATCGAATTGTACATGTTTTCATACTGTGCGCCAGCGCCGTCTGAGAAGTACACTATTCTTTCGATACTATTGATACCGATTTTTTTTTTCAAATGAGTAATCATTTCACAATTAAACAAATGAACTGCATAAGAATTGTGCTGAAGATTTTTTGAAATTACAACTGATGTTGTGTTGACCGCGCGTACGTACACAATGGCAAAAACATTGAAAAATACTCGACAGTACCATTGCTACATACCAGTCGATAAAAACAAAATGTCGTGCAAAGTTTTTTCCGATTCTGAAGTCTGTCATTAGCACATTAGTAAAAACAAGAATCAACAAAAAAAAAGGAAATAATATATTTGTAAGCGTTGAAAAATAATTATATGCATTTGTTTTTATTAAATTGTTGTTTGTAATGCGAACTTTACTTATATATATAAAATCCTCATACATTTTTCTAAAATGTAAGTTACGAACTTTTTCCAACGGAAAAATCTTATCAATTGAACACAGAATAAACGTCGATGAGAAAAAATATGAAAATCGATGGAGAAGTCGTTGATCTTTCTATTTGTTTAAAAAAATTGTTTATATTTTAGGTAAATTTTTCCATCACGTTTTCGAAAAAAATGTCATTGAATAGAACAGTTTGTTAGAAATATTCCCTGAAAATATTATTCAATTTTATCAAATAGATCGAGAGAAAAAAAAATGTTCTTCTAAATTAATACAAAAAAATTCAAATGTTAATAACTTTTCGTTCTACACGAAAAATGTAAAGATACATTTTAGAGACAATTGAATTCTCTACAAGAAAGGTTAACAGTAAAAATAGCCTTAATCCAATAATTCACAATCCACAGCTCCTGGAAGTTCATTTTATGAGGGAAAAAAAATTATTTCGAGACATTATAGAATTGTCGTGAATATCATTACTTTGCATGCATAGTACCTTTCATGAATAAAAATATATTTCCAATTTTCGATACAAAAGTTGTAGCAATTCTGGAACTTTCGTGTTAAATATTATTTTGCATGGAAAAAACAACGTGTAAGTCGTTGCGGAACAATATTGGATTCACATCATCCATGCCTGACATTTGCTCGTTGCGAAGTTTTTGCGTGACATTCCATGACTGATTTAGTTTTTTTTTAGTGCTTAGAACTGATAATAATGTATGAATGGGTGGAAAATATTTTTTTTTCATCATACAACGAACTTTCAGGAGCTGTGAATTGTGAATTATTGGATTAAGGCTATTTTCACTATATATCTTTTTTGTAGAGAATTTAATTGTCTCTAAAATGGATCTGTACATTTTTCGTGTAAAACGAAGAGTTTGGCTGTGAAACTCGTTTGGAGACGAATTTTCGTCGAACATCGGTTTCAAATGCCCGAATGTCTTAGAGATATTGAATTTTTTGACTTAAAGCTCCAATACTTTTTAAAGAAAATTTAATTCCCTAAAGAATGGTATGCGACAGACTCGGTTTCAGTAGTTTTTAAGGGCTTAGGTATTGAAAGAAGCGAAAAATGTATTTTTCATATGTTATTTAAAGGGGAAAGAGAAACATTTTCGAGTGTGCTTTTCGCGAGGATTTTTTTTAGGCCAACCACTAGCTACAAAGACCATATGCAATCCAAGAAAAAAAAAAGCTGCAAGTTGGAACTTGCAATTTGCTTCCTCGAAATCTTAGGTAGTGAACGAAGATTTCTCTATGATGAATCATTTTTTTTGTTCTGAATCTGATAGATTAAACGGAGATATTTATATGAGTGCTAATTTTCTATTTAATCTTTGGCTTTCTCATAGAGGAATCTTCGTTCACTACCTACGATTTCGAGGAAGCAAATTGCAAGTTTCAACTTGCAGCTTGTTTTTGGAAATTTGAAAACGATACAAAATCCGATTCACGGCTTGAATCATGACCAAAATTATAGTTAAAGTCGGGGTTATAGAGCTCGACATGCCTCCAAAATTTGGGGACCGTAGCTGAAACTGTTCTTGAGTTATACACGTTTGAATCTTGGGAGGTCATCTTGAACGTACATAATAATTCAAAGTGTCCTAAAATTCGAACGCGTTGTTCGGTTTCTACCAAATTTAGTAACAAATGAAGCTGATTGTTGGTTCAAGCGTGTGCATGAATTTGAGCACGTTCAGTCGAATATTTTCCAACTTGCAGAGGTTCGAACTTCGAAATTTATAGTTGCTATAAAATTAGATCCGCTCAGCCGATCTCCGACAAATTTGATATACATCATTGCTCAATGATGTTCTATACTCGTGTAAATTTAGAGCTCGATTGGTCAAAGTTAACGAAAGTTATAGCGACAAATTTGATTTTTTGAAAAATTCAAAATATCATAAAATCGCAAATTACCGATGGATTCGGCCCAAATGCAATACCAACAAACATTATATACAAATCTCTCTGTCAAAAACTATTTAGACGAATATCTCAAAATTTGCGACAGTTATAGTGCGTACGTTCTTTTTTTGGAAATTTGAAAACGACACAAAATCCGAGCTACGCTTTGAATCATGACCAAAATTATAGTCGAAGAAGGGGTTATAGAGCTGCACATGCCTGCGAAATTTGGGGGCTGTAGCTGAAACCGTTCTCGAGTTATACACGTTTGAATTTTGGGAGTCCATTACACACACACACATACACACATACATCCGGACATTTTCTAAAAATGTGTTTTCTGGACGTTTTGGAACATTCTGAACATGGTGACATGAATCTCGAAAAAAAATTATTCACCGTCACATAGGTTCCTCTATGAGGAAGCAATTAATTGTTTTTTTCACACAGTCTATTATACACGTGTCATTTTACACACACACACACACATATATCCGTACATTTTCTTCAAACGTTTTTCCTCGATGTCTTCGCACATTCCAAACACGGTGACACGATCTCGAAACAAAAAAATGTTCATAAAAAAACTATTAAGAATTTTTGAATACCCGATTATGATGAAAATTATGTCGAAGATCGCCGACCTCGTGGAGGGCAACTATATCGTCCAGCCAAAGCGCCTCGGAATTCACCACCACAACGCATTACAGCCGCGTTCCCATATTTCCACCGAATATTTATAATCCAGGTGCGAATTATTATTTTTCATCCCACATTTCCAAAAAAAAAAAAAAATAAAACACGTTTTCACAATTCTTCGATAATTTCAGACGATCCGATCGAGGGAGAAGAATATTTTCACGTGACGAAAGCGGTTTCATCTTCCTACAAAATAAAATAACGGGAACGTTTTGCAATTCAACGAATTTTACTGTACCGGAAAAAAAAAAAAAAAAAAAAAAATCACACGACCGACGAATAAAATTATTTTGTAAATAAAAAATTACACGGGTTAGTAATTATTTTTTTATTTTTTTATTCGGATAAATTTATTTATCGGCTGACTTATTTACTATACAAGGTTCCTCATTCCGTCCTCGTTGATTCATGCAGCGTTTTATTCCGCAACAGGATAATACAGTCTACGCAGAAAAAACAAAAACAACGGCATTACCAACGTTCTATAATGTCGATGCACGAGAAATAATTTACACAGCCCGTGGTAATGTAGGATCACCCACGAGTCGAACAACTGCGGACATCAGATCATTGTTTTTAATTTTTTTTTTCTTCTTTAGAGTTAACATCTATCCGTAGAATCCATCGTACGATGGATTAGATCCCTCGAAGAATTCTCAGTCGACGGTTCTGTAAAAAAAAATATTGCATTCAAAACATCATTACGCGTTCGGGCCTTCTAACGATGAAAACCAAATTTTTATTTCATATAACTGTATAGAGCGGTAAAAAAATAACCCCCATGAAGGTTAATAAATTAATTTATCTACTTTAAGGGGACTGAGTCACCTGAAAGGTCGAAGGTAAAAATTTTTTTTTTTCGTGACAAGATCAATCTACATTTTCATTCTAATTTATCCTTATAAAGTATCTATACTTAGCTATCTTTTCAAATTTTTTCAGAACCGTATCAAGCATCCGAACGCTGTGATATTTTCCCAAAGTTTGGAAGCTTGTTGCAAGATTCAGACCGAACAACTCAACCGATCGTGGACTTTGACGTCTCATTTTGTTCAGAAAACACATAATTCCGAAGTGAATGTGGGAATTTGGAATGCGAGGTACGACGAAGGTATGGCGACCTATTATTCAACTGTTTTTCCACAAACTTTGTTTCCTCTTTACGTTATAGGCTGCCAAAATGTTTAAAGTGCGTCAAAAAAAAAAATCCCACATTCACTTCGGAATTATGTGTTTTCTGAACAAAATGAGACGTCAAAGTCCACGATCGGTTGAGTTGTTCGGTCTGAATCTTAAAAAAAGCTCCCCAAACTTTGGGAAAATATCACAGCGTTCGGATGCTTGATATGGTTCTGAAAAAATTTGAAAATATAGCTAAGTATACATACTTTATAAGGATAAATTAGAATGAAAATGTAGATTGATCTTCTCACAAAAAAAAAATTTTTTTCCTTCGACTTTTCAGGTGACTCAGTCCCCTTAATTGCTTCTTCATGCATCCACAAGTCGCCAAAAAAAAACAAATTTGTTACATCCACTCAGTGATTATTTTATTTTAATTAACCCTCCGCCGGTAATCTGGACAATTAGTGGCACAAAACAAACTTTCGAGTCAAATATCTCTGAAATTCGAAAAGGGCGGGGCCTGACTCCCTTCTGTAAAAAAACTAGGTGTGGGTGAGAACTCGTACGCACGAGGTCGCTTGGATCCGTTAATTTATTCCCGAGCAGTAGGAATTCAAAGTTTCGAACGTGCCATTAATGTCCCGGATTACCGTTCGTGCCAAAATTTCGTGCAAGTAAGTGAAATTTAACTGACGTTACTTTTGGACCCATATGATTATTTTTAACTCGTTTAAATGATATTCAACGATGTACGCGTACTTTATAAACATTACCACGAAATGTAAAAAAAAAAAAAAAACAAAAAAAGTAGTGTGAAAAGCATCGCACTACTTTTTGCTTATCATGCGCTAGTAAAAAATTTTCAGACCGATGTATATGAGTATGATAATCACTTTTTATATAATATGTAAATTTTTGTAAGTTTTTTTGATAGAGAAAGGTGAAAAAAAATACCAAAACTATTATTTTTTCATATTTTTCTTAGCTGCCAGAAACGACAGTTTTCTATAGTCAAAATAATTATACTTTTTGAAAGTAATCCGTAAAAAGTTTTTTTTTCCAGAGAGTACACACATTTAACTGTAAAACCCTGTTGGAATTTCTGATTTTGATGAAATTTTCATTAAGATATGATTTTTTGAATGAAAATTGAGCTTTTCCTAATTTTGTTGTAATCAATTTGTCATAAAAAATGTAATTTATTATAAATCGCGAAAAAAAACTGTTGAGATAACAAATAGCATCTGAGATGAGTATGACAGAATTTTTTCAGATTTTTTAAACGTAATTTTCTGCGTCAAAACGTCACCGTGCCATTAATAGTTCACATTACCGACGGTGTCCGTAAATTTAGGATTACCGACGGATGGTAAAAAAGAACATTGGATTAAGAACTGGGTTAGGGTTTTCACTTTCGAAAAAACGAATTTTTTTTTTGTCTTCGACAATGCCGCAGGAAGTCCGCTGTATGGAGCTGAAATCGATGATTCTGTGTAAGTTGGGAAAAAAAATTTTTTCTTCACTTTTTTAGTTCATAAACTTTAGACGCGTTTTTCTCAAAACTACTTTTTCAAAGTCCGTGTTCACTGCCATTTAAAAACTACTTGACCGATTCATTTCAAACTTTGTACACATTTTCTACATATAAAATACCTCCCCCCAACGTTTAGTTAAATTTTTTTTTTTTCACATTAAGGGTGTTTCCTACCCACAAAATGGCGGAATTATTCGTGGAAAATAACAGTTCACACTTTAGATGGCCGCCAAAAATTTTTAAATGGAAAAAAAAATTATCAGAGAACGTTGGGGGGAAGATTCAATTATAATTTGACTAAATTTTCATGGTTTTTCATTTTCAGATTATTTCCGGCCGAGTTATAGTGATCACCGCAAATTGTTTTTTTTTTCCAAGACGTTCTGGGGGAAGCTCTGTTATCGGCTTATGCTTCAATATTTCTGCATGATAAAATTCCACAACATTGTCAAAAGTATGCTCAATAATGTACAAAAGGTTCGAACAAAATTGCTCAATCCATATTTGAGAAAAAAAATCGCAAAAAAAGTGTTTTTACGCTGAAACCCTAACCCCTCCCTTAAAAAAAAAAAATCATGCAATATTAAAGAGGCACTTACCGATTATTTCAATCGTTTTCATCCATTAACATGGTCTCGAAAACTTGTTTTACGAACGTTCGTGCGACAAAAATATAATCAGGCATGATCGTGCTATCGTGCAGTTATTGGGATTAGTTTTATCGATGCGTTTGGGTTATGTGGGTACGTGAGTTATTGTATTTTGCGAAATCGATCAAAGAAAATCGTCGTAGGAGTCGGAATCGCTGACGATGGAACATGCGGAAGCTTCACGGACAAAATCATCTTCTACATACATGATACGTTGATTGTTTGTGTATCCGGAACCTTGCTTCCATCCGGTTATGACTACGACCGAGTCACCGGTTTTCAAGAAACCCCGGCTTTTGCCGAAATTAATTCCAAATTGAACGCGAATGTCGACGTCCTTCAACCAATCGGCCAGAGCTGGCTCTGTAATAAATTCAACCATTCTTATCTATTTTTTTTTTTTTTTTTTTTCGGTTAATGTGCCGTCGACGGGGGTGAGTTTGGGACATGGTAGATTTATATTGCTAGAATCGTAATTATTGAATGTTTTGACTCGGCCATGGGCCAAAATGTACCTTGAAATGTTCCTATCGATTGGCGAAAAACGTCATTGGTAGGCGTATTATATGAACGGAGAAAAAAAATCGCGAAGAAATAAAAAACCGTCGAAAAAAATTTACGTGCTGCAAAACGTCTTACTCGACCGACTTATTGGAAAAAGTTTTGTATCAAATTCTGCGAGATAAGTGTGGACAAATTAGTTTTTATGATTTACGCGCAGTTTGGTAATTTTTTAACCACTGTTCTCGAAGAAAAGTGTGAAAAACAGAAATATTGGTATTTCGAGGGTAAGTATGGGACAAAATTAAAACTGAATATTTAGGAGAAAATCATTCGGCATCTAATAGAGTGGATTTTTTCGGTTTTTTTTTCATATGTAAAAGTTTTTAATTGGTGCTAACGTCTAAAAGATACGTGAATATTCGTTTCACAGCAGAGCATTCGAACCTCAAAAATGACAGTTCGAAGTCTTTCGACCTTCTTTTTTTCACAACGAAGGGGAAAAGGATTTTATATGATATCCGTCTGATCGATTTCTCGATAAAATGAATTTCGAAAAATTTCCATGTTTTGCTTTCTTTTTTTTGTAATCTTTCCCCTAAAAATGGGTATTTTTCAATGATTCTTGTTCCAAGTTACTCGAGGATAACTACGTAAAGATATCCATACGATACAGAGCCAAAAAAAATGTATTCATTAATTTTTATCGACGATGACAAAACTTGTCCCATACTTACCCCTTCTGGGCGGTCAGTATGGGACAAGTTTCAAATCGATGTAACTTCGCCAAAAAATTTTTTTCTTCAATAAAACTTATCACACACTTTTTGTAAGGATGTTCTTAAGATGCCTGCTTTTAGAAAAAAAAATTTAGCGCAAAAACTGATTTTAGACGAAGCCCAAAAGAAAAAAAAAGGGCGATTTTTGTCCCATACTCACCCCCGTTGACGGTGGTTTTAAAAACTCAAATTCTCTTCGAAAAACATTTGTTTAATTTAAAAAACGTTTCGTTTAATCCAATAACTCATAAAATTCGATGAATAACCAAATTATCAAAAAATATCATCGAAATTTCAAAATAAAACGCGCAATTGAAAATAAAAACCTCGCAAAAACATTTTGAACGAATTTTTTTTGTTTTTTTTTTTCGTTCCTTCGAAACAAAATTTGACGGAAATAAGTCAAATGTTTATTTACTAACCGGTATAGTAAAGCGGCAAGATTCCACGATAAAGATGCGCCTGACGCGCAACCTGATGAAAACGCGTGACAGCGATAATGGGACAACGTGGCCTGTATTTGGATATCAAATGAGCCGATCTACCGGAAGTCGTGATAACGATTATCGCACTGGCCAAACATTTGGCCGAAGCTTCGACCGCGGCTATGGCGGTTGTGTGAGTCGCGTCCAAGGGAGGCACGGCTTTGCTCGAGAGATCCAAAAATATTTGATTCTGCCAAATTGCAGCTTCGGCTTCTTTGCAAATATTCGCCATTGTGCGCACGCACTCGAGCGGATATTCGCCCTTGGCCGTTTCACCTGAAAATCAACACATTTTTATCACCGGAAATCCTTGCGATTTTATCAAATAAAAAATTTCATAAATTCGATCAATATAATTCGAATATGAAATAAAATTCATCGCAATACGAAATGTTTTTTTTTCGTTCTTTAATTGTTTTTAACCGGACAGTTTGTGTCTATGAGAATATTTTTTTTTTTTTAACGATTTTGAACTGAGTTTCGATGATTTTTCAAATAATAGGACGATTTTGTAAAATGATATGAGGCATCCCACATCAACGTGACCATTTAAAAACGTTAATTTCTTGAATTTTTTTGTGATCGACGTATGCTATAGTACTTTTTGAAACAAAAATATCGATATGTATTTAAATTTATGGTGGCATTGATAGGGGTGGAATTATAGGACAATGTGATTTTTGCGTGTTTTTTCTCGATGATTTTATCACATGGAAATAGTGTGTCGGAGCGAAAAATTGCTGGGAATCAATTTTGTTGTGTTTGTTGCAAGGATAACGAAAAAATTTTTTTAGAAGGCAAGATTTTACTTTTTTTATGGAAAAAAATCTATTTTGAAAATACAAATCGATTTTTGAACGATTATGACATTTTTTTTAAATTTAAAAAATTTTTTCTTCGGATTCCTCGAACTTTTTTCAAAAAGAACACGTTTATTTCCAGATGAAGAAATTTAATCTGAAGGCTCAGCAAAATAAATTGGAAAAAAATTTATGCAAGAGTTGAAATAAAAATGTTACATGATGATATTTCTCAATATTTATTTATAAAATGTTCGCGCCTTTAAGCGATACAATACGTCGTGTAAGATTCAAATATTTCAAATCAGAAATTCCTTCTGACTTTTTCCATGGTTGAATGTTTCCAATTTTCTGTCGCCCCGAAAAAAAATACATTCAACCACGGAAAAAATCAGAAGAAATTTCTGATTTGAAATATTTGAATCTTACATGACGTATTATATCGCTCAAAGGTGCAAATATTTTGTAAATAAATATTGAGAAATATACTCGCATTATATAACATTTTTATTTCAACTTTTGTATAATTTTTTTTCCAATTTTTTTTTGCTGAGCCTTTAGATTAAATTTCTCCATCTGGAAAGAGACGTATTTCTTTTGGGAAAAGTTCGAGGAATCAAAAAAAAAAAAAATATTTCAAATTTTTAAAAACCTTCATAATCCTTCGAAAATCGATTTGTATTTTCAAAATAGGTTTTTTTTCCATGAAAAATGTAAAATCTTGCCTTCTAAAAAATTTTTTCGTTATCCTTGCAACAAACACAACAAAATTGATTCTCAACAATTTTTCGCTCCGACACACTATTTCCATGTAATAAAATCAGCGAGAAAAAACACGCAAAAATCGCATTTTAGTGTAATTCCACGCCTACCAATGCCACCATAAATTTTAATACGTATCAATATTTTTGTTTTAAAGAGTACTATAGCATACGTCGATTGCAAAAAAAAATTCAAGATATTAAGGTTTTTAAGTGATCATGTCAATGTGGAATGCCTCATATTATTTCATAAAATCGTCCGATTATTTGAAAAATCATCGAAACTCAGTTGAACATCGTTAAAAAAAAATCTTCTCATAGAAACAACCTATCCGGTTAAAAACAATTGAAGAACAAAAAATAGTACATTACGACACTAGTACGAAAAAAAAAATTTTCTAACGATTGTGAGTTTGCAGAACGAGCCGAAGGCGAGTGTTGCAACCACACGAGTCCAAAAAATGTTTTTCGTACGAGTATCCTACGAATTTTTGTGTCACAAGATGCGTAAAATCGCACTTTTACGCGCAACCGGTCATAAAAAAACATCATTTGCGTACTGCGATAAATTTTTTTTTTTTTTTCCGCCTACCTGAAAGCATAACGCAATCAGCACCATCGAGTATAGCATTCGCAACGTCCGACGATTCGGCTCTCGTTGCCCGTGGTTTTTTGACCATCGATTCGAGCATCTGCGTCGCGCAAATAACCGGTTTTCCAACCTTGTTACAACGGCTTATCATAGATTTTTGAGCGAGAAAAACTTTTTCCGGTGGTATCTCGATACCGAGATCACCACGAGCCACCATAATACCGTCCGAGGCTTCGATTATCTCATCGAGATTCGTCATGCCCTGTTGATTCTCGATCTTCGAAATAATCTTTATGTTTTTTCCCTTGTCACCGAGTATTCCACGAATTTCCGTGAGTGCAGCCGCGTTACGTATGAACGAGGCGAAAATCATGTCGACCTCTTGATCAACGCCGAATTGCAGATCGGATTTGTCCTTTTCCGAAACCGCCGGCAAATCTACCGGAACTCCGGGCAAATTAACGCCTTTGCGAGATCCGAGAGTTCCACCGTTTTCGACTGTACATGTCACTTGCGTCGGAGCTGTTGTCACACGAAAAAAAAATCGAGTAATTGAGAAAACGGTTTTATTTACTTTCATTTTTTTTTTTTAAGGGGTTACATACACTTGTAATTTTCAAAAAATCGTTTTTTTTTTTTTTTGTATTTTCTGAATATTGCCAACGATGCGAACGGATTATTATATGGCCCTGGAATAGATGACTCCATGTAAGTTGAAAAAAAACGAAATTTACCACATGTAAAACGCTTCTGAAACTTTAAACGCGTTTTTCTCAAAACTATGTTTTCAAAATCGGTGATCAAGATTTCTCGAAAACGGCTGAACCGATCAGTCTCAAATTTTAACACAACCTTTTTAACTAGATTTTTTAGTAATTAATCGAAGATTTTTTTTCTCCGATAAATATTTTCCATTTTATAAACAATTTAAGGCTTAAATTTTCGTTCAAAATCGAGTCTTTTATTTTGAGAAGTCGCCATTTTGTCAAAAATTATTTTTTCGCTAATTCCTTCGATTAAATACTAGATAATGTATTATATTAACGAAATTTATTTGGTTTTTTCATTTCAGATAATCCGGTCCAGAGATATCGCGATCACCGCAAAATTGGTTTTTTTTGCGGAGCTCTAGGAGATCGGCGATAGCAACATTCGCGATGATTATTTTTACAAATAAAAAATATGTAAATATATTATAAGGTTATCATAATATGTACGCCAATTTTCAAATTAATAAATTGAATAGTCTGCGCGAAAAAAATTCTTGAAAATCCGTCTTTTTAAAGCCTTCTAACTGTATGTAACCCCTTAATGGCGATAATTTTTTCAAAATTATTTCCCGTATACGTTCATCAACCGAAGAGTAAACGACATTTTTTTCCGTACTGACCGATGCCAGTGACGACGAGGGAGATGAGTCCGTCATCGACGAACACGCGATTTCCAACCTTCAGCACCTTCGAGATGTTCTCGTAGTCCACCCAAACGCCCTTGGCGTTTCCCTTGTCCATCACCGCCTTGTCGGTGGTCAGATTAAAAGCCTGGCCCTTAACAAGCTCAACTTCGGCGGCTCCGCCCTTCGCAAAAACAAAAACACATTAATTTTCGTTCCCCTCATTCATCGAACAATCGAAGAAAAAAAAGGAATAATATAACAAAAAAAAATAAAAATAATAATGACAGTACTTTGTAACGTTGAACAAACGACTTACACCCTCGAGAAGTCCCGTACGGATCTCAGGACCTTTCGTATCAAGAGCAACGGCAACGGGAACATTAATTTTGTTTCTCTCCGTCAAATTTTTTTGAGCCTGTCTAACATTGGCAATAGTTTCGGCGTGATACTCGTGAGAACCGTGTGAAAAATTCATTCTCGCTATGTTCATTCCGGTTTCGATCATTTTTTCCAACATCTCGACGGATCTCGAAGCCGGCCCGATGGTGCAAATTATTCCCGATAGTCTTACGAAACTCGCGTGAGAATCTACGTCGAGGGCGCACATATGATCCAACTGGCTCTTGGCGCACATGGCCGCAACATTTCGCGTACCGGCCATCTGTAAAAAAATTAGTACATTATGACACTAGTACGAAAATAGTACATTATGACACTAGTACGAAAAAAAAAATTTCTGACGAACGTGAGTTTGCAGAAGGCGAGTGTTGGAATCACACGAGTCCAGAAAAACGTTTTTTCGTACGAGTATCGTATAAATTTTTATGTCACGATGTGTGTAAATGCGATTTGACGCGAACGAAGTGAGCGCAAAACCGCACTTTTACGCGCAGCGTGTCATAATAGTACATTATGGAACTAGTACGAAAAAAAAATTTCTGACGAGTGTGAGTTTGCAGAAGGCGAGTGTTCCAATCACACGAGTCCAGAAAAACGTTTTTTCGTACGAGTATCGTATACATTTTTATGTCACAATGTGTGTAAATGCGATTTGACGCGAACGAAGTGAGCGCAAAACCGCACTTTTACGCACAGCGTGTCATAGTAGTACATTATGACACTTGTACGAAAAAAAAAATTTCTGACGAGTGTGAGTTTGCAGAAGGCGAGTGTTGCAATCACACGAGTCCAGAAAAACGTTTTTTCGTACGAGTATCGTATAAATTTTTATGTCACAATGTGTGTAAATGCGATTTGACGCGAACGAAGTGAGCGTAAAACCGTACTTTTACGCACAGCGTGTCACAAATAATATTTTTGTCCAACCACCGTTGAAAACGCGGCGTTTCGCGCATGTGCTACCGGCGGAAAGTGGCCGTTTTCAGCACACTCCGCCAGCGGGCGGAAAAGTTCCGAGTAATTGTAATTTTAATTTACGTCACCGCTTTAAAAAATCTTTCACATTTTATTTCAGAAGAGAATACCGAATAAATATTCCGAGAAAATAAAAAAATTCCATGTTTGCTTTCCTTCTTGTTCGTAAAAAATCAGAAGTTGCATTTGGTCCAGTCAAGGCTTCGACCCCCTTAAACTCGTTGTTTTCAACAAGGGTAGGACAAAAAGTACGGTGTGCACCACGGGCGGAAAAGGCGGTTTACCCTCGGGTGGCAACTTCACACTCGACGAAATCGCCTACTTTCCGCCCTTGATACACAATGTACTGTTATATTAATCTCTTTAAATTTTCGTTTCTCATTACAATTTAGAATGCGCTTATAGCTACTGAAAACGAAAAAAAATTAATAATTAAATAAATTACTATTAACAACAATAATGACGATAATAATAATAATTATTATTATAATAATGAAATTAAAAAATCAATAAAGTTCCGTGAAAAACGCAGGAAACATCGTCAAACACACGAGAATAAAATAATAATTAAATATGTCGAGAAATAGTTTGCGTAATACTTAGGTGTCCGGGGTGTATTGAAACACGCAATGGGACAGAAGGAAGCGGGATAATATAAATCGCTATTTTACGGCTTCGGTTACTACGAACTGTTGTGTATGCAAATATACATATGTCTTATTCCAAACCAAACCCGTGGGGTCATTTCCCTCGGGTCCGCCGATTGTTGCATAATTTTTTTTTTTTTTTTTTTTAACTTTGTTCCGATTCAAAATAGATCCTAATTTTTTTCAGAACTTTCCCACCACTCCTTAAGGCGATGCGCGCGCATCGAAGTTTCAAAAATAAGAGTAAACCAACAAAACGGCCATTTTTAAAATGTTGATTTTTTTTTTTTACAAATTCTGTCTTATAAATAAACTTTTTTTTTTCAATTTGAGAGCGGGACACGGCTTGCTTGTATTTAAAATAAAGTTTTCAAGACATTTTTTTATTTTTTAAAATATTTTTTTTCACATATATAATAATTAGTGCAATTCACATTTTTTTCAAACTTGGAGATTTGAGCAGAAAAAAAAATTGTATACAAGCGAGCCATGTTCCACTCCCAAATGCAATAAAAAATCACATGTTCATATAACACAGAATTAGTGAAAAAAAAATCAAAATGGAAAAAAAGCCTTTCCATTTGTTTCCGCTTATTTTTTCTATTTATTTATTAGTTGGGTGTAATACTCAACCTTTAGGAGTAGCGGGAAAATTCTCAAAATAAATCAGGTTCTATTTCGAGTCGAAATAAAGCCAAAAAAAAAATATATGCAATGATTGGTTGAGCGAGGGGAATCCAGGTGACCGACTCTAAGCACAGCAAAGTGCAAAATCGAGATACGAAATATGCAAAAAATCGACATTTTTCGAGTCACGTTTTATTTTTCTTTCTTCTTTTTACACGTGTAATGATTTTTATAATTTGAAATTTAATGTAAAAAAAAGTTTTTTTTTAAATACAAGCAAGCCGCGTCCCACTCCCAAATTGGAAAAAAAATGTTTATTTATAATACAGAATTTGTGGAAAAAAAATCAACATTCTAAAAATGGCCGTTTTGTTGGTTTACTCTTATTTTTGCAACTTCAATGCGCGCGCATCGCCTTAAGGAGTGGTGGGAAAATTCTGAAAAAAATTAGGGTCTATTTTGAGTTGGAACAAAGTAAAAAAAAAAAAAAAAAAAAAAAAAAATTATGCAACAATCGGCGGACCCGAGGGAAATGACCCCACGGTTTGGTTTGGAATGCCCCATACGTATACATATACATATTATCCACTTAAATAAGAGATGTAAGATAAGCAACCTTACAATGTTATTTTCTAGTGCAATCTACAGAACCATCTAGACGTGCGTACTACGAACAAATCGATAGGACGCAATGGCGAATGTCATTAATTACATACATGATACTTCATCAACTCTCATAGCTGTCCAAACATTGATTTTTTTATTTTTCTATTTTATTCAATTTTTTTTTCTATTTTTTTTCGAATACTTTTCCAAGAACGTTTCATCAATAACAGAATTACGCAAAAGATTCTCAAGACGGGCAACATCGCAAGTTAATGCAGCTTCGACCGTGACCAAATTTGAAAAAAAATATTTAAAAAAAAATGGATCCAAAACTAGTCCAGAATGCAACATTTGTCGTTGCAACGGTTGCGTATTTTCATATGTACGCGCGTTAAGCGCGGCCGTATGACCTCTGGTGACGCCGCTAAACGCGAAAGAATATCAATCATTCGCGCTATGTCGTTACGAGCTCAGAGGTCACGCTTGCGACGCGCCGATACGGCCGCCCGAAAAATCTAACTACGTTTGACCTTGAAAATAGCAAAAATAATCATCCATTCGCGCAGCTACGGCTAATCGATCGATTACGAAACATCGATTGTAAGGGAGCATGCATCGAGTCATGCAGTTGATACACATAGGCCGATGAATACACATATGTATTCGCATAAACATTAGGCCGGATTGAAAAAAAAACTTTTCTTTTTCTTTCAATCAAAATACATCCACGCCAAAGTATCTTCCATCAAGAAAATCGTGTCCAAAGATGAGCCCGATCGGACCATTTTTAGGGGTCGCGCAAGATTTTTCTAGTTTTCCCATTTGATTAACATGGGAAGAACGAAAAGTTTCCATTCAAAAAATCGTAGCTCCGCCAATTTTATAGGTACATCGATGCGGTTAGTTTCATTTAAAAGCTCTTGAAAAACCGCTTAAAATTACGTGCGGACCTTTGAAATCCGATTGCAACTTCCGTCGATAATTTCTTACGAAACAACAAAATTATTGATGGAAGTTGCAATGGGATCCCAAAGGTCCGCGCGCCTATCTAAACGGTTTTTCAAGAGCTTTCAAATGGAACTAACCGAATCAATGTACCTATAAAATTGGCGGAGCTACGATTTTTTTAATGGAAACTTTTCGTTCTTCCCATGTTAATCAAATGGGAAAACTAGAAAAATCTTGCGGGACCCCTAAAAATGGTCCGATCGGGCTCATTTTTTAACACGATTCTCTTGATGGAAGATACTTTGGCGTGAATGTATTTTGATTGAAAGAAAAAAAAAGTTTTTTTTTTCAAGCCGGCCTAATGTATTCACTTAAATATGTATAAAAGGAATATCGAGGAGGCACCGGCGGTGTACTAGACCTTGACGGAGATCGTGTCCCGCGACAAAAGACGCTCAACGCGTCCTCGACGAAAATAAATTCGTACAAGAGTAACATACATATACATATACATATAAATATACATTGTACATATACACACGCACACAAACCCACACACGACGCAGCGGCGTGAGGGCCGATGTAGTGGGCAGGGTGAGAACGTCGAAGCGTGCAAGGTCTGTTGCGTGTCGTGACACGTAATAGAAAATAATAATAAAAATAGCCAAAGAGAGCGCGTTTGTGCACAAAAGCCGGTGTACAAAGGGCTTTTGATGCAGGCTCTAAGGAGCGTTTTTTCCCCGCACAAATACAATCAAGGACACAAGGCTCAACGGAAAATATTCACGGGCAGGGGGAGGGGTTGGTTTATCGGCTCTACAAAACGCAACTAACTACAAGGTCACGCGTAGAAGTGACGATAATGACACAATAACAAGAATAATATCAATATGAATCAAGATAAAAACTTTGGAGGTGATAAGAAGAAGAAGAAAAAAAAACGTTACGAGTCACACGAAGAACCGAAAAGTTCGGGAAACGTTAAGAGGGGGGGATTTAACCCAGTAGTGGGATAAGAGGGGCGAAAAACGTTTTACCTTATCTTCCGCGGTAATCCAGACCATTTTCGTATGCTGCGGAAATAAAGGTAAAAAAATACGGTTTATTAGGGACTTTCTAGTTTTGTGAAAATTGCTGCGAACGAATTGGTTCGAACGCGCGATTGTCCGTAGAGAATTTCGAGCCACCGCGGCGTAGCTTCGCGTCGTTGTACTGACGTTTCTTTCGAGAATACGACAGATGCTCGAATACATTGGGCACAACCGCCCCGGTAACTTTCCGCTCCCGTAGTTCTTGCACGCGGTTCTTTTTTTCGACTATTTCACGAACGCGCGCGCACACGCAGAACCACCACGTGGTTTGGCCTGAGCGCTCGCTAGGTGGGTTTTCTCTCCTACCTTTGTGAGTTTCAGGCAACCGATGATGCTGCTGATGCTGCGGACGTAATACAGTCCGACCTCCAAATAAGAAACCAAACCCCCCGAAGGGGAAGAGGTTTTCTTATATATCGCATACCCCCACCAGGCGCGTGCGCTCCGCGCTCACCACCTCGGTCCGTCTCTCTCACTCTTTTTCGCATGCGATCCTCTCAACAAGAAACACGCTCGAACGAGTTTCAACTTGGTATTCACATCGACCATGCAAAAACGTTTTCGACTGCGCGTGGAAATTTATTCCGCGAATTTTATGTCCATATTGTTTTATACCATTTATATAAAAGAAGAAGAAGTCGATATCTCTGAGGATTCTTCATCTTCAATGGCAGAGTTCGACTCTCTCGAAAATATTCCACCGTTGGTTGAGTGCGTTGCGGATCAAAATAATCCGCGACAAGACGAAAACGCTTTTCATTACGTCTCGGAAACTTTTGCTGTTTTATATGAAAATCTTTGAACGCCCTTATCTTTGTTTTTATTTTATATGAAATCTTGTCAACACACATGTGTATCTTTTTAATGAATACAGAAAATTTCTAATAAACTTGTAGATTTTGTGTTACATTCACACACGCACACACACATACTCACGCACGCATGTACACATCAATTTATACTACAACGTTCACTCTATTTTGCCCGAATAATCTCTCCCAGGCTGGTTTCTTAACCAGAGGTTCCGCGCACGAAATTCTTGAGCTTGGAGTTCGAGTCGGAGTGGGGGAAGCGCTGGAGTGAGAAAATGGGCAAAGTTTCTTATTTGGAGGTCGGACTGTATTGCGGTCACTCCGAGGGGTTGTTGCATTATGTTATCCCTATGGAACGTGACAACGAAGCATCGCGAATAACTATTGCCGGCCGAAGGTAAAAAAGAGAAAAATACAAAGCGGCTTTTTCGCGTATTCGTGGCACTTTATTTAGGTTATCCATTCGGGCGTTGAATTTTTCTCTTTTTTTTCATGAGCGAACTCAACGGTTACGTTTGGTACAATGCGGCGGAAAGAAATTTGTTCATTGATTTTTTTTTTTTGGTTTTTTAATCATTCGTGAAACCTGTTCAGGGTTCCGTACCGCGAAGCGGGGACGCTTATGAAATGGCTCGCGTGTCCCTCCGTCTGTCGTAGCTGATTTTCTCAGAAACCATGAGACGCAGAAACTTAAATTTGATATCGTAATACAACTCATTAGAGCTCATATTTTGCACCACTAAGAAATACTGATGCGAGAATCGAGCTAGGTCTCGAAGGTCTAGGTTCAGAATCTCATTCGGCCGAAAACGTATATGGGGCAAAATTTCCCAATTCACCGAACTGAAACCCTCCTAACCCCCGATGTGGACGATGATTTTTTTTTTAGTATACTTCGGATCCTACGACCTCACTAATTTTTTTAAAGATTTTTAGATCCCGCCCTTCCCCTCCCCTCCCCCCGCCATATTATTTTTATCAAGTGGTAACTGCTATTTGTCCCCTTTTTATTTGGATGAAATTTTTTTCGCGGATACTCTATGAAAATTGAAGAACTTTTTTCATAAAATTGGAGTGGCCAGCGGGTTCCTAATATTTTTATTTACTTTTTTGAAATTTTGCAGAAATTCGATTTTTTCCGAAATTTGAATATATGATAATGGTTTTCCATCTGAAAAAAGAAAAGAAAAATGAAATCTATCTTGCAAAAAATCGATATTCCGATTATTTCGATAGAAAATCGATAGGAAATCGGAGTTACCTCGTGATGATAGCAACAATTAATTCATACTCAAAAATCGATTTTCTATCGAAATAATCGAAATATCGATTTTTTTGCAAGATAGATTTCATTTTTCTTTTCTTTTTTAAGATGGGAAACCATTATCATATGTTCAAATTTCGGAAAAAACAAATTTTTGCGAAATTTCAAAAAAATACATAAAAATATTAGGAACCCGTTGCCCACTCCAATTTTATGAAAAAAGTTTTTCAATTTTAAAAGAGTATCCGGGAAAAAAATTTCATCCAAATAAAAAGGGTATAAAAAGCAGTTACCTCTTGATAAAAAAAATATAATGGGTGGAGGGGAGGGGAAGGAGGGGTCTAAAAAATCTTTAAAAAAATTGGTGAGGTCGTAGGATCTAAAGGATACTAAAAAAAAATCATCGTCCACATCGGGGGATAGGAGGGTTTCAGTTCAGTGAATTGGGAAATTTTGCCCCATATATAGATATAGTGGCGTAGGAAATAACCATCTTCACGCGGTACAACGAGCTACGCCACTACATCTATATATACGGTTTCGGTCGAATGAGATTCTAAACTTCGAGACCTACCCCGAGAATCGAGAAAGGAGCAAATTAGGTACTAGAATTTTTTTTGTTAATTTAATTTTATATATCATGTGAAAGGTCTTGTTATGTAAAATACAAGAATATTGTTCTCATAATTTTCAAAAGCATATTTAAAAAGATATCCCAGAAAATATGTAAAAATAGAGCATTCCTAGCCCTCAAATTTTCGAAACTACTAAATTCAACTTTTTTTTAAAAATCAGGTAATACAACGCCTTACTCGAAGTTCACAGGAAAATTGTAACGGAAGTCTTTCAAAGGCTAACATACCCCTGGGCGCCCTGAAAACCGAATAAATTTCGAAGACTATTATAAAGGTTACCTTTGACGGGTATTAAGGGGGGAGGGGGGGGGGGGGGGGGGGGGGTAAAGTTAATTTGGCAAAAAAGAAGCATGTTTTTAAGATTTTTTTTCTGGCGATACAAATAGTGTAAATTTATTCAATCAATTTCCATATAATCATACGACATTTAAACAATATTTTCCTAAATTTTTATTCCAAAATATTGAAAATTAAGTGGGCTACAGTGAATCTCCGGAGGCGCCTCGAAAAAGTCCGTGTTCACGATAACGCAAAATCTACTGGACCAATCGTTTTAAAATTTCGCACACTACTTCTTCCCATAATTCACCAGGTATTGTCGAGAGCTTTTTTTTTTATAATTATTAATTTTACAGCAAGAAATTAGCTGATTTTTATAGCGAAAATCGGTTTTTTTGCTTCCAAGTGCTACGAAAAAATCAAAAATCGAAAAAAAAATCCCCTCGTGATTACCTCGAGAAACATCTCCTTTAACGAATGCATTTTGATTTTTTTGTTTCAGATGATTCTTTTGCGAGTTATGATAAACACCGCAAAGCAACTTTTTTTCGAGGCGCCTCCGGAGATTCAGTGTCACCCGCTCAATTTTCAATATTTTGGAATGAAAATTTAGGAAAATATCGTTCAAATGTTGTACTATTATATGGAAATTGATTGAATAAATTTACACTATTTGTATCGCCAGAAAAAAATCTTAAAAACATGCTTCTTTTTCGCCGAATTAAGCTAACCCCCCCCCCCCCCCTTAACGGACTACTGTTGACAACCATGGTCTGCACGATAACTCCACAAAAAATTATCCAATCTGTAAAATTGAAAAACCATCTAGTAAAGTAATGTAGTAATTATAGTCTGACGAGAGATTTTTTTAATTGTCGGTTGGACAATGTTTTATAAATTAGTAAACAAACAAAAAATCAGCGTTTTAAAATACTGTGATTTTTTTGTTGTGGAAAAAAAAATACTCTTCGTCAGAATATAACTACTACATTACTTCACTAGATGCTTCCCCATTTTTTCAGGTTGAATAATTTTTGGTGGCGTAGTAGTACATTAATACCCGTAAAAACAATGTTCATATTTAAAAATATATATATATATATATATATATTTCACTTGTAGTTAAAAAGTGAATAAAGAATGTGAAATTAACAATTGAATTTTTTTCTCACTATATAACCTTTATAATAATTTTTGAAATTTACTCAATTTTCAGCGCGCGCAGAAGTACGCAAGCCCTTAAATCTTATAGAGATCCAGAAATTAATTAATTTTTACTTGCACCCTATTGGAGTTTCTTTCCTTTTTTTAAATTTACTTCTCTATTTCTCTTTCTATCTTTTTTTTGTGTCTAAGCCGGGGGGGGGTTTTAAACAAATAGAAAATTTGGGATATTGGACACGCGTGGTGTTTGCAAAAAAAATAGCAATCTGGCCCTTAAGGCGATGTCCTACATGCTTTCGATATATTCGCGGAATCAAATCGATAGTATTTCGAGTCGGCAAGAGACGGGCAGACGGGCAGACGAACAGACAGACACACACACACACAACAACAAAAAAAAAAAAAAAAAAAAAGGAGGGACCTCTTCACAATCTCGGGAGGCCCCATACAAGTTGGCCGCCAACTCCGGCTGGCACACAATGGACGCCATACAATCACGTGGCAAACGCATGATTAGTCGGTGCCACGCGCCTTCCCTCGCACCGCTCGTTCTACTTCGTTCCACGACTATCAAATGCGACGCAAACTAGAAGAATCTGGACACTAAACTCGAGCTTAAGCTCATCAAACGCGCTTTTACGTGTGCGAAGAATTGCACGCGTCAGACTCGGCAATAAATCGGTCCATAACCAACGCAAGAAACTGATGTTGCTCGACTTATCCAATTGATCAAAATCAACTTGACTTGACTTTCAATTGTCAAAATAAGAAAAAAAAATTATTATCACAATAAAAACAATTTTGGTAAATGTCTAGATAAGGTCCCCACTCTCGGAGGGGGTGGGGGTGATTCGGGGGGGTATCCACAACTCATCCCCATAAAAATTTCGCGGCGGTCACCCCATAAAAAAAAAATTGCGGCCCCATAAAGTTCGCGGTTTTTGGAAAAAAAAGGCAACAAATCTGAGCTCATTTTCACATTGTAGCCCTAAATCATCACATCGTAGTTCTAAATTTTTCATTCAATAAAAAATTGTCATTCCTCAAATTTTTAAGAATTTCTGACATTTATTAGTAACCATCCAGTAATACCTTAAGCCAATAATGAAATAAAAAGTTTGGTCGTGAAATTTTTTACTTCGCTGTGGAGAAATATAAGAAGACGTAACCTAGTCGTGTTATGCGTAATTTAGTTAGGTTTTTAAACATTTTTTTTTGTTCTCACGGATGGAAAAACCACCGAGAGCTTTATCGCAAACGACAAGCGAGAAATACTGCGATCTCGTTGTATGAATTTTTTTTAAATCCTAACACGTGCAACCAACGTCGCCGGGGTCAAACGCCACATCTGACAGACGCGAAGTTCGATTTCCGGTCGACGTGTCGTCGGGCCACGATCTCACTATTCTGTAATACGAGTTTCTCGTTTTGAAACACAGATTTTTCATCATTTCTTGTCTTTTCTCATCACCTCGAAAACAATTTTTAATGGGTACATAAGTGTCCTTCGTATTTCTCGTTTCCTTCGTTTCCCACCGCTGCACCGGCATCAAAGGCATATATATATATTAGAGTGGTCCTTATATTGCCTTTGGACGAATTTTGACCCGCTCCCCGACCAGATTGGCTCCAAATAATTAAAAAAAAAGTTCCCTAAATTGGCAGCCCGCCATCTTTAAAACCGGCCATTATCAGCAGGGGTAATTTTTCCCCTTTGAAATACACAGGATTTTTCGACTCTCCAGTAACATGCCTATTTGAGTCGCTTGAAATCATCGTAAAAATCCAATCTCAATCTCAATGAGCCCGTGGCACCTTTTTGCATGAAAAAAAAAATCTTACGGTTTGATTTTGAAATAGGTAAGGGTCGTTCCACGCCGATATATGAACATGTTTTTCGGTTTTTCTTTATTCCCGGATAATTTTGTCAGAAATTTTTTTAGATTTGAAATATCAATCTTAAAATTCAAAATACTGATCTTGAAAGCCATATTGGTCATTCCGACTCAATTTGTTTTTTTTTCTTCTTTCGTTTTTCCTCTAGTTGCCGAATAATTTTATCAAAAGAGAGTTCAAAATATCCGATCTCATTCTAAAGATTAAAAATACCGGTCTTGAAATTAATATGGGCCATTCCAACTAGAAACATTCTTTATTTTCCAAAATAAATAGTGTTTCGAGTTGGAATAGCCCATATTAATTTCAAGACCAGTATTTTCAATTTTCAGAATAAGATCGGATATTCTGAACTTTCTTTTGATAAAATTATTCGGCAACTAGAGGAAAAACGAAAGAAGAAAAAAAACAAATTGAGTCAGAATGACCAATATGGCGTTCAATATCAGTATTCTGAATTTTAGGATTAATAATTCAAATCTAAAAAATTTTCTGACAAAATTATCCGGGAATTAAAAAAACCCGAAAAATATTTTTATATATCGGCGTGGAACGACCCATAACCATTTCAAAATCGAACCGAAAGATTTTTTTTTCATGTACAAAGGTGCCACGGACTCATTGAGATACTTCTTGGATTTTTAAGATGATTTCAAGAGACCCGAATAGGGATATTACTAGAGAGTCGGTATATCCTGTGTATTTTAAAGGGGAAAAATGACCCCTGCTGGTAATGGCCGGTTTTAAAGATGGCGGGCTGCTAATTTAGGGAACTTTTTTTTTAATTATTTGGAGCCAATCTGGGGGGGGGGGGGGGGGGGAGCGGGTCAAAATTCGTCCGAAGCCATCATAAGGACCACTTTAATATATGAATATATATATTTAGGAATTCGACTAAATAATAATAATAATAATCTGAACGTTTGAATTGAATTATTTTCTTTAACAATAATATTTCCTCGAAACAATGTCTGAATCGTGAATTGGTAGATTGTTCAGGAACAATTTTCAATCAGGTTCATCTTTTAACCTTAAGGTTATTTCTCTCTATTCATTCCAACGATGTATTATCGACGATGAATTATCAAAACAGGATATCGAATGATTCTCCTTGGATTAGAGGTCACACGACTGCTCGATCCCATCGCCACCTTTTCGTCTTTCTACAAACCGAACCATTCCGGGGATGAAGGAATGAAAAAAAAAAAAAAAAAACAAAAAAAAAAGCCAGTCGATTAACGGTTAAAATATTATTTTGGAAATAACGTGCGCCGAATCACGTGCTCCATTTGTCCCACCCACGAGGATTGCGCCGCCGCTTTCTAACCCCGTCATCCATCGGCTTGTGGACGGACATTTTTTTTTTCTCACCGCAGTCGATTCGCCGGCAAGTAAACGCCATGCGCGGATGTTGGATAAAAAAAATACCCCCCTCCCCCCCGAGATTGGCGATCGAGTAACAACAACGAAAGAATCAACAAAAAAAACATACAGAGCTTAAAAAAAAAACTTGGACGAAGAAAGCGGAGAAAAAAAAATTCTGAAGCTCGTGACGTCACGACGACCTTGAATCTCATAGGCCGCTCGCGGAAGTTCTTCCCCCCCCCCCCCCCAAGGTCGCGGGATGCATTGCGCGACATGAAATTACGCAATGCTAATAGATGTCAGACGCCTGGGAAGCATCGCGCGATGTAACGAATTGTCAATGAAAATTGGATTGCGTGAAAGAGTAGGGGGGAAGGCGTTACGCCATTACCGGTAGGTCGTTGCCACGGTGTGAGAACGAGAAACGGAAAAATTGATTATTACGAATCGCCGGCGAAGTTTCACACGATTCGCGGGGCTTCAGAGTCTTACGATCGTTTGTGTATTTAATAATGTATTTATTCGCATTAACGTTTGTCCATTTAAGTGATCGTAAATCGATTTAAAATAAGCCACGTCTAAGCTACGTTTACTTCGAGACTATACCTTTGTGAGATCCTTGGTATTTCAAAGATTTTCGATTATCTTCGAGGAATGACACGAGTTTGCGTTCCGTACGTGGCTGCAGCTCGCGATCGACTGACGTTTGAGGACGCGAGGAAGGTCACGACGGTTACGATCAGAGGGCAACAACTCAAAGGGGAGAGACGAGGCCCAAGTGTGTTGCGACTTCCTGGTGGTAGGAAGCGCTCGTGTCGTTGTAACGGATTTCGATAAGCGGTTCGCGAACGCGCCGCGAGAACAGCGCTGGCTATAGCCAAGCGCGGGCTTATTCAATATAGAGGAGAGACCAATTTATTATTAGAAAGGCTTGCTGACTATAATTAGATGTAAACCTCTATGTTACCAGAATTTAAGATAACCATGTAATAAAATTATATTAAATTATACATAATTATTCTATTATGATAAATCGCAACTATTATATACATTAGGCCGGCTTGAAAAGAAAACTTTTCTTTTTCATTCGATCAAAATATATTCACGCCAAAGTATCTTCCATCAAGAGAATCGTGTCCAAAAATGAGCCCGATCGGACCATTTTTAGGGGTCGCGCAAGATTTTTCTAGTTTTCCCATTTGATTAACATCGGAAGTACGAAAAGTTTCCATGCAAAAAATCGTAGCTCCGCCAATTTTATAGGTATATTGATCCAGTTCGTTCCATTTGAAAGCTCTTGAAAAATCGCTTAAAATGACGTGCGGACCTTTGAGATCCGATTGCAACTTCCATCAATAATATTGTTGTTTCATAAGAAATTATCGACGATCGATTATTATGATTGATTATCGATTATCGATTATAATATAACGGAATTATAATAACAGGTTTACGGGACTGAAAATAGTTATTTATTTTTCTGTACGGTATTCACCGATTTTTACAACCATTTGTGGCCGGAGCTACGTCGTCTGGAATTTATTTTATAACGAATTTGAAATGCAAGCTGTATAGATATACTATACATATGAGATATATCTGCGATCTACCCTCTCGGATGCGAGCGCTCGTTGCGGCCACTCTCGGAACCTTGCTATTTCCCGAATTTTTGTCCCAGATTTCAGATGCCAAATCCAGGCAAGTTCGGTCTCCTGTCCTCTAGTCTCCCTGGCGCGCGCAGATATACTCGTCGCGGACACGTCCGTTAAAAACGACGGGAATGAAGCCTACCGGCTGCCCAGCTCGTTCTCATCGATCGACAATCGCCCATTCCCGTTTTTTTTGCCACAAATGTAATACGAAATAAATAATTTATTCATGATTCATCAACAACACATATGAGCAAATAATTGCGATAAATTAATTTATTCTTTGTAAGACTTTTTGAATAATTTATTCGACCGTAAGCTTTGCTTGTGCTACACGTATCGTCTGTCTCTCTCAGATTGAGTCGGGTTTGAGGGTGGATAGGTGAATCTTTGAAAAAAAAATTTTTCCTCACTGCTATTGATTGCTCGGGACAAAGATAAGAATGGTTGTCCACCGAATTTTAAGACGCAGTCAACCGTTCTCCTTTTCTATGCGAAAAATCGATCGTAGCTGAGATCAATGCATCATAGTTTATCTTAACGATCGAGCAGAGCGAGCGAGCGAGTTGGATCGAGTTCTCTTCCCATTGCTAACCATAAATTTGGATAATCTTCTCTGTTGTTCACCGCAATAGTCCCCTGTCGTGGATCGTTACAAAGCCGATAACGTTTATCGGCTTTTCATCATCTTAGAAAAACAGCCTGATCCGCAATCGAGACACATCAATAAATCAATATACATTATTAACAAAGCTCCATACTGCTATCTATTCAATCCTACGTCCCCTAAAAAAATGCTGCTAAACGCCAATAATAGTTGATTTTTTTTCATCGTACATCCATTTACATTAGGCCGGCTTGAAAAAAAAACTTTTTTTTTCTTTCAACCAAAATACATTCACGCCAAAGTATCTTCCATCAAGAGAATCGTGCCCAAAAATGAGCCCGATCGGACAATTTTTAGGGGTCGCGCAAGATTTTTCTAGTTTTCCCATTTGATTAACATGGGAAGAACGAAAAGTTTCCATTCAAAAAATCGTAGCTCCGCCAATTTTATAGGTACATTGATCCGGTTAGTTCCATTTGAAAGCTCTTGAAAAACCGCTTAAAATGGCGTGCGGACCTTTGGGATCCGATTGCAACTTCCATCAATAATTTTGTTGTTTCGTAAGAAATCATCGACTACATTGATGTAGATTTAATTTTTCGATAAGATGCTAAACAATTTAGTTTGGAAAACATACATTTCACAGAATACGCGATATAATTATAACCAAAATGATTCAGAAATAAACGCGAAATAATCGATGTACGTCGAAACTGTAAAGGGCGACAACCTAAGGTCATTCGAAGATTCTCCGAGATCGACGGTTTATAACGTCGTCTAGATCAGTCTAGATTCGGTGAAATATACATCAACGCTCGCTCATGATTACGCGGCCAGCGAAGAACGCTTGTCGAAACGAGATATTCACGGCGGCGTCGAAAATCCTCCCCTCTCCCTAGCGGATTGAGGGACCTAAGAACAGTCAAAAAATTGCTCAAAATGACCATATTTCGGTCATTTTTACCGAAATGTGGTCATTTGGAGCCATTTTTTGACTGTTCTAAGGTCTCTCAATCCGCTAGGGCTACTACAATACTTCCTAGCCAGCCTTCCTGTACATGCCCTCACACACACCACTCCGAGCTATGCCTGTACACTCAACTCTCCCTATAACGAAGTTCTCTATTGCGAACGCTCCCTATAACGAACGCTCGATCGTTCTCTATAACGAACAGAATGCCTTCCCCGTTGCCCCCACTATTTTCCCGACGGAGCGCGCGTAAATTTAAACCAGTAATCCACATCCGTCGATTTGAATATTGAATGGTTAGCCTCGAATGGTTAACCTTCATGGTTATAATAAATAAATAAATAACCTAGATTGGTTACTTATTTCGATATTACACGATTTTTAATTGATTACACCATACGACCACGAGGCGTCGCCAATGCACGACCAACGAATGAGAAGCAGCCGGAATGGCCAAAATAGAGCTCTGTACCAATCTCCCTAACTCATCTCTGTCGATAATTTTCCATCCGTTAGAACAATCACTATGGTCCTTACCGATACGCGTTAACCCGGGCATCGCTTGTACTGACACGAGTGGAACAAAACAGTTAACATTCTTACCATCACCGTCGGTAGTGCAGAGGATGAAGCACGTATACACTTTGTGTATAGAACGAACTCCATCAGTGGAGTAGGGGAATGATCTTTTTTTTTTTATCGAAGCCGGAGAACTGGAAGGGAAATTGATGATCCACGGGATTCATGATTCTCGCTGTTCGACCGAATAATCATCGACCGTTGCTGACCAACGCCGCATCTCGATCGAGGAGACCGAGAGAAACGTAAGATAACGGTGCACGCTTCAAAGCTCGTTCGGGACAATTTATCGGAGACATACGTCGCTTGATCGAACTCCTCACGTTCCACAACCACGTTCCATTCAACATGAGCGACTCTTCGTACGAAATTAACGGAATCATCAACTTTGGCGCCGGTCCGGCCAAACTACCACAAGAGGTACCAATCCCCGGTATTCACGTTCCGTGTTTCCCGATTTTATTTAATATCCATACGCAGCGCCGTAACTAGGAATAAAAGGCAAGGGGGGCTCGGAGGGGCTCGTATAGATGTGTTTGTGTAGATATGTATATGTAAATGTATATTTACTGAAAATTTGGGGGGGGGGGCTTAAAACATTTGGACGGGGGCTAAGCCCCCCCTAGCCCCCCTCTGGTTACGGCTCTGTCCATTCGGATCTGCGAGAATTTCGGAAAATGATTTTACACCGTCACGAGTATCGAATTTTCTTAAAAATGATAACGATTTAATTTACAATTTTTTTATTTTTTCATATCGCATAAGGTGTCGATGAACTGCTGATCAGAGGATCGAACAGCTCGGTCGATAAAGTAATGTTGAAGATTTAATTTCTCGAAATAAATTCGATATTTTATGAAATGTAAAAGAATTTTATCAGCAATCAGCAGGGGGGTAAGGTTAATTCGGCGAAAAAGATGCATTTTTTTAAGATTTTTTTCTGGCGATAAAAATAGTTTAAATTTATTCAATCAATTTCCATGTCATAATACAACATTTAAGCAATATTTTCCTAAATTTTCATTCCAAAATATTGAAATTTAAGCGGGTGACAGTGAATCTCCGGAGGCGTCTCGAAAAAAAGTCGCTTTGCGGTGTTCATCATAACTCGCAAAAGAATCATCTGAAACAAAAAAATCAAAATGCATTCGTTAAAGGAGATGTTTCTCGAGGTAATTACGAGGGGATTTTTTTTTTTTCGATTTTGGATTTTTTCGTAGCACTTGGAAGCAAAAAAACCGATTTTCGCTATAAAAATCAGCTAATTTCTTGCTGTAAAATTAATAATAATTTTGAAAAAAAACTCTCGAGAATACCTGGTGAATTATGTGAAGAAGTAGTGTGCAAAATTTCAAAACGATTGGTCCAGTAGATTTTGCGTTATCGTGAACACGGACTTTTTCGAGGCGCCTCCGGAGATTCACTGTCACCCGCTTAATTTTCAATATTCTGGAATAACAATTTAGGAAAATATTGTTTAAATGTTGTATTATTATATGGAAATTGATTGAATAAATTTACACTATTTGTATCGCCAGAAAAAAATCTTAAAAACATGCTTCTTTTTCGCAAAATTAACCTTACCCCCCCCCCCCCTTAAATGCAATTTAGGAAGCTCTAAGACCTTTTCATTTTAACCCTTTAGTCACGAGATATTGGCTTTTAAATCGTCATCGGTGTCCTTTCCCCTCTGATTTCTAAACAATCAATTAAAAAAATCGGGAAAAAATCCAAAATGTAGCTTTCAATTAATACATTCGATAAAAATTATAACGAATACGGGAGCGAAAATAATTTATGAAACATTAAAAAATAACTCTCTATCGAAATAAGTGAGAATGGCTAAAATAATTTATGAAACATTAAAAAATAACTCTCTATCGAAATAAGTGAGAATGGCTACGGATATTTTTGTGCAACCATATTCCTTTATTCGCTTGTTATTTTCATCTGCATTGGTATTTATTGACCCCACGCGAATCTCGCTCGACCTCTCCCTCCCCCTCTCTCTATTGACAACGGAATTACCCCCTACGAAGAAATTCGGGTGGCTTATTATATATTTTCTTATCGTGTCGGACTGATAATATTTATCGTTCAACGATAATATAGCGCGGTCCGACGTAACCGATTACATCTTTCTTCCGCGTGGCAATAGACTTGCTCAACCTTTTCGAGCGAGTCGCTGCGGTAATCGTTTGAATTTTTTCATTTTTTTTTTTAAACGGTGCAATTGATATCTTACATCCCGCTCGCGTGTGGTCACGATACTTCGATAAATGTGTCGATAGCTTGCAGCAATAGAACTTTCCAACGTCGAGATTATGAAAAATTAGTCTTACAAAACTCTATGTCTGAATGTATATTGGAGCGGTTCTTATTTGGATCACTTTAGAATTTTTATCGCGACAAGGTCTCGAGCGATTTAAAAAGAACGGAAATTTCAAGCCTAATTTGATCTTTCTAGTCGGATTCGATCCGTGCGGCGCACAGTGGTCGCGAGGCGGAAAAAACCCTAAGAAATGAAACATGAAATTTTTTTACGAACCAGGTAAAATTTAGTCTCTTATAGTCTATGGGGCAAAATTTCCCAATTCACCGGACTGAAACCCTCCTATCCCTCGATGTGGACGATGATTTTTTTTTTAGTATCCTTTGGATCCTACGACCTCACTAATTTTTTTTTAGATTTTTTAGACCCCTCCTTCCCCTCCCCTCCCCCCACCGTATTATTTTTATCAAGAGGTAACTGCCATTTGTACCCTTTTTATTTGGATGAAATTTTTTTCCCGGATACTCTATGGAAATTGAAGAACTTTTTTCATAAAATTGGAGTGGCCAGCGGGTTCCTAATATTTTTATTTATTTTTTTGAAATTTTGCAAAAATTCGATTTTTTCCGAAATTTGAATATATGATAATGGTTTTCTATCTAAAAAAAGAAAAGAAAAAGGAAATCTGTCTAGCAAAAAAATCAATATTTCGATTATTTCGATAGAAAATCGATATCAAATTGGAGTTACCTCCAGATGATAGCAACAATTAATTCATTATCAAAAATCGATTTTCTATCGAAATAATCGAAATATCGATTTTTTTGCAAGACAAATTTCATTTTTCCTTTCTTTTTTTAGATGGAAAACCATTATCATATATTCAAATTTCCGAAAAATTCGAATTTTTGCAAAACTTTAAAAAAAATAAATGAAAATATTAGGAACCCGCTGCCCACTCCAATTTTATAAAAAAAGTTCTTCAATTTCAATAGAGTATCCGGGAAAAAAATTTCATCCAAATAAAAAGGGGACAAATAGCAGTTACCTCTTGATAAAAATAATATGGTGGGGGGAGGGGAGGGGAAGGAGGGGTCTAAAAAATCTAAAAAAAAATTAGTGAGGTAGTAGGATCCAAAGGATACTAAAAAAAAATCATCGTCCACTTCGGGGGATAGGAGGGTTTCAGTTCGGTGAATTGGGAAATTTTGCCCCATAGATATGTGGGGCATTCCATGACGTGTCGATCAAGATCTGGCGATAATTTTTCATATCGTTTTCATAATTTTTTATTCGAAAGTACTCATCGAAAAAAACGAACCCGATTTTTTCCAAATTTTTTTGAAATATATTTTGTGAGATGTTTTTTTGAAAATTAAAAGAATTTTTTAAAAAACGTCCGCTTTTTTCGCCTGAGAAAATTCACAGAATTCTTATAAATTATAAGGAAATTTTCAAACGCTATTGCAAGTCGGAGCTTTCAAAACTACCGGAGAAAAAAAAATTAAAATTTAAAAATTCGCCACCAAATATAGGGTGATGCATTTGTCACACAGAATTTTTTGATTTTTTTTGCCTCCGGTAGTTTTGAAAGCTCCATCTTGCAACAGCGTTTGAAAATTTCCTTATAATTCATAAAAATTCTGTGAATTTTTTCATGCGAAAAAAACCGAACGTTTTTTTTTTTTTTTTAATTTTTTTAATTTTCAAAAAAAACATCTCAAAAAATATATTCAAAAAAAAATTTGAAAAAAATAGGGTACGTTTTTTTCGATGAGTACTTTAGAATAAAAAATTATGAAAACGATCTGAAAAATTATCGCCAGATCTTGATCGACGTGTCATGGAATGCCCCATGTATTTTAACCAGAGATCGGGACGTAACGCTCTACCGACTATTACCAATATTTTTTCAGGTCAATCAGTTTCGTTGATCTCGTCTGATGAAACAATTGTCGGGAATTAATGTAAATTATTAATTCAATATTTATATAGTTATCCTTTTCAGGTTCTGAAAGACGTGCAAAAAGATTTATTGAGCTATGGGAAGACGCAGATCAGCGTCCTCGAGCTCAGCCATCGATCCTCCGATTATGCAAAAATCAACGACGATGCACAGGAAAGCGTGCGGAAATTACTGTGAGTTAGCGATCCCCGCACTAATTGCACAGAAACCGTTCTATAACTCACAAACCCGTTTTACACTCGTTAATTTCATTTTATTTTATTTTGAGTTATCCTACTTTGGTTTCGTTTTGTTTTTTTTTTTTTTTTAGTAACATTCCAAGCAACTACAAAATTCTGTTCATGCAAGGAGGCGGAACTGGTTTGTTCGCCGCTGTACCGCTAAATCTTATGGGTTTGAACGCTGGCACCGCGGATTATATCATAACTGGTAGGATTTTACACGAAAATGTCAACGATTGAATAAATGTTATCACTGCTGAAATTACGACTATCGAATTTAAATTTTGAACGAACGAAAACAAGGGTGCAAACCCTTTAAGGGTTGCACCCTTGTTCTTATATAAAATCGGTTCGTAAATCGATCTAGTCCAAGTAAAAATATATGGTGAATTCCATGTCAAATTAAAAAAATTGAAAGTCGCATCAAAAATTTGAACGCCTGGATGGATTTTGCCCAAATTCAATACGAAACATCTTTCGATGATAGTGCGACTTTGTACCAAATTTTGATCCGATATCTCGAAAATTGTTGAAGCTAGAGCGCGCAAGTCGATTTTTGAAAATTTTTAAAACGACGTAAAATATGAATGGCTCGATGGATTTTGACCAAATTCAATGCGAAACATCTTTCGATGATAGTGCGACTTTGTACCAAATTTTAGCCGGATATCTCAAAAATTGCGCGAGCTAGAGTGCGCACGACACTTTTCAACCAATTTCAAAATTCTCTAAAAACAAAAGCACTGCATGGTTTTCGCTCAAATTCAGTACCAATCATCTTCCTGAAGGAGTGCAACATTTGACTGAAATTGAGTTCGATATCTCGAGAATTGTGCGAGCTAGAGAAAAAAAATCGATTGTTGAAGAATTTTGAAATCACGTAGAAACAAAAGAACTGCATGGATTTTTTCGAAAATTGAATCAAGCAAGGCAACTGGAACCCTTCACATCTGTGATAAGTTTCAGCTTGATATATCAAGCCGTTCTCAACTTATGAACGTTAAACCAATGATACATTAGGGCGGCTTGAAAAAAAAACTTTTTTTTTTCTTTCAATCAAAATACATTCACGCCAAAGTATCTTCCATCAAGAAAATCGTGTCCAAAGATGAGCCCGATCGGACCATTTTTAGGGGTCGCGCAAGATTTTTCTAGTTTTCCCATTTGATTAACATGGGAAGAACGAAAAGTTTCCATTCAAAAAATCGTAGCTCCGCCAATTGTATAGATACATTGATTCGGTTAGTTCCATTTGAAAGCTCTTGAAAAACCGCTTAAAATGACGTGCGGACCTTTGAAATCCGATTGCAACTTCCGTCGATAATTTCTTACGAAACGACAAAATTATTGATGGAAGTTGCAATGGGATCCCCAAAGGTCCGCGCGCCATTTTAAGCGGTTTTTCAAGAGCTTTCAAATGGAACTAACCGGATCAATGTACTTATAAAATTGGCGGAGCTACGATTTTTTGAATGGAAACTTTTCGTTCTTCCCATGTTAATCAAATGGGAAAACTAGAAAAATCTTGCGCGACCCCTAAAAATGGTCCGATCGGGCTCATTTTTGGACACGATTCTCTTGATAGAAGATACTTTGGCGTGAATGTATTTTGATTTAAAGAAAAAAAAAAGTTTTTTTTCGAGCCGCCCTAATACACACACATACACACAACCGGATATTTTTTCTAAATGTGATTTCTCGGCGTTTTGGGACATTCTGAACACGTCTACATGAAAATCGGGAAAAAAAATTTTTTCACGAAAACAAAGCTTCATCTATGAGGAAACAAAACAAAAAAAAATCTCAATTCAACGGACTTATCTGCCAATGAATCCTTGTACATAATTAATAAGATTTTTTTTGCTGCGACATAAGTTGCGCGGCTCACGTCAGGATAACGGATTTGGTCATTTCTTCGAGTCGCTCGTCCTAATCTGCGTCATTAAATTTCAAAGTATTTTTTAAATAAAAATTCACATTACGAATATAAAAATGATTAATATTCGAATCGTATTTCAGGCTCGTGGTCAGCCAAGGCTGCGAAAGAGGCCGAAAAATATGGTAAAGTTAATCGCGTGGTGCCGAAAACGAACAATTATACCGATATCCCGGATAGTTCGAGCTGGAAACTCGATCCAAATGCGTCTTACGTGTACTATTGCGCCAATGAGACGGTTCATGGTGAGTTAAATTCGTGTATCCGATGTTTCTTTCGACCAACCTGATGACAATAGCGCAGAAATGTTTCACAGAAATTATTTGCAGGAATCGAATTTGACTTTGTGCCGGAGACGAACGGAGTTCCTTTGGTCGCTGACATGTCCTCGAATATTTTTTCACGGCCAATCGACATTTCCAAAGTAATTCACCACGATTTTCAGAAATTTTGACAAATCTCAAATTCATCGAAATAATAATAATAATTAAAAAAAAATAATAATAATAATAATAATAATAATAATGAATAAATAAATAAATAAATAAATAAATAAATAAATACATAAATAAATAAATAAATAAATAAATAAATAAATAAATAATAATAATAATAATAATAATAATTCTTTGCAGTTTGCAGTTATATTCGCTGGAGCTCAAAAAAATATTGGCCCAGCGGGTGTGACTCTGGTAATCGTTCGCGACGACGTTCTTGGCAATGCCATGCCGATCTGTCCCACAATTTTTGATTTCTCCGTAATGGCCAAAGACAATTCTCTTCACAATACACCTCCAACATTTCAGTAAGTATTATTCTTACTCGATCAAATGATTTTTGAAAAAAATGCGCAATCGACGATAATGATGTTATGTTTTTTAAACATAACAATTTAATTAAGGTCTTATTGGACGGATCATCGAGCAAAAAGTTAGTCCAAAACCGGTGAATCGTGGATTGACAATTCTAGATCATGCCGTACATGTTTGGCCTTACGAATAGCTAAAGTAATATCAAATTAACACTTAGAAATATTAATTATCTGCTCTTAATAAGAATTGAAGTCAAATTCGACGATATTGGCGTGTGGTTGACTGACGTTTTGTCAATGACTGTACAACGGAAATAACCATCTTCACACGCTACAACGAGCAACACCGCTATATCTATATATACGTTTTCGGACTAATGTTTCAACTGTTTCAGGCGATTTTCCTCATTACTTTAATTAATTTCTCGACAATAACTCAGACGATTAATTTGAAACTAAGCATAATCGTTCTGTCGATCCTAAATCTTGATGATATAATACTTTCAGAATTTTTTGACATTTAGTTCCATTCGTTTTGCCGTCATTAACGTCTGCAGAAGCGGTTCTCCCATAAGAGACCGTGTTAAATTCACAAATTTATAACTCCTAAACCATTGAGTGAAAAAATCTTAAATAATTCATGTATTATTATTCAATCAAAAACTATCATTCCTCAAATTTTCAAGAATTTTTGACATTTATAAGTAACCACCCAGTAATACCTTAACTATACGAACGAAAATAATTTTGAAATAAAGATCCTATTGATTCTGAAACGTTTTAAACGTCGACTATCGATTGTAAAGTATTAACAGGTGTCCCATGTCGCAGATCTAGGGATTCGATCCAGTCCCATTGTCATTTGAACCGCGTAATCGACAAAGACGAAATTATTGTGTTTATTCTACATCGGAATCTCCGTTATCTCGCGCGAAATGAGAAAAAAATAGATAATAATTGAAAAACAAGGAGCAAAAATAAAACAGTGGCCCCCTTGAAAATCCGTCACTCGGGGATATGAAAGTAATAAACATATTCTGATACTTTTCAGATACAAGAATACGTATTTTTTGTTTTTTTGAAATTTTAATTTTTCTAAAAGTTATTAACATTAAAAAATTTTTGTATTAATTTAGAAGAACATTTTTTTCTCTCGATCTATTTGATAAAATTAAATATTATTTTCAGGGAATATTTCTAACAAACTGTTCTATTCAATGAATTTGGGCAAAATCCATCGAGCCATTCATATTTTATGTCATTTTGAAATTTTTAAAAAAATCAACGTAAGTGCTCTGGCTTCCACAATTTTCGAGATATCGGGTTCAAAATTGGTACAAAGTTGTACTATTATCGAAAAATGTTTCGTATTGAATTTGGGCAAAATCCATCTAGGCGTTTAAATTTAATGCGAATTTCAATTTTTTCAATTTTACATGGAATTCACTGTATATTTATTCTGGACTCGATCGATTTACTCAAATCAAAATTGATCGGCACAGTACCCCATAGAGGAAGCTTTGGCAAATGTAAAAAATTATGAGGAAGCAATGTGCAAGGTTCGACGTTTTTTTATTAAATTGTTATTTGTAATGCGAACCTTACTTATATATGAGGCGGTATTGGGACCTCGACGGTCCCAAATTTGAAAGTCACATTTTTTGATTGGCTTCAAATTTGCAGGGTTGGTTTGTCTATGGCTCATTCCAAACCAAACCGTGGAGTAATTCCCCTCGGGTCCGCCGATTGTTGCATAATTTTATTTTTGACTTCGTTCCGACTCATAATAGACCCTAATTTTTTTTCAGAATTTTTGCACCACTATTTAAGGTGATGGGCGCTGATTGTTGCATAAACTTGCATATAGTTATTTGCATAGAAAGGAATTATATAATTTGCATACGATTTTTTTTTTTAACTTTGTTCCGACTACAAACGGACCCTAATTTTTTTTCACACTTTTCCCATCACTCCTTAAGGTGATGCGCGCGCATCGAAGTTGCAAAAATAAGAGTAAACCGACAAAACGGCCATTTTTAAAAATTTGATTTTTTTTCTACAAATGCTATGTTATAAAAGAATAGTTTTTTTTCCAATTTGGGAGTAAAAAATTTTAATGATAAAAATCGTTACACGTGTGAAAAAAAAACAAAAATAAAACATATCTTGAAAAATGTTGATATTTTTCATATTTCGTGAGGGGAGAGCACGTGACCGTCTCTGAGCACAGCAAAGTGAAAAATCGAGATACGAAATATGCAAAATATCAACATTTTTCAAGACACGTTATATTTTTGATTTTTTTTTCACATGTGTAATGATTTTTATAATTAGAAATTTTAAAGATTTTAAAGATTTGAAAAAAAAAAAAAGTTTTTTTTAAAATACAAGCAAGCTGCGTCCCACTCCCAAATTAGAAAAAAAAACTATTCTTTTATAACATAGCATTTGTAGAAAAAAAATCAAATTTTTAAAAATTGCCGTTTTGTCGGCTTACTCTTATCTTTGCAACTTCGATGCGCGCGCATCACCTTAAGGAGTGATGGGAAAATTGTGAAAAAAAATTAGGGTCCGTTTGTAGTCAGAACAAAGTTTAAAAAAAATCGTATGCAAATTATATAATTTCTTTCTATGCAAATAACTATATGCAAGTTTATGCAACAATCGGCGCCCATCACCTTAAAGAGTGGTGCAAAAATTCTGAAAAAAAATTAGGGTCTATTTTGAGTCGGAACAAAGTCAAAAATAAAATTATGCAACAATCGGCGGACCCGAGGGAAATGACCCCACGGTTTGGTTTGGAATGCCCCCTATACAATGAGCAGTTCCCTGGGTGGCTCGTCCAAGCGCGTGAGCATCACCTCCGCTCGGATAGCACCGTACAACTCCCACACATCTACGGTGTTCACGATAAAAAAATATGCTTTCGATAGAAAAAAAGCTAAGCTTTCATTTTTAAATATTTTCAAAAAAATTGAAAATGCCCGAAGAGCAAAAAAAAATTGTTTGAACATTTCACATCGCAATTTGTTTATAAAAATTCCATTTAAGAAATATGTATATTTGATAGTTTGAAACAACATAAAAATTGCTTTCCAAACCATCCCTTAAAAGTCCATTTTGCTCTTTTAGAAAGGGAGTTATAGCACGCCGGAACGCAGCGAGCACGAGTTCTGCTTGGATCGAACCGTACAACTCCGACACTTCTACGGTGTTCACGATCAAAAAATATGTTTTCGATGCAAAAAAAACCAAGCTTTCTTTTGAAAATATTTTTAAAAAAAGTACCCGAAGAGCGAAAAAAATTATTTAAACATTTCACTTTGCAATTTGTTTATGAAAATGTGAACAAAATTAAAATCAAATTGAATAGAATGGAGGAACGTACAAAATGCTTTCCAAAACACACCTTGTAATTTAATTTGAGTCCTCCAGAAAGGGAGTTACGGCCACTCGAAGTTACGGGTGCGAGCCTCGAAAATTGATGTTTCTGGAACTTTCATCCCCTGTAACTCAAAAAGGGATGATCGTAGAGGTCTAAAAATTGTTGCGTAACTGCTCATTGTATAGACAAACGGGATCACGTCTAAATGCCTTGCGTCAAAAAAACCCCGTCAAAATGTCCGGGTCAGAAAAACTTGTTTAAAAATACCTCCTGTCAAAATCGACTCTTCTTATGTACATCCTTTGCTATAAAAACTCGTGCACAAAATGTTTTCCCCTAAAACAACTCTGCCTGAACAGCGCAGTTTCGAAAACTTTTGTAAGTGTCTGTATCGTTCCGAATATTATTATACTGGCATTATCCGTTTTGATTTGGCTTGGGCTCAGTCTAGTACAGATAATCGGTCTTGTATTATTACTTGGATTCGTGTTTACCTTATTTAAATGGTTTTGAGCGGTGAGGGGAATGACACTATTCCTTATTCTTCGTCGGTTCATCTTATCGATTTACGAGAGCTAGTGGCAGGAGAATACTTCTGATAAATTATGGGTCTTGAATTTGTGCTGAGTCAGAAGAATACACCGTTTCTAGTTTCCCTCGGTTTTTTATATCCTAAATCTTCACAGTCTTCGGTTAATAATATATTATTATTATTATTATTATTGATTAATCATTATTATTATTTTATTATATTTTATTATTCTATTATTCTAGTATCTATTATTATTTATTATTATTATCTGTTGTTTTTATATTGATTATTTATGATGATTGATTTTGGTTGATTGGTTTTGAAAATGATTGGGGAAGTTTTTTTGTCGAGCGGTTTTTTTGGGCGGAGTTTTTTTTTAACGGCGTTATTTTGGGCGGGGTTTTTTGACAGGGTTTTTTTGTCGCAAGGCGTTTTGACCAGGTTATTTAGACATGTACCCAGACAAACATACCCTGCAAATTTGAAGCCAATCAAAAAATGTGACTTTCAAAGTTGGGACAGATGAGGAATACCGCCTCATATGCACGCACATTGCGCGACTTAATGAAAAAATCCTCATAACTTTTTCAAAAATGTAAGTTACGAACTTTTTCCAACGGAAAAATCTTCTCAATTGAACACAGAATAAATGTCTATGAGAAAAAATATGAAAATCGATCGAGAAGTCGTTGAATTTTCTATTTGTTTATAAAAATTGTTTATATTTTAGGTGAATTTTTGCATCACGTTTTCAAAAAAAATGTCATTGAATACAACAGTTTTTTAGAAATATTCCCTGAAAATAATATTCAATTTCATCAAATAGATCGAGAGAAAAAAATGTTCTTCTAAATTAATACAAAAAAATTCAAATGTTAATAACTTTTAGAAAAATGAAAATTTCAAAAAAAAAACAACAAAAAATACGTATTCTTGTATCTCTGAAAAGTATCAGAATATGTTCATTACTTTCATATCCCCGAGTGACGGATTTTCAAGGTGGCCACTTGTTTTATTTTTGCTCAAGTCAAATCTGTTGAGCAATCATCGTCACAAGACTGTTCGCTTTCATTGCAGAATATACTTTGTTGGGCTTGTTTTTCAATGGATCGAAGCTCACGGGGGCGTCGAGGGTATGCAGAAACTCGCGATAAAAAAGAGCAACGCGATCTACGGAATCATCGACGAATCCAAAGGATTCTACACTTGTCCGGTCAATCCGAGATGTCGCAGTCGCATGAATGTGCCATTCAGAATTGGCAAAAACGACGAGGAACTCGAAAAAAAGTTTCTCGAGGGTGCTGCGGCTCTTGGAATGATCCAACTCAAGGGTCATAGGTAAATTATTCATCCGAATCTCACCAAAATACCTAAAATCGTATCATTTTTTGCAATTGTTCGAAATAATCTCAATTTCCTCGCCTTATTAAATCCTTTTTCTTCGATTGCAAGATCCGTGGGAGGAGTTCGAGCATCTTTGTACAACGCAGTGAGCGTAAAAGAAGCTGAAGCCTTAGCCGCGTACATGAAACAATTCTACAAGGAAAATAACAAATAAAAAAACGCAACGAAACAATGCAGCTTGCGCCGCAATAAAAAAACAAACACAGGAAAGTCGTTCCACTTGCTGACGGGGCAATGGTCGGGATTTACCTCACTGTTACATATTTATAAAGAATGTATGTTGATAAAGGAGAATAAAATATACTTTCATTTAATAGCGCATATGAAAAAACAAAAATTTATTTAGAAATCATACATCGCTTTTCAATCCGTTGCTTGGTGGATGCTTGATAAAATCTTCTTGTCATTTTCCTCGAAAATAGTGTCTATTATGCTTTCCAACTTGGCGTTTGTACCTCTACATCCGTCTATCACAGCTTTGGACCACTGAAATGACACAGAGTACATTTTTAACTCCCGGCTGAAAACGGAAGTTATGTGTTTCGTCGGTATGGCGAGAAGATAGCCGCAATCGATTGAGAACACTAACCGTCAAAACGGCTGATTTTTTTCTAACAGCTTTTTGTACATCGGTTCTCTGAGTTACACAGTTTGTTCCTGGATTATAATATTAATAATTGTATATAAACTCGTAGATATAACGAATGTTGAAAAAGTGGCCGTTTTCGAACGGTTTTAAATAACGCTAATTCTAATGGCTTCACGCTCAGGGCCGGCGGGAATGTACAGTAAAACCTCTAAATAGTGGAAAGTCGGGGGTATAAATGGGCGGGATTCCACTATTGCGAGGTTGACCGATTGGCCAATAGCAAAACAGTTCGATGTATTTGTGTTAGTACCTGCCAACATGAAACCAGTGACTCTCAAATCAAAGCAAAAAATTACAATTTCTATAATTGTTACGAACTGTCCGATGTTGTGAGAACGTAACCTACAAATTGCCTATAACCTACAAGCGTCCATATGAATTGATTGGTTTGCCAAATCGTTAAAGTATCCCTATTTGATAACCCATAAGAATGATACGAAAATTGTACATGCAAAATTAGAACTAGCATTGTTTATTTGGTTATGTGATTGCCGCGACAAAGGGTATCCCATCAGTGGCCTCCTCATTCAAATAAAAGCACGATCGTTGCAGAAAAAATTGGGTGGAACGGACGATTTTGCTGCTAGTAATGGATGGTTAGAGATTGAAAAAAAAAAAATTAAGGCATTGGCAGTTTCCGGAGAAAAATTCGGAAAGAAATGAATACTACATCTTCAATCACTTCGATTTGAGCATCAATGTATTCGTTCACAAGATATTCCGCAAGAGGCGCTCCACTTTCCACTATTGGGAGGTCCACTATTGGGAGGTTTTACTGTATTTCCCCCGGTCGTGGAGTTCAGTGCCCAATGGGGCAATCCGAAGGGGTTTCGTAAGGGGAACCGTAGCCACCTCTCGCGCCGGCCCTAGCTGTGAGAGAGCTCGTGTACGTTATTGCTGCCAATTGTGATAGATTCCGTCCCAACGCCGTTTTTTGACGCCCCCTTTACCAACCACGCTGGCTGGCAGCGACCGCTCGACTTCGCGTATTACACAGCGCTCGCAGCTATGCGCAGTAGGGTGGTTCTTAATTTGGTGATGTCGGAATAACTTCGTTATTGTTCTTCAGAAGCAGGGGGATGGCGTAAAGTGACCTGTGGGAAAGTGGGCCCGTGTCAGTTTGCCCCAAGTTTCCCACCGTTTTTCCGAACTCACCCGAAAGCGAATCGAGCAGTGGGTCTCAATCTGCGGTTCGTCGTTCAAATTTCAGAGCCCGTAATTGGCGCGATTTTCGAATCAGCGCAGACGGACATAATGATTAACATTGGATATTGTTACGTCACTGAACACTCGTTTTATATTATGAATAATTTTAACACTGAGTCTGAGTTTTAACAGACGTTTATTTCAATATTCCGATGTGCAGAGCTTCCGCTCCGTTTACAGATTAATAAGACTGACTACTTAAGACTAGTCGGGAAGCAGCTTATATAGAGAAAAGTGTGGGAAAATGACGATAGTGGGGAGAAGTCAGGAGGTTTTCGGGAATATTCTGGAACGGTGGAAGCGATTGGGCTGGCATTCCAGAGAAGCAGCTGCAAGCGAATAGCGCAGCGGCGGCTAGCCTCAAAAACGGAAAAGTTATGAGGACTAGGAAAAGCAGGTGGTTCGGAGACGAGCAGAATTTACTTAGGTTTCGGGTCCTTTGGATAGTCGGTGGGAAACTAGTCAGATAGAAAGGTTGAGAGTTCCGAGAAAAGCAGATGCATGGAAAAGAATCTATCTAGGTTTGGGATGTGAGAGGATTCTTGGAAATGGCCCATGAGTGCGATAGGCAAGGCTGGCGGTAGGACGTTGTAAAGTGGAGAAATAGTAGGGGAGTGCGTTACAATATCCATTGAACATTTAACAAAAAAAATTATGCGCGACTGTTCATATTTAATTTACATACTTCGTTCGTGTTAAAAATGAATCGTTTTCAACCCGCCGCGTGAGCTTTGGCGACAAAAGACCGCGTCTTTATTATTTTGATATTTTCTATATAATTTTAAAGGGAATATTTCTTGGATATAGTGGATATTTGTTAATAGGGGCTGGCAAATAATATATTTTAAGATTGACGCTGGTATCTTACCGGGAGTATCCCGATTGAACAAACCAATCGTAGCGATATACAAACACGAATGTAAAATATGTCAAATAAATAACGAATTGAAATATGAATTACAGTAAATATATGTATTTTCTTTCGACTCACTTTTCAATTCTATGCAATCAGTCTTATCGGAAAGGAATAAGAAGCAGCCCAAGAGCCAGTACAACTCGCGCCCTTCGAAGGTGTTTATTTTTTTCTTTTCCTTTTTTACTCAATATTCCATCCGAATGCGAGTCACAACAGAATCGAACGCTTCTTGATTGAGAGATCCATAATGTCAGACGAGGATTTCCCGCTAATAGTGAGTACTGCTTTATTGTATTCATTTTTGTCGTAGAAAGTATTAGAATGCCATCATTATATTCGACTAAAAATATGGATTTCTAAGGTGCTAAGGGTTACAAAAGACACATCACTGGTGCTCGGGATACTCCCGGTAAGATACCAGCGTCAATCTTAAAATATATTATTTGCCAGCCCCTATTTACAAATATCTTATATATCCAAGAAATATTTCTTTTAAAATTATATAGAAAATAGGAAGAAATATAGATACGGTCTTTTGGGGGGATGAAAACGATTCATTTTTAACACAAACAAAGTATAAAAATCATATATGAACAGTCGCGCATAATTTTTTTGTTGAATGTTCAATGGATATCCAATTTCAATCATTATGTCCGTCTGCGCTGATTCGAAAATCGCGCCAATTACGGGGTCTGAAATTTGGACGACGAACCGCAGATTGAGACCCACTGCTCGATTCGCTTTCGGGTGAGTTCGGAAAAACGGTGGGAGACTTGGGGCAAACTGACACGGGCCCACTTTCCCAAAGGTCACTTTACGCCCTCCCGAAGCAGGCCCGTGCAACTCCGACTCGAATGGTAGACCAATTGTTGAAATTGGCCGTAGCACGGCGCTGGCAGTACTTAGGGCCGACTTAGCTATCGAAGCATAGGTGCTAAAACCCTCAAAAACCATTGCAAACTAGAGAAAAGAAATAAAATTTGAATTTTTCCTGTGCAATTGCAAGCAAGCTGTCAACTAGTCGGCCCTGTGAACAGCGAACGCCGCACTGAGGTCACTTTCAACTCTCGTACCACTTTATTTCAGTAGGCTATCATAGGAGTACCAGCGGCCTGTTCAGAAGTAATCAACATGAATAAAAAAGAAATTGGTGGCAATCGGGAATTTGTCGAATAAGTCTAACCGACTCCACCGAGCAATTGCATTTTTATATGGAAAGACGCATGCATTTAGAATTTTGTTGGGGAAATTTTTTTTTACTTCAAAATTACACATGATAAAAAAAAATTATTTGATCGCTTTGTAGGGAATTTAAGGCTCTACAAAAAAGGTTTCCTGTAAAATTTTTGTGAATCTAATATTTATTACGTAATTAGCAAAAAACTGGATTTATTTTTTTCATGTAATACATACATACATATATAAATGAATATTATAATTATGTTTATATGATAATCATAATATTTATAACACTTATTAAAATGTATTTATATGTATAATGAATATATAATACATACATTGTGACAGGACAGTTTTGGTAAGGGATGTTGTCGTTCCCTTCCGTAGATCTGTTTATCGACGAATGATCGAGCCACGGTCTGCGCGTGCGCAAGCGCCGAAATTTGGACTGCTTCCCCACCCCACGCGCTCGTGCGACGGGCCCCGCGAAGCAACACGAGCAACTTACTTATCGTCTGCTTCTCGATTAGCGTTTTTAATATCTTTGACAGAGTCTAGATTACAGAAGAAAAGCGTTAATTACAGATCGTACCCATTATGAATTGTCAGGATTGAGGAAAATTGCGAGGAAGGATTGTCAGAACCGAGAAGTTTGTAAGGACTCGTTACGTCTGGAAATATTGTCAAATAACGGTCGAAAAAGGACTGTTGTAAATATTGTGACGTGGCGGTCACAAGTCTTCCTCCGGATCTAGATCGAAGTCCCCGTCGTGACCCCCGGCACCTGAAACACAAACCAAACATTAATACCAGGCACCGATAGAGTAGAATAGGCGCAATATGTTAATGTCACCTAAATTAATAGCAAATAAGTATTCATACTCCCCATATTCTTACCCTACGTCCTGTACCCCTCACCCCGATCCTCCCTGTCGCCGCTTCGGAACCCGCAGCCCCTGTACTGCCCCCGTCCAGCCGTCGAAGACCCGCAACCTGAAAAAAAACACACATAATTAATAAACATCCCACAACCCTTCTCATATACCTCATACATACCCTGCGCTCTCGAGTGCTAATCTTGAGATTAACCGTGAGAAAAGCTCCTTTTTCTGCTCGGAGATGAAGTACCTGGGATACGTCGTCACACGAAATGGACTAGAGGCAGACCCTGACAAAGTGGCCCCCGTCCTACAGTACCTTTCCCCGAAAACCCTGAAACAGCTGCGAAGAATCCTGGGAATGGTTGGCTGGTATGCTCGGTTCCTGGGGGACATTTCCGAGCATAAAATGTCCCTAGTGCGATTGCTCGGTAAGGACGTACCGTGGCACTGGGGGGAAGAACAAGCCAACGCGTTCGAAGCCATGAGACAGGCCCTTGCCACTACCCCTGTATTAGCCCACCCCGATTTCTCCAAGCCCTTTACCATACAGACCGATGCCAGGGACCACGCGATGGGTGCAGTTCTGTCCCAAGAAGTCGACGGCGAAGAACACCCCATCGTTTTCTGTAGTACAGTCCTTACCCCTGCCCAGAAAAAGTATAGCGCGACCGAACGAGAGCGCCTTGCGTTGGTACTATAGGCTGCAAAGAAATTGCGCCCATATATCGAGGGTACTTCGTTCCGGGTAATTACGGATCACAGCAGTTTGCGGTGGCTGCGCAACCTCCGTGACCTTACCGGCGTCTCACTCGGTGGGCCCTGCAGATGCAGGATTTAGACATGGAGGTCATCGACCGAAAAGGAGCCCTGAACGTAGTCCTGGATGCCCTTCTGCGAATGTTCGAGGGAACCTGGATGCCCTGGCGGCCATTGGTGAATCCACAAATCCCTGGTACCACGAACAGCTGCAAAATTTCCGTGATTTTCCGTCCATATATCCCGACTGGAAAATCGAGGATGACAGACTGTATCACCACCAACCCCACCCGATAATAGATCCTGCCCTCGTTGACTTAAACTCCTGGAAGCTCGTCCTGCCCCGTGATTCCCATTCGCGAGCCATGCAAGACGCCCACGACAACCCCCGGTCCGGTCACTTGGGAATGAACAAAACATACCACCGAGCGACCCAAGATTTTGCATGGCTCGGTATTTTCCAGGATGTGGCCAAGTTCGTACGTAGGTGCCAAACCTGCCAAATGAGCGAGACTGAGCAGGGAGCACCAGCGGGCCTCATGCACGAGCGAACCACCGAAGGCCTCTGGACCGTGGTTGCAGCCGATGTGATGGTCCTTTCCCACCCAGCAAAGGCCGCAACCAGTACATCCTGGTATTCCAAGACTTGTTCACGAAATTCGTTGAAGCCACCCGCGTACGAACCGCTACTGGACCCGCAATCGTAACCGCCCTGGAGACCCTGATCTTTAACCGTTGGGGATGCCCCCGTTACCTCCTGACAGACAATGGGACGGAGTTCGTGGACAAGCACATGACGTCCCACCATGGCCAGTACGGGGTCCGCCAGACCACCATTCCCCCGTATCACGCCCAAGCCAACCCCGTCGAACGCGTCAATGGAACCCTGAAAACGATGATCATTTCGTACGTCGGTGACGATCACCAGAGTTGGGACGTTCACCTCCCCGAATTATGTTCTGCCCTTAATACCACCGTCCAGAGTTCTACCCATATGACCCCGCCTTCCCTGAATTCCGGAAGAAACCCCAGACCCGCAAAGAGTATCCTTAATGAGCTCCCGATTCCAACGATTGAAGACTGGACCGACCCCGTGGTCTGGAATGACAGGATGAAGCGATTACCCCTGCTTCATGACTGGCTTAGAAAAAACTTGTCTGGCACAGCGAGACGGCAGGCCCATTATTACAACCGTGGCAGAGTTAGTCGCGAGTTCCAGGTGGGTGATCTCGTCTACCGGAAAAATTGGGTCTTGTCGTCCACAGCGCAGAACTTCGCCGCGAAATTAGCCCCAAAGTACCGTGGACCCTACATCATCACCCGACAGATCTCGCCCGTAGTATACGAAATCCACCTCCCCCTGAAGAAGAACCAGAAGGTTCGCATCAAAGATCTCGTCCCGTACCGGCAACCCTACGACCTGACTGAGACCGATCCGACAGTACAACTCCCTGGCGCCCCTTCATCTCCGGCATGTTCCCCGAAAACTTCCCGTTTGTTGAATAGAGCCCCTCTTTACAGGAAGATCACGTCGACGACCATGGAGAGGAGAACAGTCCGACCGGACAGGGGTGGAATTCGGACGACCCTGGCCCAATGGGACGATATCGGATACGGAACCCTGTGGCCATCCGAGGCTCGCGCGCAGTACGAGCGGAAGGTCGCCCGTCGAGAAGCAGAGCTACCTACTCCACACCTCCCGAAGCTGCAGGCCGTTACAACCTCCGTTCCCGATAACCCTCCGACTCCAACAATCCCCGCCAAGCTCACCCTCATCCCCGTGAAGACCAAACCAGCCAAGAAACCCGACTCTAAAACCCTGACCCTTACCACCCGCGTCTCCGCCGAACAGGCTGCTTCCAAGCCCTCTCCCCAAACCGAACTTCCCTCCCGGAGGCCAAAACCTAAAAAGAATGTTCCCGAAATTAACATCCTGATCCTTGCTGCTCCCTCGACCACCCCCAAACACCCGAACCAGACGAGAACCAGACAGAAGACCCCAATCGCAGGCCTGGGTAGACTACCCGGCCCTTCCCCCGACTGCCCCTGCTGCCCGCCAGAACTTAACCGAGACCCTGAGACGCCAACGCGCCCGTTTCCCCGCCCCCTCCCCAACGCCCCAGCCCCTGACTGAGACGCAGAAATATATCCGCACCCGCTTTCCCGCTCCACCCCTGACGTCCCTGGGCTGCGTTCTGAATCCCTACTCGAGTCAACTATAGTTAACTCGCGTCGTTATAATTCTATTACTATAGTTATAGTATAGTTGACTCGAGTTGGGTTTCAGAACGCAGCCCTGGTGGTTCCTAGTCCCAACCTTACCTCACCCCCGACCCACCGTCCCGCTCAAACCCCGAGATCTCCCCGCGCTCCCACACCCCTATGTTTCCTCTGTCATCGACCCGACCATCGACCCGCAAAATGCGCTCCCCGCCTAATTTTTCGTCCCCCACCTTCGCTAGCCCCAGGAACGCCACCCTTGATCACCGTTGCTTTCCGTCCCCAACCACCAATCACCCCCGCAACCCTGAAGCCCCCAGCACCCCAATCCCCGATGTCCCTGACCTTCAGTCCCCGTCCACTGCCCATCGACCCAGGAACTCCAATTCTAGGTTGGAAATGTGTCAAGCACAACCACCGCTCCTCAGAATGCCCCCTCCACAGAATGCCCTCTTTGGAGAAGATATTTCCTAGGGTGCCAAATATACAAACTGCTTGCCTCACACGTGCCTAAGTTTTTATTTGACAGGCTCGAGAAGGTTGATCCACACCGTGAAAGGAGTTCTAGACGACCCAAGGACTGGCTCCACCCAGCAAAATGCAGAACAGAACAGTACAAAAGCTCCTTTAAAGGAGCCGCTCCAGATTCTTGGAACAACCTGCCCGCTGTAATACGCGAAGCTGCAACCATCGGCACCTACAAGAAGCTGTTCTTCTTGCACATGTTGTCGGAGACCGAGTCATCCCAGTCAAATTCTTAGCCTTCGTCCATCAGTCACGTCATAAAGTACATTGTCACACCCTGACACCTTGAGACGGGCGGATCGAGTAGTTCGTCGACGGGCAAGGGGCTGTTTCCGCCTTCGTTTTTGTAATAAGCCGACTGAGGCATAATATTATTAATGTAATCGTTACTAAAATCCCTACGACTGTTAATTATCTAAATTATTTTATTCAAACTCGAGATCTACGTACTGCGTTATTCACTTATTTATTTATTTATTTATTTATTTATTTATCTATGTATTTATTTATTACTTCATTTATCTATTGATTTATTTATGTATTTATTTACCCGTGCCATGAACCATGTTTTGTTCTGTTGTCCGTCTTACCCCCCCCCCCCCCCCGTCAGCAATATCATACCAAAGTTTTTTATTTTTATATGCTGGTTAGTAACGAAAAGCTGCAAAGTAGAACGCCGGCACTTCTCGAGGAAACGAACGAGTGTTTAATTTTCGTTTTTTTCATACGTCATTAAGGACACTAGTTATTTATTTTTGTTCTCATTTTCAAGAAAGTACATTGTTTTCGTTGGATTATAAGGAGGCCGCAAAGGGCGCCCCCACAACCAAGCTATCTCTATTAAATAATATTGAACGTTACCATGAAAACCAAAACGAGCCTTAATATTCATGACCCCAATCCCACCCTGATTCCTTCCCGACAACTTCCCGATCAAATGAGTGGATGCTCAGGTCTTCCAAGGACGAACCTTCGGCAAGTGGAGAGGAGTTCTGACGTGGCGGTCACAAGTCTTCCCCCGGATCTGGATCAAAGTCCCTGTCGTGACCCTCGGCACCTGAAACACAAACCAAATATTAATACCACGCACCGATAGAATAGAATAAGCGCAATATGTTAATGTTAACTGGATTGATAACAAATAAGTATTCATACGCCCCATATTCTTACCCTGCGTCCTGTAACCCCTCACCCCGATCCTCCCGGTCGCAGCTCCGGAACCCGCAGTCCCTGTACCCTGTCCCCGTCCAGCCGTCGAAGGCCCGCAACCTGAAAAAGACACACATCATTAATAAACATCCCACAACCTTTCTCAAATACCCACCCTCACCCCCTCTCACCCTACGTCCCTGTAATATTATCTCATACCTACCCTGCAATCCCTCGACGACGATGGATGATCCGTCGCCGAACCAACGAAGGCCCAGCAGTCCAACCCGGAGGAAGGAGTCGTCGGAGTCGGTGTGGAGAAGCCAAGGATATCGACGAGGCCCCGGGAGAATTTCCCTGAGAAAACCAGGAGTCCCGAGGAACCTCCAACGAACCCGAGCCACCACGCAATCCAGGGTTAACCCCCAAATTTTCTTGAGTTTCCCGAAGACCCCACAATGCACCGAACGAGAACTGCAACACCCGTCACTGGCCACCATATCACCCGACGAACGCTAGAAGACCCGGACAGCTCGCCCCTGACCACCTTCGCAACGGAATCACGACACAATTCCGCGAGGTGGTCAACCACAGGAGGCGAGATGTCAAAACTGAAGACCGTAACACCCGCGGGCCGAGTAACCGGCTGAAAGTGCCGAAAATACCCGTCCGGGGAAGCCACCTTACGAAACCCCTCGTCGGAGGCTTGACGGAGCGAACCCCGATGCCCGTGGCGCGAACACGAACCCGGAGCCAATCGGCACCTAGATTCCGACGATTCGAAAATACGATACCGATTGGCCCGCCGTCGGCCAATCGGCGGAGCCGTCTCTCAGCACTAACGGCGCACCGGATCTACCCGTCTAACGATCATCGTAGTCCCACCGTCAATCCATCGATCGATTAGAGCAGTCCCCGTCCCAGCCAATCACCGAGCCGAAACGACGAAGAAGAAGGGAGAAGACGATGACGGCCATGCCATCGTCACTTCGATCCCAGATACTGATGAGAGTACGTGCGAAAAGAGTAGACAGGTGAATTGATTGTCAGAAGCGAGTAGATTATAGCGTGTGAGGGGAGTTTTCTGAGTGTGAGAAAGGCGAGGAGAGTAAGAGAAGGGCGAGGAGGGAAAGGCGAAAGGAGGACGAACGATAGAAGAGAATTTTCGAGGAGATAGGAGAGAAAACCCCAATTGCGAGGCGATACAGAAGGAACAGAGAGTAAAAGAGCGTGTGCGAGAGGCCGCCGGAGGCCGTAAGTTGGAAGTAAGTGTGTTTTCTTCCGTTCCCCGAACCCCGACATACCCGATTTTTCCGCCCGTACCCCCTTACGTAATTAATAGTAGAAATTCATTCAAACGTTTTGTACCACGGAGACCACGCGGTCCCGTCGCCATATTGCTTTTTACCGGCGTTCGTCGACTACTGCCGTGCGTGCGTGAGCAGCAGTGTATTCGCGATAGTCTCATAAGTCAGTTAAACCCGCGATTATTTTACGAAGTGCGCCCCATGTTACTTTTCTTTCTTTTAAAATTCCGGAGCCGAGATAATTATAAGAGCCAGAGCCTGTACCCCCACTACCTGTGCGTTCATTCCCGCCGACGGTTAGCCGAGCATCAGTGAATACTTCCTTTCTAGTGATCCTCTTCTTATTTTTTTATTTTTATTTTATTTATCATTATTTTTCTTTTTGTTCGCACCATCGGTGTTGTTCTCGACTGAGCGACTGGCGCGCAATCTTTTCCCCTTTCTTTTGTTTCCAGTGATTGAACGTGACATTTTGTTTTATCGCGACAAGTGCCGGCCAGCCAACCCGTCTACCCGTTCCCCTCTCCCTCAAGTGATCCCCCTTCCTCTCCCCCGCGTAAGTGCTAGCGTCCGAACCGAGATTATTATTCATTTTATTTTCTAGTGTGTACCAGCGAGATTATTATTATTTTTTTTTTTGAAAGGTTATTGTGTTTTCCCTTTTCTTTTGCTCTATTTGAGGAATTATTATTTTCATTGACAGTGACAGCCACTGATATTATTTTTTCTTGTGGAAGTGCGATTAGGGATATTTTCTTTTTTTCTTAAGCGGAAATTATTATTTCCTTTTTTTTGGGAACGGAGGAGTATCTTTTTTTTGAGAGTATTTATTATTGATATTTTCTTTTTCGTCTTTTCTTCTTCTTGTGCGGATGATAATTATTATTTTGTTGTGCGAGCGGGTCTCATAATTTTTTTTGTTTATGAGCGTTTTCTATTATTATTATTTCCATAGCGGCGATTATTAATTCTTTTTTTCTGTGAATGCCATTTTTTTTTTGAAAGCCTGTGGTTATTATTTATTTTCTTTTCTTTCGAATATTAATATTTGGCTGGCTCAGATTGACCCCGCATTGAACCCCGCGAATCATCTGGTCATCTGTTCCCCATACCCTTTATATTTTCTTTTTTTGTATTATAAAATAAATTAATTATTACTTCGCTATTCGGAACTTCTCTTTTATTTCTTTTTTGGTTTTGTTCATTTCTTTCCCGTCAGTTTCCCCTGCCCCAAAAAAATTGCAGATCACAATTCATTTCGTCAAAACGTAAGTACGTACGTAAGTAAGTACCTTTGAGTTCCTTATTGTGTCTATTGGTTTTGCTGTTGTACTATCTCCACTCGCTTGCATTGCTAGGGTCACCCAATCGGGCCTTACCTGAATTAGTGCCTCGTGTCGAGCAAATGATTATCGTTATTAATTAACTAAATTGCTAGGAAGACTAGCTGGCGCCCAACATAGTAATAGTAGTAGTTGAATTCAGTAGAATCCCGTCACTTGAGCCCTGGCAGCCAATGACCCGGGCCGCGCCAGGTGTAAAACGCGAGAATAATTAAAGTCGAAAAAGCGTTTCGTCTCAACATACATAGATAAATGAATATCATAATTTATAATAAAATCAATCAAATCACATTTCAAATATTGTTTACATTTCATCATTGAATACGCCACGTATTTCTTCATATTTCTAAATGCATACGAAAATGAATTGCCGTTTTTTTATGACACGTTCCTGTTTTGCACATAATGATCGATATTTGAAAAAAACAAAGCCAGTTTTTTGGTAACTACGTAATAAATATTACATTCACGAAAATTTTACAGGAAACCTTTTTTGTAAAGCATTAAATTTCCTACAAAACGATCGAATAAATGTTCTTAATCATGTATAGTTCTGAAGTAATAAGAAATTTCCCCAACAAAATTCCAAATGCATGCATATTTCCATATAAAAATTCGATTGCGGGGCGGGGTGGGTTAGTCTTATTCGACTAATTTTTTTTCCTATTTATGTTGATTACTTTTGAAGAACAATACCAAAGAAATTCGGACATCACCAAATTAAGAACCACCCTAATGCGCTGCATTTCCTCAATCTCATCAAGACTTTTCAAAATCTTAATACATTGAATTTTATGATATAATAAATTGATTTGATGTAGAATATCTTTTGGAACATTGTCTTTGGTCCTCGCTGCTATAAGTATTTCAATAAGTTGAGCCCTCGATTAATTTTTTTAGCTCCCTTGCGGCTCGGTAATAAGATTTGTCCGATGGATATGAAAATAAATATGAAAACAGAGAAAAATGTCTGGAAAAAAATCGAGCTAACTCATTATCACGCTTCCGCGGAACTCGTAGAAAAATTGCAATCTCGGTGGTGTCACTCAATTCAGAAACTTTTCACCGTCAAGGACATTTTTCATTTTCCATTTGGGTTGAAAAAAAAAATAAAGCTTCAAACTAAAAGCGTTTCCAGCTACGGAAGTTGACTTATATAATCGATGAATTCAAAAAGTATGCAATTAAACAAATTAAAAAATTTGAAAAACTCGGCTGCAGAAGTTGTTTTAGATAATAAATTGTCTTAAATAAAAATTTAAAAATGATGAAATAATTCTCGCTATTATCTTAGTTCATTCATAGTTTCAATTATGACCGTTTATTTTTATGAATTCTCTATGATTCTTATGAAGCCTTTAATTCAGTCGGGAGACGTTTTCTACCATTTCGTCAAACATCGATATTGCATCTCATCTCACTGTTCGATAAATAACGTCTCACGACTGAATTGAAGGCTTCACAAGAATCATGAAGAATTCATATAAATAAACGGTTATAATCGAAACTATTAATGAACTAAGGATAAGGTCGAGAATTATTTCATCATTTTTAAATTTTTATAAAAGACAATTTATTGTGTAAAACAATTTCCGCAGCCGGGAGTTTTTCAAATTTTTTGATTTGTTTTTATCTCATCTAAAAATTCGTAAATTTGCTCCCAGTTGGGTGAGGAAAAAAATCATATATCAAACGAACCTCGAAGTATTCTGCTACTCTCTCGGAAGTCCATCCAACCGGTGTGGCTCTCAACAGATCCCGTAAATTGTAAATTTTGTCTGACAATTTGACCAGTTTCGCTTCGCGACTGATCATAGGAGTATGTATTATCTGTTGCCTTTTTCGCTCAGCCTTTGGCAAGTTCTTGTCGTCCGTCACTTCCTTCACCACGTCACTGACATTGTTTCCGAATTCGCGCTCAATTTCCTCGATCGTCGTGTCTGTATCCTCGACCGTGTCGTGCAACAATGCCGCTGCGATTACCACAGGATCGTAAACATTTCCTTCTTCGACCAAAATATTTGCTACACCTGAAAAGATCTATGAATTACAGGAAGCTGCGGGGTGAATCAGATTTAACAACCAACATCGATCAATTGTCTTCAATCCGAGAATAAGTTAGATGCATTGAGTACAAAAAAAAGTTGACACTTACAAATTGCTTTCTCAGGATTTAGAATATTGTGCGAATCATCCTCCATGTTGAAGTATTTATATCAACTCTGGGTTCCTCATAGATAGCCCAGTCAAATTAGACCAAAATCAATGCTTTTAACCAAAAAAAAAAATGATAGCAGAAATTGACTTTCACTTTCTGCTAGGGGGGTTAGTGTTAGTCTAAGTTCCGGTTTTTGACCTGAAAATTCTCCTGTGTCGTCCGCCATATTGAATTTAAGGGAAATTCGTTTTTGTTAAGTAACCCGCCCATTTTCAACCTTTGACTAAAAATGCATACGAAAAAATTGTAGGCAATTTAATTTTATACAACTTTAGTGATTACAAGTTTTTGTCTACGATTGATATTTTTCGACTTAAGTTGGAAAATAAGAATCAATTGAATTATCGCATTATCTCGTTTATTTCTAAGTCTGCCGTGTGCTGGGAACAATTTTGTAGGGAATATAATTTTCTACAACTTTAGTTATTAGAATTTTTTGTCTACGATTGATATTTAGTCGGAGAACCGGAGTAACATTTTTGTTATCGCATTATCTCGTTTATTTCTAAGTTCACCGCGTTGATAAGTTGAAACAATCTTGTAGGGGAGAACATTTTCTACAACTTTAGTCATTATAATTTTTTGTCTACGATCGATATTTTTCGACTTAAGATGATAAATCGGAGTAACTTTTTTGTTATCCCATTATCAACTCAAGTCGAAAAATATTGATCGTAGACAAAAAAATTCTAATGACTGATGTTGTAAAGAATTTTATTCCCTACAAAATCGTTCCTACTTATCAACGCGGTAAACTTAGAAATAAACGAGATAATGCGATAACAAGAATGGTACTCCGATTTCCGGACTGAACATTAATCGTAGACAAAAATGTCTAATGACTATTGTTGTAGAGAATTCTATTCCCTACAAAATCATTATCAACCATTACACGGCAGTCTTAGAAATAAACGAGATACCGCGATAATCAAATTGAGTTCCTATTTCCCAACTTAAGTCGAAAAATATAAATCGTAGACAAAAAATTCTAATGACTAAAGTTGTAGAGAATTCAATTTTCTACAAGATTGTTTTTACTCATGAACACGACAGACTTAGAAATAAACGAGACAATGCGATGATCCAATTTATTCTTATTTTCCAACTTAAATCGAAAAATATCAATCGTAGACAAAAACTTGTAATTACTAAAGTTGTAAAAAATTGAATTTTCTACAATTTGTGTTGGATGAATTTTTAGTGAAAAGTTGAAAATGGTCCGGTTATTCAACAAAAACGAATTTCCCTTCAATTCAAGATGGCGGACGACACAGAAGGATTTTCAGGTCAAAAACCGGAACTTAGACTACCACTGACCCCCTTACAGAAAGTAGAAGCCGATTTCTGCTATCATTTTTTTTTTCAAAAGTATAATCTGACTGGGTTAAGAGGAATATTCGTACAATATCTTCAATTCTGAGGAAACAATTTGCAGGTTTCAACTTGCAGCTTGTTCCCCATATTAAATTCATTCCGTTCCACCATTCTTCACTGAATTTCAAACGTATCACAGTTGAGCGATATTCCATACATCGAGCGAGTTTGGGTTCGATTGGTCGAAGCTGTCGTAAGTTAGAGCGAAACGTTATTTTTTCGGAAAATTCAAAGTCGTGTAAAATCCGATTCCTCTGACGGTTCTTCACCAAATTTTATACATAGTACAGTCGAATAACGTTCTATACCTTGTGACACCGAATTTTAAGCGGGCACCTTCGCCACTCCTGCGCTGCGCGTGTTGGGCGCCAGCCGCCACAAGACGGCCCTGAAGTTATTCCCCGGGGTGAACCGGGGCCGACTACGATCTCGCGACAGCGCGGAGCGATGCGGGACTCAAAACCGACAGCTTAACCTACGGGTAGAGGGACATGGGCCAAAACGATCAAATGATGAAAACAGCGATAATGAGTATATTTCTGATTTATTGCGCGATCGGTTGGTCACCCGATTGCGAGCCTCCAAATATGTCGGGCGACCGAATTACAAAATGTGATTAAGTTGCACGGGTACAACCCGGTCGGAAAAATTTGACAGCAATTATTTCCGGGAATTTCGGTCGTCCGTGGTATGATTCGTTCGAGATATTTAATCGACAACTATGTTTGCTTTCCGAGGAAACAAGCTAACAACAAAACAATACAACACGCTAATGACTCGTCTGTCTCCGCAACGAATTCCCTCGATACGCGATATCACACTCGATTACTAGTCCCATTCACTCTCCATTCATTGCCATATCTGACCTAGACGCAATACAATTTTAATAATTTATTTCAGTTTCAATTATTCTCACTACCACAGTACCCCACCTGGTTTCCATTCGTTCCAATTATCACACGCACTCACTCCGACAAATTATAATACAGTTCTATTTCCCTACGTTATTCTTACCCTAACCCTTCCGCCACTCCCTGACTCTACCCACTATTATAACAATCAAACGAGTCCTCGTTCTGGAGCGGGTCCAGGCTTTCCTTAAACCCTTACGCTTATCCCTCAGCCACTCTCTGACTCTGTATTTTTATGTGGGCCCTTTTCCTCAGTGCACTCACCTGAAACAAAGGCTGAATGATAACCCGCAAATACTCGAAAGAGCGGTTTAGTCGACAACGTGGTAGCCTGCCGGCCACGAGGTCGGAGCAGGTATGCGACACTCTGAATGATAGCAAATTGGAGCATTTCAGATAACTCTTACGGTAACTTCGATTGCAAATTCTAATTAAAGCTCTGAAACGATTGATTGGGCTTAAGCGCGGGCTACGTTAATCGCGACACGCCGGATTCGGTCTCGGCGGTGTTGGCTTCCTTTTCGGGGGGTATGGCGAGGTGATCTGCTGTAGTGGTCCACCACCGACAAAAGCTGGACGAGAAGAGAGCGACTCGAGGCTCGCCGTGTGGGGCCTCGTCCGAGTGATCCCCGCCCCGAGTCGCAGCTTCGGTCGAGACGCGCTTACTCTTTCGGTAAGCTGATACGTTGATTCGCTCCGCAGTCCGCAGCCTCTTCACAATGGTAAAATGTCGACAACACTGGTATACTGCGGATCCCGATCTCGTTATTATCGTCGGACGACTACGGATCCCGCAGCTGGGCGAAAGCGCGACAACTACCCCTCAGGTGCTTGTGGACAGCAATAGAAATCTCGCCTCCGCCTGCGGTGTTAGACACCCGGCCCATGCTGTGTCTACGCGACATTACAGCGGAGAGTCGACAGCATCCGGTCTTCGAGACTCCACCCGGTGTGGTCGGTGGAGCGGAGGGTATCAGGAGCGGCTCCGAGATATTTGAGTTTCCCATCTTAACCGGGTAACGGGCCTTACGGCAAGCGTCGAATACCCGGGCAGCACGAAGGCAGAGCGGGGACCCCTAATTTCGGTCCACCGCAGCTCCTGGTACAATTTCCGGATTTTCAGGACGGGGGAATGGCCCGTCCTTGAATCAGCCGACCGCTGATGGCATTCCTTCCATCAGACGGTGAGGCTGCTGCAAACCGGCCCCGGTTGCCTCACTTCCGGGGGGTTATGTTGTTCCTCGAAGGGAGCCGGAACGACGTAATGACGGCGGCTGTGGGCAAAACTCTCGATTCTCCGACGGTGACGAGGGCTCCGGTCCAACGTGCGCGCAATACAAAAAGATACGCTCGAATATAACGACTATTCTAACTAACAATTTGGCCTGCAGAATTTTCTTTTACTTTTAATGTGCTGCCGGAGGGAGGGGTGGCGGTAGACAGCTGACAGCTATTGATAGCAGCGCTAAAGCGCAGTAACGGGATGCCTCGAAAAAGCACCACGTTAGAACCTGTAGCAAGTTTGGGTTCGGTTGATCAAAGCTGCCGCGAGTTAGAAGAAAACGTAAATTAAAAAAAAAAATTCAAAACCCTATGAAATCAGAAATTCTCGATGGATTCGGCCGAAATGCAGTAGCCACCAACCGTGAGTACAAACCTATTCGTGAATAACTATTTGGAGGACTATCTCGAAATTCGCGATCGCTATAGGTCACCGTCAATCGCGATAAAGATTATAGTCTATGCCGAAATTATAGAGCTGCACATATCTGCGAAATATGGGGGCTGTGGCTAAAACCGTTCTCGAACATACACTGCAATTTTGGTCAATTAATTTCTCGGCAACGGCTGAGAAGTGCGTCTTACTACTTGTACCTGTTGTACTCCTGGTTATGCCCACACGTGTACTAAAGATGGATCGAATCGGTGACCCATGCATCGTATCCTCCCCTTGTCCCCCCCTTGTTCCCCTTGTCTCCCCTTGTGACTTCTACCCATAAAGTCCACCGTTTCTTCAACACTTTGTACATGCCTCTTTTCTGCCTCCACTATGAGACTCCTAACCTCCTTGCTTTCTTGTGTAATTTTGTCCATCATTTTCCACACATTTTCCGTCATAATCAGTGTTATCTCTTCCTTTACACTTTGCCCTAGTTTGACATAGTAGCTGATGTTTTTTTGCCTCTCGTTAAGATCCGTTATTGTTTCATTGGTTTTCACAATGTCGACATTTTCGTACCTCGCTGCCGCTGTGCTCATACCTTCGTTGCTTTCTCCTCGAGCCACCGTTCGCTTTGGAGTCACTGTTGTCGCAAATGATGTCTGAGCACGTTGTCACTTGTGACGCCATTACCTCTTGTGACTTCGACGGCGTTGAGAACGCCGTTGGTGCTGGCGGCAGCGGAGAGTGAAACACTTTCGGTTTTGGCGTTACCGGTCCCTGCTTGAAATATTCTTTTACGTCTCTGTTGCACTCCGTCTTCTTCTTAGGTCGTCCCCTCTTTTTTTTTCGTCTCTCTTCTTTCTCTTGGCTAAACTGCGAGGGTTCATTTTCTTTTCCTGTGAGCGCAATCTCGTCCGCGTTGCTATGTTTCATGGTCACTTTTGCACTTACTCGCAGAACCTCTATTCCCCCACACCTCTTAATTGCACTTTTTCCTTTTTCTCTCTACTCTTAAACGCTTGTCTATTATCTTATCGTGTTTATTTCACTTAACTTGATACTTTTTTACTCTTCACTTATTTTTTGATTATTCTTTCATCTCACTAAATTAGTAATCTCTGCATCCCTCATCGACGCACGCTTTCGACTCCACTGCTCTTGGATTCGATATACCTTACATCTATATCACCACGTCCGTAAACATCCTGAACAAAATGGAAACCAACATCAATGTGCTTTGTTTTCCTGTGATATTCGGGATTACTCGTCAATTGAATTGCTGACTGATTATCGACGTACATAGGTACCCCATGACACTCTAGCCTTAATTCGCGTATCAATCGACGTATTCAGATCACGTCTTTTGTTCCGTTTGACCATGCGATTTACTCAGCCTCAGTTGTCGAAAGTGCTACCACCCGCTGGCGTTCTGAGGACCAAGAGATTGCATCCCCATTCAACAAAAATAAGAATCTGCTAGTAGATTTTCGCGTATGTACATCGCCAGCATAATCTGCATCTGTAAAACCGCGTAGAACGCCGCTGCTCCCACTGTCTCCGTAAACGATCCCGTGATCAACTGTTCCCTTTAGGTACCGCATAATTTTTTTAACTGCTTGCCAATGCTCTGGGCGTAATTTGTTAAAAATTGACTGGCTTGATTGACCGCGTATTCAATGTCAGGAAGACTGACTTTAGCTGCGAAAAGGAGCGAACTAATTGCATCGCAAAACCGCACGTTTTGCATCTTCTTCTTTACGCCCTTGTCTTTCGAACTGTGACGGTGGCCCAAGCGTAGGCCAGGTTCGGCTTGAACAGTCGATGGCTTGGCATCTTCCAAGTTGAACCTACGCAATATTTTCTCGATATACGCCCTCTCACCTATCTTAATAGTACGCTGTTCTCGAACGCGTTCGATCTCCAGGCCGATGAAGTGCTTAGCACTGTCGATTGTGATACTGAAACATTGTTTAAACTTTTGCAAAATTTGATCAATTGCTACCTGAAAAGCTGACATTAACAGACCGTCATCGACATACAGAGCTAGGTAAACAATTGCTCCATTAACTCTCCCAGGCGATACGCATCGATCACCTTTAGATTGTCGGAACTCGAATGTTTCTAAAAAGGCAACGAACTCCGTATTCCAACAACGGGGTGATTGCTTTAGACCAGAGGTCGGCAAGGTGCGGCTCCGGAGCTGCATGCGGCTCGATGACCTCTTGAGAGTGGCTCTTTGAGCTCTTGAGTGTCATTTCGATTGTTCGGTGTACAAATAATTATGCCGAAATTGACGGCAAAACTCAATTAAAAAGGGATATACTTGAAGTCCCAAAAATAGCGAAAAAGTGTAGCACAACGTTCTCGAGAATATAGTCTAGGTATTCATGTTTGGAAATTTGTTAAACGATAGAAATTTTAGATCAAACTTTGATCATTCTCAAAAGATTGTGCGTTTGTGACACAAAACCCTTTCCCTTTCCATATTGTAAATGTACGCAAATTTTGTATTATTGTATTTCTTCCGAGATGCTCTCTCTCTCTCTGTCTTTCATACTTAATCTCTCTTAATCTTTATTTTTCAAGAAGTTTCACTTCTATCATGTGCACGGTGCTGCACACGTCGGGCATTTTTTTAATCGTTTTAATTTGCATATTTGGCTCTTTGGGTAATAAGTTTGCCGACCACTGATTCAGACCATACAAGCTTCTGTGGAGCTTGCAGACTACGTCACGCTGGTTTTTATCTTCGAATCCCGGAGCTTGTTGCATGTAGATCTCTTCTACTAATTTTCCATATAAAAACGCGGTTTTTACATCGAATTGGGCAATCTCTAAATCTTTTGCCGAAGCGACGGCCAGAAGCATCCGAATCAACTCGTAACGCGCTACCGGTGCGAAAGTCTCAAAATAATCGACGCCTTCACGCTGCAGGAAACCTTTATAGTGGGGCACTGATTGTGAGCACCACTGAACTCAAACGGCGACCGAGATGAAGGTAGCACCGATAAAAATGGAGCGAACGCAGCCCCAAAGTGACGCCATATGCAAGGAGACCAGAGGACAGGAGACCGAACTTGCCCGGATTCGGGCTTACGAATATGGGACGAATCCTGAGCCTCGATATTAGTTCCGAGAGTGGCCAAAGCAAGCACCGTGCTGGTAGGAGAGCAGCGGAGCCCCTCGCTGCGCCTAGAGTGGGGAGAGCACGCGGTATAGGGGTATAGGGGATCAGACCCGCTTTGAATAAAGTCACAGGCGGGATCTTTATTTCGATTACCACGAAAATCAGTAAGTATTATGTGGATAAATAGTTTCAGGTTTCAAATTATGTATGAACCCTCATCCAAGGATCTGCGATCAATTCAAATTTCGTAAAATTTGATTGTTAATATCCAGTATCTTTATATGTATAATAGAGGAGTAAATTAAGAAATGAATAATTTTTTAAAGTTTTATCTGATCCCATGGTAGATCAAATACATATGAAGAGGAATAATTCGTGATTATATACTCTTTTATGTGACAGGTTTTTTTTCCCCAGAATCAATCAAACCGGAAGAAGATGCCAAAGCGGTGTGCCGATGATGGACGTCACTGGGCTGCGCGTAGAGCGTAAGCAAATAAAATCTGTTGGCGGGAAGCAAACTTCAGCCTTTTCGACGCCCAAGGTAAGTGGAGTTTTATTTCTCGAATATATTGTGTCATCCACGCGAGGCAAAATGAAAAATGTTCTGCTCCTTCAATTGTTTTGATGAAATGATCGAACGCAAGAGCAATACATTGCATCACGCTCACTTGAAATAGGGAGCCATAGCTTTCAGAGTAAGATTTTTTTATGGATTACAATTATCACAGACTTATAGAAATATTTTCAACCCAAAAGAGTTATCACGATATGTCACTAACGTTCAATCCCCAAAACGACTATACTTACTGTTGAAATCGATTTTAGCTGGTGAAGTAATTTTCTTTAACGTCTTAGCTTTATGGAACATGAATGTAATGACTAAGAAACCTCTCAAAACAGTTTAATTGTCTTCAGATTTAGCCAGATACACTGAGCAAAAATAAAACAAGTGGCCCCCTTGAAAATTCGTCACTCGGAGATATGAAAGTAATGAACATATTCTGATACTTTTCAGAGATCCAAGAATAAGTATTTTTTTTTTTTTGAAATTTTCATTTTCCTCAAAGTTATTAACATTTGAATTTTTCTGTATTAATTTAGAAGAACATTTTTTTCTCTCGATCTATTTGATAAAATGGAATAATATTTCCAGGGAATATTTCTAACAAACTGTTCTATTCAATGACATTTTTTTTTAAAACGTGATGCAAAAATTTACCTAAAATATAAACAATTTTTTTAAACAAATAGAAAATTCAACTACTTTTCCATCGATTTTCATATTTTTCCTCATAGACGTTTATTCTGTGTTCAATTGAAAAGATTTTTCCGTTGGAAGAAGTTCGTAACTTACATTTTTGAAAAAGTTATGAGGATTTTTCTGTTGAGTCGCACGTCAGGTGGCGAGAAATTGACAGCGCGCGACGCGCATTGTGCGTGCATATATAAGTAAGGTTCGCATCACAAACAACAATTTAATGACAACAAATCATATCTTTATTTTTCAACGCTTACGAATATATTATTTTCTTTATTTTGTTGAATCTTGTTTTAACTAATGTGCTAATGACAGACGCTTCAGAATCGGGAAAAACTATGCACGAAATTTTGTTTTTATCGACTAGAATGTAGCAATGGTACAATCGAGTATTTTTCAATGTTTTTGCCATTGTGTACCGGGTCTTTAATAATTTTTCATGCGTATTATGTTCTCCGTCTGAACAAAAATCAAAGTTGATGTTCTTGAAAAACGTTTTTGCCCATTCGTACATAAGTTCAGGTAAGGTAGTGTTAACATTTTGCAAACTTGGTCGGTACGCGTGTCTCTTCGCTGTACTACCAAATCCATTACCGCCTTCTTTGCCATGTGAGGTGGCAAAAAAGTGCCACTCAGCTTTGATGTTGAAGTCTTCTTCATGAAACGTAAGATTAATGAAATTGTACATGTTTTCATACTGTGCGCCAGCGCCGTTCTGATAAGTACACTATTCTTTCGATACTATTGATACCGAATTTTTTTTTTTAATGAGTAATCATTTCATAATTAAACAAAGGAACTGCATAAGAATTGTGCTGAAGATTTTTTGAAATTACAACTGATGTGTTGACCGCGTGTATGTACACAATGGCAAAAACATTGAAAAATACTCGATAGTACCATTGCTACATTCCAGTCGATAAAAACAAAATTTCGTGCATAATTTTTTCCGACTCTGAAGCGTCTGTCATTAACACATTAGTTAAAACAAGAATCAACAAAATAAAGATAATAATATTTTTCCAAGCGTTGAAAAATAAAGATATGCATTTGTTGTTATTAAATTGTTGCTTGTGATGCGAACCTTACTTATATATGCACGCACAATGCGCGTCGCGCGCTGCCAATTTCTCGCCACCTGACGCGCGACTCAACAGAAAAATCCTTATAACTTTTTCAAAAATGTAAGTTACGAACTTCTTCCAACGGAAAAATCTTTTCAATTGAACACAGAATAAACGTCTATGAGGAAAAATATCAAAATCGATGAAAAAGTCGTTTAATTTTCTATTTGTTTAAAAAAATTGTTTATATTTTAGGTAAATTTTTGCATCACGTTTTCAAAAAAAATGTCATTGAATAGAAACAGTTTGTTAGAAATATTCGCCAAAAATATTATTCAACTTTATCAAATAGATCGAGAGAAAAAAATGATCTTCTAAATTAATACAAAAAATTTCAAATGTTAATAACTTATGCAAAAATAAAAATTTCAAAGAAACAAAAAATACGTATTCTTGTATCTCTGAAAAGTCTCAGAATATTACTTTCATATCCCCGAGTGACGGATTTTCAAGGGGGACACTTGTTTTATTTTTGCTCATTTTGATACGTAATTGAAATTGAAGAGCTATTAAAATGGAAAAACTTTTTTAGAGAAAATGTCCGGATGTATGTGTGTGTGTGTGTGTGTGTGTGTGTGTGTGTGTGTGTATGTGTGGAATGGACTTCCAAAATTCAAACGTGTCTAACTCGGGAACCGTTCCATCTACAGCCTCCAAATTTTGCAAGAATGTGCAGCTCTATAATCTCTGTTTTGGCTATAATTTTGGTCATGATTTTAGCTGTGATTCGGATTTTATGTCGTTTTCAAATTACCAAGAAAGGACGTTTACACGATAGCGGTCGCAATTTTCGAGATATTCGTCTAAATAGTTCTTCAAAAATAGGTTTGTATCCAAGGTTGCTTGGTATTGCATTTTGGCCAAATCCATCAAGAAGTTCAGATTTTACAAGATTTTGAATTTTTCGAAAAATTTACGTTTTGTGCTAACTTACGGCAGCTTCGACAGATTGAACCCGGATTCACTACTTGTATAATACATTATTTAACTGTACTCTGTATAAAATTTTGTGGAGATCGGTTGGGGGGATAGGACTTTGAATTTTTCGAAAAAGTGACGTTTCGTTTAAATTCACGACAGCTTCGACCAATCGAACCCAAACTATAATTCCGTATAATTTCCGTAAAGAAATATAAGACCTTGTTTATTTGCAAACGGCTGCAATCATATTTTATTCCATTACTTGTATATTCAGCGTCGATTGTGACTGTTTCTTTTATTATTTTCGTTATCATCTGTACATATGGACGATTCTTTTTCAACTGGGCCACTTTTTTTTTCAACCGAAATTTTTTTCCATAATCTGCCAGTTTGAAATATTGATCAAAGCTAACGTCTTTGATTTTTTAAAGATTTTTTTAGGCGTCCGTTCAGGATTTTCAATTTTTCATTACGAACACTTTACCTCAAAAAATATTCATCGAACAAAAAAAAACATAAGGATAAAAACCTTTTTATTTTTTCCGCTTTATCGAAAAAAATCAAAATGATAATTTTTTTGGATTGAGAAAATTAAAATTTGGCATATAAATGAGAAAAACATTTTTTCTAACCAAATAACATACCTTCGATTTCGGTACAAATTTCACAGGATGTCTGTGATTTGGTAGAGTGTGTGCGTGAATTTTTCCAGAATGGTACCTGCAATGGTTATGATAAAAAAAAATAAAAACCCTGCGAAAGTATTTATGATTTATGAGATCTATGAGATTTCGCAGGGTTTTGATTTTTTTTCATAAAATTTGTTTTTCTGAAATGTGTTGTAATGAAAAATTGAAAATTCTGAACGGACGCCTAAAAAAATTTTTAAAAAATCGAAGACGTTCCTTTTGACTAATATTTCAAACTGGCAGATTATGAAAAAAATTCCGGGTTCAAAAAAAAAAAAAGTCTCCCAGTTGAAAAAGAATCGTCCATATGTATATCGTATTCCCATGTATATGATATTTTTTTCCCATCATTTATCCATAAATATATTTTTATAGTTGAACATCCAATCATTAACACTCGTTTTACGGAATCCGTCTATTTGCGAGTCCCACTTAAGCAAATGAACGCCAACAAAATTGTTCGGAAACGATATCAATGGGTATAAAAATTTTCCTCGTGAAATCGGATCGACGGGTCGGCTAAGCTACATACGCAATTCAAATTTAGCGCCGCGAAGGAGGCGGAGCATCAGAGCGATGCCGACGGCAGCGACGCTATTGCACGCGCCCGCGCGAGTTGCCTCTCCTCACGCGCCATTCAACAAAACCGTGTGGTGGGGGCCTCTCAAAATCTTCGCTTCCCCTCAATTTGGCGGTACTTAGCAGTCAGTAGCCCCTGCTGTCCCACTTTATCCAACAAAACGTTAGCGAAAACGCCGATAAACCTCTCAATAGTGGAAAGTCGGGGGTATAAATGGGCGGGATTCCACTATTGCGAGGTTGACCGATTGGCCAATAGCAAAACAGTTTGATGTATTTGTGTTAGTACCTGCCAACATGAAACCAGTGACTCTCAAATCAAAGCAAACAATTACAATTTTTATAATTGTTACGAACTGTCCGATGTTGTGAGAACCTAACCTACAAATTGCCTATAACCTACAAGCGTCCATATCAATTGATTGGTTTGCCAAATCTTTAAAGTATCCCTATTTGATAACCCATAAGAAAAATACAAAAATTGTACATGCAAAATTAGAACTAGCATTGTTTATTTGGTTCTGTGATTGCCGCAACAAAGGGTATCCCATCAGTGGCCTCCTCATTCAAACAAAAGCACGATCGTTGCATAAAAAATTGGGTGGAACTGACGATTTTGCTGCTAGTAATGGATGGTTAGAAAGATCGAAAAAAAAAAAATTAAGGCATTGACAGTTTCCGGAGAAAAATTCGGAAAGAAATGAATACTACTGCTGAATTGGGATTTTGAAATCCGCGCATTTTCTAGATACATGTTCAATCACTCCGATTTGAGCATCACTGTATTAGTTCACAAGATATTCCGCAAGAGGCGCTCCACTTTCCACTATTGGGAGGTTTTACTGTATATAACAATAGCACAATTACATACCCAACGGATGATTGATATATGGTGTTTCCTCGACGTCCTTTCGCCTCTGTTTGGCGTGCTTGAGTGCGGCAAAATTTGCGCAATTTATTATCAATGACAAAACAGATTCGGGCAATGCAAGGTCGTATTTTTTCTCAGCGAACGCCGAATCTCGTTCTGGTAGGTTCATCTTGGAGCCACGATGTCCAACTAATATCACAAGCTTGGTATTTTTTTTCAATATAATTGCCACCCGGATAACCGTTTGGAGCAATACCTAAGGGTCAAATAAACGGGGAACGTGGTAAGTGGCCTTTGTGAAAATGGCCACGTGTCAGTTTGCCTCAAGTCTCCCACCCTTTTTCCGAGCTCGTCCGACGGCGAACCGACCAGTGAGTCTCAATCGGCGGCAGGGTATGGCCACTAACAGAGATGAGTAGGGAGATTGGTGCAGAGCCGTATTTCGTCCATCCCGGTTGCTTCTCATTCGTTGGTCGTGCAGAGGCGGAGCCTCGTGCGCGACGGGGAAAAGACGCCGTCGTTTTTGTACACGTACAGGAAGGCTGGCTTGGGCTGGCTAGGAAGTATTGTAGTAGAGGGGAAGATTTTTGACGCCGCCGTGAATATCTCGTTTCGACAAGCGTTCTTCGCTGAAGAGAGTGACACAGGTCCCCTGCAGCGTGGGACGAGCCAAACCGAGCTTAAAAAAAAAACGTTCTTCTTTTTCAATTGAATGCATTTTTTCCCCCAGGTACCTTATGGAAATTGAGGAACTTTTTTCATAAAATTGGAGTGGAACTATTGTTTCTAATATTTTATTTTAATTTTTTTTCTTCAATTTTGAAAAATAAAAAATAATTTAAAAATGGATTTTCTATAGAAAATAATCGGAATATCGATTTTTCGCAAGAGAGATTTTCTTTTTCTTTTTTTTAAGATAGGAAACCATGATCATATACTAAAATTTCGAAAAAAGTGGATTTTTTCAAAATTGAAAAAAAATTAAAATAAAATATTAGAAACAATAGTTTCACTCCAATTTTATGAAAAAGTTCCTCAATTTCGATAAGGTATCTAGGAAAAAAATTTCATTCAATTGAAAAATGGCGAAATAGCCGGTCCCTCTTGATAAAAAAAATTGGGGGGGGGGGGGGTGTGAAGGGAAGGGAGGATCAAAAAAATCTAAAAAAAAATTAGTGAGGTCGTAGCATGCGTAAGATACTCAAAAAAAATCATCAACCGCATCGGGTAATCAGCCATCTGAAATAGCGTGGGTTGCCCCATTTCTGTATATGCGGTGGGGTGAGTAGAAGGGGGGGTCCAAAAAATCTGAAAAAAAAATTAGTAAAGTCGTAGGACCCTAAAGATACTGAAAAAAAATTATCGACCTGATCGGAGGATAAAAGGTTGTCAGCTGGCTGAGTCGACTTGGCTTCCCCCTTATGTAAAATTGTCAAGAAAAACGATAATTGCAAATATTGCTTCGGATTGAACACAAACCTTCGAAAATCGAGTTCAACCGTTGAAAAGCTTATAAATATTCGAATCCATTGATATTTTCATATAAGGAATAACTCACTGCAGTCTTGCCTCCACAAGAGAACACAATTCACACACGTTTTCACTATTTTTATGATAGCTCAAGAACCAGCAAAGATTTTCCGTTGGTCTTGGGCTCAAATAAAAAATAAAAATGTAGAGGTGAGGTGTGAGAAATCTTAAGTTAAAAAAAACTTAACTTTGTCCATAAGTTAAAGTCAAAATAAAAAATTTGGGCATGATCCGATTTTTCCCCAATCCATTTAACATGCTACCTCAGTACTTGATGACGGAAATATTTTTTTTTCAATATTTTTTAATTTTATTTTAATATTCTATTATATATTAATATATAATAAAATATTAGAATTAATATATATGTCTTATTCCAAACCAAACCGTGGGGTCATTTCCCTCGGTTCCGCCGATTGTTGCATAATTTTTTTTTTTTTAATTTGGTCCGAATCAAATTAGACCCTAATTTTTTTTTCACAATTTTGCCACTACTCCTTAAGGTGATGCGCGCGCATCGAAGTTGCGAAAATAAGAGTAAACCAACAAAACGGCAATTTTTTTAATGTTGATTTTTTTTCTATAAATTCTGTATTATAAATAAACTTTTTTTTTTCAATTTGGGAGTGAGACGCGGCTTGCTTGTCTTTTTTTAATTTCAAATTTAAAAAATCGTAAACAGAAAAACCGTTTCAGTTCGGTAAATTGGGAAATTTTGTCCCATATATATGTATATATTAGTGTTTAAAAAAAAAAAAATTTTTTTGATTTTGGAACGGGCCACACCGGAAATAGTCAGCTTAGATAGAAAAAAAAATTCTGGCAAAAGATAAGCATTCTAGGTTGAGTGGTAGATCCCCCTCAATTGACTTGTGACAAAAAAATCTAGAACTCCCGAACGAAGCGTCGGCCCAAAAAGTTCAAGGTGGCTAAATTTTCGTTTTTGTTCAAGGAATTAAAAAAAAAAGTACTTTTCAAAAATGAAGGGTACTTTTTTGTTTTACTTCATTTTTAATTTTAAATTGTTTATAAATAATTGTTGAATTTGTGCAACATAATCGTAAATGTTTTCATTGTATAAAGCGTTCAAAAACGAAAAAAAAGACCCGTGGTTTTTTGAGTTATCACTAACCGTTGCTGAGATATATCGATTTGAATGACCCAATGTGGTCAATACTTCAAAAACTTCATTTGACTGTATTTCAAAAGTGGGGGCTCAAAATAAAGAACGCCGAAATACGTGTCTCTTTATTTTCAACACATATTAATGAAAAAAATTGGGGGGCAAAAATGTTGACCCAACTGTCCGAAGTTGCCGAAATTCCCAGGAATACCCCATATATATGAGGCAAGATTTTCCAATTCACGGAACTGAAAAACTTCTATCCCCCGATGTGGATGATGATTTTTTTTAGTATCCTTCGGATCCTACGACCTCACTAATTTTTTTTTAGATTTTTTAGACACCTTCCCCTTCCCTCCCCCGACCATTTTATTTTTATCAAGAGGTAACTTGCTCTTTGGCCCCTTTTTATTTGGATGAAAAATTTTTTCCAGATACTCCATTAAAATTGAAAAACTTTTTTTATAAAATTGGAGCGGGCAGCAGGTTCCTAATATTTTTATTTATTTTTTTGAAAATTTTTAAAAATTCGACTTTTTTCGGCCGAATCGCCTACTTTCTGCCATCGATACACAATGTACTATTAAAATCGTCAATCGGGAAACGACTAAGTAAGTACACTCTGCAAAAAAATTAAAGGAACCGAAAAATTTGCCATTTTTTTACGTTATTCTTGCGTCACTGTAACTTCGTGGAAAATTGTCGTATTTAGATGAATCAAAAAGCATTTTCAAGCTTCACATGTCAAGTTTTAAAATCTTATGATAACCTTTTTTTATGGGCATTGATCATGGCACAATCAAGAGAAATATCACCAAAAAAATTTTTCAAAAAATGTTCCGTTTTTGAGTTGTCGCTGGGATCAAGAAATTTTTTTCTGACTTGACAAATACCACAGTAACTTAGCCTGATTTTCCACCTTCGATTCGATTTCTTCATTTTTCCTGTATCACAATTTTTCGCTGAAATATCGGCCGGTGAATGAAAAAACATCTTTTTTCGTTTGAGAATCGATGTCTCGTGAACCAGTAATCCTATCGCAAGTCGACTGACAGTTTTGGAAACTCAAATGAACTGCGTATGAGGTTTAGTTATTGTTTTGGAAAAAAAAAATTTTTTTTACCCTTAACATTCACCGGAAAAAGATGCAAAAAAATAAATTTTTCTGGTTATCTAGAAAATCAACCAGTACTCTGCAAATATGGCTGAAAGTACAAATGTTTGTAGGTTCTTCGCTACCTCAATATATCCCCGATAACCCTGTAAAATTTCGAATTGAACCGTCCGTCCGTTTTTCTATCCCGAGGTGGCAACTTTTAACGCAAATTGATGGAACACCTTTTTTCCCTTTAAATAACATAGAAAATAGTATATTATGACACTAGTACGAAAAAAAAATTTCTGACTAGTGTGAGATTGCAGAACGAGCCGAAGGCGAGTGTTGCAATCACACGAGTCCAGAGAACGTTTTTCGTACGAGTATCGTACGAATTTTTATGTCACAAGATGCGTAAAACCGCACTTTCACGCGCAGCGTGTCATAAAATACATTTTTCGCTTCTTTCAATACCTAAGCCTATAAAAACTACTGGAAATGAGTCCGCAGCATACCATTCTCTAGGGAATTTAATTTCCTTCAAAAAGTATCGGAGCTTTAAGTGAAAAAATTCAATATCTCTAAGACATTCAGTCATTTGAAACCGATGTTTGACGAAAATTCGTCTCCAAACGAGTTTTACAGCCAAACTCTTCCATCTACACGAAAAATGTACAGATACATCTTAGAGACAACTGAATTCTCTACTATAAAGGTAAAAAGGGAAAATAGAGCAAATGTCCGGCATGGATGATGTGACTTCAATAATGTTCCGCAAAACGACTTACACTTTTTTTTTATGCAAAATAATATTTAACATGAAAGTTCTAGAATTGCTATAACTTATGTATCGAAAATTGGAAATATTTTTTTATTCATGAAAGGTACTATGCATGCAAAGTAATGATATTCCCGACAATTCTATAATGTCTCGAAATAATTTTTTTTCCCTCATAAAATGAACTTCCAGGAGCTGTGAATTGTGAATTATTGGATTAAGGCTATTTTCACTGTTTACCTTTCTTGTAGAGAATTCAATTGTCTCTAAAATGTAACGGTACATTTTTCGTGTAGAACGAAGAGTTTGGCTGTAAAACTCGTTCGAAGACAAGCTTTCGTCAAACATCGGTGTCAAATGCCTGTATGTCTTAGAGATATTGCATTTTTTTACTTGAGGCTCCGGTACTTTTTGAAGAAAATTCCATTTCCTAGAGAATGATATGCGACGGACTCAGTTCCAGTAATTTTTATGGGCTTAGGTATTAAAAGAAACGAAAAATGTATTTTATGACACGCTGCGCGTAAAAGTGCGGTTTTACGCTCACTTTGTTCGCGTCGAACCGCATTTACGCACCTTGTGACATAAAAATTCGTACGATACTCGTACGAAAAACGTTTTCTGGACTCGTGTGATTGCAACACTCGCCTTCGGCTCGTTCTGCAAACTCACACTCGTCAGAAAAAATTTTTTTCGTACTAGTGTCATAATGTACTATTTCCTATGTTCTTTAAAGGGGAAAGGGGACCCCCCTTTGCGACGGGCCAAAAAAAAAAACATTTTCCAGTGTGCTCTTCGCGAGGATTTTTTTAGGCCAACCACTAGCTCTAAACACCATTGCAATCCAAGAAAAAAAAATTAATTGTTTTTTTGACACAGTCTAATGAACCGTCGCGCATAATTTTTTTGTTAAATGTTCAATGGATATCCAATTTGAATGATTATGTCTGTCTGCGCTGATTCGAAAATCGCGCCAATTACGGGTTCCGAAATTTGAACGACGAATCGCAGATTGAGACCCACTGGTCGATTCGCCTTCGGGTGAACTCGGAAAAAGGGTGGGAGATTTGAGGCAAACTGACACGGGGCCACTTTTCCAATGGTCACTTACCGGCATCCCGTCCATTCATAATACCAGAAAAAATAAAACGACGAGAATATTCAAAACCGCAAATAGCGTAAATGGTAGAAAGTCGATGGATTACGGTATTACTGGATGTTTACTAATAAATGTCAGAAATTTTTGAAAATTTGAGGAATGACAGTTTTTGATTGAATAATAATAGATGAATTATTTCAGATTTTTTCACTAAATGGTTTAGGAGTTATAAATTCGTGAATTCAACACGGTCTCTTATGGGAGAACTGCTTCAGCAGACGTTAATGACTGCAAAACGAATGGAACTAAATGTCAAAAAATTCTGAAAATATTATATCATCAAGATTTAGGATCGACAGAACGATTATGCTTAGTTTCAAATTAATCGTCCGAGTAATTTTCGAGAAATTAATTAAAGTAATGAGGAAAATCGCCTGAAACAGTTGAAACATTAGTCCGAAAACGTATATATAGATATAGCGGTGTTTGTCGTTGTAGCGCGTGAAGATGGTTATTTCCGTTGTACAGTCATTGACAAAACGTCAGTCAACCAGACGCCAATATCGTCGAATTTGACTTCAATTCTTATTAAAAGCAGTTAATTAATATTTCTAAGTGTTAATTTAATATTACGTTAGCTATTTGTGAGGCCAAACATGTATGACATGATCTAGAATTGCCAATCCACGATTCACCGGTTTTGGACTAACATTTTGCCCGATGATCCGTCCAGTAAGACCTTAAGGTCGGGGGGGGGGGGGGGGGGGGGGGGGATAAACCACGAATAAAAATTTCAGTATTTTTTTTCTCAAATATCCCTATTTTTTTGTTTTTCCTTCAATTACTATCAATAATAATAGTAATATAAATGATAATTAAAAGTACAACAAATCTCGCAATTATTTCGTAATTGATTTTCCAACGCGTCTCTATATGTATTAATAATATCCACAATATTGTACATAAAATATATTACATCGCTATTTATCATTAAAAAAAAAAAAAAAAAAAAAAAAACGAATCGACTCAACGAACAACCGTGATGTATGTGTATTAACTACGTTAATGACCATCGCAAGTGCATCGTCGATTAAAAATCTTACGCTCCATTTTTCTTCATTCGAATAAGTACACGAATAAAATACTATAAAGGCTTCCTCGCCATAACGTCGACGATTCAACGATCTCGAGCAAAAAATCCTGACTTCGTAATTCGTAGCATGCACTTGTTAAGATAACCAATAATATTTTTGGCTTTCCACGTGTGCACAGCCAACACGAATTTTCAAAATAAAGAATTAATTTAACGTAAAAGGTACGACAAACTCGTGTTTTGAAGATTAATTGACTCACGTGTAATCCTCGCGAATGGATCTATCACGTTGTTGACATTCCTCGAGAATGCGATGTTAATTAAAAATAATAATAATAATACTACGACAACGAATAAAAGCGATGTAAAACGGTTTTGTTCCTGGCATTATTATTATTTTTTTTTAAACTCGTATGGACTAGCGAACACGGCGGCCGTATCAGAATGTCCAATTGCCTTCGAAATATTATGGGGTATTCCATACGAACCGAACCCTCTTTTCAGCCGATGTTTTTTTATTCTCTCGAAATGGAAAGGAGTTGAAGTATGACGAGAAATAGTGGTTGACTCCAAATCTTAGGCCTCTAGGTTTATTTCTCACTATACTTCTGTAATTGGTATTTTTACTACTTTCGAAGGTTTCGAGGCGCGGTGAGTCTTTATTTCTGAATTAAATTGATGTTGTAACGCGCGTTTTGGAACGGAATTTTCCTGTTCTTTCAGATAAAATTATGAGACCTGAGTATCAAAAATGTTTTCTTACGATTTGAGGCAAAAAAACACAAAAAACTTCATATCTGGAAAAGAATATTTTTTTTCTTGGTCCCAATTTTTTGTTATATTCCCATGATTATTCTGAAGCTACTGTATAAATTTCATGATGGAACTCAGAAATTGACGGTACCCAGAAATTTAGGAATATTATGAAAAATCGGAAATACCCGTATTTCTGTATTTCTGATTTTTCATAATATTCCTTAATATATAATAATGTTTTGGAAATATTATGAAAAATCAGAAATACAGAAATACGGGTATTTCTGATTTTTCATAATATTCCTAAATTTCTGGGTACCGCAAATTTCTGAGTTCCATCATGAAAATTATACAGTAGCTTCAGAATAATCATGGGAATATAACAAAAAATTGGGACGAAGAAAAAAAAATATTCTTTTCCAGATATGAAGTTTTTTGTGTTTTTTTGCCTCAAATCATAAAAAAACATTTTTGATACACAGGTCTTATAATTTTATCTGAAAGAACAGGAAAATTCCGTTCCAAAACGCTCGTGACAACATCAATTTAAGGGGTTACATACACTTGTAATTTTCAAAAAATCAGACAGCATCAAATCGAATTATTAGAAGCTGCCAACGATGCGAACGGATTATTATATGGCCCTGGAATAGATGACTCCATGTAAGTTGAAAAAAAAACGAAATTTACCACATGTAAAACGCTTTTGAAACTTTAAACGCGTTTTTCTCAAAACTATGTTTTCAAAATCGGTGATCAAGATTTCTCGAAAACGGCTGAACCGATCAGTCTCAAATTTTAACACAACCTTTTTAACTAGATTTTTTAGTAATTAATCGAAGATTTTTTTTCTCCGATAAATATTTTCCATTTTATAAACAATTTAAGGCTTAAATTTTCGTTCAAAATCGAGTCTTTTATTTTGAGAAGTCGCCATTTTGTCAAAAATTATTTTTTCGCTAATTCCTTCGATTAAATACTAGATGATGTATTATATTAACGAAATTTATTTGGTTTTTTCATTTCAGATAATCCGGTCCAGAGATATCGTGATCACCGCAAAATTGGTTTTTTTTTGCGGAGCTCTAGGAGATCGGCGATAGCAACATTCGCGATGATTATTTTTACAAATAAAAAATATGTAAATATATTATAAGGTTATTATAATATGTACACCAATTTTCAAATTAATAAATTGAATAGTCTGCGCGAAAAAAATTCTTGAAAATCCGTCTTTTTAAAGCCTTCTAACTGTATGTAACCCCTTAATTTAGAAATAAAGACTCACCACGCCTCGAAACCTTCGAAAGTAGTAAAAATACCAATTACAGAAGTACAGTGAGAAATAAACCTAGAGGCCTAAGATTTGAAGTCAACCACTATTTCTCGTCATACTTCAACTCCTTTCAATTTCGAGGGAATAAAAAAACATCGGCTGAAAATGGGGTTCGGTTCGTATGGAATACCCCTTATACATTGTACTATCGGTGTACGTGTTAGCTAACAAGGGGAGGCTACGATGAATGGGTGACCGATTTGATCCTTCTTTGGTACGCGTGTAGGGCATGACCCAGGAGTAGAACAGGTGCGAGTAGTAAGATGCGCTTCTCAGCCGTTTCCGAGAAATTAATTAATCGAAATTGCAGTGAATTCATGTGCGTTTTACGTTAGCAAAAATTTCAATGACCGCGTGACGCAGCGGTAAGAGCCCTGATTCTCAATCGCGAGATCGCTGGATCGCTAGATCGAATCCCACCGGTGAAATTGATTTTTTTTTTCTTTTTTTTTTTTTAATATTTCACATTTCTTACAAATTTTGGTGTCTCGAATAATATTTATTTTGGAATCAATTGTATTAAATTCTTTTTTTAACGGGAAGAGGGATTTTTGTTACTTGTATTATAATTATTTATTTATTTGCAATGCAGATAACGTAAATTATATGGTTGAAAAAAAAAGTTCACTCGTGTATACGATTTTTTTCAAAATCCTTCTTCCCGTTAAAAAAAGAAGTTATTAACAATTGATTCCGAAATAAATATTATTCGAGACAACTGAATTTGTAAGAAATGTGAAATATTAGAAAAAAAAAAAAAAAAAAAAAAATTATGTTCACCGGCGGGATTCGATCTGGCGATCCAGCGATCTCGCGATTACGAATCAGGGCTTTTACCGCTGCGCCACGAGGTCATTGAAATTTTTGCTAACGTAGAACGGATGTGAACGCACTGCAATTTCGATTAATTAATTTCTCGGAAACGGCTGAGAATCGCGCCTTACTACTTGCACCTGTTGTACTCCTGGTTATGCCCCACTAGGCCGGCTTGAAAAATAAACTTTTTTTTTTCTTTCAATCAAAATACATTCACGCCAAAGTATCTTCCATCAAGAGAATCGTGTCCAAAAATGAGCCCGATCGGACCATTTTTAGGGGTCCCGCAAGATTTTTCTAGTTTTCCCATTTGATTAACATGGGAAGAACGAAAAGTTTCCATTAAAAAAATCGTAGCTCCGCCAATTTTATAGGTACATCGATCCGGTTAGTTCCATTTGAAAGCTCTTGAAAAACCGCTTAAAATGGCGCGCGGACCTTTGGGATCCCATTGCAACTTCCATCAATAATTTTGTTGTTTCGTAAGAAATTATCGACGGAAGTTGCAATCGGATTTCAAAGGTCCGCACGTCATTTTAAGCGGTTTTTCAAGAGCTTTCAAATGAAACTAACCGGATCGATGTACCTATAAAATCAGCGGAGCTACGATTTTTTAAATGGAAACTTTTCGTTCATCCCATGTTAATCAAATGGGAAAACTAGAAAAATCTTGCGCGACCCCTAAAAATGGTCCGATCGGGCTCATCTTTGGACACGATTTTCTCGATGGAAGATACTTCGGCGTGAATGTGTTTTGATTGAAAAAAAAAAAAAAAGTTTTTTTTTCAAGCCGGCCTAATGCCCCACAAATGTGTACTAAAGATGGATCGAATCGGTCACCCATGCCTCCCCTCGTAAGTATACCTTACTCAGTTTCTCACTGTCTTTCTCTTTTTCGCCAAAAAATATGAGTACCATCGCGGAATAACGCTAACAATTTTCAAAAAAATTGTTTTTTTTTCCCTCTTCAAACTGTGTTCTCATACGAGACAATGCGGAGAGGCGATTGCGCTACGCTGGAATGTATATAACGAATAATAGCCCGGTGCGAGAAACGTGTCGAAAAAAAAAAAAAAAAAACAAAGCTGTTTCAACGGTGTGATTAAAATCGTCTTCGCGGATGAAAATTTGGATGAGAGAGAGATGACGTTGTTGCTAACCGCGTCCTAAAGTCCGTCAGCTAAGTGCATCGAATTAGTTGGAAGAGCCGAGATTAAAATTATTTTATCGGTCTGAACACGGGATTTTAAACGGTAACGGGAGCAGCGCACACTTTCTGTTCTTCGTTCTCTTCTCGTCCTTATTTTTCTTCGTTTTTCTCGTTCGTTTTTTTATTTTTATTTTTATTTTTTCCAAATGCAAAACACGAGTCTTTCCGAAGCAAAGATGTTTTTTTTTTTTTTCTTCCGACTGATGCACACCAATTGTTTCTCCTTTTTGCCATTCAAAAAAAAAAATTGTATTCAGACCGACGTTACTCAACCGGGCATTTTCCGATTTATCATTGCACCGAGATCTCGAACAATTTGTTTCTGTTCGGGATTGAACATAAGAGTTCTCGCGCTAAGATAAGATATGTCGGGCAATTGATCGAGCACGCGAATTGTTTCTTCGCCCACGTGCATCGGTCTTCCGTGTCTGTCCGAAATTGTTCGTGAAATTTCGGAATTTTGCGAATACGCGCGTTTAACGAAATTTTTTTGATGATCGTTTTTTTCAACGACGTTGAATTTTTTAACGTCGTTACGTGAAACGTTTGATTTGCTCGTGATGTTGTCAACGACGAAAGACGTTGAACTCGATAATTTCGACGATTTTTCCATCGTTTTACGACTCGCGATCGACAAATCACCGCGTTTTTTCCAATCAGCGTTACTCGGACCTGGCAATGGTTCGATTATTCTCGTCACACGCGTGGATTGTCGATGGATTTTCGACGTCGAAATTCCCGTGGTTTCCGGGGTACGTTGTTGGAATTTTTTGGTGACGGTTGGATGATTAACGACGTGGCTGTGTCGTTCATGCGTTACGGACGTTTCCGGTGCGTCTGGATAATGGAAATATCATTGTTTTTTTTTTTTTTAATTTTTTTTTTGGGAAACAAATTTGAGAAGGAATTTAATTTTTTGTACTAGAACATTTTTTTACTTATACTTGAGCGTTCTGTGTTACGTTACGCGGACGATTTGGACGGAAAAGATAATTATTATTTTTATTACCGTCGACGGGGGTGAGTTTGGGACATGGTAGATTTTTATTGTTAGAATCGTAATTATTGAATGTTTTGACTCGGCCATGGGCCAAAATGTACCTTGAAATGTTCCTTTCGATTGGCGCGAAACGTCATTGGTTGGCGTGTTATATGAACGAAGAAAAAAAATCGCGAAGAAATAAAAAAACCGTCGAAAAAAATGTACGTGCTGCAAAACGTCTTAATCGATCGACTTATTGGAAAAAGTTTTGTATCAAATTCTGCGAGATAAGTGTGGACAAATTAGTTTTTATGATTTACGCGCAGTTTGGTAATTTTTTAACCACTGTTCTCGAAGAAAAGTGTGAAAAACAGAAATATTGGTATTTCGAGGGTAATTATGGGACAAAATTAAAACTGAATATTTAGGAGAAAATCATTCGGCATCTAATAGAGTGGATTTTTACGGTTTTTTTTTTCATATGTAAAAGTTTTTAATTGGTGCTAACGTCTAAAAGATACGTGAATATTCGTTTCACAGCAGAGCATTCGAACCTCAAAAATGACAGTTCAAAGTCTTTCGACCTTCTTTTTTTCACAACGAAGGGGAAAAGGATTTTATATGACATCCGTCTGATCGATTTCTCGATAAAATGAATTTCGAAAAATTTCCATGTTTTGCTTTCTTTTTTTTGTAATCTTTCGCCTAAGAATGGGTATTTTTCAATGATTCTTGTTCCAAGTTACTCGAGGATAACTACATAAAGATATCCATATGATACAGAGCCAAAAAAAATTTATTTGGGGCATTCCAATCAATTTGGGCGACAAATCAAAATTTTTGCCCCACGATTTTTTACATTAATATACATCGAAAATGTAGAGACACGTGTTTCGGGGTTTGACGTTTTCAGGGCTCGCTATTGAGATGCAGTAGAATGAAGGTTTTCAATTATTGACGATATTTCGTATTTCAAATCGATATATCTCAACAACCGGAAATGATAATTAAAAAAACCAAGATAACTTTATCTTTTGTTTTTACACAGTCTATGCAATAAAAATAAGTACAATAATGTTGCACCGTTTGAACTATTATTAATTAACAATTAATCGACTAAACATTGATATCTCAAAAAATACCTATTTTATTTTTATTATTTTTTTTCTCTGAACTCTTTGAATAAAAACAAAACGATCGAGACCACCCTCAACTTGGCTATCGGCTTAGTTTAGAAGTTACAGCTTTTTTTGTCATGAAATTAATAAAATTAAACGTGTTTTTTATGACAAAAAAAGCTGTAACTTCTAAACTAAGCCAATAGCCAAGTTGAGGGTGGTCTCAATCGTTTCGTTTTTATTCAAAGAGTTCGGAGAAAAAAAAATAAGAAAAATAAAATAGGCATTTTTTGAGATATTTGATGTTTAGTCCATTAATTGTTAATTAATAATAGTTCAAACGGTGCAACACAATTGTACTTATTTTTAACGCACAGACCGTGTAAAAACAAAAGAAAAAGCTCACCCAGTTTTTTCAATTCGATGTATATTGATGTAAAAAATCGTGGGACAAAAATTTTGTCATTTATTAATTTTTATTGACGATGACAACATTTTCAAATCAACAAGTTTCAAATCGATGTAACTTCGCCAAAAAAAATTTTTTTTTCATAAAACTTATCACACACCTTTGTAAGGATGTTCGCAACATTTCTGCATTTAGAAAAAAAAATTTAACGCAAAAATTGATTTTAGACGAAGCGCGAAAGAAAAAAAAAAGGCGATTTTTGTCCCAACCTCATCCCCGTTGACGGTAGTGGTTTTTTTAATTTTGTTAAAATTTTTTTTTTCATAGAGTCGTGCTAGGATCGTGATAGTTTATAGTTTCAAGACTTACAGTAATATATGGAGCTCCTGGTACAAGCAGCGTGATGATGGTAGGATTCAGAGTGCGCGGAACAATGAGGATTTAGCAGTGGATCGAAGGGATACAACAGATCTAGCGGCAGAAGAGCCGAGATGCCACCACCTTAGTGCGACAGGCGGCAAACGTCGTGTGTCACAATTTATCGTGACGCGAATTGATGAAGGGAAGTTTTTTAAAATTTTATTTTACGGGTTACGGGTTTATTAAGCGAAAGAAAATACAAAACGAATGCGGAAATGGCAATTGTTTAAAATCAATAACAAAAAATTTTGTTTCGTTATAGTTTGTTCGAAACGCGATAAGACCTTGATCGGTCGTGCGTGTGAGCTCGAACGGGCGAAATACTCACTTGAGTCCAATGGATTGACCAAACCGGCGCTGTTCCAATCGAATTGGGCCGCCGGAACTTCCTGAAATGGAAAATTGTAATTTTGGTTTTCGAAAAAGATCGATTACGACGGTGAATCGACGAGAATGTGCTGTGTCATAATAGTTGAAAATGGAATGGGATGGATTATTATTATTATTATTTTTTCATCTATTTTTCATTAAGGGGGTACATTAGGGTAGGTCAAAAAAAAAAGTTTTTTTTTTTTTTGAATGTCACTCACGAAAACTAGTTCCTTAGGTACCTCTCCAAAGTACTTACCGAGTATAAGCTCTTAATATTAATGGGAAGAACTGGCCCATCGTCGTTTTCCATTTTCAATGTAGTCTCATATAAAAATGGTCATATCTTATCACCAATAAATTGTTTAACCAGTTTCATCATGAATATTCATGGGAAATTGAACGCTCTACAAAAATGATCTCTTATACTTTTTTCATTAATCGAACCATTTGAAAGATATTCAAGGTCAAAGATTGAAGAATTTATGAAAAAAATAACTTTTTGTTTTGAATTTTGTAACTTACTGAAAAATAATTATTGTCAAATGGGTATCAATTATTTCTGTAGGAAATTAAACGTTCTACAAAAAAGGTCTTTTGTGGTTAATCGATTACTCTAACCATTCAGAAGATATTCGCATTAGAATTTCAGTAAGCATTGGAATTCTAATGCGAATATCTTCTGAATGGTTCGAGTAATCGATTAACCACAGAAGACCTTTTTTGTAGAACGTTCAATTTCCTACAGAAATAATTGATACCCATTTGACAATAATTATTTTTCAGTAAGTTACAAAATTCAAAACAAAAAGTTATTTTTTTCATAAATTCTTCAATCTTTGACCTTGAATATCTTTTAAATGGTTCGATTAATGAAAAAAGTATAAGAGATCATTTTTGTAGAGCGTTCAATTTCCTATGAATATTCATGATGAAACTGGTTTAACAATTTATTGGTGATAAGATATGACCATTTTTATATGAGACTACATTGAAAATGGAAAACGACGATGAGCCAGTTCTTCCCATTAATATTAAGAGCTTATACTCGGTGAGTACTTTGGAGAGGTAGCTAGGAACTAGTTTTCGTGGGTGACATTCAAAAAAAAAAAAAGTTTTTTTTTGACCCACCCTAGGGTACATGTGTGTAGATTGAAGGAAAAGTAGGTGAATTTTGGGAATTATTATCTCAAAAACTATTCGTCCGATTGGATTCACCTTGGTTTTATTTGAAAGTATATACATTGAGGTATGTTGACGATTTTTTATATAAATATATTGTGAATGGGAGCGCTGTTATTCTGACCGGCGTAAAACAACTTTGTCGTCGGCACGGTTTGCGATTCCCACTTTTTAACAGCGCTCCCATTCACTATATATTTATATAAAAAATCGTCGACATACCTCAATGTATATACTTTGGACTGTGCCAAATTTAATGTCGATAAAACTTGTATGGAATGAGAAATAAAATAATATCATTTTTTTTTTAATTTGATATTTTTTGTTATTCTTATGATTTTTATTTAAAACCAAAAGATATAAAGAAGAATTTGAGCATGAGAATCAATTCGTTAGATCATTAGGATTGTCTAGAAAATAAAATTCACAAGTTTTATTTATATAATCATCGTTCGATATATGTAGAAGAACAAACGTTACGAAAAAATTGAGGAAAAATTCACTTTTGATTCGCTCTACAAGACGAATAGGCGATTTTTTTGACTTCGTCCAAGGTTATCTTTGTTAGAAATTTAATTCTCGATGAAACGTTGCTTTTTATTCTCATTTTATAGATCACATTCCATAAAGTTTAGGGCATAAAGCTGATAAAAAATGTTTTATTCATTAAAAAATCCTTATTTACGCGAGCGCCAACTGAAAAATCAAGATATCGAGCCAAGATTTGGGGAACATTTTTTTTTCGTGATGGAACATGTAATTTTTACATGGGAGC
>OZ020170.1:4836447-4924427 GCA_963971145.1 Sussaba pulchella
TCTTGATCGCATATCTTTAAATTCGACGTTTCGTTACTTAATTTAATTCTCCTTGATTTAATTTGAATTTTTTTTTTGCGCAAAAAAATCGTTGGATTTCTTAATTTCATTTTTATTTTATTTTATTTCGAAGAAATTTTAAATACCAATGATTATTCTGAATACCAAAGATTCATTCTTGATCGCATATCTTTAAATTCGACGTTTCGTTACTTAATTTAATTCTCCTTAATTAAATTTGAATTTTTTTTTTGCGCAAAAAAATCGTTGGATTTCTTAATTTCATTTTTATTTTATTTTATTTCGAAGAAATTTTCAATACCAATGATTATTCTGAATACCAAAGATTCATTCTTGATCGCATATCTTTAAATTCGACGTTTCGTTACTTAATTTAATTCTCCTTGATTTAATTTGAATTTTTTTTTTTGCGCAAAAAATCGTTGGATTTCTTAATTTCATTTTTATTTTATTTTAATTCGAAAAAATTTTAAATACCAATGCTTGTACTCACGATATTTCGGGAGTCTATACCCAAAGAACTCAGTAACACGGTGTTGCTAACGCTGTTCGACCATTGATAAGAAAGCGCGTTTGTTTCCTCGATGTTTTTCAAACCGTCCCAAATTTTGTCCGAATTGCTCAACAACGGTTGAAAATTAGCTTCCCGAGGTTCCTCGATCATCGGAAACATGTTCGTTATTATGTCTTCGATCTTGTTGGAAGCCTGCGATACAAAGAAATAAAAAATTTCTTGATAATTCGACGAAATAATTTTGAAAAAAGAAAATCGTGCAACAACGTGACGCTACAACGTTCTATCTTGAAAATCAAATATCTAACGAATTACACGACGAAAAAAGAGTTTAACCGAAGACGAGAAAAACAAATTTGCTTCCCCAGAATTTTCGGTAGTGCACGAAATTTTTTAATGAGTAAGCATCTCTCGATGTATCTCATTTAATTTTTTTAAATCTTTGGTTTCGTCATGAAGGAAGTTCCGTTCACTACCGAAAATTCGGGGGAAGCAAATTGCAAGTTTCAGCTTGCAACTTGTTTTATACAGAATGTCCGTAGATCCTTTCTACCGTATAAAAACCGACTCGAACGTATATAAAAAATTCAACGTGTCCCAAAATTCGAGCGCGTTGTTCAATTCCTATCGAATCTAGTAACAACTTAAGCCGACGGTTAGTTCGAGCGTGTGTATGAATTTGAGCACGTTCCGTCGAGTGTTTTTGAATTTTCAGGGATTGTAACTTAAAAATTTCTAATTGCTCTAGAACTCGATCCGTTCGTCCGATCTCGGCCAAATTTGATATGTATCATAGCCCAATGGCATCCTATACTTGCAGAGAATTACGGTTCGATTGGTTGACGTTAACGACAACATACAGCAAAAAATTTGATTTTTTGAAAAATTCAAAAAAATCATAAAATCTAAAGTTATCGATGGATTCGGCTCAAATGCAATACCCAACCGTCCTCGTACTCAACTCTATGTGTGAAAAACTATTCAGCCGAATATGTCAAAATTTGCGGACGCTAGACGTGGCTACAAACATTTTTGGAAAAATTCAAAACGCCGTCGAAGCCGAGCAAATGCTTCAATAATTCCAAAAATCACAGATTACATAGATATCAAAAGCCACCCCATGTGTGCAAAATTTGAGTACGTTAGCTCAAACCGTTCTCGAGTTACGAACGTTCGAATTTTAGATCGTGCTTACATAAACAAACATACATCCAGACATTTTCTCCAAACGCGTTTTCTGGATATTTTCACTACATTCTGAACCCATTGACATCAAAATCTCGAGAAAAAAAAATATTCGGACCATCACAAAGCTTTCCTTCACGAGAAATCAAAATAATAACAAGAAAAAAACCAAAATAACGACAATTAAGAAACTCACGTTCTTATTCTCTATCCGACTGATAGATTCTTTCAAACTAATTTGCGATTTTTCGTTCGTCGTTCCAGCGCACGTATCGAAATCTTCAAAATCTTGAAAATCATCGTTCGTATCGTCGTCGACTAGTTGATCAACGATTTTCGTCGTTTCAACGTGACAAACCCATTCCTCGGATTTATCGTCATTTACGTTAGAAAAATTCGCGAAATCACCAAAATCATCGTCATCCCCAACTTCCCGATCGTCCACCGATTCCCCAATCGTCGTTTCCTCCATCGAACAAATTTTTTTCGAATTTTTCGCATCGTTGTCGAACGAATTTTCCGAATTTTCCGGATTTTCCGCGTTCAAACGAGTCGAAAGATCGTCGGAAGCTTCGCGAACGAAAGAATTATTCGTCGACGTCGTCGCATTCGCGATCAATTCGAACGTAGATTTTTCGTTTCGTTCGCTGACGAAATTATCGTTAATTTCGGATATTTTTGTTTCCACGCTCGTCGGACTTTCGATAATTACATCGTCATTAAATCGACGATCGTCGAATTTCGATAAATCACAGTTCGAATTATCGCGAACGTCGAAATCGGACGATTTCGGTCGACCAGCGACCTCACAGTCGTCAATTTCGGATTTCCAACTTTTCGAACGTTCTTTCAACCCCAAAAATTCTTCTTTCGTCGGGTTAAATTTTTCATCGTTATCAATTGTCTCCGCTTCGTAAAAATTACCAAATTCTTCGGTCTCGTCGTTCCCCAAAACGTTATCAACGATTCCAATCACCGATCCGTCAACATTATTCGTCACAACGTTCGACGAAGTTTCAAAATTAAAACTAAAATCCGCAAATTCATCGACGTTCGTATTTACGATCGTTATTTCGGATTTTTCGTTTTCAAAATCGAGCTGATAATTCGTTATCGCGAATTCATCGGGTTCGTGGACGTCGTTGAGATCTTCGGTGATGGAGAAACTGTTTAAATCCGAGATAACGTTGTTTATCTCGTCTACGATGATTTTATCCTCGTTTTTATCACGTTTGGGTGATTCATTCGTCGTTTCGTCACTCGTTATCGTCGTTGCCACGTTGTTCGACGTATTTACGAAAAATTTCGTTCGATCTTGATCCACGGAAATCACGGAATTATTTAATTTTTCGTAATCGTAAAAATCATCGTCCAAATTTGGTTGCAAATCGTCGTCGGCGTCCGTCGAAGGATCGTCGAAGATCAAACTCAGAGGTTCCGGTTCTTCGTTGATTTCCAAATTTATCGTCGAAACCACGCGATCGCTTCCCGTTCTCGGGCTATCGGCTAAACTGCTGTTACTACTGTTTTTACAACTAACTACGTCGTCGTTAACGAAAATTTCATTTTCTGAGTTAATTATTTTGCAAATGTAATTTTTCGTTACAACGCTATTTCTAACGTCTTTCCCGAGATCATTTATCTCGCATAAATCTACGTAATTTTGATGCTTCGTTGAATCATTATCTTTCGTATTATTGTTTGTCAAACTATCGCTAAGAGTTCTATGATCTAATTTTATGCTGCTCACGGTGTCGTCACTCTTTTCGACTATCATTATATCCTCGTTGAAGATATTTTGTGTTTTTTTGACGTTATTTACGATGGTTGTGGTCGGCGAATTTTCGCTCGTTCCGTTTATCTTCGGCGATGTTGTCAACGACGATAATGGCGTGTGCATGGGTGTCAATAATTTTTTAGGCGAATCCGACGTCAACGACAGACCTGCAATTTAATTTTGTTATACGTTGTTTTTTTTTTCTTCTTCTTATCGAAGTCTGTAAATCGTAGAATCTTCATATAGGTTTTGTATTTTTGTATACGATTTTTTTTTTACAGGTAAATGAAATAAATATCATTTTTTTTAAATATTATTTTTTTTTGTTTATAAACTTTATAATTAAATTTTATATTAAATTAAATTATTTGTTTATAATTAAATATTTTTGTTAAAAATATTTAATTTTTGATACTTTATTTGATTTATGGAGTTTTATCAATTTTTTTTTTTTGATTGAAATAAAATTTTTCGATAGACAAATTTATATTTTGAGTTTATTCCATTCCGTCATCATAAATTATATCTATAAATTGTTAGAAATTCTGTTGATTACATTGTAAAGACCTTTATTTTTTTATCGCAGTATAAAAATTGCAATCGACCCAGTTCGATGGATTCTTGACTCGGTAAACAAATCTGTAATATCTGATTCTGCAAAATCTGCAGGTGATCCAAATCTGTTCCTCGTAATTTTTAAAAGCGTCGTTCTTATGCGAGAAAAAAAATTTTAAACGGACTACTAACCGTCGATGCCTCCAGCTGCGCAATCACCAAACTCATCTTCGTCCGATTCGCCGAGATTGTCCAATGGCGGCGGAGTCGAACTAACCAGAGGTGGAAATGCCATGGCGCCTCTGTTCTACAAAAAAAAAACCCCCTACAAAGATTAGAAGCATCCTCGACACTCATCAAAGTCCTACAAAATCGTTATCCATACATATAAATTGATAAAAAGTCTCAGACAAAAGTCCAAAAAAAAAAGAAAAGAAAAGTGGAAGAAAAAATGTTTTAAGGTATTACTGGATGGTTACTAATAAATGTCAGAAATTTTTGAAAATTTGAGGAATGATAGTTTTTGATTGAATAATGATACATGAATTATTTCAGATTTTTTCGCTAAACGGTTTAGGAGTTATAAATTTGTGAATTTAACACCGTCTCTTATGGGAGAACCGCTTCCGCAGACGTTAATGACTGCAAAACGAATGGAACTAAATGTCAGAAAATTTTGAAAATATTATATCATCAAGATTTAGGATCGACGGATCGATTATGCTTAGTTTCAAATTAATCGTCTGAGTAATTGTCGAGAAATTAATAATTGCCTGAAACAGTTGAAACATTAGTTCGAAAACGTATATATAGGTATAGCGGTGTTGCTCGTTGTAGCGCGTGAAGACGGTTATTTCCGTTGTACAGTCATTGACAAAACGTCAGTCAACCACAAGCCAATATCGTCGAATTTGACTTCAATTCTTATTAAAAGCAGTTAATTAACATTTCTAAGTGTTAATTCAATATTACTTTAGCTATTTGTAAGGCCAAACATGTACGGCAAGATCTAAAATTGTCAATCCACGATTCGCCGGTTTAGAACTAACTTTTCGCCCGATGATCCACCCAGTAAGACCCTAAGAATGTTTAATTACCCACAGATCCACGATTGAACGACTCTGCGATTATCCGAAGAATAAGAATTTGTAATTTAACAGCTCAGATTTTCTGTTTATATTGAAACGAAAGAAAATTGTTTGAATTAATTAATTTTTTTCAATTTTACCGTGTATTTAATGTTATTCATGCATGAAACAAGATAACCATCGAATGCAAGCCACGATATTTCTGCGGCACGGGATGGGCGACACGATATTGTCCTCCAGCTCCAGAAACGACCGAGGCCTATCGGTATAAACCTGACTTTTCACGTCGCCTTAGAGAAAGAAGTGTCAAAATAAAAGGAGACAACGGATCTAGGGAACTTGGTTCGCAATGGGGCGATTAATTTCTAAGCTGCGTTAAAAGTCGCACCAAGAGTCCGTATCATCCAATTAACGCGATAAAAAGTTTGTCAATAAATTTCACACAAAACAGCCGGAACTGTGCCAAAAGTCATCGAAATTTTGATACGACGCAGCCTTGGTTTATCAGATGCATCACGGAGTAGATTTGTCAGATATATTGTTTCATCCGTAAACGCCACAAGATAAAGAATACGATGAAATCCACAAACAAAAATATTTTAACCAATTCGTGTGTTTTATTCAACACCAAAAAACCTGCGCTTACGTTTAATCACTATTAATAAAAGTTCGACTGACGAAGAAAAGGTTAGGATCCTTCGCCCCGTTCCGATATTTAAAAAAACACCTGCAAAATTTTGGTTTTGCATTGGAAAAATCCCAAAAAATCTGAACAATAAAACCGGAAAAAAAAAAAAAAATACAGAAAAACGACGACGACGAAATGGAGAGAGTTGTGTGGAATAATTTGCGAAAAGGTCGATCGGATTCTTTCGTTGCAACAGCTACAAAAATTTTGACACTGGAATGCGTGGGCGTACGGAGCACGCGATGTAAGAACAATTTTTCTCGATGATAATCGAGAAACACGCACGATCTATGGTTGACGATGGTATCACTTTTCAATTGCTTATGAGTCATTGAAAAAAAAAATGTTTATCCATTGACCAACGATTAATCACAATGCGTGTACCTTTTCGAAGCTTTCCAAACTTTCCTCCGGATTTTTAACCGTGCACAGCAGCTGTCATTTTCGTTGCACGACGGGTGCACGCACTACGTACTCACACTCGCGCTTATGTACATGGACATGTATGCACAGACATGTGTATATATATATATGTGTATGTGTATTTGCTGATGCGTGTAACGTGATGTCACAAGGAGTTGCGATATGTAGTCACGATCGGGGGCAGGGAGCATGGAGACTAGAGGACAGTAGACCGAACTCCGGTGGCAGAATCTGGGACAAAAATCCGGGAACTGGCGAGGTTCCGAGAGTGGCCGCTACGAGTGCTCGCATCCGAAAGGGTGGGTCGCAGATATATGTCGTATTAGAGTGTTTAAAAAATAAAAATTTCGGATTTTTTAACGGGCAACACCGGAAATAGTCAGCTTGGATAGAAGAAAAAATTCTGGCTAAAGATGAGCATTCTAGGTTGAGTGGTAGATCCACCTCATTTGACTTTTGATATTTTTTGCTTCCTCATAGAGGAAGCTTTGTTTTAATGAACAAATTTTTTATCGAGATGTTCATGAAAACGTGTTCAGAATGTCCCAAAACATCCAAATGTCACATTCAGAAAAAATGTCCGGATGTATGCGCGTGTGTGTGTGTGTGTATGTAGCATTGGTTTAACGTTCATAACTTGAGAACGACTTGAGATATCAAGCTGAAACTTATCACACATGTGAAGGGTTCCAGGCGTCTTGCTTGATTCGATTTTCAGGAAAATCCATGCAGTTCTTTTGTTTTTACGCGATATCAAAGTTTTTCAAAAATCGATTTTTTTTCTCTAGCTCGCACAATTTTCGAGATATCGACCCCTACAGCCTGAATTTTTTCAACAATCTTGCAAGAATCTTTTTATGAGATATTGAAATATAGCACGGAACGTTAAAGCAAAACTGCTGGAGTGTATCTATGTCCGCCCCTTCGCAACATTGCAATTCTGTTTCAAAAATATTGTGGGAATAATGCAGACTCTGTATACAAAATTTTGCCATAATCCTTTCAAAACATTTCAATGAAATATATCTTGCAATATCGAGGCAGGACTGCACCAATTTAGAATTGATTCAACGATTTTATCGTGACGAATTGAAAATAGGTGTATAAAGTAGACAAATAGAGATGTGCATACAAACAAATCCACACTGTTATAATCAGTACAAATATGATGTTATAATAGTATGATCCATAAGGTTTATTACATTACATTTTTACATTTATAAGTAGAGAATGATTACATAATACATATATATTTTATATTTATAGAATATATGTTTTTCTTTAAATTAACAATAGTTCTTTTTGCACTGATTGACAACTGGATACATCTCATCTATCTTCGCTGATCATTCAGCACTGGAAAAAGACTCGTTATCGATGTCGTTTCGACAATCAGAATCCGAATTTTATGTGATACCATTACGCCATGGTCATAATTTGTAGGAAAAAAGCTAATAATAAATAAAGATAATAAAAAGAATTTCGTTTTACATGTATGTTTTGCATGAAACTTCAAAAAATCCTGTAGTTCTAATATTACTGCAAATTATAAGCAAGGTTTTTGCAAAATATTGCAGGACAGTTTCCAATATAATATCGCTGTAATATTTAAGTGCAATATCGTACACAAAACTTAACCACAATAAATGTGCAACATATCGTTGCAACTGCAATATTGGAACATTTTTGCAGCACTGCCACAATATGATGTGCTGTAGGGGGAGCTCAATTTTAGTCAAATGTTGCACTCCATTAGGAGGATGCTTAATACTGAATTTGAGCAAAATCCATGCAGTGCTTTTGTTTTTAGAGAATTTTGAAATTGGTTAAAAAGTGTCGTGCGCACTTGAGCTTGCGCAGTTTTTGAAATACCGGCTAAAATTTGGTACGAAGTCGCACTATTACCGAAAGATGTTTCGCATTGAATTTGGGCCAAATCCATCGAGCCATTCATATTTTATGTCGTTTTCAAAATTTTCAAAAATTGACGTGCGCGTTCTAGCTTCCACAATTTTCGAGATATCGGATCAAAATTTGGTACAAAGTTTCACTCTCATCGAAAGATCTTTCGTATTGAATTTGGCCAAAATCCATCGAAGCGTTTAAGTTTGATGCTACTTTCAATTTTTTTAATTTGACATGGAATTCACCATATATTTATTCTGGACTAGATCGATTGACAAACCGATTTTATATAAGAACAAGGGTGCAAAGTCGAACCTTGCACATCGCTTGCTCATAATTTTTTTAATCTGCAAAAGCTTCCTCTATGAGGAAGCCAACATTGATCGACACAGTTCTCCATAGAGGAAGCTTGGGAAAATTAAAAAAATTATGATCAAGCGATGTGCAAGGTTCGACTTTGTTCCTTTTTTTGAATTAAAGACAGATTATTGTTAGCAAACATTTTTTTTCAGCCTAAACCTGCCAGGGAATCAGCTTAGTCTCAAATAAGATGTTTTAGAATTTTTATCTTTTAATTAAATTTAATCTGGGAGATATATAAAAAAAAACGAAAATACTCAAATTTCAATATTCATTATCAAATGGAAACCGATGATTTTGTGTAGTTCAGGAATTGCTGCAATTCCTGTATCAATGGTTCGGAGTGTATCAGTAATACAAAATTTGCTTCAGAGTGTACTTCATAAAATCATCAGTTTCCATTTGATAATGAATATTGAAATCTGAGTGTTTTCGTTATTTTTATATATCTCCCAGATTAAATTTAATTAAAAGATAAAAATTCTGAAACATCTTATTTGAGACTAAGCTGATTCCCTGGCAGGTGTAGGCTGAAAAAAAATGTTTGCTAACAATAATCTGTCTTTAATTCAAAAAAAGGAAAAAAAAATATTAAAAGTCAATTGAGGGGGATCTACCACTCAACCTAGAATGCTCATCTTTTGCCAAGATTTTTTCTTCTATCCAAGCTAACTATTTCAGGTGCGGCCCGATGGAAAATCGAATTTTTTTTTTTTTTAAACTCTCTAATGTCATGTGTATGGTGCGGTATAACTATACATATCGTTTTTGACTGTTCGCACAGCTGATGTTTCTGCCAGCTCCTGCTACACGGCCCCGCAGTAGGACCACGATCTGACATACAGGTCTTGAAACGAAGTCAAAATCTGGTAGTGGGGGAAGGCTGCCGTAGCGTCCCCGCATTCAGTAACCTCTGTCGCTACTAAGAGGCGCTGTCGTCGGGGGATCAGCCCTAAACATGGCCTCACATTTGCCACGTGTTATTAATTTTATGAAATTACCAGTTTTGCATCTCCTGTTTTATATTCAATTTTCAATATCGCTCCAGTTTACGCTTTAATAAGTTAGTACCGGCAGAGATTAGAGGAGAGATCGCCAGCGCCGTGGAGTTCTGTTGGCCCCGAATTTTTCCGATTTGTAGCGGGATCCGCCGAGCCGAGGTTCCAATGGAGTCCAACAGAATATACCGGGTGCCACGCTCAAGTGTGAGCCTCAACGCGAGGCCAGAGCCCAGGGCTGCGTTCTGAATCCCTACTCGAGTCAACTATAGTTAACTCGCGTCGTTATAATTCTATTACTATAGTTATACTATAGTTGACTCGAGTTGGGTTTCAGAACGCAGCCCAGTGCATGGAGACTAGAGGTAAGGAGTACGCACGGACCGCTCAGAAACGTGCGCGAAAGTGCCGAAAAAGTTGGATGAATGGGCACCACTGAACTTCAACGCGAACCGAGATGAAGTTAGCGCCGATAAAACTTGAGCGAATCGTAGAGCTAGGTTCAAGGGTCGCTCACTTCAGTCGCATAGAGCAGTGGTTCTCCATTTCGGTTCGCGTTGACGACTTTTTCCCGGTTTCGGAGAACACATTTCGACCGCGATTTCCACGGCCGTGCGTACTCCTTACCTCTAGTCTCCATGGCCCAGTGGAACCCAGCGGCCAGCGTCGATCTACGGCCCGTAGATCCCGTACGGCCCGTTGTACGCGGGGACCGGGCGGAACGAGACGCATGGTTGTGTGGCGTATATGGCGTGTACGACCAGGGGGCTACAACTCAAAGCGGAGAGCCGGGATCCAAGTGCTGCGAGAGCCAAGCGGTAGTTAGCGCTGGTGTCGCGTCTACCGCAGCGCCGCGCCCCCGCCGGCCCCCTTGCACCCCCTTGGCGCCCCGACGAGCCAAGGGGCCGCTGCCGTGGGCCCCCAGGGGGCCACAACTTAAAGCGGAGAGCCGGGATCCAAGTGTTGCGAGAGCCAAGCGGTAGTTAGCGCTTGTGTCGCGTCTACGGCAGCGCCGCGCCCCCGCCGGTCCCCTTGCACCCCCTTGGCGCCCCCACGAGCCAAGGGGGTGCAAGGGGACCGGCGGGGGCGCGGCGCTGCTGTAGACGCGACACCAGCGCTAACTACCGCTTGGCTCTCGCAACACTTGGATCCCGGCTCTCCGCTTTGAGTTGTAGCCCCCTGGGCTGCGTTCTGAATCCCTACTCGAGTCAACTATAGTTAACTCGCGCCGTTATAATTCTATTACTATAGTTATACTATAGTTGACTCGAGTTGGGTTTCAGAACGCAGCCCTGGTTAGTATAGCATGGGACTTCGGATTGGATTTTCAACGCGATAGTACCCCTACAGCCTGAATTTTTTCAACAATCTTGCAAGAATCTTTTTATGAGATATTGAAATATAGCACGGAACGTTAAAGCAAAACTGCTGGAGTGTATCTATGTCCGCCCCTTCGCAACATTGCAATTCTGTTTCAAAAATATTGTGGGAATAATGCAGACTCTGTATACAAAATTTTGCCATAATCCTTTCAAAACATTTCAATGAAATATATCTTGCAATATCGAGGCAGGACTGCACCAATTTAGAATTGATTCAACGATTTTATCGTGACGAATTGAAAATAGGTGTATAAAGTAGACAAATAGAGATGTGCATACAAACAAATCCACACTGTTATAATCAGTACAAATATGATGTTATAATAGTATGATCCATAAGGTTTATTACATTACATTTTTACATTTATAAGTAGAGAATGATTACATAATACATATATATTTTATATTTATAGAATATATGTTTTTCTTTAAATTAACAATAGTTTTTTTTGCACTGATTGACAACTGGATACATCTCATCTATCTTCGCTGATCATTCAGCACTGGAAAAAGACTCGTTATCGATGTCGTTTCGACAATCAGAATCCGAATTTTATGTGATACCATTACGCCATGGTCATAATTTGTAGGAAAAAAGCTAATAATAAATAAAGATAATAAAAAGAATTTCGTTTTACATGTATGTTTTGCATGAAACTTCAAAAAATCCTGTAGTTCTAATATTACTGCAAATTATAAGCAAGGTTTTTGCAAAATATTGCAGGACAGTTTCCAATATAATATCGCTGTAATATTTAAGTGCAATATCGTACACAAAACTTAACCACAATAAATGTGCAACATATCGTTGCAACTGCAATATTGGAATATTTTTGCAGCACTGCCACAATATGATGTGCTGTAGGGGTAGTTGCATTTTCTCTTTCTTGAAGTTTCTCTTACGTAAATTCTTGGTGTCACTCTGACGGTTTCAAAGTCGGTATAACTGGCTCGGATCGTCTTGTTCCACCTTGGTTTGTCGTTTGAATTGATTTTTGTAAACGTTTATTGCCACAAATCTGTACTTATTGTCGACTAACCTCACTTTTGTTTTCGCGCCTGATGATCGGTGCTCGATATTTTCCTCGCTCGGCGAGGCATGTCCTCGCACGGAAACCCCGCTTCTGGGGATAATCCGGAGGAGATTCCTCCTAATGAAATTGCTATGGACCTCGATCCTGCTACGATCACCTCCCAGATTGCCAGCCTCAGAAATGAGGCCTTTCCAGGAAATTCTAAGAAACGAGTGCTTGAAGAATCATCTCCAACTGTCAAAGCTTCGAAGAATAATTCCAGGCCTCGAGTTGACATTACCCCGGCTGTTGTTACGCAAAATAAAATTTTAAGTACAAGCTCTCCGATTCCCGCTAAAGGTCCTTACAAGGTGGTCATCGAAAGGATCGATCCCAGCGCAACGACTCCTCGCATGAATGCGACCAACATTGGTAAGCTGTTGATTACAATTTTCCGCAACGACCAAAGTGTCAAAGTATTCAGCTCCGGCAAGCACCAGTGTACTGCTATTCTTAACACTCAGGAGCAGGTAAAAATAATTACTAATCTTCCAGATTTCCCAGCTAAGAATATGCGTGTCGTTGTACCGAACACCTCTGAGACTTGTTTCGGTCTCATTAAGGGGGTCCCGGACGATATCTCTGAGGAAGAGATTGTCAACAGTATTGTTTCGGAGGTTCCAGTTCTCGCTGCACTCAGGCAAAATCGCAAAGCGACAGTAAATGAGAAATCGGAGCTTATCCCAACAGAATCCATTCGCCTCACCTTCAAAGGCAAAGCTCGCCCGAACCAAGTCTCGCTTTACATGGTTCGACACACCGTCAAACCCTGGTGTGCACCTGTCAAAATCTGTTTTCACTGCTATATCCCTGGCCATTTGGCTAGCCAATGCAAAAGCCGGGGAAAATGCATTCGATGTGGAAAGAGGGAGCATAACGAGGGCGAGCAATGCTCTCACGCGAATGGGGCACCGTGCTGTGCCAACTGTCAAGGACCGCACCTTCCGCTTGACAGAGCATGTCCCGTCTTTCAAAACGAAAAAGTTGTTCACGCGTTGGCTGCTGAAAAAATAATTTCTTTCTCCGAGGCACGCCGCTCCCTCGCCGTTTCGTCAACGGCTCCGCCGCTCTGCTCAAATACTGCCTTCCCGGCTCTCCCTCAGAGCCAGCTCCAACTCCCTCAGCCTCCTTCTTACCACCATCAGCTTACGCCAGGTGCCCGATCTTACTCATACAGCCAGATTGCCGCAACGGCCCCAACTCCGGCTCATGCCCTTGCTGCTCTCAGAAAACAAAATGCTTCACGAGATCAAAACGTAAACGAGCTCCTTCATTCCACCGAAATTAATAATAATTCTGTCGAAAATAATTTTGTTGAACCGACAACCACTCCCAATAACTATCCCACCCCCTACAGCCTGAATTTTTTCAACAATCTTGCAAGAATCTTTTTATGAGATATTGAAATATAGCACGGAACGTTAAAGCAAAACTGCTGGAGTGTATCTATGTCCGCCCCTTCGCAACATTGCAATTCTGTTTCAAAAATATTGTGGGAATAATGCAGACTCTGTATACAAAATTTTGCCATAATCCTTTCAAAACATTTCAATGAAATATATCTTGCAATATCGAGGCAGGACTGCACCAATTTAGAATTGATTCAACGATTTTATCGTGACGAATTGAAAATAGGTGTATAAAGTAGACAAATAGAGATGTGCATACAAACAAATCCACACTGTTATAATCAGTACAAATATGATGTTATAATAGTATGATCCATAAGGTTTATTACATTACATTTTTACATAATACATATATATTTTATATTTATAGAATATATGTTTTTCTTTAAATTAACAATAGTTTTTTTTGCACTGATTGACAACTGGATACATCTCATCTATCTTCGCTGATCATTCAGCACTGGAAAAAGACTCGTTATCGATGTCGTTTCGACAATCAGAATCCGAATTTTATGTGATACCATTACGCCATGGTCATAATTTGTAGGAAAAAAGCTAATAATAAATAAAGATAATAAAAAGAATTTCGTTTTACATGTATGTTTTGCATGAAACTTCAAAAAATCCTGTAGTTCTAATATTACTGCAAATTATAAGCAAGGTTTTTGCAAAATATTGCAGGACAGTTTCCAATATAATATCGCTGTAATATTTAAGTGCAATATCGTACACAAAACTTAACCACAATAAATGTGCAACATATCGTTGCAACTGCAATATTGGAACATTTTTGCAGCACTGCCACAATATGATGTGCTGTAGGGGACCAAAGTTCGGGGTAAAAACCCAACGGGTCCGACAGCTGCTATTCTTGCAACCCGGGCTGCTCATTCGAATCTGCTAATATCCCCAAATGGACGCATTTCTTCGCCACCTTCAGGCTCTCGTATTTCTCCAACAGGCATCATGGCTCAGACCAATGAAACGAATCCCTCTTCCCCATTTGCTCACATTGCTCTCATTATCCCGTCCATCATTCGGCTTATCATCGATCAGCTGGTCCCAGCCCTTTCCGCGTTCGGGCTTTCCGAATCTCTCAGTCCAATCATAGACATTCTCAATTCTATACCGTCAATGCTATCTCAATGTCTAGCTCAACCGCAGCATAATCACATCCATCAAAATGGCTGCGAATAAACCGATTAAAATTCTGCAGTGGAACTGTCGTAGTTTACGTAACAAGCTTGGCCTTCTGCTGAATGTTGCGGACTCATACGACGTATTGATTTTGTGTGAAACATGGCTCAGCTCTTCCCATATTCCAACAATTACCGGCTTTAACGCTTTTGTCAAAAATAGAATCAATAATCGTGGTGGAGGGCTCGCTATTTACATTAAGCAGTCCTTTAAGTTCTCGGAGGTAAGCACCATCTATCATCAATCCGGACAAATCGAACCCCTTTCTATCTCAATACAGACTTCTCTTGGCTCCCTACTGATAGTCGCTCTCTATAAATGTCACTCTTTCACTGCCCACAACAGAGATTGGAATCAGCTCTTCGATTCACTTTCTACATTTGACAAAGTTCTTGTGGCCGGAGACTTCAACAGTCATCATACTTCTTGGGGGTGCTCAAACAACTGTTCTTCTGGGACCTCGCTTTTCGACACCTATTCAGACTTTGACCTGACCCTACTTAATGACGGCTCCCCCACCCGGGTTACTCCGCCGACCCAAAACATTTCAGCAATTGATCTTTCCCTCATATCCCCAAACCTTCTCCCTCTCTCCTCTTGGACGGTGGAATCCGATTCTTTCTGCTCGGATCACTTCCCCATTTCAATCTCTTTTGGTATTCCCCGAATAGCTTCAACCCCTCCCACTTACGGTCCTTCTTTAAAAAACATAGACTGGGTTAAATTTAATTCTCTTCTTGACACTGCAGCTCCTTCCCTCGAAGACTGCGCTCCGCTTGTGCAATATAAAAATATAGTTCACGCTCTACACGAAACGATCTCGGAATCTTGCCCCACAGTCCAAAAATCACCAGCTAAAAACAAAACTAGCCCAGCTATTTGGTGGAACGATAGTTGCAGGGAGGCAAACGTTGCACGCAAGGCAGCTTGGAGAGAATTTCGTAGCAATTGCAATGTTGAAAATCTATCCCGAGCGAGAAAGCTCGACGGGCTTGCGCAAAAAGCTTTCCGCAAAGCAAAAAAAGAATCTTGGATGCTCTTCACCAAATCCATAGACTTTCGGACCCCGTCTAATCTCATCTGGTCAAAAATAAAACGTTTTCGTCACAGGAATCTCGATACTTCTCCAACAAAACCTCCCAGTCAGCATCCAAATCATAAAGATTTCAGTATGAAGTCTTTTAAAAAACTTCTTATAGAAGTTATATCATGACGTCTTAAGTAGCTCATTTTTATGAGCTTAGGATTCAGAGTTCTTAATGAACTCATAAATGGGAAGTCAATTTTTTTTACCTCTAAATGAATATCTTCATGCGTTCATTTTTGCAAGTTCAGAAAAAAGAGTTCTTTAAGAGCTCTTTTTGATGAGATCTTAGAGTGTACATTAGGTGGCGCATTCAACTTCTTGAGAAGGTCTTAAAAATGTCATTCAGACGTAGGATCTGAAGTCCAAATCATAAATCTGAGCTCATACGGACTGACTTAAAACGTCATTTTGCTATCTGGGCTGGAGACTCCGACGCTATCAATAAAAGAATGGAACTCATTCCTAAATTCTGTCCACCATCTTGTTTCTACCCTCACTTTCCCACGGTTTTTGCTCCGAACTCGGAATTATGTCTACCCTTCACTATAGAAGAGCTGGATAACGCTATTTCTCTATCCAAACCTAAAGCAGCTCCCGGACCGGATAAAATTAACAACATCGTTATCCGCCACCTTCCGCAATCTATCCGTACAATTTTATTAAATACGTATAACAGCATTTTCAAATCTGGTTTATTTCCTGAAGATTGGCATAACTTCACTATATTTTTTATTCCTAAATCCACCGCAGGTAAATTCAGACCGATTTCGTTAGCATCCTGCCTTTTAAAGGGTATGGAACGAATGTTACATTCTCGTCTCATTCAATGGCTAGAAAAAGGCCTTTATCTGTCGCCTTCCCAGTTTGGCTTCCGTAAAGGGAGGTCCTGCGCTGATATTCTCTCTATTCTTACCTCAGAAATCTACACCGGCTTTGCGAAAAAACAATTCACGTCCTGCGCTTTTCTCGACATTTCAGGGGCATTCGACAATGTAGACCCGGGCATTCTCGTCCACGGTCTGAGAGACATGGGTCTTCCCTGGTCTTATTGCAAATTTGTCTTTAACCTTACCAGCTCTAGGAATATGTACTTTAAAATCGATGACCAAACCCATGGTCCTTTTATCTCCCTGAGAGGCGTTCCCCAGGGATGTATTTTAAGCCCCTTACTCTATATTCTTTATACCAACAAATTAGATTCTATGCTTGATCCCAACAGTCATTGTCTGCAATTCGCTGATGACATAGTCATTTTCTCACGATCTTCCAACATTCAGTCATCCCTACTGTCTTTGGAAAATAGTATAAACAACATAACTTCATTTTTATCGAATAAAGGCCTGTCTATCGAACCTTCCAAGTCAACCCTTGTTGTCTTTTCGCGCAAATCTTTCAACCCCCTTCAACTTTCCATTCCTATCGACAACTCCAGGATTCAAGCTAGCCTGCAAACGAGATTCCTCGGGCTTACCCTCGACTATCGTCTCACATGGAAACCTCACGTTAGTAACATAGCCGTTAAGTGCAAAAAACATTTAAATATCATCAAATGTCTCCGCACCACATGGTGGGGTGCAGACCCCTCATCTCTTATTTTAGTTTATCGAGCTCTCATCCGTAGTTCAATCGAATACGGTTCAATGGTTCTTCCCATTAAAAATTATTCACTCTTTAAAAAACTGGAAGTGATCCAACGTAAAGCGCTGAGGCTGGCCCTGGGCTTCCGCAACTCGACTCCAAACAATGTCGTTCTTGCTGAGGCCAAAGAGCCGGTCTTGCGTTGTCGTCTTCAACTCCTTTCAAATAAATATCTGTTGAAAATCTTCTCCACATCTTGGCATCCTCTACTCTCCTCTATTCCAAATCTAATACATTCCTTGAATTGCATTACCCCTACAGCACAAATTATTGCATCAGCATTGCAGCGATGTTTTTAGATTGCAGTTGCAGTAAAATATTCCATCAACGCTGCATCGACATTTCTAATTTCAAATATTGTAATGTTGCACTGCAACATTGCAACAGCGTTGTACAACATTTTTTTCAAAGTATGGTTTCTATTTCAAAAACACCCGTTGTGCACCATAGTGCCACAATTTTAGAATTTTCAACAATTTTTTTTTGTTTTCGGATGTCCCCCTCCAAATCCTATAAGCTTCACTCGAATTATATTTCAATTGGACCTTTATTTTTCATAAAAACCGAAAGTATAAATAAAAATGGAACACCCTGTATAACGTGCGCTGATTACGATCAATCCAGGTAAAATGATATCACATAGACTTAGAATTCAAAATATTTAATTTTATTGCTTCTCATACCAATTAATGTCGTAGTAGTATGTCGAAAAATGTCGCTTTTGTTGAGCGTTTCAATTTGCACATTTTTTTTTACCTGAGATATAGGCCATGGGGGTTTGTGGGCCATGTTGCCCCGTCTGCGCGGCAGAACACGAATAGGATATGAATGAAAAAACTGTCGAGATTAATGTTCAATTAATGTCAAACAACGAGATCCTTACTTCTATTTCATTGTGTATGCTTTCATTATTAGCTTAGTTGAAAATAGCACTAGGGTTTCATTATGTCGTGTCGATTAATTGTCAAATTTTTTGGAAAAACATAATTCAGAGGTGTAATCCGTAATTTCGTTATGCGGATGCTACATTCGTATTCACCCCCGCGACGGAAAGAGAGGTTGGGTCGTCGAATAACGCGATTGGCCGCGGCTGAATTGCCAGCGTCGTCCATCCAGTGTTGCCAGATTGAGGGGAAGGGACGTTTTGGAGAGTCCCCCACCACGCCTTTTTCGAAAGGCGCTTGAGGAGAGGCAGCTTGGTAACGCCGCCTCCAGACGCATCGAGTCAATAGCATTACTCGACGCGCTGCCTATCGACTTCCGTGTAGTTTCTTCACTGACTTGCTCCGTTGCGCGCCAACATTCAACATGTGCATGCGAACAAGATCTGTCGACTCGGCTAAGTCTCGTCGGCTTTCCCAACGTACGCGGCGCCAAAATGGAATGTAATTGGCACATCTATTAATAATGAATCTAAGTACTTAGCAATAGCAGTTAAATGTAAATATCGTTCCTAGTATGATCATACCATATGTGTTGCAGACGTTTGCAAATAAACGTAAGGCCGATCCGCTGATTGGTCGGACCATCGACATACCCCTACAGCACAAATTATTGCATCAGCATTGCAGCGATGTTTTTAAATTACAGCTGCAGTGAAATATTCCATCAACGCTGCATAGACATTTCTAATTTCAAATATTGTAATGTTGCACTGCAACATTGCAACAGCGTTGTAGCGACATTTCTATGTTCAATGATTACAATGGAAGCGGAAAATTGTTCATGTAAGATTTGTTAGTATTGACAAGAACCATTTTTTAAGATTTTTTCAAAGTATGCCCGTATCGAAAAAACACTGGAATTTCGAGTGTTTACACTACACTCGATCGAGTGTAGTGTAATTTCGTATACTCGATCCAGTGTTACACTGGGATTCGAGTGTTACACTTGAATATGAGTGTTACACTGAAATTTGAGTGTTACACTGGAATTTCGAGTGTTTACTCTACACTTGATCGAGTGTAGTGTAATTTCGTATACTCGATCCAGTGTTACACTGGGATTCGAATGTTACACTGGAATTTCGAGTGTTACGCTTGAATATGAGTGTTACACTGAAGCTTGAGTGTTACACTGGAATTTGAGTATTAGACCGAAATCCGATATACACCGGAATTCCAGTGTTTCACTCAACTTCAAGTATAACACTGCAATTTCAGTGTTACACTCGAATTCTATTTTTCAACTGGAATGAAACTGTTACACTGGAAACAAACATCGCATCGGAGTTTAAATTTCCTACTTAAATCCAAGGGTGTGACGAAATATAATGCCTCATTAAAATTCAGTTTTACACTTGTTCATAAATTGAATTGTTGACTTATGTGTAACGCATTTGAGCTTTGTGAAGAAGAAAATTGAGTCTCATCCTGAAATTTCTTTAGCAATAATTGTCGCTATTAATAAATTTGTTTAACAATAAATTGATCAACAAAGAATGCGAATAAAAGTGTCGATTGATCATCTTATCGTAATAAATAAGCGAATAAGGGTATAAGCACATGCGAATAAACGTAAAATAGATTGTATTATCCATTATGAATAATAAAATTTTTCATAGAATAACTTGATGATAAATGTGTATAGATAATTATCTGTGTAATGAATGTGTATAATTAATTATCGAGTGTAAATACTTGCCACTGGAATGAAACACTCAAGTTCCAATAAAAATACTTTCTTCTCGAGTGTGGACACTTGACACAGAAATGAAGCACTGAACTTTCAGTGTAAACACTCGGAAATCCAGTGTTTACGCTCGCACCCGAGTGTTGACGCTCAAGGTTCTGTGTAGACACTCGAAAATCCAGCGTTTACGCGCAAGGTTCAGTGTAAACACTTGAAAGTCCAGTGTCTATGCTCGCACTCGAGTGTTGACACTCGAACTCCAGTGTAAACACTTGGAAATCCAGCGTTTACGCTCAAATTTAAGCGTAAACACTCGAAATCAAGTGTTTACACTCGTTTTCGAGTGTAAGCACTCGAAATTCCAGTGTTTTTTTGATACGGGTGGTTTCTATTTCAAAAAAACACGTTGTGCACCATAGTGCCACAATTTTAGAATTTTCAACAATTTTTTTTTCTTTTTGGATGTCCCCCTCCAAATCCTATAAGCTTCACTCGAATTATATTTCAATTGGACCTTTATTTTTCATAAAAACCGGAAGTATAAATAAAAATGAAACACCCTGTATAACGTGCGCTGATTACGATCAATCCAGGTAAAATGATATTACATAGACTTAGAATTCAAAATTTCTTTGCTTCTCATACCAATTAATGTCGTAGTAGTATGTCGAAATATGTCGCTTTTGTTAGATTTTTGTAGATATAGGCCATGGGGGTTTGTGGGCCATGTTGCCCCGTCTGCGCGGCAGAAAACGAATAGGATATGAATGAAAAAACTGTCGAGATTAATGTTCAATTAATGTCAAACAACGAGATCCTTACTTCTATTTCATTGTGTATGCTTTCATTATTAGCTTAGTTGAAAATAGCACTAGGGTTTCATTATGTCATGTCGATTAATTGTCAAATTTTTTGGAAAAACATAATTCAGAGGTGTAATCCGTCATTTCGTTTCGAGGATGCTACATTCGTATTCACCCCCGCGACGGAAAGAGAGGTTGGGTCGTCGAATAACGCGATTGGCCGCGGCTGAATTGCCAGCGTCGTCCATCTTCTTTGTCCATCACTCCTCTCTTGGCAACTCTCCTCCGCTCTCCCCTTCTCTGCCTGTTCATGCCCGTTCAACGATCGTGCGCAATACGTTTGGCGTGTGGAGTGCTTCGAAAAAAATGGAATTAACGTGTTGTATCTCCGAAACGGAATGCCAACGGAGAAGAAGTTTGCCATCGTCGAATCCGACGATGGTTTACAAATTGTTCCGACACTGTGACACGATGAAGATGCGGGGAAAAGCTGGTGGCCGAAGTTCCTAACCTCAAAATGGTCAATTGATAGAGCCATCCATCGTCAACTGCAACCCACGAATGAGCCCGATCATTGGATAAAACTGAATGTAAAACGGATCTTTGGAAAGACAGGTAAGTTTGAGACAATCTAAATAAAATAAATAAAGAATAAATACTCTATGGTATAATAAAAAAATGTTTCATTAGTTCACGATGAAAAAGTTGTGGACGGACCCGCTTGCCGAACTCTTCAGCTGCGACGGACGAAAGAAAAAAAAGCCTTCAAGTTATCGCGGACGGCCAAACTAATAATAAGTTAGTAATTTCGTTTCATAAGATAATCGTTTGCTACAATTTTTCCGTGATCGTATAACATTTTTTATTTTATATCATTTTAGAAGCCGCACATATCATCTGTGCACCCCACTGCACAGACGCAAGTATAAAAAACGTTACATCGAAATGGTTTGCGCAACCCAAAACACGCCGCATCCGTCAACAAAGCCGAGAATTACAACGTAATGATAAGGATAACGTCGATAACTACTCAGATGCTACCGACGATGCCGCTGAATAAAACTTTGTTACGCGTTTATTATGAAAAATAAATATATATATATATTTTTAATCAATTGCCCGTGTTAAATCCTTTGACATATCATAATTTCAAAGGATGGCTACAGTCTGCCTCGGAACAGTCTTCGTCGGAACAGTCTGCCTCGGCATCGTTAGGCAGACTTGAAACACGTCAGACTAGTCTGCCCAACAATACCGATGCAGACTGTTCCGAGGCAGACTATAATCATCCCTTTTTTTAATATGATCAACTTTTGGAAGCTTGTACGACGTCGCTGGAATATTGGATCAATGCTGTGCAGCATTGCATCAACGTAGCAAGTAACTGGCGATAACTTGCTACAACTTTAACACAATGCTGCTGGTATATCGCGATAACGCTGCAAGTAATATTTCTGCATCGTTGTGCAACATTGCTGTAATGTTCTGAAGCGCGGACATAGAGACATTTTAGTAATGTTCTGGGAATATTTCGAGCAACATTGCAATCTTGCCATGCGATGTAGCTACAACGTTCCTGGAATCTTTCGTGCTGTAGGGGTAATAGCTACGTTGACCTTTGTGATCTTCCTCTTGTAAACGCTTTTCTTGATCTGTCGAAGTACAAGGAATGTATTAAACCTCACCCATTTCCTCCTCTCTACCAAATCCGTCCTACAGCTCCCTTTTCGCATTCCGCCATTGATACTTTATCCGGTAAGGCAATTCAATCATCACCTAACCCCAACGCCGAATTTCTCGCTCAGTTTGGTCCTCATTATGATAACTCTACCTTCTTCTTCACCGACGGTTCTAAAACAAGAGAAGATGAATACGTAGGTCTAGCCATTCACAGCCCTTCTCTATCTCTTAATCTCAAATATCGTATCTCCCGCTTCGCTTCGATCTTCTCAGCGGAAGCTCTGGCTATCCTGCTTACGTTGGAATACATAACTTCTAACCAAATCGCAAACTCCTTTATTTTTTCAGATTCTCTTAGTTCGCTCATGGCTCTGGTAGCACCCTTGTCCAAAATCTCCTCTCCAATTATTATTTCAGCACATCGAGCTCTTAGCCTCACCTTAACTCGTAATCTTAGTGTCACTTTGGTGTGGATTCCAGGCCATGCCGACATTTCGGGTAATGAAGTCGCGGATCGCCTCGCTAAAGCGGCAATTTCAGATGGCATTGACTATAATCTCTTACGTTCTCCTTCAGAATTTTTCCCTATTGTTCGAGATAAATGCGCGCTCTCTACGGAGAGGTTGCTCAAATTATACAGTACCAGCAATAAAAAAGGTGTGAAATATTTCGAAACCTTTTATCAGCCTTCGCATCACAAAACATGGTTCCGAGATTTTGGTAAACTCGATCGAAAATCCATAGTTCTTTTTTGCAGAATGCGCTCCAATCACTACAATCTTGCCGCTAGTCTTTTTAGGAAAAATATGAATGCTTCTCCGGAGTGTGCGTGTGGACATGAAACGGAAGATCTCAATCATCTATTCTGGGCTTGCCCCCTATACGACAACTGTCGCACGACGCTTATTCGATCTTTGATATCTCTTAAAAATTTTCCTCCGTTTAACATCGAATCATTTCTAGCTTCTCCATCTCGCCGAAGGATCAACATATTTTCTAACTTCCTCAATCACTGCAAACTATCGTTTTAAACGCATTTCTTATTTACCCATGCTTTTAAAACTGACCGACAATCTACGCTCAATAAAAGAATCAGAATATGCATATTTCTGTAATTTTTATGCCTCTACCCTAGAGGTTCCTCCTCCAAGTGTGGAGAGCGACACTGCCGCCGCGGTGGATGCATCGGGCGGCTGTGCCGCTCTTCTTTTTACTCTGTTTCAGAACACTTTTATTTCAGATTTGTACAAACGTTTCAGTTCATGGCCGTATGGTAAAAGCTGCTGCAGAGCAGCGACCGGAGCCAACCCAAACTAATAACTAACTAACTAGTATAGCATGCGCATGCAGTGATGCCAGACTGGATGGAATTCCATCCCAAGGCCGTTTTCTGCTGCCCCCTCTACCGACCACGCCAGCCGCTGGCGGTCAGCTCCGCGCATCATACATCGGTCGCAACTATGCGCAGCCAATAGCATCTCTTCAACACGCCGCCAATCAGCTCATGTTTGTCGGCCATGTTGCCTCGTTTCCGCGGCAGGACGGTAATAACCTAAGTAACCTTAATTTTTTTATCCATATCCATACTTGTATTTCGTATTTTACAATTATTAACACCCAGTTACCAGGCCCTGTCAATTTAACCGATTTTATTCCGACTCATCGAATTCGGCTAAATTAAAAAAAAATAATAATCCTGAATTTTTATTGGAAAATTCGTATTCACCGCCGCGACGTCAGAAGAGGTTGGGTCGTCGAGGGACGCGATTGGCCGTGGCAGAATTGTGAGCGCCGTGCGCCGGCTACTTCTCCTCACACGCTGTTGTACCAAAAACGATGTGGAAGGGGTACCCTCCAAATGCTCCAAATTCTTTCCTCCCCTAATCTGGCATCACTGTGCGCATGGCGCATGCATTGGATGATCCCCCGCTCGCAGCGCGGCCCTGGTGGCTACAACCTGCTCTCAGTTAGGAGACGTTTAGCAAACTACCCCCACCAACTTCGTTTCAAGACCTGTATGCAAGACCGTGAACACAACTTTAACAACAAATATCTTAAGGTAGTTCTGGAGTTTTGTCAAAATCTATGGAATCGCCTGAAATTGTAGTATGGTGTAGATACAACCTTTATGAACCAATTCCTAAATTTTTTATTCGATTCACCACTTAGTTTCTGAGATAATTGCAATCAAAAATCGGTTTTTTTGTACGTGATGCCTATACCTAACACGTAAATGGATAGGACTTTATTCACACTTTTTATTATCGACGCTAAACGGAACTATACATTTTCAAATAAAACCACCGGTGTATGCAGTACTAGTGTAGGATTAATTTTAAAAAAAATCGCAATTTTCCACCACTTAGTTTCGGAGATATCGACTCACAAAAAATATTTATTATACTCGATACGGAACGGAGACACAATCAGCTGTGACGAAACGGCAACAGTGTTCGCTTCGGGGAAGGGACGGGTGCGCGGCAAAGTCCGGGAATTTGAAACGGGGTTTTTTCTGAGTTTTGATAATTGCGGAAAGGAGTTGAAATAAATGTTTTCCTCATGACGAATTAGCTTTACTTCATCCATTCGTGTATATATATATATATATATATTATATATTATATATATATATTATATATTATATATATATATTATATATTATATATATTTTTATAATATAAAAGATCAGTTTTAGTGGAAGGATGAAGGATTCGCATGAAAGGATAAATCTCGTCGACTACATCTTGTGGCCTAATAATGAAGGAAACGGAAAACATAGTGTCAATAATTGATAAAGTTCAATTTTATTCCAATTTTTTTTTCTTTATTGATCATCATCGCAGCGACATTACAAATTTTTTCACTGCGATGAATTTTTCATCGCAGCGACATGAAAATTCATCGCAGTAACAGAAACCAAGAGCCACACAAGACAGCGGCTTGGCGCCAAGTCTTTAAAAAAACCATTGCGAGCTCATGCGCTGTCTTACTTTGTACAATTCAATGAGAGGTTTTTTCCACATTTTTTGGTAGGAAACTTACAATTCCTGACATAACTTTTCCATATTCTCTGTCACTAATTTTCTTTCTTCTTCAGCAGCTCTCCGGCATGAATCTTTCGCTACTGCTTCCAATGCTGGACCAATTTCCCGCTCATATTTCTTGTACACATGAGAATCAATGGTCGGAATGTTCAGACAATTTAATAATTTGTTGAGAGCAGTTTCCCCAATGCCAGAATGTACCGCACCTGTAAAATTAATTTTTATGTTATGCTTATTTTCATATTCATCCCTATATTTTTCATAATGTAAAAAATAACTTGCCTAATACAGCTTTGGTATTCACATCAGAATGTCTATTATTCTTAGCTGTGATGTGTGTTTTGCCTGTGCGAACTTGGGTTATAGCCGAGCACTTGTCGCAAGAAATATGTAAAATCGAACTTAATCCCATTCGGGTTTCTTCCACTGCTTTTCTTAAAAAAATATCTTTTTTACACTGAATGCACTTTAAATGCTCAGAAAGATATTTTAAATCCACAATCCGTCGCCCCTCGACAGCAAACTTCTGTTGCTGATCGAGGTTATGGTCGTTGAGGCTATCGCGTTTAGCAGCATTCGCTCGACACATAGCCGCAACAGCTTTCAATTTGTGATCAAGATTTTTTTTTTTCGCAAACCGACCCTTGAACCTCACTCGGCTCGACATTATCTCAATAATTTGTTGATAAAAATTCACGGACACTGATACGTTTGAAGTTTCTATAATACTGGAAAATTGCGCTGTTGCCGCGTTTTCAGCGCCGCGCTCTATGTATGTAGGGAGCCTATCCATGCACGAGGTGTCATTGTGTAGGCCGTGCAGAGAGTACAAGCTCTGTCAAAAGTTTTCGACCGACGGCATCATATGAGATTGGGTTTTACTGTACGCTGCGGTCGAAACTTTTAGCTGATACGTGTACCTCCAGAACTACCTTAAAAACTATACGGTAGAGTGCCTTTTTCTTACGGTCAAAAAATGCGGAAAAATCCACTCTTGAGATACGTTAAAGGAGAAAAAAATCTATCGATAGTCACCTTCGTGGTGTACTACCTTAAGAGATTTTCATGAATTTTTACCCATGTTAACATGATTTTATTCGGCCGCGCTGTACAGTATCATTGACAACATGTATTGAGGTAGATGAAAGTTTTCATGACGAAAATTTTCGATTTCCGGGGAACTATTCGTTGCCTCGTAACACTTTTTTTTTAACGGTCATCACTTGCGGCGAGCATATCTCTGAAACGGCTTATCCGAAATCCAAAATCCAAAAAGGTTTCGTTAGTATAACATTCAACGCAGTTCGTTAATGAAGGGCTTAACAAAGTTTTCAATTTTTAAATAATGTTGATTTTTCTGAAAAGCTCGATTTTTGAGATTTCACAAATCAGCTTTTCGGCCCAAAAAATTATTTTTAAAATCGGAATTTCGCTAAGCCCTTTTTTCGCGAGCTGCGTTATTATTCTAAAGAATTATTTTATTTTTTTTATTTTAGAAAATCATCATAACATGACTAAAAAATCATAATAAACCCTTAATTATTCCGAAAACAACTAGTTAAAACCCCTTAAGGGAAATTCGCAGTTTGGTGGGTTCGTTATTCATCGATTTTCTATTCTATTTATTCATTGGAAAATAGCACATCGTCTTGAAGCCGGAATTAAATTTTCAGATTGACGAAGAAGCAAGACCTCGAGGTGTAACGGTTTTTTTTCTCTTTTGTCTTCAAAGAAAACACATTTCTTCCGAAGCGTAAAGAATACGAACTTCAAGTTATTATTCATTTTATTTTCCAATTGCTATAAAATGGCTTAATTTTTTTTTTTTCTAGATACATCCTTCAAGTAGAAATCCAACCTACTTTCGTCAATGAAGTAGATAAAGTTTTCAATTTCAACCCTCAATTTTGCTCACGTCGTAATGCCTATAGAATTACTTAAGCGCCCACGACGAAGCTCTCTTCCGTACAAAGATTTCAACTTAAAAAAAGGAAAAAAAAGCTACGAAGCCGATTCTTCTTTGGAAACGGAATGTTGAGTACGTCTGTGTTTTCTCATATCGCCTTTTTGTCGAAAACATCTGCCGCAAACGTCACAAGCGTGAGGTTTTTCACCCGTATGAATTTTAATGTGATTATTAAGAGCTTCGGTCCTCGTAAAAGCTTTTTCGCAATAATGACACTTGTAACGTCTGTCGCCTCGATGAATCAATCGATGTTGATAAAAAACCGAACCAGTGAGAAAAGCTTTGCCGCAAACGTCGCATTTGAAAGGTCTTTCACGTGTATGTTTCTTTCTCGTGTGATCGGCGAGATCCGGTTTTATCGTAAATCTTTGATCGCAATATTCGCAAGCGTACGGTTTAACACCCATGTGAAATCTCTTGTGCGTCCACATGTGACTGGATTGAGTGTAACTTTTGCCGCAAATATTGCAAACGTAAGGACGCAAACCGTTGTGACGTCTTTTGTGAGCGTTGAGAGAATTGGCGGTTGGCAATTGATTGCCGCAAACGTCGCATGGAAATTTTGAACATTGTTCGCGTTCGTGATCGTTGATATCCGTTATATCGTCGAAAACACGCGAACACAATTCGCAAACGTATTTTTTCGTATTTTCCGTATTTTCGGATTTTCTCGTTGTCAAATGCATTCTTTTGCGTTTGTGTTTGTAAAGCAACGACAATTCTTTAGTTTCTTTGTTGCAAACGTCGCACTGATAAACCGTGGATACGCGAAAAACACGAGGATGTTCCTTCCAATGTGCCACGGCTTCGGCGAATGATTTGTAAATCGTTGGGCACAATTTGCACGTATAGGGTTTTTCCGCAACGTGAAGAATTCGATGTTTATTGAGACATTGCGATTCGTTGAAATGACTGTTGCAAAATTCGCAATGAAAAATTTTTGACGTCGTAAGAGCTTCGACCAAATTTATTTTGTCCGCATGATTCGTACGGCTGTGATCGTTGGCTTCGTTGAAATTGTTGAATAATTCGCCGCATTGAACGCATTTCCATGCGGTTTGCAAATTTTCAACGACGACTCCGTGACCCGCTACGTGTTTGTTCAATCGTGATTTTTGGGTGAAACTTTTCGAACATTGCGAACATTTGTAAGGTTTTTCGGGCAAATGAGTGACTATGTGACGTTTGAGAGTGTAACCGTCGGTAAAACCTTTGTTGCATATGTCACAAACGTGCGGTCGAGTTTTGCCATCCGCGCAAATGTGCAATTTCAAATCTTGCTGGGTATCGAACAATTTACCGCACTGCAAACACGATACTCCGCTGCTTCCGCAGTGATAACGTTTGTGATGATAAAAAAATTTGAGTTCTTTGGCGAATGTTATGTTGCATATTTCGCAATACAAACCTTTGGAACCGACGTTGTGAAATTGCGTGTGAAAATCTAATCGTTCTTCGAAAGTGAACGATACGTTGCAAACTAGACATTTGTAACGTTTCGAAGTGGTCTGAACGTTCGGTTTGCATTTGTGACTTTCGAGACTTTCCTCGGTGTGATAGAGATTCATGCAAGCGCCGCATTTCAAATATTGCTGACTGCCAAATCCCAAACAACGTAACCTTATGCAATTGTTTTCGGAATTTTCATTGTTCTCGTCGAGATGTATCAGAGCTTTTTCCTCGTCGCTGCTATCCAAAACAATATCGCTGTCGTAAACGTCCATTCGAGTATTCGTAAAGCTCGTTTCTGCGTTTACAATATCGGTTCGCATGTGGCCATCGTTGCACAACGGGCAACATTTGTCATCGTCAAAATTTTCATTCGCAACCATCGTCGAACGTTCGCTATTATCAGATTTTCTTCTCAACATGGTTCCGAGAGTTTCTTCGGCTTTTACGCATTGCGTGTCGAATTCTTCGCACCAATTTACCTTTTCGACGCAGACGTAGCACAATTGCTTGGGCAGCGGATCTGTTTTTCTTACCTGCAATTCAATCGAGACGAAGAAACGAAAGGAAAATTAATAGAAAATTGGCAATATATTAAGGGCGATACATCGACTGGTTCTTCATGAGTGCGAGTGTAGAGCGAGAGAGAACGAAAGAAATATTTATCCCGTACTCTCGATGAATACAAATATTTAACAATATTTATTGATTTCTTGAGAGCGAACATTCGATTATACAGCGGAAAAAAAAAGTTGATCTTAGGAATTATTTCAGTTTGATTTTATTTGATAGTATAGGTGTTGAGGTATGCTGAAAAATTTCTTCATAAATATGCAGGGAACTGCGAACGCTGCGGTAATGGCCAGCGTAAAAAATTTCTCCCTGCTCGCACGGTCTGCGGTCCCCAAGATTGCATACACTCGGTTCATCCGAAACAAAAATGTCAAAAAGATTCTCAAAATATAATGTACGACACCCTTTGTAACAAAGCATTTTTTTTTTTGCTGTAATTGAGCCGGAAAGGTCAGAAATTAAGGTTTTAATGTGAATGTAAATTTCGATCGGCCGAGAGTTCGTAGAGAAATATTTCTTTAAATAAACGTTGCGAAGGAAATCATATATCACATTTTGGAAGATTTTTTTGGAAACCCTCCTATCCCCCGATGTGAATGATAATTTTTTTTTAGTTTTCTTTGGATCCTACAACATCACTAATTTTTTTTTAGATTTTTTAGACCCCTCCTTCCCCTCCCCTCCCCCTATTATATTATTTTTATCAAGAGGTAACTGCTATTTGTCCTCTTTTTATTTGGATGAAATTTTTTTCCCGGATACTCTATTGAAATTGAAGAACTTTTTTCATAAAATTGGAATGGCCAGCGGGTTCTTATTATTTTTATTTATTTTTTTGAAATTTTGCAAAAATTCGATTTTTTCCGAAATTTGAATATATGATAATGGTTTCCCATCTGAAAAAAGAAAAGAGAAATGAAATCTGTCTAGCAAGAAAATCGATATTTCGATTATTTCGATAGAAAATCGATTTTTTGAGTATGAATTATTATTGTTGCTATAATCAGGAGGTAACTCCTATTTCCTATCGATTTTCTATCGAAACAATCGAAATATCGATTCTTTTGCAAGATAGGTTTCCTTTTTCTTTTATTTTTTTAGATGGGAAACTATTATCATATATTCAAATTTCGGACAAAATTGAATTTTGACAAAATTTCAAAAAAATTAATAAAAATATTAGGAACCCCCTGCCCACTACAATTTTATGAAAAAAGTTGTTCAATTTCAATAGAGTATCCGGGAAAAAAATTTCATCTAAATAAAAAGGGTACAAATAGCAGTTACCTCTTGATAAAAATAATATAATGGAAGGAGGGGAGGGGAAGGAGGGGTCTAAAAAATCTAAAAAAAAAAAATTAGTGAGGTCATAGGATCCAAAGAATACAACAAAAAAATATCATCGTCCTCATCGGAGGATAGAAGGGTTTCAGTCCGTTAAATTGGGAAATTTTGCCCCATATATTGATAAATAAATTTCTCAGCATACCGTCAACGTCATACTTCCGAATAAAACAAACCCGCATAAAATCGAACAAATAGTTTTCGAGACCTCCCAATTACAAAAATTCACCCATTTTTCCCGCTGTCTGCTCCGTTCTGCCCCTTAATGCGATATATTAAAAATATAATTTAACATACAAATTTCCCGAAACATTGAAATATGTGAAAATAGATTTTAAAAAATTTTGACGGATTTACCTTGACGCTGAGACAATTATTTATTTTGTGAGAAAGTCTCATGGATTCACCGAATTCGGAATAAATGTAGATAGGATCGATGGCTTGGCCAGCGCACAATCGGCAAATCGAAGGATTTCCGGCGTCTCCGCTCGGTCCCGCTTTTTCCGCGGCTTCCGACAATCGATCGGGCGATTCCGGTTCGTCCAGCGACGAATTAACGCTCTCGTCTTCCGCCACGTCGACGTCGTCTTCGCGCTGGCTCAAAATCCCACCAATCAGCTCGAACTTCAACGTGTTCGTCATATTCGCTGTCGTCAAGTTTTCGAACAAGTTACATATTTGTTCTCATTGTCGAATTGTTGATTGTAAATATTTTTGTTGTTGAAAAAAATCATCGTTGATTAAATTGTTGATTGTTGATTAAAATCATCGTTATTTCGATGAACAAACGGGATTTTGAACTCGTTAAGGAGCGAATGGTTCCGGGAACTTAGTTGAAAGTAGAAATTTGCAAAGTGCTTCCTCGGTAATTCTCCGCACTTGAGCCAATGGACGAAGTCGTTTATGAGAATGCTCATGAGTAACTTTTTCTTTATTAATTCTGGCTTCCTCATAAACAATTTGCGAGTTTCTACTTGCAGCTAGTTTTAATTTGCAGGGGTTGGAACTTAAAAATTTCGAATTGCTCCAGATCTTGATCCGTTCGGCCGATCTCGGCCAAATTTGATATGTATCATGGCACAACTACATCCTAAGCTTGCAGAGAATTATGATTCGATTGGTTGAAGTTAACGACGATAAAAGCGAAAAAATTGATTTTTTCGAAAAATTCAAAAAATCATAAAATCTAAAGTTATTGATGGATTCGGTTCAAATGCAATACCAAACATCCTTGTACCCAACTCTACATGTGAAAAATTATTTAGCCGAATATCTCGAAATTTGCGGACCCTAGGGTGGTTAGAGATATTTTTGAAAAAATTCAAAACGCTGTCAAAGCCGAGCGAATGCGTCGATAATTGCGAAATTTACAGATTACATAGATATTAGAAGGCACCACATGTGTGCAAAATTTGAATACGGTAGCTTGAACCGTTCTCGAGTTATGAACGTTTGAATTTTAGAGGGTGCTTACATACACTAACATACATCCGGACATTTTCTCCAAATGTGTTTTCCGGATATTTTTAGGACATTCTGAACCTATTGACATCAAAATCCCGAAAAAAAAATGTTCGTACCGTCACAAAGCTTCCTTTATGAGGAAACAAAATTAATTTTATTTCACAAAAAAAATCTTTTCTAACCTCGACTCAGACTTCTTCGATAATTATTACACAATTCGAATCTTCGATAATCCAAAATATCATGGCAAACTCGTGAATAAGAAGGCGCTGACTCACCCGTTTCGTCTCGAACGAATCAATTCCTCGTTACATTTGATCGAGAGCGTCGAGCTGATAAACAAGATGGCTAGGCAACGTGAAACAATTGCAATTGATCATTTTTCTTTTTTTTTTCTTTTTTTTTTCTCGTCCTATTGTGCAGATAGATGCTTTCAAGACCCAATAACAATGCGACACAATGATTGAACTTATTATTGAATTTATTTAAATTGTCTATCCGCCATATTGTGAAAATTTTTATTTTAAGACATATATTATAATACTTGACATTTAGAAAAATTAACGCGAAGTTTAAAAAAATAAATTGGTAATTCGTAGATGGAAGAAATGATGAATTAACGGACTCTTCTATCCCGGAATTCCACCTCGATTACCGTCCCACGTTGGTATTACAACGTACTGTAAACATTTTCCCACTCGCAATTCGCGCAATCGCTTGCAATGTCGCAAAGCGGTTAACAAATTCAATTTTGTCTTGTCCAATTTGGACTGCGTGTGTCTTTGATAATCTTCGGCGGTGAAGAAGTAAATTGGATCTAAAACACAGAAATTATTGTTGAATCGATAAAATTTTCGTTTTTTTTTTTTCTTCAAAATTGTTTAAAGGGGCACTTTTGGGAATTATTATCTCAAAAACTATTCGTACGATTGAATTAAAGTTGGTTTTATTTGAAAGTATATACATTGAGGTATGTTGACGATTTTTTATATAAATATATAGCGAGTTCCGAAACTTCAAACGCGTTTATCTCGAAACACGCTTTTCAAAGTCGATTCCCACTTTTTTTTAGACAACGGATTGACCGATTCCTTTAAAATTTGGACACAATATGCACGGATAGGTAATGAAGTTCGGCACGTAGAATTTTTTTTTTTAACTAATTTATTTATTTTTTTATCAACCAAAAAAGGTCGTAAATTGAGGTTAAAAAGTGAATTTAAATTTCAATCAAGCGCCATTTTGTGAAAAAAAAATAAAATAGAAAAAATCCTACGTGCCGAACAGCTCAAGACGTTACACTTTAAGAATCTTCTTGAAATTTTTGTTTCGGACCAACCGACCGCGAGAAAAAGTGGGAATCGCGAAACCGTGCCGACGACAAAGTTGTTTTACGTCGGCTGGAATAACATTGCTCCCATTCACTATATGTTTACATAAAAAATCGTCAACATACCTCAATGTATATACTTTCAAATGAAACCAACTTGAATTCAATCGGACGAATAGTTTCAGAGATAATAATTCTCAAAATTCACCTACTTTTCCGGCAATCTACACAGACGTACCCCCTTAAAATAATTTTTTAAGAACAAATTATGAAATTTTTCAAAATTTATCGTTGAATTACCTTCACCCGGTCCAACGATAATCTCTTCGCGTTTCAAACTCAAATAAAGATCCAATTTTCCTTTTTTTCGAGCCCCGTTCTTTCCCAGCGCGAGTAACGCGTATTTTCCTTCAAGAATTTGATTTATGGTCGTAACGAATTCGTTCAGATGGGCCAAAGACTGTCGTCCTATTATGTATTTCGGTATTTTTGAAAATTCCACGGCGTTGACCAATTCCATGCTGTAGGAATCTTCGATATTTTTGAACAACGTTTTCTTGCAGTCTTTTATATGTGACGGCGTAACGTCCGTCTTCAGATTTTCAATTTCTCTCGAAAGTTCTATTTCTCCGCTTTCCGTGTCTATTTTTGTCGAGGACGGTGAAAATTCTTCGTTCAGTCGAGGACCGTCTTGTAGAAATTTTGCCGGAAAGTTTGTCACCAAATGGACGATTCTTTCGTCGAGCTTTTTCAACAATTCCATAAAATTCTGCGCAAAAAGGGAACAAAAAAAATTTTAATAAATTTATAAATTTTATCTATGTAACAATGATATTGATAATATAATTATTATAAATTATTATAAATAAGATGATGATAATTAACTTAATAACAAATATTCTTGTTATTCGAGTCTTCATAATTCTATCGCTCGAGTGTCTCAACCAATTTCATTCGTATTATCTAATGACTCTCAAAATTTGACGCGCACTCAGAAATTCTTCAAAATCTCTAGCTGTCGTAAAAAATCTCAACGACATCTTCGGAATGTCGAAAACTCACGAAAATTTTGCGGTCTTGAAAAAAAAAACGTAAAGAATTTTCTTAAATCATCATAATATATAACCTTCATTGAAGAGACTTTGTGAAAATCTTCTGATATAGATTCTTGATATCCAGATTATATCCATATTGTATCCAAATTATAATTTTTAAATCCCGTATACGCTCTTCGGACTCAAGTATCGTTAAAATGTCCCATATCATGTTAATCATTAATGACGCACAGATTAATCGACCGCTGATAAGGGAATAGGAAATCTTCATGACGATTAATATATTTTTGATCTTAATTGTCAACTATCGGTCTGTGATACATCGAAACTTAATCTTACTCTACTCTCGACGTTTTGTTCTCGCATGGTTTCCAAATCATGTTTCATACTATTGACAACCGTCGAAATTGCGGCCACTTCCACTTTTGCTTGAGACAACTGTTCCTTAAGGGCCTCTTTGTCTAAAAACAAAATGAAAGAAATAATAAAAATTATACCAAGAAAAATTATGTTTCTATTTTTCGCCTCGATACCGAATTTTATCTTGTTCGGGTAAAATTTTTTAAGCTAATCATAACATCACAAAAAAAATCATTTGTACATTTGAACGCAAAGGTTTGAAGTCTCATAAACCTCGTGGCAACACGCGATGCGTACATTTGTTGCAAATAATTTAAACCATTCTGACACGAAAATATTGAAAAAATTCATGACCCTAAAGGGGGAATAAAGACAAAAATATAAAAATCCTGGATTGCATACGTTCTATAAATACTGTAGCCATTTTAAGTTGGTCCAATTTGTTGCATTGACTCCTCAGCACATTCTCGAACGACATTATGGTGGCAATTATCGATAATAATAGTTCGATATAACGTTATATCGTTTCGAATTGTTCTTCGCTTATTACGACGAGTTCGTTACTACAATTCAGCGGTATACCAACAGACGCGACACACGTGACAGACTGAGATGCACCGAATCGTGAATTTAAACACGATTGGACGTTTGAATTTGAACTTCACGACCATGAAGTGTTGGATTCGAGAAGACCCAACGTGCGATTACGATTTTGTCGTCTGACGCACTCGATTGCTACGAGTGCGAGAAAGATAGCGAAATATTTCCGAAACTCTTTATCTCCGTCGCGTTTGTCTTCTCGAAATGAAAATAAGAACGATTGACTGCAAAATTTCGTGACGCGGTCAGTAGTTCTCGTCTTAGGGCCGAAAAATCAATGGTGGCGTAGAATTATGCGTCACAGTTTATCTTATCGACCGAGCAGAAGCCCGTCATCTCAACGTCTGTGTACGGACACCGATCTTGACGGCGCCACCGTCGCTAGGGTCCCTAACGATAGAATAGGATTTCCATTGGCTCCTTTCCTAACTGACTCGTCAGAAGATGCGGTAAGTTAGAACCCTGTTTAGCGAGTTTTATTGCAAGGCCATCCAATATTGAAGCCGATTGATCATAAAAGATTATGTATATTGGTTAATTCATTTTTGTCGGTCATACGACCAATCGTTGAGATATTTACTCCCCCCAGAGAACGTACCTCCGTGAAGTTAGCCGGAAAAGTTGGTCGTCCACCTCCGTGAAGCTAGCCGGAAAAGTTGGTCGTCCATCTCCGTGAAGCTAGCCGGAAAAGTTTGGAAATTATTAAATTTTCTTTTTTCCAATCAATTGTAACTCATTTGTAATTGTTTGTAAAAACAATCCAAACGTTTGCAACGTTTTATTAAATTTTTTATTGCCAAATCATGATTTGACCGTGAAGTTAGCCGGAAAAACTTGGAAATTACATTTTCTTTTCCCAATCGATTGTAACTCGTTTGTAATTGTTTGTAACATCAATCCGAACGTTTGTAACGTGTTATTTAATTTGTCATTGCCAAATCAAAATTTTACCGTGAAGTTAGCAGGAAGTTTTTTTTGCGGTCTTATTTTAGATGCAATCGACGCGGAATCGTTTGTAACATAAGAATATACCAAGAAGATCGCTTATAACATCGTTAATCGGCTAAAAAATGATAAAAACTGATCGGCCTGCATATGCTCACAGCGTAATCCGGCGGCCAATCACTGAGCTCGACGCTGGCCCAATGGTACAGTTCGTGTCAAGAGGGGCAGTCGCAGCTGTTCGGTGATCGTAGCAGTCGACGTTTGCCATATGTAACCATCGACATATAGATAAGGACCGATAATACTGCAAGAAAAAGTGAAACCGTAATAGAAAGAAAGGAGACTAAGTGGGATTATCCCTCTCCCACTCTCCCTCTCACGGAAAAGAGAGAGAGAGGGATAAACCCACCTAGTCACCTCTCTTTCTATTACGGTTTCACTTTTTCCCGCAGTATTATCGGTCCATATCTACAGGTCAATGTATGTAACATTACTTGTAGCAGAGATGAGTAGGGAGATGTACAACCACGGTCTTACATACAGGTCTTGAAACGATGTCAAAATCCGGTAGTGGGGGAAGGCTGCCTTAGCGTCCCCGCATTCAGTAACCGCTGTCGCTACCAGAAAGCGCTGTCGTCGGGGGATCAGCCCTAAACATGGCCTCACATTTGCCACGTGTGATTAATTTTATGAAATTACCAGTTTTGCATCTTCTGTTTTATATTTAATTTTCAATATCGCTCCAGTTTACGCTTTAATAAGTTAGTACCGAGTTAGTATAGCATGCGCATGGCGCATGCATTGGATGGTCCTCCGCTCGCATCGCGGCCCTGGTGGCTACAACCTGCTCTCAGTTAGGATACGTTTAGCAAACTACGCCCACCAACTTCGTTTGAAGACCTGTATGTAAAACCGTGATCGGGCCGGCACCGTGTCGCTACATTTTTATCGGGGACGAAATTTACGTATTCAACCATTCGCTGTGTGCGCAGAACCAAGTGGCGCCGCGGTGGCGAATTCCGCAATCCGCGTGGATGAAATATTACAGTACACATAGGCAAATATCATGGAGACTAGAGGTAAGGAGTACGCACGACCGTGGAAATCGCGGTCGAAATGTGTTCTCCGAAACCGAGAAAAAGTCGTCAACGCGAACCGAAATGGAGAACCACTGCTCTATGCGACTGAAGTGAGCGACCCTTGAACCTAGCTCTACGATTTGCTCAAGTTTTATCGGCGCTAACTTCATCTCGGTTCGCGTTGAAGTTCAGTGGTGCCCATTCATCCAACTTTTTCGGCACTTTCGCGCACGTTTCTGAGCGGTCCGTGCGTACTCCTTACCTCTAGTCTCCATGGCAAATATATTACGACGAATTGTTTTCATCGAAGACTTTCAATATTTATAAAAGAATAGTTTTCTTAAGGTAAGTTGAAATAGAGCAGTGCTAGACAAAAAATTATTGTTACAGTACTAACCAATTAAATTACGTTTTTCGCTACTTTCCATTTTGATTTGGGGTTAGGTGACTACTGTCATACTTCCAGAAATGAGACGTATCACCATACTGGTATGCATCTTTTTAAAAAGAGGAATCGACACAACCTCAAAAAAGATATTTACTCCGTTTTTTTAAACCAATTTATCAACAGTTGTTTTTGCGCGGTTTTATAGTTCGCTTTTGGAAAGGAATAAAATTTGATTTCTTTACTTGCTGATCTCCTTACATTTTTACACGAATTAATACAACAATTAATGTTGCCTTTACGTGGCTTTTCCATTGCGACTGCTCCACGCGATTTGCCAATTTCGGCCACCATTGGCGCCCTAAGTCCTATCCAGACGCTATAGTATGGCAGCGCACACAGCGAATATAGTAAGGGATAAATATTAAAATATTTTTAGTGCTCAACAACGCAGATAGCTCATAATCATTCAGTATTTTTTTACAAAAAAATGTCTACGGGTATTTCATTACATGTATATTTAAAAATATATTCTGTCTAGAAATAAATCTATAGATAAAACAAAAATTTCGAATCCTCGAAAATCCCATCTTCTTTGCCTTCCTACTAGGCCCAACTGCTTAACCAATACACTCGACTCTCCGTATAACGAACGGCTCGGAACCAAACCGTTCCCTATAACGAACGCGAGAGGGGCCCCTACCCTTCGGACGTCCACAACCAATGGCGTCGCTCCGTTGACAGATGGTCTGTGCAGCAACATGCAGCCTATCCCAGCCGGTCTGGGCTTAACCGCTAACTGTCAACGCAAGTATAGATTCGATCAGTCGAAAGGTTTGTAATCAATTGAAATATCTTTGTGATTTCTATACTCCATGATGTTTAAAATTTCATCACGACTTGAGAACGACCATTTACATTTATTTTCCATGCTGGCAGCAGAATTTTGAACGAATTTTATCATTCAAATCGATCAATGTGGGATACTGATTTAAATTCACGCGCGCTCTGTCGAGAAAATAGTGGGGGCAGCGGGGAAGGCATTCTGTTCGTTATGGAGAGCGATCGAGCGTTCGTTATAGGGAGCGTTCGCTATAGCGAATTTCGTTATAGAGAGAGTCGAGTGTAGATCGATTTTCCCAGTCGATATTGTCTTCAGCAATAAAATCTTATTATGTACAACTTTATCGTAATAATAATAATAATCATAATAAAAACAACGGGGACGAAAACAAAAAAAACCATTTTTTTTCCATTTTTACCATTTTTCCAAAAAACATTTTTGCATAAATTCCGATTGTTTCGGCATTACGCACGAATCGGCTCTTGCATTTGCTCCTGTGAATAAACGTTGAAATAAATATAGGTAAAATCGTTATTCACGGTTTCATATGTGTTATTATTACAAGTTAAATAAAACATACAATTAAGTCATGGGCAAGTAGAATTGTCCTACAGCTAACCGACTATTCGCTAACAACTTAAGATTACAAAACGAAAGGAAAAAAAAACAATAATTACAAAATCCCGTTTGGGTGAGGGAAAGAGGGAGAGGCGGAGACGGGAAGGGGGGGGGGAGTATTTACCGAAACACCTTCGTGCCGAGTACTGCTGCCGAATTACAATTAAACCCGTTCGCTGAAACGATCGATCGAACAAGCTGGTTTGCGGACGTTTACGTCTAGAATAAAAATAAAAACAACAATAATAATAATAATTATAATAAACGAATAACGCCAACCGGTTAAATATTTTTAAAAATCCGTGCGAGCGATTAAAAATATCGTACGAAAATTTTGCTCGTCGGCCCGTCGATGCTCATCAAAAATACGACTGACGATTGATCGTAAACGAAAAACGAAGAAGAGTCTGAAACGTTGAAAATTTCTTTTGGAACGTACATCACGGTCCGGTCGGCGTGTAATAAAAATAAAATTTCGGGACGTCCGTTCCGGAACAAGGCGATACCTGAGTTTGATATCGGTTTGTTAAACACAATAATACTTTTTGTTTTTTTTTATAATTCGCAAACACGTGAATTTGGCGATAAAAACGAACGTCCCTATGGACGGCCTGATAACGCGATAATCGAATTTGAAAAACACATATATCTATAGTAGGCCGGCTTGAAAAAAAAACTTTTTTTTTTCTTTCAATCAAAATACATTCACGCCAAAGTATCTTCGATCAAGAGAATCGTGTCCAAAAATGAGCCCGATCGGACCATTTTTAGGGGTCGCGCAAGATTTTTCTAGTTTTCCCATTTGATTAACATGGAAAGAACGAAAAGTTTCCATTAAAAAAATCGTAGCTCCGCCAATTTTATAGGTACATTGATCCGGTTAGTTCCATTCGAAAGCTCTTGAAAAACCGCTTGAAATGGCGTGCGGACCTTTGGGATCCCGTTGCAACTTCCATCAATAATTTTGTTGTTTCGTAAGAAATTATCGACGGAAGTTGCAATCGGATTTCAAAGGTCCGCACGTCATTTTGAGCGGGTTTTCAAGAGCTTTCAAATGAAACTAACCGGATCAATGTACCTATAAAATTGGCGGAGCTACGATTTTTTTAATGGAAACTTTTCGTTCTTCCCATGTTAATCAAATGGGAAAACTAGAAAAATCTTGCGCGACCCCTAAAAATGGTCCGATCAGGCTCATCTTTGGACACGATTTTCTTGATGGAAGATACTTTGGCGTGAATGTATTTTGATTGAAAGAAAAAAAAAAGTTTTTTTTTCAAGCAGGCCCAATCTATAGATATAAGGGTGGACCTTATTTGAGGTGTTGTCGAATTTCGACAAGTGCACCCCCCCCCAGATAGGTTCGAAATAAATAAATAAAAATATGTGCAAAACCCCAGCGCTGTAGTCCAATGCGAAGACGTGCCTGTAAGCTCGTTTGTTTCCCATTTAAATAACGTGGGATTTTCAGACTAATTTAGTCATTATTATTTGGAAGTGCTCCTAAGCATTGAAAAAAAATATTATTAATATAAATCTATTCTTAATTGGTATATCTACGTGTAAAATTTTTTACAAGGCGTTATCACAACCTTTACCCTCCCCGCCTTCCCCTCCATTATACACAACGGCAAATTGATACAGGCGAGATCTTGTAAAAAAATTTTACACGTAGATATACCCCAATTAAGAATAGATTTATATGAATAATATTTTTTTTCAATGCTTAGGAGCACTTCCAAAAAATAATGACTGAATTAGTTAGAAAATCCCATGTTATTCAAAGAGAAACAAAACGAGCTTACAGGTACATCTTCGCATTGGACCACAGTGCTGGGGTTTTGAACATATTTTTTAAAATTTATTTCGAACCTATCTGTTGGGTGCACTTGTCGAAATTCGACAACACCCCAAATAAGGTCCACCTTAATAGATATCTAATTATTTCAACAATAAATACAACGAAATTAAGTAGGCAATTCTATCCCGAATGTCGAAATAATATTACGAGTGATAGAAAAAAAAAGAAAAAAAAAAACAATTGAAAAACGATTCGTTGTCGATATTTCGATAATTAATTCTCCAACCGATCTCCACATTGCCGGTGTTTTTTTTTCTACGAAAGACATATTTTTCCGGGCAACGGATGACGAGTAGATAATCGCCGTCGAATCGCAAAGTTATAAAATCGATGTTCCATCAAAATTCTTTGGATGAATCGCGATTTCGATTTTTACGAATTTCATCCACGTAAAACTCGTTGTATATCTTCGGATCTTATAATTCACATGAAAACGGACGTGGCGTTGTTGGCTGGCGTGTCATTGCTCGGCGAGAACGAATTTCGAAATAAGAATAAAAATAATAAAAAATTTGTTTGTACTAAATTTTGAGCGAAGAAAAAAACGGAGAAAAAGGATCGAGAGACGGTTCGAGCCCTTGGTTAACAGACGGGAACGTGTTCGGGCTGTCTTATCGCGGAAAATGAATGCGCGATTAAGGGGGAGGGGGTAAGGTTGATTCGGCGAAAAAGAAGCATGTTTTTAAGATTTTTTTTTGGTGATAAAAATAGTGTAAATTTATTCAATCAATTTCCATATAATAATACAACATTTAAACGATATTTGCCTAAATTTTCATTACAAAATATTGAAAATTAAGCGTGTGACAGTGAATCTCCGGAGGCGCCTCGAAAAAGTCCGTGTTCACGATAACGCAAAATCTACTGGACCAATCGTTTTAAAATTTTGCACACTACTTCTTCACATAATTCACCAGGTATTGTCGAGAGTTTTTTTTTTTTAATAATTATTAATTTTACAGCAAGAAATTAGCTGATTTTTATAGCGAAAATCGGTTTTTTTTGCTTCCAAGTGCTACGAAAAAATCAAAAATCAAAACAAAAAAAAAAATCCCCTCGTGATTACCTCGAGAAACATCTCCTTTAACGAATGCATTTTGATTTTTTTGTTTCAGATGATTCTTTTGCGAGTTATGATGAACACCGCAGAGCAACTTTTTTTCGAGGCGCCTCCGGAGATTCACTGTCACCCGCTTAATTTTCAATATTTTGGAATGAAAATTTAGGAAAATATTGTTTAAACGTTGTATTATTATATGAAAATTTATTGAATAAATTTACACTATTCGCATCGCCAGAAAAAAATCTTGAAAACATCCTTTTTTTTCGCCGAATTAACCTTACCCCCTCCCTTAATACAAAATCCTTATACTTTTTTTTTAACAATTGGGGTTGCCTTGGTTCGGTTTAACGCCAGCCGCACGGCGAATATTAATCATGGTGCTCGGCACCAACTATAATTTTTCGCTCAACGTATTTTTAACAATTTTCCATATTCCTTTTTTTTTTTTTTTTTGAGATTTCTTTCCGTCTTTAGATTTATCTAAATTTGTTACTGTACACACAAAAATACACGCTCGCACTCACACGCACACAAAAATCCGAGAGTCTTTCGCTGGATTATCCACGTTTGAATTTGAGAACTAGCATGCTTATCGTGAGAAACACGGCGATCCAGATTATGGTCGATGCGAAACCTTTGTAGACGTCCGGTTCCGTGATCGACCAACCGCGGGTTAGCATCGAACGCAACGACGTCGTCGCCATTGTGAGCGGAAGACATTGCGATATGTAACGCAAAACCGTCGGCATTCCTTCAACTGGCCAAATTACACCTGCAACCATGAATAAGATAAATTTTTTAAGTATAACGTGGAACGTAACGATTGAAAACTTTGTTTTTAATAACGTATTTTATTCTGCATATGGGGCAAAATTTCTTAATTCACCGCACTGAAACCTTCGTATCCCCCGATGTGGACGATGATTTTTTTTTAGTATCCTTTGGATCCTACGACCTCAAGAATTTTTTTTTAGATTTTTTAGACCCCTTCTTCCCCTCCCCTCCTCCCGACATATTATTTTTATCAAGAGGTAACTGCTATTTGTACCCTTTTTATTTGGATGCAATTTTTTTCCCGGATACTCTATTGACATTGAAGAAATTTTTTCATAAAATTGGAGTGGCCAACGGGTTCGTAATATTTTTATTTATTTTTTTGAAATTTTGCAAAAATTCGATTTTTTCCGAAATTTGAATATATGATAATGGTTTTCTATTTAAAAAAAGAAAAGAAAAATGAAATCTATCTTGCAAGAAATTGATATTCCGATTATTTCGATTGAAAATCGATAGGAAATAGGAGTTACCTCATGATGATAGCAACAATTAATTCATACTCAAAAATCGATTTTCTATCGAAATAATCGAAATATCGATTTTTTGCAAGATAGATTTCATTTTTCTTTTATTTTTTAAGATGGAAAACCATTATCTTATATTCAAATTTCGGAAAAATTCGAATTTTTGCAAAATTTCAAAAAAATAAATAAAAATATTACGAACCCGCTGCCCACTCCAATTTTATGAAAAAAGTTCTTCAATTTCAATATAGTTTCCGGGAAAAAAATTTCAATTAAATAAAAAGGAGATAAATAGCAGTTACCTCTTGATAAAAATAATATGGTGGGGGGGAGGAGAGGGGCAGGAGGGGTCTAAAAAATCTTTGAAAAAATTAGTGAGGTCGTAGGGTCCAAAGGATACTAAAAAAAAATCATCGTCCACATCGGGGGATAGGAGGGTTTTAGTTCGGTGAATTGGGAAATTTTTCCCCATATATAAAATTAAAAAAAAATCGGATTTTTCCTAAATTTTTTATTTTGAATTCAACTTATGGCCAAAGTTGGGTTATTTCTTTTAAAAATGTTCAATTTTTCACATCTAATCTTTTAAACTTTATCGTTAATTTGAGCCTAAGAACTATCGAAATCCTTACTGGTCGTTGAGTTATCAAAATTTTGCAGACTTGGGTGAATGAAGCGCGGGCCATCGATTGCACGAGTCGACGATCTAGCTTGCTCGTTCTCTCATGAAGGTATAGTTAGGGAGCTGGCGACCAATTCGGTATATGATTTCGGATTGCAGTTTACGTCAATACGAATTGATTTGGTCCAGTCAATTAAGGTCCTACGTCGCTGCGTTTTCGCGTTACAGCGGATTGAAGTTGCTTAAGGTAGTTCATGCTCGAAGGATCGTATTTTGTGGGTGTCTAAATGGGGTCGATTCTTAATTCTCAATTAAAGATATTATCACTTCAAATTAATCTCAGAGTTATTAATTCGATATTGTAAATCATTTTTTCAACTTATCTTTTGGCGAATGAAATTGCAAGCCATCAGTTAATCGTGGATCCATCACTGACTGAACCCGAAATTTCATTCGTCCCTGGCTAAAATACTAGAGTTTTCTGTGTATAAAATCGCTGTAGAGAGCGTGGCAACGTCGCAGGTTTTCACGAGTATGCGAGCGTGTCTGTGAGATATTTGAAATGTCAAGTAAACAAAAACACAAAGGGAAATGGATCAAGAAGGAAGTGTTGAAAAAAAGACAGAAGTCTGTGACAGGAATGGCCCAAGTCAAGAAGAAACGAAATGCCGAAAGCAAAAGTGAGGTTATGAGTGCCTGTAAGGGTAGCCGCATCGTCGATGTGTCAGAGCCGAGGCGACGTTGCCACGGTTATGTGAGATATCGTTCATTACCAATTTCGTTCAATCTTCAACGCAATATATCTTTATTACTAGTAAGACAATCGTCTCGCATTTTTTCCCAGACCTTCATTATATACTTTATTATGATTGTGTAGTCTTTTATTAACTTCGTAAGAAGTGTTCATTCGCTGTATGGAAAGTTATACGATTTTTTACGCATAGTCCCTATACCCCTGTGTATTTTTCGTCATATTTAAATACATTTATCTCAATAACCAATAAGACGAATCCTTTAAAATTTGATATGCGTGTCAGTCGACTGCCCATTTACACTCTGTGTAAATTTCAAGTCTTTCTTAAGAAAATCGTTTCGTGACTGAACTACCTTAAAAAAGCGGGGTATCAAATCATTCTTAGGGTATAATTATCGCTATTAATAACGTCTGCCATGTGCGCTGATTATATCGAAATTTTGTTCGTCAGCTCCCTAACTACATCGTTGCAGTGAGTTATGCGTAAGGCCAACGCTCGCATTGTGTGCTCTTCGCTTCACGCGTGGCAAAACGCGACCCTGACTCTGCAAGAAAACAAGCAAGCGAGACCGTCGCCTCGCGCAACTGATGGCCCGCGCTCGATTCACGCACGTCTGCATAATTTTTATGATGACTCAAGAATCAGTAAAAATTTTCCATGGTTTTTGGGCTCGAATCGAAGATAATGGGTTCAGAGACTAGGCGTGAGAAATTTTAAATGTTAAAAGAAAATTTCCTAACTTTGGCCATAAGTTGAAGTCGAGATAGAAAATTTCGAAACAAATCCGATTTTTTTTCCAATCTATTTTACACGCGATCTCAGTGCTTATTGATGGAAATGATATTTAAAAAATATCAATCGATTTAGATATTTATAAGCTTTCCAATGATGCTTGCAAAAAGTTTCTAGCTTTCTTTGTCGCGGAGTTGTCGACGTTCAAAGGCAGAAGTGATTTTTGCGAGCGCGCTTCGTTAGTGGCCTGATCATTTACGCCGGTATTGCATATATGGGGTATTCCATACGAACCGAACCCCCTTTTCAGCCGATGTTTTTTTATTCTCTCGAAATTGAAAGGAGTTGAAGTATGACGAGAAATAGTGGTTGACTCCAAATCTTAGGCCTCTAGGTTTATTTTTCACTATACTTCTGTAATTGGTATTTTTACTACTTTCGAAGGTTTCGAGGCGTGGTGAGTATTTATTTCTGAATCAAATTGATGTTGTCACGAGTGTTTTGGAACGGAATTTTTCTGTTCTTTCAGATAAAATTATGAGACCTCAGTATCAAAAATGTTTTCTTATGATTTGAGGCGAAAAAACACAGAAAACTTCATATCTGGACAAGAATTTTTTTTTTCTTGGTCCCAATTTTTTGTAATATTCCCATGATTATTTTGAAGCTACTGTATAAATTTCATGATGGAACTCAGAAATTCACGGCGCCCAGAAATTTGGGAATATTATGAAAAATCAGAAATACCCGTATTTCTGATTTTTCATAATATTTCCAAATTATTATTATATATTAAGGAATATTATGAAAAATAGTTTAAAACGTTTCTGTGTTCATAGAAGCTCAAATTTGTATAAATTTCCCTGAAACTCATAAACTAAATGAAAATTTTCCGAATTATTAATCAAAAACTGTTAAAATTGGCGTGCATTGAAGTTCGACGATGAATATCTTTTAAACGCTTAATTCAATCGAATAATCATAGGAAACCATTTTTGTAGAGCAGTTCATTTTCTACAAACCTAAGCGTTGCGCCTTTCATAATGATTTTTCGTTAACGAGTTATAAAATTCATAAGCAAAACAGAAATTTGTCTAAAAATGATCAAACTTTAACCTTTAATATCTTTCAAACAGTGAGGTTTACGAAAAAATTTAAAGGGACCTTTTTTGTAGAGCGGTCAATTTCCTACAAGCATATGAGGGGGGATATTTTTAACGAACAGTTGATAGAGCGATATGAATTTTTTCTTCTAATACTGCAGAAAAAATAAAAAACTGTGAGGCGGAGGACCTTCCCATTAAAATAAAGAGCTCATATTTGGTGTGAATTTTTTAGAGGTGTCTAGTAACCTATTTTTCGGAGTACGAAGTTAAAAAAAAAAATAGTCGTTTTTTTTTACCCACCCCAATCAACACACTCACTAGGTGAATACACCATTTCGACAGGTAGTCCGCAGGAAGACGCTGTAATGCTGATGTAAAATGGATAATAACATTTGACCATTGGAAAGGTTCTTGCTCATACTGTAGAGATAACTTTCGTTTACTTCATACATCGACGTGGTAGTAAATAAAGGACGTTCCAGTGTTTCGGCGTGCTAAGGATACGCGAATAAAGAAAATAGTACATTATGACACTAGGACGAAAAATTTTTTCTGACGAGTGTGAGTTTGCAGAACGAGCCGAAGGCGAGTGTTGCAATCACACGAGTCTAGAAAACGTTTTTCGTACGAGTATCGTACGAATTTTTATGTCACAAGGTGCGTAAATGACGCGAACGAAGTGAGCGTAAAACCGCACTTTTACGCACAGCGTGTCATAAACACATTTTATGTAACTCATGCATGAAAAGTGTCAGTATTCGTGCCTGCCGAGAGTGCGTAAAATAGCGCTATGTAGCCATGAGTTTAATAAATTCCCAGCGAATGCGCTGATTGGCTGCTTTGCGTGCGATTTACTTTTGCGTGCGATTTCTGGAATTTATTTAACGTTGCTACGGCGACGGTGAAAGTGTCAACACAGCTGTGGTGTCAGCCGAGCGTTTCGGATGTGTCGAGAAGAAAACTTGGTTAACCACGAAAACGTCAGGTTGTTTTCATTATTTTATTCATTAAAAATAGTTTTGTTGTGGGTCGGGGGGCTCCGCCCCCCCCCCCCCCCCGAACCCCCCCGGCCAGGGGCTTCGCCCCTGGACCCGACCAGGGGCTTTGCCCCTGGACCCCATCAGAGGCTTCGCCCATGGAACCCGAATGGTCATAACAGCACTTTTCATGCATTCTTTACAAAAAATAGTATGCGATACTCGTCCCGTATAGCGAACTATGTACGCACGCTGTGAACTGAGCCGCACTCCCCGCACTCGTACCACAGGGAGCACTCGCCTTCGGCTCGTGCTCCTGTGGTTCTCGTGCGGCTCGTGCGGCAGTTCACAGCGTGCGTACATAGTTCGCTTTACGGCACTCGTATCGCAATGTACTATTATTCTATTTTCGTACGATATTTCATGGAAAATCGATGCGAAATTCATAACATCGGGTATCGTTGGATTTGTCTCAAAAAAAGGCACAACTTCAGGGGAATCAAAAGTATTGTTCCCACTTGATAAAAATTACATTATGCTGGTAGCATGAAAACATAAACTATGAGCGCATAGATCTTATCAGCACTGAGTTTCTCCCTTCGATCCCTACAACTTTCATCTGACCCATTTCGTTGTCATCCCCTTTCCTGAAGATTTATGCGACCGTATTTTTTCAAATGTGACACCCTGTATATATCTTATATATGGGTCATTCCATCCCATTTCAACCAGCAGTTGACCCTCGATCTCGCCGATTTTGTTCGAACTTGAGCAGTTTGTTGGTATTCACGAAGAACGAACCTCATTTCAAGCATTTTTCGATATTTTAATTTTTGGTGAAGATACGGCATTTTGAAAAAGCTGCAGATTTTCGTGCAATGGAAACTTTGAACGCACATAACTCAGCCCCTAATTGAGATAAATTAACGAACAAGGAGTCATTCTTTTCTCAATTGAATACAGAATCTTATTCTGAAATAAAAAATAAAATTTGCGATCATTTCGACAATTTTTGAAAATTTTAAAAATTTCAAATTTGAAAATTCCAAATTGGGTATATAGCGATTTGGCTCAATTTTTTTTCTGAAATACCTCGATAACAGTACTAGACATCTGCGAAGTTTGGTTGAGGTGTTTTTTGAAATACGGGAGAAAAAAAATCCCGCGTTATTGTAAACATTTTCGGACAAACCATTTTTCTTCACAATCATGCGCTTATGAACCTGCGCAGAACTAGAATGAACAAGACTCTCTTAAATTTTATTAGGGGCAATCTTAGACATTATTATATGTTGAAACAGGTAATGGGTTTGATCAAAAAGGGATCGAAATTATGGCATACTCCCCATGCAGTGAGTATTGAAACAAATCTGTAGATCTGGTTAACTCATTATAAAACGGGGATAAATTCTTTAAACATTTATTCATCAAATTACATTGTTAAAATCGATCTTTGGACGCATGCTTCTCTTTCATTGCCATGGAAACCCAAAAGTCTCACAGAAGTCATTGTGAACTATGGACGTAATTATCCGAAGTGACTTCTGAACGATGCGTTTATAAACCTTTAACGGATTTGAGCCCACCATCTGACCAAGGATGGGCATAATTTTTTTTTCAACTACAAAAAAATACTTTTCAACTTATTGTTAGTCTTTTGTCCGGCTTGGAATACAAGATACATATTAACTTTTTGTTTGCATTGGGTAAAAATGGAAAATATAATGTATTTCAGTATTCTGTCCGGCCAGGAATACAAGATACATTTTCACTCGTTGTTTGACTCGGGTCGGTATGGAAAATACATTGTATTTCGATATTTTAAGAAAGTCTTATTCATTTAAGTTCTGGGCAGGTTCTCGCATGATTGTGGAGAAAAATGATTTGCCCGGAAATGTTTACAATTACGCGGGATTTTTTTTTTCCCGTATTTCAAAAGACACCTCGACCAAACTTCGCAGATGTCTAGTACTAGTATCGAGGTATTTCAGAAAAAAAATTGAGCCAAATCGCTTTATACCAAATGTGGAAGTTTCAAATTTGAAATTTTCAAAATTTTCAAAAATTGTCGAAATGATCGCAAATTTAATTTTTCATTTCAGAATAAGATTCTGTATTCAATTGAGAGAAGAATGACTCCTTATTCGTTGATTTATCTCAATTAGGGGCTGAGTTATGTGCTTTCAAAGTTTCCATTTCACGAAAATCTGCAGTTTTTTCAAAATGCCGTATCTTCACAAAAAATTAAAATATCGAAAAATGCTTGAAATGGAGTTTGTTTTTCGTTAATACCAACAAACTGCTTAAGTTTGAACAAAATCAGCGAGGTCAAGGGTCAACTGCTTGTTGAAATGGGATGGAATGACCCATATAACATAATAAATAAATATATTCATGTAATAACTGATATAACAGCAGTTTATAATATAACAAATAATTCTTCATCAAATATAATAATCAACAAAAATTATTATATTTTTTCAACATAAAATAACAATCAATAAGAAAATAATAATAATTTGCTCGCCGCTTTCCAAAAATATTTGTATTGAAAGTCTACTCACGATTCTCCCAACTTTGTATTAAATATGAAACAGGAGAGAAAACATTATCTCTCGGATAATTGTTCATCGAATCAATAATGATTTTTCAGTTCACTGCTGATCTTTGCATACCAAAAACATTCCGTAGTTTTTTTTCTGGTTTTTTTTTTAGGTAACCGACATTTTTTTTTCCGTTCCGGAAGATGAAGTTTCGACGATTGCGCAAAAAAATGTTGAGAAATTTGCAGTTGATTGAGGTGGAAATAAATAATTTACGGGTCGCAACGGGACCTCGTCCGAGTGGAACACGCCGGAGTAAAAATGAAAGTTCGCCAATAAATATTTACGTACCACTTACGTATGAGAGATTACAAGTGAAATCGGCCACTTCTGAACCGACCAGTCTTCGATTTGAATGAAAATTTTTTTCCTCAAATTACATGACGACGATAACATTTGACAATTTTTGAAGTGAAACTTCTTTAGCGGCGAGTTCAAGGACGCGTCACGTTTAGGCAGATTTCGTTACACGAGAGAGAAGAAAGATATTGTGTAGAGAGAAGGAGAAAGAGAGCTATACATTCCGACACTACGGGAGTGGGGCAAAAGAGAGATGTACATTGTGAATGCACAGGAGTGGGGCGAATGAGGGCTAATCCTTCCGTTTCCGCGGGAGTGGGGCAGGAGAGAGCGACGTATACAGGATTAGGCCGGCTTGAAAAAAAAACTTTTTTTTTTTCTTTCAATCAAAATACATTCACGCCAAAGTATCTTCCATCAAGAGAATCGTGTCCAAAAATGAGCCCGATCGGACCATTTTTAGGGGTCCCGCAAGATTTTTCTAGTTTTCCCATTTGATTAACATGGGAAGAACGAAAAGTTTCCATTCAAAAAATCGTAGCTCTGCCAATTTTATAGGTACATTGATCCGTTTAGTTCCATTTGAAAGCTCTTGAAAAACCGCTTAAAATGGCGTGCGGATCTTTGGGATCCCATTGCAACTTCCATCAATAATTTTGTTGTTTCGTAAGAAATTGTCGACGGAAGTTGCAATCGGATTTTAAAGTTCCGCACGTCATTTTAACCGGTTTTTCAAGAGCTTTCAAATGGAACTAACCGGATCAATGCACCTCTAAAATTGGCGGAGCTACGATTTTTTGAATGGAAACTTTTCGTTCTTCCCATGTTAATCAAATGGGAAAACTAGAAAAATCTTGCGCGACCCCTAAAAATGGTCCGATCGAGGTCATCTTTGGACACGATTTTCTTGATGGAAGATACTTTGGCGTGAATGTATTTTGATTGAAAGAAAAAAAAAAGTTTTTTTTTTCAAGCCGGCCTAATACAGGATACAAAGCGATAGAATAAGATAGGCTCGTGCATGTGCGCGTTATAGATGTATGCGTCAGTCAGACGCTTTATATAAACAACTGAGGTACCATGCACGTGCTGTATAATTAACCCTAGACGGGTCATATGATTTTTCAGACCTTCACCGGGTCAAGCGGGGTAACGAGGAACCCCATTATGATCCCACGTGACAATCCGTCCCATTGGCCAGAAGAAGATTTTAATATACACCATTCTCTTCGTTTTTTAATAACGAAGAGAATGGTGTATATTAACTTCGGTTTTATTCGAATTGAAATACTGGAAATGTTGTTTAAACCGGAAAAAGTGGAGAAAAAATTGAAAAAGTCGATTTCTTCACAAAAAGTCGCGCCATTTTTTTTTTGTAATGAAGCAAATTTAAAATTTCAAACGGCATTTTGAAGGAGATGAATCGCACTTTAAGCTGATCTGGGTCATGATTGAGTTATTTCCAAAACGTATATTTATTTCAACGTACGAAGTTGGCAGAAAAGTGAAAAAGTAAGAAGTTACGAGAATGAAGGCAGAATCCTTATTATTCAAAATAAATTGCCTTAATATAGGTCAATCTCTTTCTGTATTATTCATCGTTATTATCTTCCTGCATCATGTAGCATTCATTAATTCACATTGTCTCTTGAAATTCATGAATTTGATGAAAAAATGGAAAAAAAATGCGAAACAACACGTGGCTATAACATTTTTGGAAATTTTGACATGAAACATAACCTAAAATTATCTAAAAAGGTTTCAAAAATTGAAAAATCATAATGTTCTGTGAAAATACTCCAAATGGAACGATATTCATCAATAAAATGAAATAGACTTGCCTGTGCAAAACTCGAACGTTACGGGTCAAGTGGGGTTACTGGTAACCCCAGACGTTTTTGAGATCGTTCTCGTTCGGCAGACAGCGATCAACTCGCACTACCAACAACGTCGACCGACTCTAGGATAGTCGAAGTGAATTATGGTTAGGGTCCGGACCCAAAATCTAGGTATACTTGTTCAGGAGAGGGGAATGAATTTCGCGTGGGGTCACTGGTTACCCCGCTTGACCCGTCTAGGGTTAATATTTCTCATTGTGTTTTGTGATTATTTATATTTTTTACGTGTTCGTACTGTGATTGTTCGATTATCTCAGTGAAAAGTTATTATGTAGGTTAGACTGGTCCTTATTCGGGTGACTTTCGAATTTTCACGACGCTCACCGATAATATGTTTCCAAATAATTAAAAAAAAATTCTCCCAAAAGTACTCCGCTCTGTCTCAATATTAAGGGGTGCACCTTGCCTCCTACTTTTTCCCATTTGATTAAAATAGGATTTTTATTGACTTTTTTTTTCATAATTATGTAGCACTGCCAATAAACATGCGAAAAATATGAACGTAGTACGGTTTTTTTTAGAGAAATCCACGTACTTTTTTAACGAATTTTTATTTTTTTTAAATTCAAAATGGCGGATCCAATATGGCGACTTAAAAAATCGATATTCATCAAATTTGGCACAAGATTGCATTGAAACTGGTTGTACATGGGTTTTTTGGGTCCCTGGAGTGAAATTTTGTATCGAAAGTATAAATTCAATATGGCCGAAGAAACTAAAATTGTCCAAATTTGGTCATTCTTTATACCTTTGATATTTCTTAAATTTGAGTGACGCACAGGCGACGTTTATGACGAATTGTTTACGGAAAATGATGTGAAAATTTCAAATTTATAACAATTATCAAAATAATATCTGTTAAAAAAGGGAGGGGTGATAAAAAAATCTCTTCATACTGGAAAAATTCGTTCAGATGCCACAGAGCTGGATCAAGCTCCAAAAAGCTTGTATTTATTTTATATCATAAAATAAATCGGTGTGGTTAATATTACCGGTGCACAGTCGCGTCACTTAAATCTATGAAATATCAAAAATATGAAGAATTACCAAATTTTGACAATTTTAGTTTCCGCGGCCATATTGAATTTATACTTTCGATACAAAATTTCACTCCAGGGACCCAAAAACCCCATGTACAACCAGTTTCAATGCAATCTTGTGCCGAATTTGATGAATATCGATCTTTTAAGTCGCCATATTGGATCCGCCATTTTGAATTTAAAAAAAATAAAAATTCGTTAAAAAAGTACGTGGATTTCTCTAAAAAACCGTACTACGTTCATATTTTTCGCATGTTTATTGGCAGTGCTACATAATTATGAAAGAAAGTCAATAAAAATCCTATGTTAATCAAATGGGGAAAAGTAGGAGGCCGGGTGCACCCCTTAATATTGAGACAGAGCAGAGTACTTTTGGGAGGATTTTTTAAAAATTATTTGGAAACATATTATCGGTGAGCGTCGTCAAAATTCGAAAGTCACTTGAATAAGGACCAGTCTAATGTAGGTACATTTAAACTATCAAATTTTTATCAATAATGACGTTTCTAAGCTTATACTGTTTTGAAGGTCATACTGGGCGGACCGGCGGGCGAAAAATTTGTCCAAAATGGGTGAATCGTGGATTTACGAGTCGAGATTATTCGTACATGTTCGGGCTAACGAATAGAACGTCCGGCATGCAACGCTCGTCCCGTCGCGAGATCGTACTATATTTCTGTGCTGTTTTCAAGATCGTGCTATTTTTCTCTCTTCAGGATCTTTTTTGTGTCATGATTTGTTGGCAGCTATGGATCTTCCACTCCTGTGATGCGAAGAACAACGGCGTCGGCTTGAGAATGACAGCGATAATTAAATGTTATCTCCGTTTCTCTCATTCTAACGCTACTATCGAATTAACATCAGCTGTTTCTGTAGTCGTTTCGATTGTTCGGTGTACAAATAATTATGCCGAAATTAACGGCAAAAGGCAATTAAAAAAGGATATACTCGGAGTCCCAAAAATAGCGAAAAAGTGTAGCACAACGTTCTCGAGAATATAGTGTAGGTATTCATGTTTGGAAATTTGTTAACCGATGGAAATTTCAGATCGAACTTTGATCATTCTTAAAAGATTTTGCGTTTGAAAGACAAAACCGTTTCCCTCTCCACATTGTTAATTTACGCAAATTTTGTATTATTGTATTTCTTTCAAGATGCTCTCTCTCTCTCTCTGTCTCTCACACTAAATCTCTCTTATTCTTTATTTTTTAAGAAGTTTCACTTCTATCATGTGCGCGGTGCTGCACACGTCTGATTATTTTTAGATTTTTGCCGGCATGATTTTTTTAGTAATGAATTTTTGAAAATGTCACCAAATAATTTTTCAACTGCAAATATCTCCAAGGCGAAATATCCAAATTCAATCGCCTGCACGTCTAAATATCCGTAAATGAGATCGTCTTTCAGAAAAAAGAATAAAAAAAAAAATTTTCTTCTATACATCGGGTATTCCTGGGAATTTCGGCAACTTCGGACAGTTGGGTTAAAATGTTTGCCCTCCAATTTTTTCCATTAATATGTGTTGAAAATAAAGAGACACGTATTTCGGCGTTTTTTATTTTGAGCCCCCACTTTTGAAATACGGTCAAATGAAGTTTTTGAAGTATTGACCACATTCGATCATTCAAATCGATATATCTCAGCAACGGTTAGTGATAACTCGAAAAACCACGGGTCTTTTTTTTCGTTTTTGAACGCTCTATGCAATGAAAACATTTACGATTATGTTGCACAAATTCAACAATAAGTTATAAACAATTCAAAATAAAAAATGAAATAAAACAAAAAACGCACTTTTAATTTTTGAAATGTATTTTTTTTTAATTCCTTGAACAAAAACGAAAATTTAGCCACCCTGAACTTTTTGGGCCGACGCCGCGTTCGGGAGTTATACATTTTTTTGTCACAAAAAACCCGTAAATTTACGTATTTTATCAGTAAAAATTTGCATTAAAAAAAGTACCCTTAATTATTGAAATTGATTTTTTTTCAAATTCCGTGAACGAAAACGAAAATTTGGAGACTCGGCCGGACTTGGGCCGACGCTTCGTTCGAAAGTTATAGCTTTTTTTCTTAACAACCGGGTAAACATTTACGGGTTTTTTGTGACAAAAAAATCTATAACTCCTGAACGAAGCGTCGGCCCAAAAAGTTCAAGGTGGCTAAATTTTCGTTTTTGTTCAAGGAATTTAAAAAAAAATACATTTCAAAAATTAAAAGTGCGTTTTTTGTTTTATTTCATTTTTTATTTTGAATTGTTTATAAATAATTGTTGAATTTGTGCAACATAATCTTCAATGTTTTCATTGTATAGAGCGTTCAAAAACGAAAAAAAAGACCCGTGGTTTTTCGAGTTATCACTAACCGTTGCTGAGATATATCGATTTGAATGATCGAATGTGGTCAATACTTCAAAAACTTCATTTGACCGTATTTCAAAAGTGGGGGCTTAAAATAAAAAACGCCGAAATACGTGTCTCTTTATTTTCATCACATATTAATGGAAAAAATTGGGAGGCAAAAATTTTGACCCAACTGTCCGAAGTTGGCGAAATTCCCAGGAATACCCCATATATTACTTTTTTTACATCTAAATTACTAAAACTGACTTTCTAAAAAAACGTCATCGTTTTTTTTTTCGAAATTTTTTATCCAAATTCCTTATCCCATTGTCGAAAGTTTAAGCCCTGAGTGAGTGGCGAATTCATATTTACTACTTTTCCACGTTTTTCAACGTTTATTGAAATTGGAAAACTACAAACTGCAATGGATATTCCACGAGTGTAGATAACAATTAAAATCAAAACCATTCATTTTCCAGTTAAACAATTAAATCAATTAATTTATTCAGGTTTAAATGATCGTAAAAGATTTCCATTCGGCAGAAGATGAATAATTTTTTACGTTAACTATTTAATCCTTATTTATTTTCGAAAATTTGAAGAAATGGCTGATCAAAATTTTAAAAACGAAAAATAAAGAATTTTTCTAGTTGGAATGGCCCACATTAATTTCGAGACCAGTATTTTTAATCTTCGCAATGAGATCGGATACTTTGAACTCTCTTTCGATAAAATTATTCGGCAACTAGAGGAAAAACGAAGGAAAAAAAAAACAAATTGAGTCGGAATGACCAAAATGGCTTTCATGATCAGTATTTTGAATTTTAGGATTGATATTTCAAATCTAAAAAATGTTCTGACAAAATTATCCGGGAATAATAAAAAACCGAAAAACATGTTTATATATCGGCGTGGAACGACCCATAACTATTTCAAAGTCAAACCGTAAGATTTTTTTTTTCATGCACAAAGGTGCCACGGACTCATTGAGATACTTCTTGGATTTTTAAGATGATTTCAAGAGACCCGAATAGGGATATTACTAGAGAGTCGATAAATCCTGTGTATTTTAAAGGGGAACTTTTTTTCTAATTATTTCGAGCCAACCCGGGGGGGGGGGGGGGGGGGTAGCGGGCCAAAATTCGTCCGAGCCCTATATAAGGACCACTCTAATGTAGATGTATGTATGTGTGTTCGTCTACGCACCGTTTAAACACAGTTTAAAAATAAAAATGTTAAATACAAAAAAAAAATATTTAAAAAAATAAATATAAATATATAAATTTAATTTATTTAATATAAATGTATAAATTTAATTTATTCAATATAAATATATAAAATTAATTAATTTAATATAAACATATCAATTTAATTTATTTAATATAAACATATAAATTTAATTTATTTAATATCAATATAAAGTTCAATATAAAAAAGTTAAATACAGTTTAAAATGCAGCTCAAAATACGAGTTTATCCAAGAGTTTCCGTTTTCTCTACTTACCGCTGAGCAGAAGCGTCGGGTAAAAACTCCCGAGGGCAAGTTGAATGGCGTTTCTCTCCAGTTCGCAAATTGCCGAGATCACGAAACCTAAACGAAAGCAAATAAAAATTTTTAATAAGTAATAACAACAATAACGCGATCGATATTGCATCAAAATTTTCCGTGACAAATTCATCGTTGTTAAATCGATCACAGATGCAACAATTATATTATTTGGAGATCGAGTTGTATCGACTGATCGGTGCGGATAAATCCAACGAGCGCGACTCTGCCGGTACGCAATCGTGATCTGTTCGACGGATAATGAAGTAAAATATCGCGTGAGACAACGATTCCAACGTTAATTGTCATCGATTATAAAACTTCGAGGTTCTAGTTTTTATCCATGGAATTGAAAAAAAAAAAAAAAAAACTCATTTCCATTTTCACAGCGTGAGTTGCGAGACATCGGAGCACGCGGCTATGTAATTAACATCATTAAACATCGTATGAATTTTGCTGCAACGTCGTTTCAAAGTTTCTATCGATGTCGATAAATCGACTTCGATAATTATCCCGTGTCTGTATTATTTGATTATCAGACAACGAAAATTTGAGTATCCATCGTTTTATTGATATTTTTTTTTGTTACAGTGATGTGACATTGTTTGGTCGATACGAAAAACTGTGAAGCACCGTTCTCCACCGCGATTTATGTCTTGAATAAAAAAAAAGTCGTTAAACTCTGCGGTCAATTGATTGAATATTTTGTCTGAAGAGGCAACACGATGGCAGAGAAATAAAACGTCGGAAAGATTTAGCTATTTCTCTCGCACTCGGAGCAACCCAATGACGTGACAGTTTTTAGGTACCTTTTTAGAGTACATCCATGTGACATATCACCTTAATATCAGAAGATAATATTATCGTGACTCTTTTTTTCTCAAAAACTTTATTTACCGTCGACGGGGGTGAGTTTGAGACATTAGTGTTTCAAAAAATAATAATTTTTGATTTTCCAACGGGCCACACCGGAAATAGTCAGCTTAGATAGAAAAAAAATTCTGGCAAAAGATAAGCATTCTAGGTTGAGTGGTAGATCCCCCTCAATTGACTTTTGATATATTTTTTTCTTTTTTTTTTAATTAAAGACATATTAGTGTTAGCAAAAATTTTTTTTTGTGCCTACACCTGCCAGGGGATCAGCTTAGTCTCAAATAAAACGTTCTTAGAATTTTAACTCTTTAATTCAATTTAATAGGGAAGATATATAAAAATAACAAAACACTCAGATTTCAATATTCATTATCAAATGGAAACTGATGATTTTGTGAAGTACAGGAATTGCTCCAATTCCTGTATCAATGTTTCAGAGTGTATCAGTAATACAAAAATTGCTTCAGAGTGTACTTCATAAAATCATCAGTTTCCATTTGATAATGAATATTGAAATCTGAGTTTTTTTCGTTATTTTTATATATCTCCCCTATTAAATTTAATTAAAGAGTTAAAATTCTAAGAACATTTTATTTGAGACTAAGCTGATCCCTTGGCAGGTGTAGGCACAAAAAAAAATTTTTGCTAACAATAATCTGTCTTTAATTAAAAAAAAGGAAAAAAAAATATTAAAAGTCAATTGAGGGGGATCTACCAATATACCTACAATGCTCATATTTTGCCAGAATTTTTTTTTCTATCTAAGCTGACTATTTCCGGTGTGGCCCGTTGGAAAATCAAAATTTTTTTTTTTTTAAACACTCTAATGGGACATGGTAGATTTATATTGGTAGAATCGTAATCATTGAATGTTTTGACTCGGTCATGGGCCAAAATGTACCTTGAAATGTTCCTATCGATTGGCGCAAAACGTCATTGGTAGGCGTATTATATGAACGGTGAAAAAAAATCGCGAAGAAATAAAAAACCGTCGAAAAAAATTTACGTGCTGCAAAACGTCTTACTCGACTGACTTATTGGAAAAAGTTTTGTATCAAATTCTGCGAGATAAGTGTGGACAAATTAGTTTTTATGATTTACGCGCAGTTTGGTAATTTTTTAACCACTGTTCTCGAAGAAAAGTGTGAAAAACAGAAATATTGGTATTTCGAGGGTAATTATGGGACAAAATTAAAACTGAATATTTAGGAGAAAATCATTCGGCATCTAATAGAGTGGATTTTTACGGTTTTTTTTTTCATATGTAAAAGTTTTTAATTGGTGCTACCGTCTAAAAGATACGTGAATATTCGTTTCACAGCAGAGCATTCGAACCTCAAAAATGACAGTTCGAAGTCTTTCGACCTTCTTTTTTTCCACAACGAAGGGGAAAAGGATTTTATATGACATCCGTCTGATCGATTTCTCGATAAAATGAATTTCGAAAAATTTCCATGTTTTGCTTTCTTTTTTTTGTAATCTTTCCCCTAAAAATGGGTATTTTTCAATGATTCTTGTTCCAAGTTACTCGAGGATAACTACATAAAAATATCCACATGATACAGAGCCAAAAAAAATGTATTTATTAATTTTTATCGACGATGACAAAACTTGCCTCATACTTACCCCATCTAAGGGGTAAGTATGGGACAAGTTTCAAGTCGATGTAACTTCGCCAAAAAAAAATTTTTTTCAAATAAAACTTATCATACACCTTTGTAAGGATGTTCACAAGATGCTTGCATAAAAAAAAAAAATTTCGCGCAAAAACTGATTTTAGACGAAGCGCGAAAGAAAAAAAAGGGCAATTTTTGTCCCAAACTCACCCCCCTCGACGTTATACGAAAATTCTTTTTCTTCTTTTTGTTTTTTCATCCTCACAAAAAATCTGTTAATCGTCTTTAAAGTATTTCAAACTGATTTTACTCGCGATCGCGTGATTTTTTCGATAATTCGTCTTGCGTAATCGTAAAATTGCATCAACAATAATTTACCAAAGTGTTGTTAGTTCAGTATAATCATTCGATAATCGAGCTATCGAGTAAAAAAATTTAGAATCGATGCAATGACTCGCAGAAAAGAACGAACGAAAAAAAAAAAAATCTGCATTGTGGAAGATAATATTGAACGCGCAGCCTTGATAAAAATTATTAAAAATCGTGATTAGAAAATATTACCGAAGCACATGCCGCAAAGTCCCTGAAGAATTGTTAGAATTATGACCCAACCGATGTCGCCTTTGCACTCGACACCGAATACAATGATCATGAAGACGAGAACGAGCGTCGTTTGTCCGCACATGACCACGAATTGCGTCACTACGTGAGAGAATAAAATTTCTCCGGGTGAAACACCGGCCACCCAACTTCGGTCCAACAATCCTTCCATTCTTTCGATGATCAAAGCCGAGGACGTGAGCGCGACAGCCAAGAAAAACACGATTCTGCAATACCGAATAATTCAGAATTAGTACCAATTTTTTTTTTCTATCATCAACACGTTGAATGCTACGTCGACCCCAAACTGGTTTCTTTTTCATCCCAGTTACGCAGAACTTTACGAGTAATATATAACAATTACATCTCCAACATTTCCAACGATCGCAGCTCGAAACTGCACAGCTCATTCGTTATTAACAATTTTTTGACGATTTTTTCGGCAAATTTTTTACTTTACACTTTGGTAGTGCGCCATTTGGACAAAAAACAATGTATCGAAAAAATCCTACGCACTTCTATAGGTATTGTTATGTATAATCAAAAAAAATTTATTGTCTCGTTATAATTAAAAAATTACAACAGCTGCTTGTCCGGCCGTGGACCCTGGCTGAACAGAGACGTCATCGCAAAAACGCTGCACAGCCGCCATTTTGAAATAGATTGCTTCGAAAAAATTATTGTATACAGTCACTCGTATGTATGATGAACAATTTTTTTTGTAATCTCGATTTATTTTGTAGTTTTTCTGAAAAAAAAAATTTTCAAAAATGTCTATTTTTTCGGGATAACCTCTTAATGGAATCAGCATATGCGAAAACAAAATACACATATAAATACACTATGTTTATTTATTAACACGGAAATAACTCGATGAATTAAACCAATTGATTTTACATTGATAAAATGAATAAACAGCGAAATAAATTTGAATAAAATAAATCAGTGAATAAAACTATTATAATTATTTATTTTGTGCCTTCAACAATCGCATTTGGGTTTCGCAGTCGAAACTCTGTCGATTCGTCCTGGGCGTTCAACGTCTTAAATTAATTTGACAAAAATAATCAACGAACGGAGCAAAATATATATGGGGTAGTCCATACCAAATCGACGAGGTTTTTCCCTGATCCCTTCTAATTCAGCTAATTATTTTATATATTTTGCCATCAACCAAACGGAGTATTCACGATTTTTTTCAATTTTTTTTATCGAACGGTTCAAAAGTTATGATTTTTTTTCGAAATGCTACCGTTTTTTTTCAAACGCTCGTAACTTAGGAAATAATGGCTTAAGTGGAATTTTTCTTTCTTCTTAAATGCTTGTTTTTGTCCAAAACTTTCAAAAAAAAAAAATACTGGGAAACCTTAAGAACTGTTTTAGAACTCTATTTTTGCATTTTTGAGTTTTACAAATTTTTTTCGAACTGTATGTCATATTTGATTTTTTTGAAAAATTTATATGTTAAAGAACACATAATTTAACGCATTGTCTGTAAGTTTCATGATGGTGTTCGGCCGCATTCTTTTTTTATTAAATTTTGAATGTTTCAAAACCGAATTTAATTGGTTTATAAGAGCCTAACTTTTGAAAATTCTGAAAACATTTTTTTATAATTTATAATTTCGAAGTATGGTTCATTTGAATGTACCGAGAATTGGACGAGTGGTTGGGACCTTTTAAAAGTATAATATGAAATTAAATGTATTGTTTTGTTGTTTTCAAATGTAGAAAAAGTTTTCTAGAAAAATTGTTGTTTTTTTCTTTTCAAATTTGATCGTCATAGAATTTGAAGCACGGGATAGTAATTGTTCGACAGATATGGGGGATCAAATTTGAATAAATCATAGTTGTAAATTATAAATTATTAAAAAGTGTATTCAAAATTTTCAAAAATTAGGATCCTATAAACCAATAAAGTTTCGTTTTTAAACATTCAAAATTTAATTAAAAAAAGAACGCGGCCGAATACCATCATGAAACTTACAGACAAAACGTTAAATTATGTGTACTTTAACATATAAATTTTTCAAAAAAATCAAATATGACATACAGTTCGAAAAAAATTTGTAAAACTCAAAAATACAAAAATAAAGGTCAAAACAGTTCTTAAACTTTTCGAGTATTTTTTTTTCTTTAATTTGGACAAAAACCCAACATTTAAGGAGAAAGAAAAACTCCACTCAATCCACTATTTCCTAAGTTACGAGCGTTTGAAAAAAAAAAAGGTAGGATTTCGAAAAAAAAAAAATCATAACTTTTGAACCGTTCGATAAAAAAAATTGAAAAAAATCGTGAATGCTCCATCGAGTCGATGGAAAAACATATAAAATAATTAGCTAAATTAAAAGGTGTCAGGAAAAAACCTTGTCGATTTGTTATCGATTACCTCATATATTTATATATATTAATTAATTAACTCACGTTAAAATGACACCAGGTGCCACAAAGTCCGTGAAGCTCGGCTCGTTAGATCCGTAGATCGGTTCTTTGAACTGAATCGGTACATCAGCGAGCTTTGTATTTTGATCGCACGAGAGTAACAAATCTTTCGCAAAGTCTCGATACGAGTACTGAAGATTTCTGGCGAGCATAAGACCAATCTGCTGATCTAAATTGAAATCACAATCGATTATAATAGCCGATCGAAATCGACGTGAGTTGAACGATTTTTCTTTCCTCATGGACGAAGCTATGTGAAAAGAAGGAATGAATAATTCTTTTTCGGAAAACGTTTGTATGTAAGATTATCGATTCATTAAAATTACAGCGTTCAAATTTTTTCATATGGGGTATTCCTGGGAATTTCGGCAACTTCGGACAGTTGGGTGAAAATTTTTGCCCCCCAATTTTTTCCATTAATATGTGTTGAAAATAAAGAGACACGTATTTCGGCGTTTTTAATTTTGAGCCACCACTTTTGAAATACGGTCAAATGAAGTTTTTGAAGTATTGACCACATTCGGTCATTCAAATCGATATATCTCCACAACGGTTAGTGATAACTCGAAAAACCACGGGTCTTTTTTTTTCGTTTTTGAACGCTCTATACAATGAAAACATTACAATTATGTTGCACAAATTCAACAATTATTTATAAACAATTCAAAATAAAAAATGAAATAAAACAAAAAACGTACCCTTAATTTTTGAAATGTATTTTTTTTTTAAATTCCTTGAACAAAATCGAAAATTTAGCCACCTTGAACTTTTTGGGCCGACGCTTCGTTCGGGAGTTATAGATTTTTTTGTCACAAAAAACCCGTAAATGCTTACCCGGTTGTTAAGAAAAAAAGCTATAACTTTCGAACGAAGCGTCGGTCCAAGTCCGACCGGGTCTCAAAATTTTTCTTTTCGTCCAAGGAATTTGAAAAAAAATTAATTTTAATAATTAAGGGTACTTTTTTTTCATGCAAATTTTTACGAATAAAATACGTAAATTTACGGGTTTTTTGTGACAAAAAAATCTATAACTCCCGAGCGAAGCGTCGGCCCAAAAAGTTCAAGGTGGCTAAATTTCCGTTTTTGTTCACGGAATTAAAAAAAAAATACATTTCAAAAATTAAGGGTACTTTTTTTGTTTTATTTCATTTTTAATTTTAAATTGTTTATAAATAATTGTTGAATTTGTGCAACATAATCGTAAATGTTTTCATTGTATAGAGCGATCAAAAACGAAAAAAAAAGACCCGTGGTTTTTCGAGTTATCACTAACCGTTGCTGAAATATATCGATTTGAATGACCGAATGTGGTCAATACTTCAAAAACTCCATTTGACTGTATTTCAAAAGTGGGGGCTCAAAATAAAAAAACGCCGAAATACGTGTCTCTTTATTTTCAACACATATTGATGGAAAAAATTGGGGGGCAAAAATTTTGACCCAACTGTCCGAAGTTGCCGAAATTCCCAGGAATACCCCATATACATGAAACTTCATCATTTCCATGTCATTTGTAATTGTCGCGATGGTTCGGGCAGCGAATAAAATTTTGCGGTGTTTTAAAATTTCCACCAAATGTGGGTTTTATTATTACTCTAGCGTCCGAAAATTCCGAGTAATCGGTTCAAATAGTTCTTCAACGATAGAATGATGTTCACGGATGTTCGGTATTTAATTTCGACCGAAACCATAGAAAATTTCAGATTTTATGGGATTTTGAATTTTTAGAAAATTTTACGTTTCGCTCTACGTCAGTTTTCACCAATCGTACGGGACCTCGTTACAGGATGAAGTATCACTTGATATTTATGGTAAAGATCGGTCGTAATGATTGGATTTTAGATGAATTTAAGGGGATACATCTGTGTAGATTGCCGGAAAAGTAGGTGAATTTTGGGAATTATTATCTCAAAAACTATTCGTCCGATTGGATTCAAGTTGGTTTTATTTGAAAGTATATACATTGAGGTATGTTGACGATTTTTTATATAAATATATAGCGAGTTCCCAAACTTCAAACGCGTTTATCTCGGAACACGCTTTTCAAAGTCCGTTCCCACTTTTTTTTAGATAACGGATTGACCGATTCTTTTAAAATTTGGACACAATATGCACGGATAGGCAATGAAGTTCGGCACGTAGGATTTTTTTTTAAAACTTATTTATTTATTTTTTTATCAACCAAAAAAGGTCGTAAATTGAGGTTAAAAAGTGAATTTCAATTTCAATCAAGCGCCATTTTGTAAAAAAAAAATAAAATAGAAAAAATCCTACGTGCCGAACAGCTCAAGACGTTACACTTTAAGAATCTTCTTGAAATTTTTGTTTCGGACCAACCGACCGCGAGAAAAAGTGGGAACCGCGAAACCGTGCCGACGACAAAGTTGTTTTACGCCTGCCGGAATAACATCGCTCCCATTCACTATACATTTATATAAAAAATCGTCAACATACCTCAATGTATATACTTTCAAATAAAACCAACTTGAATTCAATCGGACGAATAGTTTCAGAGATAATAATTCCCAAAATTCACCTACTTTTCCGGCAATCTGCACAGATGTACGCCCTTGAATCGTTCAAATATTAACTTTGATAAAAGGGTGAACACGCTGCAGGTTTTAACTTGCAAACTGCTTCTCCGAATTTGAGGTAACGCACGAATTCTTTCATGAGTAATCTCCGGAAGTGAGAAAAATAATTTCTCATGGATGAATTCGTGCACTGCCTCAAATGCGAAGAAAGCTGTTTTCAACAGGGATGGGCAGAATGTATTTAAAAAAAAAAAAAAAATACAAAGTGATTTTTCAATTTGTATTTTAACGTCATTAAAATACAAAGTGAAAAATCACTTCGTATTTTAACGTCAATAAAATACAAAGTGAAAAATCACTTTGTATTTTAGTCGCGTTGAAATACAAAGTGGATTTCCACTTTGTATTTCAACGCGACTAAAATACAAAGTGATTTTTTACTTTGTATTTTAATGACGTTAAAATACAAAGTGAAAAATCACTTTGTACTTTAACGTCGTTAAAATAAAAATTGAAAAATCACTTTGTATTTTAACGTCGTTAAAATACAAATTGAAAAATCACTTTGTATTTTAACGTCGTTAAAATACAAATTGAAAAATCACTTTGTATTTTAATGGCGTATTTAAATACTTTTTCATTCAATGGTGCCCATCCCTGAGTTTTCAAGTTCCAACCATTAACATTTTTTTTAAATTGATTTCGAACAGTGCGAAATCATGGGGTAGATATATTTTTACATAGTTCACTTACTCGACATGTCGAGCCAAACTCTAATTTCGCTTTGGTCCAAGGTTTCGTCGTCGGCGTCGCGTCCAAGAACCATTCGAGACAAAAGTCCATCGGTAAAATTTTCGGTGAAGTACAACGTGCCCCAAGCTTGACCCCGGCGAACGGCTTCCATTGCGGAATCTGGATCCTTGTAATATTCCTGATGAAAAAATAATGAAATGGACGATTAATCAACGAACTCGATAGGGTAAGATGGGGTTAAATCGCCAGCGGGTAATATAACCATTCGACGCTCATATTTGACCGGATTAATAGAAAGATTAGCCGTTTATAAGGTGAGTCGTGGTCGATAATGCGCAACTTTTGTACTTCGTTGGACTGCCGCATCTGCATTTATACAATTTTCGTGGTTAGATGAGCATTTTGAGCGATGTGAAAAAAAAAAATTTCTGGCTTTTGATGGCTGGTGAAAGTTGTGAAAATTGGGCTTCAAAAAATTAGTCAAGTGTTTTCTTGGAGCAGCGATTCGTCACTAATCCGAATGTTTAAACGATTTTCCGATATTTGCATTTGTTTTCGGATCACGTGGCTTTTCGCGCAAAAGAGTGTGCGGGGTTGAATAACCGAGCAACCAGTGGGCAGCTGCACGAGCTGAGAAAAAATTTTTTTGAAGGTGTTGGGCAAAAAATCACGAGCTGAAAAAGATAAAGTTTCCCCTCGCCGCACCAAGCGTGGACGTCCCGAAAAAGTTGTTTACGTTGAAGACAGCGAGGACTACGGCGATAATTAATGCTAGAAACTGTTTTTTTTTTATTTTTTGAAAGGTTAATATAATAAGTTGTGACCGTTATGAATAATAAAAAAACATTGAAACAACAAGTTTGCATTTATATTTGACCTGAAAAGAAGTGGTTTTATTACCCCACTGGGTGGGGTAAAAAAAACCACTTTGCACATTTTTTTCAAACGACCGTGCTCATTAATAAGTATAAGTTACATCAAACTTGTTAAGATAAATTTCGTAGCCAAGGTTTTATACTTTCAGAAAAAAAATCATGTTTGAGAATATTTTAATAAATGCAGGTTCTACAGCGTGAAAAATAAAAAAATGGCGATTCAATCCCATCTTACCCTACATAAATAAATAATTAATCAATCAACATGCACAAATAAATAAATTCACCGATCAATATCGTCATGACGGATGAATGTGACTAGCGAAAATTACAATTAAACTTACTTTCACCATTGTTACGTTATCGAGATATTGTAAATATCGACAGCTGAGGTAAGAAAAACTACAGTTGGTGTAAATCGGGCATAATTTATTTTCCCAATCCATTTCGTGATTGACTATCGCCAATTTCAATCCAGTCGGATCTCTTCCGATCGCAAGACAGAACAGAATCACCTGCATCACCGGCAACGCGAAAATAAAGAGCATTACCCTGCAAATCATGAAAAAAAAAAAATTGGTTCGATAATCGTTAATCAATTTAATCAATTTGAAAAAAAAAATTTATATCGACAAAACTTCGTTGATAGATTGAATTATTTACGCACCCAACGTTTCTCCACATGCGTAGGAAATTTTTCTGCAACAATGCCTTAATTTTTCCGGTACTGGTGAGATTCAGCAGACAATCGGAGAAGTTGCAATCGTCGCATTCTACGGTCGAATCATTTTTCGCACCTGGCAACGGTTTCCCGTTCAACTGTCGAAAAGCGAAGATCTCAATATATTTTTTCTTCGTCTTTGTTTCACGAATAAAAATTGATAATCAATTGACTCAATTGATTGAATTAATTGATAATAATTAACTCGATTGATACGACAATTTTTTCGTATGCCATTTTTGTCTAAGCAAGTTATTTTCGTTCGATGAATAAACAAAATATTATTTTTTGGGAAACCAAGGAAAATATTACAGCGTTGGAAGGAAGTCAAAAAAAAAAAAAAAAAAATCGGGGTATCTTTCGTGGATGAAAAATGGCTTAAGGGGTTACATACACTTGTAATTTTCAAAAAATCGAACAGCATCAAATCGAATTATTAGAAGCTGCCAACGATGCGAACGGATTATTATATGGCCCTGGAATAGATGACTCCATGTAAGTTGAAAAAAAACGAAATTTACCACATGTAAAACGCTTTTGAAACTTTAAACGCGTTTTTCTCAAAACTATGTTTTCAAAATCGGTGATCAAGATTTCTCGAAAACGGCGGAATCGATCAGTCTCAAATTTTAACACAACCTTTTTAACTAGATTTTTTAGTAATTAATCGAAGATTTTTTTTCTCCGATAAATATTTTCCATTTTATAAACAATTTAAGGCTTAAATTTTCGTTCAAAATCGAGTCTTTTATTTTGAGAAGTCGCCATTTTGTCAAAAATTATTTTTTCGCTAATTCCTTCGATTAAATACTAGATAATGTATTATATTAACGAAATTTATTTGGTTTTTTCATTTCAGATAATCCGGTCCAGAGATATCGTGATCACCGCAAAATTGGTTTTTTTTGCGGAGCTCTAGGAGATCGGCGATAGCAACATTCGCGATGATTATTTTTACAAATAAAAAATATGTAAATATATTATAAGGTTATTATAATATGTACGCCAATTTTCAAATTAATAAATTGAATAGTCTGCGCGAAAAAATTCTTGAAAATCCGTCTTTTTAAAGCCTTCTAACTGTATGTAAGGCCTTAAGAGAGTCGAGATAGAAATTGAGAATGAGAAACCGCCGAAATGGAATGTCAGAAGTCGGAAAAGCAATGATAGAAATTAAAGAAGGGCGGATTAAGTGTAGACAACAGAAAGAGAGAATATAGAGAAGTTGAAAAACTAAAGCTAAGACGATAGAAGAAGAAACAAAGTAAATAAGCACGTGAGCAAATGACGAATATAAAGACAAAAGATGTAGACTGTGTCTACATTAGGCCGGCTTGAAAAAAAAAACTTTTTTCTTTCTTTGAATCAAAATACATTCACGCCAAAGTATCTTCCATCAAGAGAATCGTGTTTAAAAATGAGCCCGATCGGAACATTTTTAGGGGTCGCGCAAGATTTTTCTAGTTTTCCCATTTGATTAACATGGGAAGAACGAAAAGTTTCCATTAAAAAAATCGTAGCTCCGCCAATTTTATAGGTACATCGATCCGGTTAGTTCCATTTGAAAGCTCTTGAAAAACCGCTTAAAATGGCGCGCGGACCTTTGGGATCCCGTTGCAACTTCCATCAATAATTTTGTTGTTTCGTAAGAAATTATCGACGGAAGTTGCAATCGGATTTCAAAGGTCAGCACGTCATTTTAAGCGGTTTTTCAAGAGCTTTCAAATGGAACTAACCGGATCAATGTACCTATAAAATTGGCGGAGCTACGATTTTTTAAATGGAAACTTTTCGTTTTTCCCATGTTAATCAAATGGGAAAACTAGAAAAATCTTGCGCGACCCCTAAAAATGGTCCGATCGGGCTCATCTTTGGACACGATTTTCTTGATGGAAGATACTTTGGCGTGAATGTATTTTGATTGAAAGAAAAGAAAAAGTTTTTTTTTTCAAGCCGCCCTAGTCTACATGTGAGAAATATATGGAGACTGTATCAGCGAATGTGGGAAATGAAAAGCTGTAATAAATGGAGAAATAGTGGAAAGAATTAGAAAAGTGGTTGGAAAAGGAGGTAGATGAACGCCTAATAACGCAACTATTTATTGATTATTGTTGTACTAATTACATTACATTTTTATTCGAATAGAATAAAATATATATTATTTATAATTACTATTATAATTATATAATAATATAATTTAAAATAATAATAATAATAATAATAATAATAATAATAATAATAATAATAATAATAATAATAATAATAATAATAATAATAATAATAATAATAATAATAATAATAATAATAATAATAATAATAATAATAATAATAATAATAATAATAATAATAATAATAATATAATAATATTATAATATTATAATATTATTATTTATTAATTATTAAAATATTATTATTTATCGTTTGATAAATCGTCAAGCCAAATAGAGCAGAACGAAAGAGAAATGAGGGAATAGAAAAGCATGATAAGATTGAGAATGGAAAAGAACAATTTCAAAGATAAATAATGAATGTAAATCTGGAACTAATATGAGTGGGACGATATATATGCAAAGGCGGGGGAGGAGAGGGAAATCGTATCAACACCTTTAAGGGGTATTCCTCGAAATAATGATTTTTGTTATGTTAACTAATAATAATAATATTATTGCTAATAATTTTTATTTGTTATTTTAACTCGATAAAAATGCTAAACACTTTCGAAAGTTCCTAGAAAGGTCCAGCAGGTGTTATTAACTTTTTTAAATATCATCGAATAGAAAAAACAAGCTGAAACTTGCAATTTGCTTCCCCTGAATTTTCGGTAGTGCACGAAATTTTTTTATGAGGAAGCATCTCTCGATGTATCTCATTTTATTCTTTTTAATCTTTGGTTTCGTCATGAAGGAAGTTCCGTTCACTACCGAAAATTCAGGGGAAGCAAATTGCAAGTTTCAGCTTGCAGCTTGTTTTATACAGAATGTCCGTAGATCCTTTCTACCGTATAAAAACCGACTCGAACGTATATAAAAATTCAACGTGTCCCAAAATTCGAGCGCGTTGTTTAATTGCTATCGAATCTAGTAACAACTTAAGCCGACGATTAGTTTGAGCGTGTGTATGAATTTGAGCACGTTCCGTCGAGTGTTTTTGAATTTTCAGGGATTGGAACTTAGAAATTTCTAATTGCTCTAGAACTCGATCCGTTCGTCCGATCTCGGCCAAATTTGATATGTATTATAGCCCAATGGCATCCTATACTTGCAGAGAATTATGGTTCGATTGGTCGACGTTAACGACAACATACAGCAAAAAAGTTGATTTTTTGAAAAATTCAAAAAATCATAAAATCTAAAGTTATCGATGGATTCGGCTCAAATGCAATACCCAACCGTCCTCGTACTCAACTCTATGTGTGAAAAACTATTCAGCCGAATATGTCAAAATTTGCGGACGCTAGCGTGGCTACGGACATTTTTGGAAAAATTCAAAACACTGTCGAAGCCGAGAAAATGCGTCAACAATTCCAAAAATCACAGATTACATAGATATTAGAAGGCACCCCACGTGTGCAAAATTTGAGTACGTTAGCAAGAACCGTTCTCGAGTTATGAACGTTCGAATTTTAGAGGGTGCTGAATTATTTTTAGGACATTCTGAACCTATTGACATCAAAATCTCGGAAAAAAAATTTCGGACCTTCACAAAGCTTCCTTTATGAGGAAGCAAAATCAATTTCAAGCGAAAATTTTGCTCGAAAAAATTGCGCTCGATAATAAATCGGATAGTTAAAAAAAAAAAAACTCACATCGTAATGGCTGCCAACACCGTTTGTCGTGTCATGAATAAGAACTTCCTTGCTCTGATGAAAATTAAGTCCCACGACACCGGATTCCTCCGTTACGTACACCGGCTCGTCCTTCTTTCCCCAATTCAACGAAGCCTAAATCCCCAAAACAAAACAAAAAATCATTATAAAAACGTACTCATGACCTATGAAATACCGTACGAGATATATGGACGATTCTTTTTCAACTGGGCCACTTTTTCATTTCAACCCCCAATTTTTTTCATAATCTGCCAGTTTGAAATATCAGTCAAAAGGAACGTTCTAGATTTTTTTTAGATTTTTTTAGGCGTCCGTTCAGAATTTTCAATTTTTCATTACGAACACTGTACCTCAAAAAATATTCATCGAACAAAAAAAAAACATAAGGGTAAACACTTTTTTTTTTTCCGGTTTATCGAAAAAAATCCAAATCATAATTGTTTTGGATTGAGAAAATTGAAATTTGGCAAATAAATGAGAAAAACATTTTTTCTAACCAAATAAAACACCTTCGATTTCGATACAAATTTCACAGGATGTTTGTCATTCGGTAAAGTGTGTGTGTGAATTTTTCCAGAATGGCACCTGCAACGGTTACGATGAAAAAAAAAATAAAAACCCTGCGAAATCTCATTAATCTCATAAATCATAAATTATTTCGCAGGGTTTTTATTTTTTTTAAATCGTAACCATTGCAGGTACCATTCTGGAAAAATTCACGCGCACACTTTACCAAATGGCAGACATCCTGTAAAATTTGTACCGAAATCGAAGGTGTGTTATTTGGTTAGAAAAAATGTTTTTCTCATTTATTTGCTAAATTTCAATTTTCTCAATCCAAAAAAATTATCGTTTTGATTTTTTTCGATAAACCGGAAAAAATAAAAAAGTTTTTATCCTTATGTTTTTTTTTTGTTCGATGAATATTTTTTGAGGTTAAGTGTTCGTAATGAAAAATTGAAAATCCTGAACGGACGCCTAAAAAAATCTAAAAAAAATCGAAGACGTTCCTTTTGACCAATATTTCAAACTGGCGGATTATGAAAAAAATTGGGGGCTGAAAAAAAAAAGTGGCCGAGTTGAAAAAGAATCGTCCATATATGAAATATAATAGATTATTATATGAGGCATTCCACGTCAACTCAGACGGTCAAAACCCTGACCCCTGCCGATTTACTTCCTGATTTTTTGTTGGCTTCCATTTAACCCCCAAAGTACCCCCGATTTTTTTTCCGAATTTTCGAATCCCCGTACAACCCTTAAAAAAATTCAAAACCACCCCCAAATAAGGAAAGACGTACTTGGACACAATTAAAAATTTTAATTTTTTTAATGATTTCAGTACATTGAATAGTAGAGTTTGTTGAAATTTTAAATTCTGAAAAAAATTAGGGGTACTTTTGGGGTGAAACTAAATTCAACTAAAAATCGAGAACTGAATCAGCAAAGATCAGGTTTTGACCGTCCGATTTATTTTTTTCTAAAATATAGTTGCAATACAGAGCCCACTTTGGAATTTTGGCAAAGTTTATTTTTTGACCTACTGATATCACACACAAAAAATCAAAGATATTAATTATGTCCAAGTACGCCTTTCTTCATTTGGGGGTTGTTTTGAATTTTTTTAAGGGTTGTACGGGGATACGAAAATTCTGAAAAAAATCGGGGGTACTTTGGGGGTGAAATGGAAGCCAACGAAAAATCACGAACTAAATCGGCAGGGGTCAGGGTTTTAACCGTCCGAGTTGACGTGGAATGCCTCATATAGAATATAATAAATTATGGTAATTATGCAGAAAGTGGACGCCACCCCGATTTTCCTGGGATGAAAATATGTGATTCTGGGGGTGTCACTGAGCATTTTCGTCTGTGGATGTTGGGCGAGGAAACCATTTTTTACCATGTTTCAAGGTCATTAAAAAAAAAAAAAAAAAATGTTCAAAAATTTTTAAAAACCCTTGATAATAAAAAAAAACCAATTCCAAACTGACCATTATTTATAAATTTCACATTTTCTCAATCATAATTAACAGCGTCATCCACATCCAGTGGATACATCAACGATATTTCATAAAGAAATGTTTCAATTCGGTGAATGAAAGAAAATTCCCGCTTAAATAAAAATTTCGCGATTTATTGGCTGATTAATTTCTGCATAATTACCGAATACAGGTTCATGAAGCATCTAAGCGAATTTTCTTACCAAACTAATGTTGTTAGTGATGTTTAATTCGGTTGTCGGTGGATTGTACTGTCCCTGTTTTCTCGACAATTTCAAAAAAACGTCTTCCAACGATGGACAATTGTACATGGTCAAAAGAGCCCTTGGCGATTCCTCAGCCAGTAGCCGGCCGCTCCTCATCAATCCAATCTGCATTAAAAACAAAAAAAAATAACCAAGTCGATCAAACGAATTAAATCATTGCAAAATTCTTCACTTTCGTATTTCACTCGTGCCAATGAAAAATTTTGCAGTCGTACAAATTTTTTTTCTTCTATAAAACTCAAAGGCAATTGCATAATCTCGCGTACCGTTCTGACGAAGCGTCGATGCGTTCGAGAACGTCATCGCGATCCGTGTTGGCAATAAAAATAACGATTAAAATGAGACGAAAAAAAAAAATGTCTAATCTCGCAATGATGCGTTTTAAGTGTCGATTGTCACCGTCGCGTATCTCATAAATAAATGAATGAATTTACGCTCGTACGAACGATGTATTTATCGAGAAATCGAGTTTCATGGTCGACGATTAGCGTAGACATTTTTTATTTAGCGCAGGACTTCGACCTGTGAGTAGCCGGAATCAGCCACGATAAATTGCAAAAAAAAATCTAACGCAAGCATTTTCGTTTCTTGCGGGTAAAACGATGGATAAAAAAAAAATCGTCAATGATCGATGGATCGTGTTATTGCTGTGTTACTTACAGTATGAGCCTGACGTGCCTCCTCGATGTAATGCGTTGTGATGATAACCGTTTTGTTTCCATCTTTCGTTATTTGAACCAAATGATTCCATATGCTGAAACGAACGATGAAAATTGATTCGGTAATTTTTTAATCATTATAAATCATTTAAATTCGTGCACGACGATCGAACTTTTCGAAGACATCACGATCATAAACGTAGATTTAATATAAAAATTTGAAAATTTTAAAAACATCTGAAGACGTTTATTTTTTTAATTAAAAAAAAAACTTAAAAAAAAAAAAACTGATTTAAATTTAATCGTTGTCTTCGTTGAATTGATTGATTATGATTACAATAATCATATGATAACAATGATTTGTTATTCCTGATGCAAAAAAAAAGGAATCATTAAACACGTCATTGTATTTTATTATTGAAACATTTGAAGATATAATTTAAAAATTATTCAAGAATTCTGTGGATTTGAATTCGTCGAAGATCATCGTTGTAACTTCATTTTTCTCGTGCTCTCGGTACACGATTTTGCGGATAGATCCCAAGTCCAACTCAACGATTCTCATGTTTTATTTATTACACGTTGTGTTGCCGACATTTTTTTCAAAATCTTTTTATTTTTCAAGTTTCATCCATCCACGACGAGGGCCGGCTCCTTGACCCCTCGTTCGTCGTTACATCGCAGCCAATAACCGTCGTCCCGACGTTTTCTCGCGAGATACAACCGCGCACGAAGGAATTTCCGTGTCTCGTCGCTTCGGGACTGATCCGAGTTTTTATTACATTGGTTCTCGGAGGAATTATTGCGCAATCCGAGAGCACTCAAGATGCAACTCTCAAAACCAGTCGAGCGTTTCGATTGCGATGTGCGTGAAGAAATTGGTAATGTAATCGCGACACGCGAACATCCAACGAATATTTTTCATGAAAATACGAGAATTTTGTATGAATTTTGAATACGAGTGTTTAAAAAAAAAAAAATTTTTTTGATTTTCCAACGGGCCACACCGGAAATAGTCAGCTTGGATAGAACAAAAAAATTCTGGCAAAAGATGAGCATTCTAGGTTGAGTGGTAGATCCCCCTCAATTGACTTTTAATATATTTTTTTTCCTTTTTTTGAATTAAAGACAGATTATTGTTGGCAAAAATTTTTTTTTGTGCCTACACCTGCCGAGGGATCAGCTTAGTCTCAAATAAAATGTTCTTAGAATTTTAACTCTTTAATTAAATTTAATAGGGGAGATGTATAAAAATAACGAAAAAAACTCAGATTTCAATATTTATTATCAAGTGGAAACTGATGATTTTATGAAGTACACTCTGAAGCAATTTTTGTATTACCGAGACACTCTGAAACATTGATACAGGAATTGGAGCAATTCCTGTACTTCACAAAATCATCAGTTTCCATTTGATAATGAATATTGAAATCTGAGTGTTTTGTTATTTTTATATATCTCCCCTATTAAATTTAATTAAAGAGTTAAAATTCTAAGAACGTTTTATTTGAGACTAAGCTGATCCCCTGGCAGATGTAGGCACAAAAAAAAATTTTTGCTAACACTAATCTGTCTTTAATTAAAAAAAAAAGAAAAAAAAATATCAAAAGTCAATTGAGGGGGATCAACCAGTCAACCTAGAATGCTCATCTTTTGCCAGAATTTTTTTTTCTATCTAAGCTGACTATTTCCGGTGTGGCCCGTTGGAAAATCGAAATTTTTTTTTTTTTTGAAACACTCTAGTGTGTATGTATGTATGTAGCATTGGTTTAACGTTCATAACTTGAGAACGGCTTGAGATATCAAGCTGAAACTTATCACACATGTGAAGGGTTCCAGGTGTCTTGCTTGATTCGATTTTCAGGAAAATCCATGCAGTTTACGCGATTTCAAAATTTTTCAAAAATCGATTTTTTTTCTCTAGCTCGCACAATTTTCGAGATATCGAGCTGAATTTCAGTCAAATGTTGCACTCCTTTAGGAAGATGCTTGGTACTGAATTTGAGCGAAATCCATGCAGTGCTTTTGTTTTTAGAGAATTTTGAAATTGGTTAAAAAGTGTCGTGCGCACTCTAGCTCGCGCAATTTTTGAGACATCCGGCTGAAATTTGGTACAAAGTCGCACTATTATCGAAAGATGTTTCGCATTGAATTTGGTCAAAATCCATCGAGCCATTCATATTTTATGTCGTTTCGAAATTTTTCAAAAAACGACGTGCGCGCTCTAGCTTCCACAATTTTCGAGATATCGGATCAAAATTTGGTACAAAGTCGCACTATCATCGAAAGATGTTTCGTATTGAATTTGGCCAAAATCCATCTGGGCGTTTAAATTTGATGCGACTTTTAATTTTTTAAATTTGACATGGAATTCGCCATATATTTCTTCTGGACTAGATCGATTTACGAACCGATTTTATATGAGAACAAGGGTGCAAAGTCGAACCTTGCACATTGGTTCCTCATAATTTTTTTAATTTGCCAAAGCTTCCTCTATGAGGAAGCCGAAATTGATCGACACAGTTCCCCATAGATGAAACTCTGGCAAATTAAAAAAATTATTAATTATCGTTTATTTTTTATCTTAAATTTTTTAGAATGATCGCTCTTTTACCTATCCTGTTATCTGTCCTCGCCCAAAGTTTTGGTATTTTGACGATTGAACTTTTTGATTCTTCGGTACAACGTACTTTCTATTTTTATCGTATTCCATTTCTCTATTTCTCATGTCTAATTACAAATTTCAAATTTTTTTTTTTTTCACATCAGCAATTGTAGAATTTGGAAATTCGAATTTCAAGCTATTCCAGGTTTTCTCAACGCCATATTTTATGCTCAGTGTTCTTATATTTGGTTTCGATATTAATTTATCTTGACTAATTTCCGGTTATTTAATGTTGATCAATAATTAAAAGTAGTTTACGCGCATCGGCCTCGGTCGCATTTAAACTTTTGTTCATTTTGAAATTCATTGTTTCATCAATTTTTAATAGTCATTCAGAAATGTCGGGATAGATGAAGCCTGGCGTTTATAAATAGAAAAAAAAAAGAAGGGTGCAAAGTCGAACCTTGCACATTGCTTCCTCATCATTTTTTACATTTGCCAGAGTTTCCTCTATGAGGAAGTGTGTCGATCAATTTTGGATTCCTCATAGAGAAAGCTTTGGCAAATTAAAAAAATTATGAGGAACCAATGTGCAAGGTTCGACTTTGCACCTTTGTTCTTATATAAAATCGGTTCGTAAATCGATCTAGTCCGGAATAAATATATGGCGAATTCCATGTCAAATTAAAAAAATTGAAAGTCGCATGAAATTTAAACGCCTGGATGGATTTTGCCCAAATTCAATACGAAACATCTTTCGATGATAGTGCGACTTTGTACCAAATTTTGATCCGATATCTCGAAAATTGTGGAAGCTAGAGCGCGCACGTCGTTTTTTGAAAAATTTCAAAACGACATAAAATATGAATGGCCCGATGGATTTTGCTCAAATTCAATGCGAAACATCTTTCGATAATAGTGCGACTTTGTACCAAATTTTAGCCGGATATCTCAAAAATTGCGCGAGCTAGAGTGCGCACGACACTTTTTAACCAATTTCAAAATTCTCTAAAAACAAAAGCACTGCATGGATTTCGCTCAAATTCAGTGCCAAACATCTTCCTAAAGGAGTGCAACATTTGACTGAAATTGAGCTCGATATCTCGAAAATTGTGCGAGCTAGAGAAAAAAAATCGATTTTTGAAGAATTTTGAAATCACGTAAAAACAAAAAAACTGCATGGATTTTCCCGAAAATTGAATCAAGCAAGGCACCTGGAACCCTTCACATTTGTGATAAGTTTCAGCTTGATATCTCAAGCCGTTCTCAAGTTATGAACGTTAAACCAATGCTACATACATACATACACACACAAACACATCCGGACATTTTTTCTGAATGTGATTTTTAGATGTCTTGGGACATTCTCAACACGTTTTCATGAACAACTCGAAAAAAAATTTTTTTTACGAAAACAAAGCTTCCTCTATGAGGAAGCAAAGAACATAAAAAAAAATAAAAAATTATACCTCACCTCTGTCTAAGCAGGGGATCCACACCAACTGTAGGTTCGTCCAGGATCAAAAGTTCCGGATCGTGCATCAGTGCAACGGCAAAAGAAACTCGTCTTTGCTGTCCACCGCTTAAAAAGAAGAAAAAAAAAAACAAATAGGTGAAAAACAAGCTCATTTAATTTTTTGAAGAACAAAAAAATATATTTTTTCAAATGTTGTAAAGAATATTAAATACAATCAAAACATTTTGTAACCCATGAAATTTAGTATCCGACTGTTTCAATAAAAATTTCAATTGCGGACGGATTTATCATTGATAATAATATTGATAGATATTATTATTATCATATTAATAATAATAATAATAATAATAATAATGATGTAATAATGAGAATTAATAATAAACTGATCGAGTAATCAATCGAACTCATCGATCAATAACAATTCTCTCTCTGTACAGATAAATGTTTTCAAATCAAATCAAAATTCGTGATAAGTCAATAACATCGAGTCGCTTAAGGGGACTGAGTCACCTAAAAAGTCGAAGGAAAAAATTTTTTTTTTTTGTGACAAGATCAATCGACATTTTCATTCTAATTTATCCTCATAAAGTATCTATACTTAGCTATCTTTTCAAATTTTTTCAGAACCATATCAAGCATCCGAACGCTGTGATATTTTCCCAAAGTTTGGGAGTTTGTTGTAAGATTCAGACCGAACAACTCAACCGATCGTGGACTTTGACGTCTCATTTTGTTCAGAAAACACATAATTCCGAAGTGAATGTGGTAATTTGGAATGCGAGGTACGATGAAGTTATGGTGACCTATTATTCAACTGTTTTTCCACAAACTTTGTTTCCTTTTTACGTTATAGGCTGCCAAAATGTTAAAAGTGCATCAAAAGAAAAATCCCACATTCACTCCGGAATTATGTGTTTTCTGAACAAAATGGAACGTCAGAATCTAAGATCGGTTCATTTGTTCGGTCTGAATCTTACGACAAGGTCCCAAACTTTGGGAAAATATCACAGCGTTCGGATGCTTGATATGGTTCTGAAAAATTTTAAAAAAATAGCTAAGTATAGATACTTCATAAGAATAAATTAAAATGAAAATGTAGATTGATCTTGTCACAAAAAAAAAATTTTTTTTCCTTCGACTTTTTAGGTGACTCATTCCCCTTAACCTTATTCCATTTATCCTATATAAATATTACCTGAGATTCTTCACAAGACGATTCTGCGACGGCAAATCCAAGAATTGAAGCAAAAATCTGAGCCTCTCGACGATTTCGGAGGTGCACATGCCGAATATCCAACCGAAGTACATCATGGTTTCGCGTATCGTGAATTCACCGTACAGAGCTATTTCCTGTGGCATGTAACCGACGCGTTTTCCGGGCACGCCAGATCCCTTGGTTCCGGGTTTTCCGCCCAGCACCCATATCTCGCCGGAATTCAATCGTCTGCGTCCGACGATGCAGGAAAGCAGGGTTGTTTTACCGCAACCGCTCGCACCGAGTAGTCCGTAACTGTCATCGAATAAATTAATCGTACAGATCACGGGATCGCATTTGAACTCAGGACGGGTTATCACATTTTCGAATTTTTTTTTCCTTCAACGGGTTAAGCCAAAGAGAGATTTTCGAAAAATTAATTTGTTTTGATTTTAAAGGCAAATTTTTCATTTTTCACTTCAGAAGTGCGGCATTTGGCCAAAAATGAATACATCGAAAAAATCCTACGCACTTCTATAGCTATTTTTATATATAATCGAAAAAGATTCATTGGCTCATCATAATTAAAATATTACAGGAGCTGTTTGTCCGGCCGTGGACCCTGGAAAAACGGAGACGTCATCGCAAAAACGCTGCACAGGTGTCATTTTTAAATTAATCGCTACAAAAAAATTATTGTATACACTGATATGTACGATAACATTTTTTTCTGTAATCTCGATTTATTTTGTAGTTTTTCTGAAAAAAAATATCCCCACCAAGCCTTTTTTTCGGCCTCTAGATGGCGAAACCCCTTAACGATTACTCCGGGGACCAAATGTTCCCCCTCCGTTCTCCCTGAACATAGTTTAGTTTCATTGGTCGGAAAAAACTTTCTCACACATCATTCTCTTCGTTTTTTAATGACGAAGATAATTGTGTACATTACGATTTATTCTATTATGGATAAAATAGTGAAAAGCTTAAACAAAAAAACGAAATTGAGCAAATTTGCCAACGAAAATAAAGAGATCCCTGAAGAATCCGTTTATGGTCAGAATCTGACAATTGAGAAACTACTTCGTCGATCAAACATCAAAGTTCATCACGATAATTACAGTAAATCGTAAAAAAAAAAACGAACAGACACGCCGTAACCTAATTTGGTGGATGGTAATTTCAATAAAATTTTTAGGTGCACGAAAAAATAATTTTGCAAAGAAAAAAATATGCGAGACTGATTTGATGCACGGAAAGCTTAAGGTGGTTCAGTCACACAACGATTTTCTTAAGAAAGTCTTGAAATTTACACAGAGTGTAAATGGGTGGTCGACTGACGAGCATATCAAATTTTAAAGGATTCGTCTTATTGGTTATTGAGATAAATGTATTTAAATATGAAGAAAAATACACAGGGGTATAGGGATTATGCGTAAAAAATCGTATAACTTTCCATACAGCGAATGAACACTTATTACGAAGTTAATAAAAAACTACACAATCATAATAAAGTATATAATGAAGGTCTGGGAAAAAATGCGAGACGATTGTCTGACTAGTAATAAAGATATATTGCGTTGAAGATTGAACGAAATTGGTAATGAACGATATCTCACATAACCGTGGCAACGTCGCCTCGGCTCTGACACATCGACGATGCGGCTACCCTTACAGGCACTCATAACCTCACTTTTGCTTTCGGCATTTCGTTTCTTCTTGACTTGAGCCATTCCTCTCACAGACTTCTGTCTTTTTTTCAACACTTCCTTCTTGATCCATTTCCCTTTGTGTTTTTGTTTACTTGACATTTCGAATATCTCACAGACACGCTCGCATACTTGTGAAAACCTGCGACGTTGCCACGCTCTCTACCACGATTTTATACACAGAAAACTATAGTATTTTAGCCAGGGACGAATGAAATTTCGGGTTCAGTCAGTGATGGATCCACGATTCATTAATGTCTTGTAATTTCATTCGCCAAAAGTTAAGTTGAAAAAATGATTTACAATATCGAATCAATAACTCTGACATTAATTTTAAGGGCTGGGTTAGGGTTTTCACTTTCGAAAAAACGAATTTTTTTTTGTCTTCGACAATGCCGCAGGAAGTCTGCCGTATGGAGCTGGAATCGATGATTTTGTGTAAGTTGGGAAAAAAATTTTTTTCTTCACTTTTTTAGTTCATAAACTTTAGACGCGTTTTTCTCAAAACTACTTTTTCAAAGTCCGTGTTCACTGCCATTTAAAAACTACTTGACCGATTCAATCCAAACTCTGTACACATTTTCTACATATAAAATACCTCCCCCCAACGTTTAGTTAAATTTTTTTTTTTTTACGTTAAGGGTGTCTCCTACCCACAAAATGGCGGAATTATTCGTGGAAAATAACAGTTCACACTTTAGATGGCCGCCAAAAATTTTTAAATGGAAAAAAAAATTATCAGAGAACGTTGGGGGGAAGATTCAATTATAATTTGACTAAATTTTCATGGTTTTTCATTTTCAGATAACTTCCGGCCGAGTTATAGCGAACACCGCAAATTGTTTTTTTTTTCCAAGACGTTCTGGGGGGAGCTCTGTTACCGGCTTATGCTTCAATATTTCTGCATGACATAATTACCCAACATTGTCAAAAGTATGCTCAATAATGTACAAAAGGTTCAAATAAAATTGCTCGATCCATATTTGAGAAAAAAAATCGCAAAAAAAGTGTTTTTTTTTAACGCTGAAACCCTAACTCCTCCCTTAAGTGATAATATCTTTAATTGAGAATTAAAAATCGACCCCATTTAGACACCCACAAAAATACGATCCCTCGTGCATGAACTACCTCAATTCATTCGTCGGCTTTCGTGGAAAAAAAAAAAAAAAAAAAAAAAAAAAAAAAAAAAAAAAAACGAACTTTGACTACGGTGTTATCGAATTATCCCATTGAAAATACGCGAACGGAGAAAATCGAGAGTAATACAGAGGTATGGAGCATGGTCCCGCATAATTTATAAGCCAGGTATTTCGCTAACTTTGCTGAGTACAGGACAAGACCGATTAGCCGGCCTACTTTTGTACGACGTATTTACACGCGATGCCACGCTCGTGTGTGTGTGTATGAGTATGTGTAATTTTATGTGCTTTCCCGTGTATCCCCCCCCCCTTCCAACACGATATCCACGTATACGTAGTTTATACATCGAGCGAGTTTCGAATTTTGCAAACTCCATCGAGAAACCTGTATATATCCGAGTGTCGTACTGTCTTTATTACGTTGGATTTAAATTGGGATTACAGGTGCGACGTTCTCAGCTGGAATTGCAATGTTTTGCAACTACCGATGGTCGATTTCGTTCGTCTTTCGAACCGGTCGAGCCAACTTTACTCGAGTACGACACGTTTGATCTTCCGAAAAAAACGATTTTTATTTTTTTTCTTTTCGGCTATTCGTCGATTGAAAATTGTTTCGATTCCAATTGAATTAAATTCTTCATTAACAACATTTATTTAAGGCAGGATTCTACTTTGAAACTTGGAAAAATTTTTTTTTTTTTTTTTAAATGTTTTTCGAAAGTAAATATGTTCAAGAATGTTCGATCAAAAGGCATATTATATGGCCCAGGCATCGCTGATTGAGGGTAAGATAATTTTTTTTACGATTTATCACTCGCCAAAACTTAAAACGCGTTTTTCTCGAAACGACATTTTCAAGTACCGTGGTCGTGATAACTCAAAAAGTACTGAACCGATCTTTATGAAATTTGGAATACATATTCTATATGTTTGTACCAACCAACCTAATTACAATCAACTTAAAATTTTGATTGGAACTATTTTTTTATTGCGAAAAAAGACCCAAAAAAAAACGAATTTTTTTTTTTCGTATTTTAGCCGCCATTTTGTTAATTTTGCACGTATATAAAATATTCTAGTTAGGTCGGTTCCTGAAGACGTAGTGAACATGAAACTATTTGATTTTTTTGTTTCAGACCATCCGTCGGGAAGATTTCACGACCACGGCAACGGTACCTTCTTTTCGAGGCGTTGGATTTAAACATATTTTACGTGTACAAAAAATGAATAAAATACATTTAAAAAAAATTTTTTATGTACTTAAAGAGTGTATTTATCGAACATTTTAAACCCCATAACGATATTTTTAATAGTATTCTCAGAAAAAATTCACGAAAATAGCGTTTTTTTCAGGGTTTCAAAGTAGAATCCTGCCTTAACAAAATTTATTTAAGGATGAAAAAATCTATACATTTTTTTTCTCGATACTCGTAAACAAAAATATTTTTATGTACGAATGATTTCGCCAATTGGAGTAGAGAGTTTGGGGTTTATTGACGATTTTTTTGTAACTCTGAGAAATAACAGCCCCCTTCGAGAAATGATCTCTCAATTTTTTTTTACATTTTTCCTTGGTTATTTTCGCTGTTATTGTGTGGCTCATTTTGTTAATTTTTCACATTTTTTTCGCATTGATTTCTCAATGTGCTTCGATAAGAAAAAAATTAATCTTGCCCAAATTTTCTACGCCAAAACCGCTCAGCTTTTCGAAAGGGAATGAAAAAACATTTTTGGGACTTGAAAAATCACTTAAAATCGCATTCGAACTATTGAAGTCGATTTTTCGGCTATTGTATATTGTTTTCATGTTCTGAAACAATTTTTTTTCTCGAAAAGGTCGGAAAATTTTACATAACATATGTAAAAATCAAGTTGGGATGTCTATGATAATTCGTTGAATTAACGAATGATTGAAAAAACAACTGGAACCACAATTTTTTCATTTTTATTTACTCTGTTTTTGATGGCACGGACGGTTTAAAATATTGGACTTTAGAATATGTCTTGATATTAGATGGATGCTTATATTGAATACAAATGTGTTATAGCTGCGCCGAGATTGGTTGGATGGGGTTAAATCGCCAGCGGGTAAGATAACCATTTGACGCTAAATATTTGACCGGATTAATAGAAAGAGTAGCCGTTTATAAGGTAAGTCGTGGTCGATAATGCGCAACTTTTGTACTTGGTTGGACTGCCGCATCTGCATTTCTACAATTTTCGTGGTTAGATGAGCATTTTGAGCGATGTGAAAACAAAAATTTCTGGCTTTTGATGGCTGGTGAAAGTTGTGCAAATTGGGCTTCAAAAATTAGTCAAGTGTTTTCTTGGAGCAGCGATTCGTCATTAACCCGAATGTTAAAACGATTTTCCGATATTTGCATTTGTTTTCGGATCACGTGGCTTATCGCGCAAAAGAGTGTGCGGGGTTAAACAACCAAGCAACCATTGGGCAGCTGCACGAGCTGAGAAAAAAATTTTGAAGGTGTTGGGCAAAAAATCACGAGCTGAAAAAGATAAAGTTTCCCCTCGCCGCCCCAAGCGTGGACGTCCCGAAAAAGTTGTTTACGCTGAAGACAGCGAGAACTACGGCGATAATTAATGCTGGAAACTGTTTTTTTTTAATTTTTTGAAAGGTTAATATAATAAGTTGTGACCGTTATGAATAATAAAAAACATTGAAACAACAAGTTTGCATTTATATTTGACCTGAAAAGAAGTGGTTTTATTACCCCACTGGGTGGGGTAAAAAAAACCACTTTGCACATTTTTCTCAAACGACCGTGCGAAATAATAAGTATAAGTTACATCAAACTTGTTAAGATAAATTTTGTAGCCAAGGGTTTATACTTTCAGAAAAAAAATCATGTTTGAGAATATTTTAATGAATGCAGGTTCTACAGCGTGAAAAGTTAAAAAATGGCGATTTAACCCCATCTTACCCTAATGTTTGTCTGTTTTGACAGTCTGTTTCCATCCGTAAACAGGCCTTTTTCAACAAACATTTGATAGTACCAGCCAAACCACCACACGCCCATTTCCCGTGGGTTGTTACAAAAAATTGCCATTCTTTTTTATTATTAAATACAACGACATGGCAGCATAAATTTGTAAATGCATTTCTATTTTCAAAGTGTAGCGGTGTTTCGTCCGAAAAGCAGTAAATCACTTGCACTCGGACGAATTTCGTTTTCAAAGAGAAATTAATTCGATTTGGAACGCGTGGACTGTTACATAATCATGTTTGAGGTAATCTGATACACCGACAAAGTTGAAGTGTCGGCTACGATCGTTCTCGCAATAGTTACTGTAATAGGGACCCAAATATTACACTTCATCTCTTCGATTACGAACAATCTAGGCACCGTTATAACAAAGCTTCAATCTTATTCCAAGAAATATTCTATAGTCAAATTTTTCGAACCGTTCGAGTCATTTAAAAAAGAAAAAATGAAAATAAATTAATTGAGATCTCAGATGTTTGTTCAAACATCTGTTGATTCAACGAGTTATTACAGAGATCCCAACTTGATTTCTACATATGTCATGTAAAATTTTATCAGTTTTTCGAAAAAAATATGAAGAATTTTTTTTAATACGCTGTGGGCGAAAAATCGGCTTTTGTATTCTAAATGCGATTTTATGTTATCTTTTGAAGCTCAAAAATGTTTCTGTATTTTTTTTTCGGAAAACTTAGCCGTTTTGACACAGAAAACTTGGTCGAGATTAATTTTTTTATCACAACAGATTGAGAAATTAATGAGAGAAAAATATGAAAAATTCATTGAATGATCTATACAATCAGAACGAAAATAACCAAGGAATAAATCTGAAAAATAATGAGAGTTCATTCGATCGGGACTTTCATTGATCAAAGTTACAAAAAGATCGCTGGTAGTGAAGTTTAAACTCGGTACTGTAATTGGTGAAATCACTTATATATATGGGGCAAAATTCTCCAATTCACCGAACTGAAACCCTTCTATCCCTCGATGTGGACGATGATTTTTTTTTATAGTATCTTTTGGATCCTACGACCTCACTAATTTTTTTTTAGATTTTTTAGGCCCCTCCTTCCCCTCCCCTCCCCCCATTATATTATTTTTATCAAGAGGTAACTGCTATTTGCCCCCTTTTTATTTGGATACAATTTTTTTCCCAGATACTCTATTGACATTGAAGAACTTTTTTCATAAAATTGGAGTGGGCAGCGAGTTCCTAATTTTTTTTTTTTTTTGTAATTTTGCAAAAATTTGAGTTTTTCCGAAATTCGAATATATGATAATGGTTTCCTATCTAAAAAAAGAAACGAACAATGAAATCTATCTAGCAAAAAAATCGATATTTCGATTATTTCGATGGAAAATCGATTTTTTGTCCTATTTTCCTATTTTCCCCCCTTTTATTTGGATACAATTTTTTTTCCCAGATCCTCTATTGTCATTGAAGAACTTTTTTCATAAAATTGAAGTGGGCAGCGGATTCCTAATATATATTTTTTTTCAATTTTGAAAAAATTTGAGTTTCTCTGAAATTTTAATATATAACAATGGTTTGCGGTGTAAAAACAAAAAAAATTATATCTATCTTGCCAACAATCGATATTTTGATTGTTTCCGATAGAAAAAAAGATTTTTTAATAATTTTTTTTGTAATCAAATCGGTTTATACTCAAAAAATTGATTGTCTATCGAAATAATCGAAATATCGATTTTTTTGCTATATACATTTCATTTCTCTTTTCTTTTTTTAGATGGGAAACCATCATCATATATTCAAATTTCGGAAAAAATCGAATTTTTGCAAAATTAAAAAAAAATAAATAAAAATATTAGGAACCCGCTGCTTACTCCAATTTTATGAAAAAAGTTCTTCAATTTCAATAGAGTATCCGGGAAAAAAATTTCATCCAAATAAAAAGGGGACAAATAGCAGTTACCTCTTGATAAAAATAAAATGGTGGGGGGAGGAGAGAAAAAGGAGGGGTCTAAAAAATCTTTAAAAAAAAATCGTGAGGTCGTAGGATCCACAGGATGCTAAAAAAAAATCATCGTCCACATCGGGGGATAGGAGGGTT